>JAQPPZ010002623.1:0-1200000 GCA_028583015.1 Wollemia nobilis
AAGGATTTCTACTTGAAGAACTAGAATTTCTTTTATTGCAAATAATTATTTTCTAATATTCCACATTCGGGAATTATAAGGAATACTACATCAAAGTAAGAAATTGGAAATTAGAAATAATAAATATTAAACTATCAAAGGCTTTAAAAAGAGGTTTATTAAGGGATATTAAGAGATAGAAATTAATTGGTATGCTTCTCTCAAAATACAATTAAGGGAAAACATAAATTCAACTATTAAAACTTCATCAAAATAGAAAGTTCTTTAGTTCAATAGGAGTAATAAGGTGTAAAATAAATTGATTTTGGCATTTAATTAACTTTAAAAAATCATTCTAAAATTGAACTATTATTCTCAAAAGCACTTTATCTATCATAAAGCATATCCTAAAGAACATGTGCTTATACTGATAGGGGGGGTAAACATTATACAATAAAACCTTTTACCTTTTAATACAAATAGTAGCATCAACATTAATAAAACAATAAAGATCACACAAAGCATCACACACATGAGAGACATAATTTTTACGTGGTTCACCCAATGCGAGATACTCCAAAAAAAAAATATTTTACTAAAACTTTCTCAGTTAATCTATTGGGAATCCTTTACCGATTACAATGTTTATGGACCTCTATCCAAAGTATATTTTGATCCCCTAAATCTTGTTTGTGGATCTCTATCCACATGATAACTCTTTCTCCTATGCTCTGGCTGGTGATCCTCTAGAAGATATTGCCTCCACTACATTGACTGGTGGATCTCCCTCCACTTGAAGACTTTTATCCTCACTCAGAAGACATGTCCTCAATGTCTTGGTTGATTGATCTCTATCCATTAGGTACTTTGTCCTCTTTGCTATGTCACCTCCAAAGCTCTGTCTCAATCCTCTACTAAAAACTGTCTAGTCATTCTAGCACAACTCTACTCAAATATTGCACTAAACAAAGTCTAGTCGGTCTAACACAAGTCTTATAAATAGGTCCACTCATAACCTATTCAAATCTGCTTAATAGGTCCACTCAGAACCTATCCAAATCTTCTCAATAGTTCCACTCAGAACCTATCCAAATCTGCTCAACAAGCTTATACAAAGCTTGTCTAAATCTGCTCAACAGGTCCACTTAGAACCTGTCCAAATATTATCAACAAGCTCATATAGAACTTGTCCAAATATGCTCAATATGTCCTCTCTAAGACTTGCTCAAATATGTATTGTAAGCTTCCAAAAAATCTCACACAAAAATCAGTCCACAAGTCTTCTCAAAGACTTGCCTCAAATATTCTTAACAAGTCCACATAGAACTTGTCCAATCTCATAGAAACATAAAGATAATTGTTAGAGACTCAATATGTTTTATACCCAGAACTTAATCACTTCTCAAATCAATCTCATAGAAGCATAAAGAGAATTGTTAGAGACTCAATATGTTCTATTCTCATAACTCAATCTCTTTCATAACTCAAATTGGAATATAGAATAGTTTTTTTTATGGAACATGAACAATCACTTCATACATCCACTTGACTAGGCTCAATAAACTCTACTCAACAAATAACTCAAGAAATAACTCTTTCTCACAAACCCTAGTCCAAGCATGTATACACCAACTCAAAATGTTTCCAACAATGCTCAACAAAAATTCTCACGTAGCAATGATACTCATGATCTTTTCAAACCCTAGTTCAAGTTCTTTGTACAACCAATGGCTTCAACAACAATGCTTATAAAACAAGGTTTTAATCACAACTCTCAATCCAAAAAACCTTGAAGCATTAATTCAAACACTTTTGAAAATGAAACCCTAATCAAATACTTTTCACTCCAAACTTGATTTTCACGTAAGCCAATCA
Source organism: Wollemia nobilis (assembly GCA_028583015.1). NCBI lineage: Eukaryota > Viridiplantae > Streptophyta > Pinopsida > Araucariales > Araucariaceae > Wollemia > Wollemia nobilis. Next base: position 1,855 of record JAQPPZ010002623.1, read on the forward strand.
ACCAACTCAATAAAGAAGAATTTTTACCATACCTTTTCTTGAAGAAGGAAGAATAAATATCAAAACCCGTTTCAATCACTTTCAATTTCTTTGACAACTTCAAAGGTTAGATGGCCAAAAATTCCTCTCACAAAACTCCCTCATAAATGCTTGCCCAAAAGGTTAATTTTCACACAAGTAGGTTATATCACATATGCACCTTATAACCTCCACTTTCACAATAATTTCAACCTTTAATAAAATACTTAGCAAGAAACTCTCATTTTTAAAACAACTAAAATCTTCACCTTATAACTCCTAAATAAAATATTGTAGTACACATTTAGTAAATCAAAACATCATATCATATAACTCCTTATGTCATTTTTATTTATTTAATTTAATTACCTTTTAAAACCTTTAAAAACCCTTATTACTCCTAACATGCATTAATAACAAACCTTAGGCAATTAGATAAAAATAATAAAATACCTTTGCACTTGGTGGGTTTTGAACCCCTCACCAACACCTCCACGAACACCCTAGTCGTGGGATCCATGACCACATGTGCTCCACACATGTTTGAAACAAAGAAAGGGCTTAGTGCCCTATCCATGACCATGTGCGCTCCACACACGTTTTGAAAAATGAACATCCAAAAACTTTTCACTGTATGCACGCCTCAACGGGATTCGAATGCGAGTCCTATTCCCCACAAGTGCCTTAACACCACGTTCGCTACCAATGGACCACTGTGTCCACCTTGCTTAAAACTTCCAAGACCCTCGACTTTATTATTATGCCTTCAAATGAAAAAGGGTGTTTCATATTCTTCCATTTAGACCCTCTGAAATTTGCAATGTTCTCAAAAGCACAACTTAATATCGATTAAGGCATATTTTTTTTAAAGGTCTTTGCCTCCATTTTTATACATGAAGTCATTTAGACTTTGAACATTGACGATGATAAATGCTTCGAATGTCTACGTTAAATATTTGAACTTTTGTCTGTAAGAAATATTTTAAACCTTAGGATTTGATGATGACATCAACCCATCATATATTATAATTTATAAAGTTAAATCTAAGGATTTAACATTTATAAATTATATTTATAAATTCTCTTTATAAAAATGAACTTTGGCCTATTAAATCCATGCATGTAATTAATAACACCTCCCTTTGTTAACTTGGGCAACAATGACGATATTTCACCTTGACATCAATGACAACTAAAGAGCCCAAAAATTCCAACAATATCCCCCTTTGTCATTGATGGCAACCCACATTATTTTTATTGAAACTTGACCTTTTTTATTCTACCCCCCTGGGACATTGCTCCCCCTAGCTCAATGCTCTCTCAAATATTAAATCTCTCCCCGTTACATAAATCTCTTCCCCTTTTCCATAAATGTAAAAGGGTCACCTTTGGGGATCGGGGCTAAGAATAATCCTCTTAGCTTAGCCCCTTTCCCACATTCTGTTAAGGTGGTTAATTCCAGGGTGGGAGTCTCACTCCCAATTTTCCTCTAAGATACTCAAAGGTTTCCTTTGAAAGTGGCTTAGTGAAAATATCTACTATCTATTCCTTTGTAGTGACATACTTCAATATGACCTATTTATATGTCACCTGTTCTCTTAGAAAATGATACTTAATCGAAATGTGCTTTGTCTTGGAATACATTACCAAATTTTTTGAGATATTTATGGCACTTGTATTATCACATAGTATAGGAATGGGTTGATCATGGTTTATCTTGAAGTATTTTAGAGTTCTCTTCATCCATAACACCTATGTACAATTGGCTACTACTACAATATATTCTACCTCTGTTGTAGATAGAGATACTAAAACCTGCTTCTTACTTAACCAAGAGACTAGACATTCTCCAAGAAAGAATGCTCCTCCACTTGTGATTTTTCTATCATCAATGTTGCTAGCCCAATCTGCATCTATATATTTTGTTAGTGTGAAACTGTCACTTTTGGGATACCAAATCCCAACCCAAAATACATAGTCCCTTTTAGATACCTAAAAATTCTTTTTACTACTACCACATGTATTTCCTTAGGTGCTGCTTGAAACCTTGCCACTAATCCCACTGACTGTACTATGTCTGCTCTTGTAGTTATGACATATAATAAACTTTCAATCATAGATATGTATAATCTCTGATCAGCCTCGAGAGATTCATCATCCTTACTCAACTTTCATCTCGTGACCATAGGAATACTTACTAGTTTGCAATCTTCTAACCTGAATTTATCCAACATCTCCTTGATGTAATTGGCTTGAGAGAGAAACACTCCCTTTTTTATTGTGAAATCTAAAGTCCAAGAAAGAAGGACAGTTCACCAAGCATAGACATCTCAAATTCATTTTGCATATTCTTAGCAAAAACTTTGCACATCTTATCATTGTTTCCTCCAAAAATTATGTCATGAACATAAACAACCACTATTAGAAGATCATTTCCTTCATTTTTGATATACATATTACTATCTGCTATTCATTTCCTAAATCTCTGTTCCTGAAGATACTTATCCAATATTGAGTACCATTCTCTGGGATCTTGCTTTAAACCATACAATGCCTTTTTCAATTTGCATACCTGATATGGTGTATCTTCTAGTATGAATCCCTCTGGCTATTCAATATAGACCTCTTCTTCTAGAACCCTATTTAGAAATGCTAAATTGAAATTCACCTGACATACCTTGAAGTTCTTGAAACTTGAGAAAGCTAAAAATATCCTTATAGCTTCAATTCGTACAACTAGAGCAAAATTTTCATCAATTCAATTCCTTCTACTTGTGTATAACCTTTGCATATTAAACTTGCTTTATTTTTTACCACTTGTTCATCTTCATTAAACTTGTTTCTGAATACCCATTTTGTGACAATCACATTTTTGTGCTTTGGTCATGGAACAAGTTCCCAAGTTTTACTCTTATCCATCTAATCCAACTCCTCATTCATTGCTTTAACCCAAAATTCATCCTCACTAGCCTGAGTGAAGTCTTTTGGCTCAATCTTAGATAATAAATAAAAAATTGCTTGTTGAGATGATTTTATTATTTTTCTCCTTGTCTATCTTTCATCTAGATTTTCGATGATTTGTTCTTTTAGATGATGGTTTTGTACATACCTGGAAGGAGTCTTAGGAAGAAGCCTTTGTGTTTATTCTTCATCTTTGTCTGATTCCTCACAAAATTATTCTTGACAACATCCATCCTCTTGGTACACAATTTATTGAACTGGTTCTATAGAATATATCTTCTCATCAACTATTACATTCATACTTTCCACCATAGTCCGTGTTCTTTTTTTGTAACATCTATAGGCTTTACTCTTTGTGGAATAACCAAGAAAAATTCCCTCATCTCATATCGGATCAAACTTGCCCAAGTTTTGATCTTCTCATATTATGTAACATTTGCTTCCAAATATTTTGAAATATTTTACGGTAGTAGGTCTTCCTCTCCAAAGATCATATGGAGTCTTATGATGATTTAATCTTAATTGAGCCCTAGTAATTATGTATACAACTATGGATACTGCTTGTTTCCAAAAACTATCTGATAACTTGGATTCATTTAACATAGCTATAGCCATATTTTCAACAGTCCTATTCTTTCTTTCAACTACTCCATTTTGTTGAGGAGTTCTTGTTGTTGAGTACTCTCTCTTGATTGCATGTTGTTCACAAAATTCTACAAATTTATTTGAAGTAAATTCTCCTCCTCTATCAGATCATAGACAGCTAATCCTTTTGCCTGTTTCATTTTCAACCAAATCCTTGAATGCTTTAAATTTTTTAAAAGCCTCTAATTTCTCTTTTAGGAAGGTTACCCAAACCATTCTAGAATAATCATATACAAACGACATGAAGTAACTCTCACCCTAAATACTTTGTGTTCTGGTAGGACAACACAAATTAGTATGTATTAGGCTTAATGGCTCAGATGACATATAGCCTTTTAGCTTAAAAGTTATCCTAGTTTGCTTTCCATGTTTAAAGGGTGCACAAATTGTGTTTTAAGGTCTTCTTATTTTGGGTAAATCTCTAATTGCCTGTTTATTACTTATACTAGCCATGTTGTCAAAATTAAAATGACCCAATATTCTATGCCACAACCAAATTTCATATTCTTGTGATAGAAAGCACTTTTATCCTTTGATCTCATTGAGCATATATAATTTTTTTGGTGTTCTTCTTGCATTTGCAATGATTCTTCCAGTTTTTGTTTTCCTTATTTCACATCTATATGGATGGAAGGTCACCATGTATCCTTGATCACAAAGTTGACTTATACTCAGTAGATTGTGGATTAACCCTTTGACATACAAAACATTTTTTGTTTTTGTTTTTCCATTGTATAGAATTAGGGTTCCTCTCCCAACAATTCTTGCTGATCCATTATCACCAAAACTTATCGAACCTCTATTTGTATTTTTTAGTACAATGAATTTATATTTGTCTCTGTCATGTAACTAGAGCAACCACTATCAAGATACCACTGTTCTTATTTATCTTGACCATGAAGGGCTATTTGTAGTAACATTGATCTAGGCCTAACATTCTTTCTTTCATCCTTCCAAGTTGTTGGAATTTTTTTTCTAGACTCAGGTGGTACAATTTTACACCATCTAGCCGTGTGCCCAAAATTATTGTATTTGTAACATATAACATCATCATACATGAGAGGTGCAAAGGAATTCAAATTTCTATTGTATATTGCATAGTGAATACAGTGTGTAGCTCTATGACCATATTTATTACAAGAAAAACAATGACCATGGAAGAAATTATGTAACCTGGTTGGGTGTCTTGGAGTTTGTGAATAAATAATTTTTTACTTGTGATTAACTCTTATCCAGGGTTCTTCTTTACTTTCTTCCTTTTTGATATCCTTTGATTGCTTTTATTTGTTTGAAATTTCTACCTTTTGGAGACTTGATTCCTCTTTCTGCTTCTCATATTCTATATTTTGTAGTACTTTGGTCCTTTCCACTTTATGTCTTAGGAGAACAATTTTTGCTTCCAATTTTTCACATTCTGTTTCTCTGGCTCTCAATAGATTTGTCATATATTGCTCAATATTCTTTCCTTCTTCCACCCTAATATTGAATTCTATGAGACTCTGTATAAGTTCCATTCTTGCTTCTTCATCTTCTTGAACTTGTTCTTTCAAGATTGAATTTTATCTCTCTAATTCTTTCCATTTTTTTGAGAGCAATAAAGAATTCTTATTTTATATTAAACATAGTCTCTTCTTCACTTTCTGAAGTCATTGTGCTATCGAAGGATTGTATTCCAAGTTGTTAGTATTTTCACAAAGAGACCCACTCTGATACCAATTGAAGAACATGTGCTTATACTGAGAGGGAGGGTGAACAGTATAGAATAAATTTTTTTACCTTTTAATACAAATAGTAGAATCAACATTAATAAAATAGTAAACATCACATAAAGCATCACACACATGAGAGACATTATTTTTACGTGGTTCACCCAATGTGGGCTACACCATGGAGAAGATATTTTACTAAAAAATTCTTAGTTAATATCTTGGGAATCCTTTCCTGATTACAATGTTTATAGACCTCTATCCAAATGATATGATGATCCCCTAAATCTAGTTTGTGGATCTCTATCCATAGGAGAACTCTTTCTCCTCTGCTCTGGCTAGTGATCCTCTAGAAGACACTACCTCCACTGCATTGACCAGTGGATCTCTCTCCACTTGAAAACTCTTGTCTTCACTCAAAATACCTATCCTCAATATTATAGTTGATGGATATCTACCCGTTGAAGACTCTATCCTTTTTGCTCTATCACCTCCAAAGCTCTATCTCAATCCTGTATTCAATGCAGTCCAGTTGGTCTAGCACAACTCTACTCAACTCTTGCATTAAACATAGTCCAATTGGTCTAGCACAAGTCTGCTCAATAGGTGCACTTAGAACATGTACAAATATGCTCAACAGGTCCACTCAGAACCTGTACAAATATGCTCAATAGGTCCACTTAGAACCTATCTAAATCTACTCAACAAGCTCATATAGAACTTGTCTAAATTTTCTCAATAGGTCTACTCAGAACCTGTCCAAATATGCTCAACAAGATCATACAGAACTTGCCCAAATATGCTCAATAAGTCCTCTCTAGGACTTGCTCAAATATTTATTATAAGCTTCCACAAAACCTCAAATAAAAATCAGTCCACATGTCTTATCAAAGACTTACCTCAAATATGCTTAACAAGTCCACACATAAATTGTCCAATCCCATAGAAACATAAAGAGAATTGTTAGAGATTCAATATGTTCTATATTCAGAACTTAATCACTTTATCAACTCAATATCATAGAATCATAAAGAGAATTGCTATAGACTCAATATGTTCTATTCTCACAAATCAATCTATTTCACAACTCAAATTAGAATATAGAATAGTTTATTTTATGGAACTTGAACAATCACTTCATACATCCATTTGACTAGGCTCAATCAACTCTACTCAACCAATCACTCAAGAAACAACTCTTTTTAACAAAACCTAGTCTAAGCATGTATACAACAACCCAAAATATTTACAACAATGCTCAACAACAAATTTCACATAACAATGATACTCATGATATTTTGAAATCCTAGTTCAAGTTCTCTGCACAACCAATGGCTTCAACAAAAATGCTTATAAAACAAGGTTTTAATCACAACTATCAATCCAGAAAACCTTGAAGTATTAATTCAAACACTTTCAAAAAGGAAACCCTAATCAAATCCTTTTCACTCCAATCTTAATTTTCACGTAATCGAATCAACCCACTCAACAAAGAAAAATTTTACCCATACCTTTTCTTGAAGAAGGAAGAATAAATCTCAAAACCTGTTTCAATCACTTTTAATTTCTTTGACAGCTTCAAAGGTTAGATGGCCAAAAACTCCTCTCACAAAACTCCATCATAAATGCTTGCCTAAAAGGTTAATTTTCACACAAGTAGGTTATATTACATATGCACCTTATAACCTTCACTTTCACAATAATTTTAACCTTCAATAGAATACTTAGGAAGAAACTCTCATTTTCAAAACAATTAAAATCCTCACCATATAACTCCAATATAATAATATATTCCCCTTTTATTAAATCAAAATATAATATCATATAACTCCTTATATCCCCTTTATTTATTTAATTTAATTACCTTTTAAAACCTTTAAAAACCTTATTACTCCTAACATGTATTAATAACAAACCTTAGGCAATTAATTCAAAATAATAAAAATACCTTTGCATTTGGTGGGTTTCGAACACCTCACCAACACTTTCGTGAACGCCCTAGTCATGGGCTCCATGACCACATGCGCTCAAAGAAAGGGCTTCATGCCCTATCAACCTTCGAATGGCGCCTTTAGAAAAATGAACATCCAAAAACTTTTCACCCTACACATGCCTCAACGGGATTCGAAAGCGAGTCCTCTTCCCCAAAAGCACCTTAAAACCACGTGAACTACCAATGGACCACCGTGTCCACCTTGCTTGAAAATTCCAAGCCCCTCGACTTTGTTATTATACCTTCAGACGAAAAAGGGTGTTTCGTCTTCTTCCACGTAGACCCTCCAAAATTCGCAATGTTCTCAAAAGCGCATATTAAAATCGATTTAGGCATAGTTTTTTTCAAAGGTATTTGCCTCCATTTTTATACATGAAGTCGTTTAGACTTCGAACACTGACGATGAGAAATGCTTCGAATGTCGGCGATAAATCTTTGAATGTTTGACTTTATTAAATACTTTAAACCCTGGGCTTTGATGATGATGTCAGCCCATCATATATTATAATTTATAAAGTTAAATCTAAGGATTTAACATTTATAAATTATATTTATAAATTCTCTTTATAAAAATGAACTTTGGCTTATTAAAGCCATCCATGTAATTAATGACTCCTTCCTTTGTTCACTTGGGCAACAATGACAATATTTCACCTTGACATCAATGACAACTAAAATATCCCAAAATGTCCAACATATCCAAAATCACTAGGGAGACACAAGGTATTCTAAATAACTTGATATTAATAGCATCCATCAAATATTATCAAGTACTAATCCATTTTGGAATCACAAGGACATCTACAAAAATTCTTCAAGAATTAAAACAAAGTAGGGAGATATAAGCAAGCCTACAAAAATCTAAAGCTTCTATCAAATCAAATCCTCATACTCTAAACTAGGGAGTCATAAGGTAGACTACATTGAAAAAATAAAATTAGAGTATTTAAAGGATTTCTATCAAATACATATATACAATTCTAAGAAATAGTGAGAAACACTCAAGAAGGAATATAAATAAAATAATTAGAAATGCTTTTATTAACAGAGATTTATTTCATGAAATGGAACTGTATTCTTCGAACTAGATAGATACCCTTGAAAAATATGAGAATCTATTACCTAGTGAAAAATAGAGATTATCCTTATTTCTTAAGAAGCAAAAGAGGGTAAATTTGAAACATTAATTAGTTATCTTAGTGAAAATATCTTCAAGGCATGGTGGAATTACAAAAGATAATTGTATTCACATCTGAGGAATATTTTATGATTTATCTATCATGGATTATGTTTGCACTCACTCAAAACATGAATAAATATAGCAATACAATTCAATATTATTGTGATTATAAACTAACTCCTCATGAAGAATAAATCCCATAAATATCAATATGGAATCACAAGAGAAGGAGGAAAATAAATAAAAAACGTGCTAAATAAGACCATAGCAGAGAAATCATAAAAATGAAACTAGACATGCATCTTCAAAAGATAGAGGACCCCATCCTAACACTTGATGTAATAGACCTTCTAGAATGTGGGTAGTACCCATGTTAATATTTTTTATTGGAGTAGTTTTAATGCAGGAGGGTCGACCATTGGCATTTACTAGTAAGGCACTTTCCTCTTAAAATTTGGGCAAGTCCACATATGAGAAGGAAATGCTTACCATTTTACATGTGGCCACTCATTGGCATCCATATCTCATTGGTCAACATTTTTCCATCAATATTGATCATCAAAGTCTAAAATATTTTTTAGACCAATTGGTGGCTACTCCTAAACAATAAAAATGGGTCTCCAAATTTTTGGGATATTACTATGACATTTCTTATAAGAAAGGTAAAGAGAATGTGGTGGTTGATGCTTTGTCTTACCTACATGAATATTAGGCCATGCTACATGCCATATCTACTCCTCTTCCACAATTGCTTAATCAACTTTGTGAAGATATAGCTAAGGATTCATCATTCCAAACTCTTCTCTGCCATCTCCAAGAGGATCCTCAATCACACCTGGTTATGTTTGGGATGGTCAGGATTTGTGATTTCATAACCAATTTGTTATTCTATTAGAGTGTCAAATCAAGGACCTCCTCCTCCATTAAATGCATGCATCCCCCATAGCTGGTCATTCAAGTTTTCTCAAAATATATACCTGAGCCAAGCGTACCTTTTTCTAAAAGGGCTTAAACAAATATCAATATATTTTGGTGCTAAATATGATTGGTACCAATGCATGAAAAGTGAGACTATGTGTTCTCCAGGAATATTTCAACCTTTACCTATCCTTGAGAAGGTTTGAACAAATATATCTATGGACTTCATCAAAGGGCTACCAAAATCAAGAGATAAATTAGTTATTTTGGTGATAGTTGATCGTCTCTTGAAGTATGCTCACTTTTGTTCCCTATCCCATCCTTATATTGTACCCATTGTCACCCAAATATTCCTTGACTCCATATTTCACCTCCAAGGAATGCCTAAATACATTATCTTTTATTGGGATCCTACCTTCACCAGTCACTTTTGGTAGGAACTATTCAAGTTTTAGGGGACACAATTCAATATGAGTTTAGCCTACCATCCTCAAACTGATGGCAAAACTGAAATTATCAATAAATTCTTGGAAATTTATATTTTTTGCTTTACTTTTGAACATCCTAGTCATTGGGCTAAGTGGATTCCTTTGGCTGAATGGTGGTACAACACCACCTATCACTCTAACACTAAGGTGACTCTATTTGAAGCAGTTTATGATCAACTTCCATCTACTCCAACTTCTTACGTTCCAGATAGCTCAAAGGTCTAGGCCATGGATTTCACTCTTTTTCAGTGTGACTTCATTCTTTGCCAACTCAAGCTTAATTTGGACATGGCTTAGAATCATATGAAATAACAAGTAGATTAACATCTTACTAAACGTATCTTTATTATTGGTTGCATGGTCTTACTTCACTTAAAACCACATAAATTATCTCTCCAGTTGTGTGGTTGTCAAAAAATTTCTCCCAAATACTATGGTCCTTACTAGGTGTTGTAGAGACTTAGGATGATGACATACAAACTAGCCCTTCCAATTAGTTCTAAACTTTATCCAGTATTCCATGTGTCCTCTCTCAAGCAAGTTATTGGCAACAAGGTGCACGTGTAGTCTACACTTGCAGAGTTGGACGAATAAGGGTCCATAATTATTGAACCTGAATGCATTCTTGATCGAAGATCATGTACCCTTAATTGGAGAGTTATCACAAATGTCTTAGTCCAGTGGCATGAATTAAAACCATAAGATACAACATGATAACCTCTTCACCAAATATAATAAAAATTTCCTCACCTTCAACTTTGAGGATAAAGTTTTTTGAAGGGGAAGGGTATGTTAGGACTCCACCCTAACACTTGATATAATAGTCCTTGTAGATCATGGGTGGTACCCATGTTAATATTTGTAATGTTTTGTTATAGTTTTTTATTAAGAAATGCCTATGCCAAATGATACCCTTTTATATAACCATTTTTTCAAGAATGTAACTAATTGTAGGTAGGACATTCTATCCTGGGTGGCATTTTGCATGTAAACAAACCTTGGGAATTAGGTTCTAGAGGAATTCCTTAAACTTGTGAGAGCTAATATTGTATGTATATTTTTGCGTAATTAAATGAAGTATTGAAGGATGTTTCCCCCATGAATATGCTTGTTATTTAGTGCTTTTATGAGATTGTCCTTTTTCTATAATATACTTTCGTATTGTGCATTTTATTTCCAAGTGTGTTGTGAGCATGTGTGTTTATTTTCAAGTATATGTGTGAGAGTATTATTTTTAATATTAGGTTTCTAACACTCGTCATGAAGTAGAAATTCATGTATCAATATATAATCACAAGAGAAGAAGGAGAAAAATAAAGAAAATACATGCTACACAAGACCATAGTAGAGAAATCATAAAAAATGAACCATATAAGCATCTTCAAAATAGAGAGGAACCCTCAACTACATCTCCCTTCGTATCATATGAAGATACTAAATAATTACTTGATAACATTACAATAAGCTATGAAGAAGAATACAAGCTACATTTCCAAACAAGAAGATGGTCTCGATAATGGAAGACTCCAAAGCAAAAATCAATTAATCAAGCCAAAGAGCATTCAGAAGAAAAAGAACCGTGTTGAAGATTGAAATATTCAATATCCAAATAATGTAATACAAGGATTTGTTAGAGTTAAAGTATATTACATCATTTAGGTCTTGTAAATATACCACCTTTGGTACATAGTTATAATAGGATATTACTTTAGGGGGAAGTTATCTAGTTAATTCAAGCAATGTAATAAATATACAAGTGGTAATGTGCAAGGTGTTCCCTTGTACAACTAAGTAGAGTGTTGACCAAGGAATATCTCTTCCTATATAAAGGACTTCATAGAGACATATCAGATCATCCAAGTGCATTGTAGTAGAGAGTAGTAGAGAGTAGTAATACTCATGTATGGAGTACAATGTAGCTCTTTAGCTCATATTAATGGAGTTTCTATTTTCTCCATATTCCATTGTATTTCGATCATTTCTATTTATAGTATATTTCAGTCATATTGCAAACTTACTTTATCTCATATTTATTGTATATTATTAGGACCTATGATCTCTCCCGCAATAGATATCCTCAAAAGCTAACAACTCCAAAGCTCTGATTGTCCGAATTGCATCATTTTCTTCCCTTTGATGTAGCATATATGTACTAATATTTTATGCTTTACTCTCTTCTCTTCACTGTGTTCTCTGTATTCACTCTAACCTATCCCTTTAGTGCATATAGAAGGTATTATTTTACATGAATATTGATGCTTTTCTTCTATCAAGATACTTTTCATTCAAGTCGATGATTCTTCTAGGGCACCTAAAAACTCCTTGGCTATTGGTGCTACGTATCATGGGTGACAAGTGTCTTTTAAACCTATAACATATTGATGAACGTTACAATTTTCTACCTCCTTGGTAACATTCAAGTTATCACTATGCTTGATTTTTTTGTTCCCTCTACAATAATGATTTTGCTTCCTTGGTGCTCCAACCCTAATTTAAATTTCCTCATGATGGTTGGAACTCTATATATAACATACCAAATGGAAAATATAAATCTTATCTCTTCACCTTCCATACCATATAATTTCTTTCTTCTTCAACACATTTCCTTCCAATGTAATGCTCATTAATAAGAAATCTTCAATGAATTATATCGCTCTTTCTTATGTATACATTATATTTATTGCAACTCAAGTGTGTTACCTTATATTTGTGTTATGTAGCAAGTGTTATATGAAATGATGATTGGCTCTTCAAAGTTCTCCTTTCAATGGCCTTGTATTGAGTTTGTGCAACTCTAATGGTGTTTGATTAACCTCATCAAAGCTTCTTCGATGGTGAATCTCTTTCTCAACGGTGTTCTTGGTTGAATGGTGGTGGTGCTCTAGATAACCTACTTTGATTATGGTGGAAGCTCCTCTATGTAGAGCTCATGGTTCTTCCACTTGTTTAGTGGTTGATCAACTTGGCACCGATTTAATTCTTTTCATTGGTGATGCTCTTACTTATTTGTTTTAAATTTGGTTCTCTTTGAACTTTGCTATATAAATAGCACTAATTTTGGGTGCTTAACTTCAATAGAACTTTCTACTCCTTTTTTGTAACATATTGACAACTATTGTACATATCTTCTAGAGAGATACTAGTTATTGCTTGCCCCCCTATACTTTAAATAATTCTAAAATAAATACACTAGATTTATTGAAATGGTGGATTTCTTATCCAATATGGTGATGCCTCTTCTCTTTACCAAAACTTTGTAATGGTGGTCTTTCTAACATAATAGATTCTTCATAATGATTCCTCATCATCTCTATTCTTGGTGTTTTCTTCTTTGGTGACTCCAAGCTTCTAATTTGTGCATTTCAAATAGAATAATACTTATATTTTCTACTATAACTTATTTACTTTCTAAATAATAGTAAGGATTATATTCCTTTCCTTATTTTATTTCTAAGTTCTTCTTTCCTTGTTACAGATTTTAATCCCTTGGGAATTGTATCTTATCCATCCTTGAAGATATAAACTTGAGACATTTCATTTTGCTACTTTAAAAACTTAAATGTAGTTGATATAAAGACTCATAATAAGTTAACGTGAACATTCAAATAATGTACTTTTATATAACCAATATTGTATACCTTTTGTAGCTAGATTTCTTTGTGATTTTATTCACCTATTTTTTGCCAGGATTTTATGAAATTTGTAGCTTCAATTAATTTTATTTTGCCGCCCTAAAATTTTCAATATTTGAATTCTCCCTTCTACTCAAATTCTTCCTTAAAATTTTCAATTTTGCAGCTCTAATTTCTGCTCAAATTTTTTGCAGTTTATCCTTTAATTAGGTGTCTAAAAATCTAATCTTTGTGGCTCTGACTATATTTCAAAATTTCTCTCTCGAACATTGAAATTTGTAGCTAATAGTGCTATCCAAAATTCTACCTTCTTTATTTCCTAAACTCTATCAAATTTGCTATGAAACTCCTCCAATTCACAACTCTCTCTTCCTCTTTTAATGTTGCCCAATAATATCTTGATTTGCTACGTTATTTTTCTACCAATTCCTCCTTCAATTTGTTGTTCAAGGGCACTTCAAAATCTGCACAAATATTTTGCAAAACACAACTTTATGTCACCTTCAATATGTTGTCTTGTGACCCTTCAATTTTGCTATAAAATACAACACTCTTCTCCTTCACCAATCAACCTTAAAGCCTTTAATGGCAGTCTTCAAATTTCTCAATTTGGTGGCATCTTCTTTGATATTTCTCTTCCTTACCTCTTGTAAGATTCTAACTTCAAACTTGGCCTATTTATTTGGCCTATTTGTCAAGAATATGAATGTCTTGAGATCTTCAAAATACCTTTCCAAAATTAGGTAAAATTATTTCCAAACCTTCTTCCTTTTGCATTTGTTGTTGAATGGTGACAATTGTTCCACATTCTTCTCTTCAAAAGCTTCTCCTTGCAGTATTATACATTGAGCTATCTTGAAATCTTCTCCAATGGCCATTTCTCTAAATTTTTCAATAGGGCTTCTGTAGCCTTCTTCTTATTTCTCTTTTAAATTTTTTTTGAAACCTTTTCTCTTAGGTCTTCAATTTGTACAACTTCTCAAATCTTTAGTAGGAATTTTATTATTCCTATTCTATATTCAATATTCAGTCTTGTAACTTCCAAATTTAAAAGTTATTCAATGGGATATTTTTCTTGGTTCTCCTTTTTCTTCATCTATGACCTTCAATCTTCTATAGGGACATCCTTCTTGGGTGTTTTCAATATTTGACCTTCAATCTCCAATGGGGCCTTCTTTATTGGAGCTCCTCCTTGATTTGTAGTCTTAAATATTCTATAGGAACCTCCTTCTCGGGTCGCCTTATTCTCAAATATCTAATATTCTATGGAGACATCCTTCTTGGATCTCTTCAATATTTAATGTTTGTTTTTCTACAATAAGAAAATAATCCTTGCATGAGGAAAACACCTAGACTTTCAGGCTATCAAAGATGAAATTCTTCTCTATCCATTGTAGGAAGCTTCTCAACTTTTAAGAACTAGTTTTTTAAAGCCAAAAACTTAGATAGTAGCAAGAAAATCCATGAAAATATCTATATTTTTATAAATAAATAAACATTACTAATTATCCTTCCCTCTAGTGGAAAGAGATCTATGATGAATCCTAATATTCATGAGTTTTCTTGCAACCCTCTAGAAAGACTCTAAATAAATAGCAATTCTAAAAACTCTAGAAATGAAATCTCCTTATATCCTCTCAATATCCCTTGTGGGTCTCTCTATCTCTTATAAATATATCTTGTGCTCTGATACCACTATTAGCTTTTGATGCTATATATTTAAGGAAATGCAACCAAAAGGTAATCTATGATATTGAAAATATTAAATCTATGATAATAAAAATATATTAAGCATGTAAAAATCATATGAAAATTTTATAAGAACTCATCAAATTGTCATTAATGAAAGCTCACGAAAATGGGATATTCATACAAAATATGGAGATATTTAATGCTCCATTCTTCATTCATGATCTACATTATATCTAACTTTAGCACTACTCTACTCTAATGTGCTATTCCACTCTCCTCTATCTCTTTACTCTTTTCTCTCTACTACAAAGGCTAATATATAATGAAATATGACTATTGGCTTTCCATATTCCTATTCTATAGACTCATGTACACATGGACAACATATACATTTACATCATTGCATATTCTAATAATACTTATGCATTTATTACATTGTATAAAGTAAATTCTCAAACCCTAATCTAAGATGCTCTCCTAATCTACAGATGTGCCCAAGATGATACATTAGAATGTTCCAAATAATGTAATATATTCCAACTGATCCCTATATATGAGTTTTTCATTTACTTGGTCTCATGATGTTCCTATGTCACACATCAAAATTTTGACTTTGGAGGACATGAATCTATGCAGTTGGATATCTAAGATGTATACAATCATTCATCTACATTGTATTCTAAAACAATGTTGTGTCACATTAGATGCTATTTAGTTGGGAATCCATACTTATTATCAATTGTTGTAAGAGCTCCAACAATGCACGCACTCTATTTTTTAGTTAGTTTAAATAATTGTTCCTTCATATATTTGGAAAATGCTCTACTTCACATGAGACATTTTTCATGTAAACCAATAAAATAGGTTTGGTTGAGGACTATTATGTAGAGATCATAGGACTTCTCGTATATGCGTATAAGTTGGATCTAGTAGAGGTGGTTTCTGAATTTTATCATGGCCTTAAGAATGAAATTAGGTGGGAGGTTTATATTAATGATCCATAAAACATAAAGGATGTTAAACATGTGGTTAGTATAGTAGAAAATAATCTCTAACTATTGCATCCTAGAACACAATGTGATTTTATCCTTCATAGTCTTACTTCAATAACCACACTGACAATAATATCCAATGGTTATTTTATTACAAATGCAATTCATTCCATCCTTAGGACTACGCTTGTGAAAAAAAATGTAACTTCAAAGTGGAAGTTGAGGATGGAGTTTTTTTAGAAGATGAAGGCCAAAATCATTGGAATAGAAATAATTAGCCAAAGAAATATATTTATAAGAAGATGATGATAGCATGGTTCTTTCAACTTTTTTCCTAATGGGGATCTAGGCCCATCACACCATTAAGGAGAAGGCTTCATAAAAAACCAATCCAAAGTTATCGGTTTATGTATACAAATTTTGAAAATTGATTGTACCATGAACATACCTAAGTATTCCTTATTCCACATGAAAATTAATCCGTCTTGGATCTTACATAAATTTTGAATTAAAAAATACAAAAAATATGATGTTAGGTCTAACGGTAGTAAGATACAAAAGTATATAAACAAAGCTCTTGTATAGTGTAGTATTTATCTTGTTACTACCCCTATTCTTGACTAACACATCACTCACATTCAAAGGTGTGTCAATTGATTTACAAATTTTTATTCTAAACCTGTTAAGTAAATCACTTGTATACTTTTCATATGAGATAAAATGCCATGATTTAACTATCTTAATTCTAAGCCAAGGAGATAATACATTAAATCTAAATATATCATTTCAAATTCAATCTTCATGGTATTTTTAAATTCCTTTACTAACACATTGTTGGTGCTAGTGTAAACCAAATCATCAGCATACACGAAGACAATAAGTAAATCATAAATACCTATAGATTCATCATATAGTGTGGGTTTACCTTCACTTCTACTAAAGCATTTTATTTTAAATACCAACTCATTTTTTTATGCCAAGGACAACACTCACAACAGATTAATCATTGATTTATTATATTTCCAACACTATCATTAGACTTCCTTTGGTATGCTCAGAATAAGGTTGATTTGATTTAAACCTTGTTACTCCTATGATGTCCACTTTCAATACTCTTTTTCTACCCTAAACCTGCAAGATTTGATTACTAGTATGTTCTCTTCCTAAATATTAAATTCTCCTTTAATTCATAAACTTGTTGCCTTACCAAATATGTTCTAGTAATGTAACTCTATCCTTGATTAAAGTCACTTCTTCAATTTCTATGTATGCTTATCTTCTGCCTTAGTCTTATTGATTATTTTATCTTCTAGAATAATGGTCTCTTTCACTAAGGACCAATACTATCACTTATGATGTACCTCTTTTAAATAAAATTTAATGGGACTTCTTCTAACGATTCTCCTTTGTTTACGTTCAATTTCAATATCAAGATTAGTATTCAAGACCTGAATCTTATATGGTCCTATCATCAGATGGTGATGATTGTCACAATACATTTATTCAGATTATCTCTTCGTAGCTTCGATATCACTATTAGTTTTCCAAGTAGAATAATTTATAGAAAGCTTTATAAAGGACCATGTATAAATCAAATATAAATCACTAATAAAAATAATGAATGTCAAAAATATCTCACAAATATAACTCTAATGAACATAATATCAAAATATTACATGAATGGTACTTTAGAAATTAAATCCTTTAAAGTGGCATCATAAGATAGTCGTATATCAAGTTCCTAAAATTTTAACTAGTGTATTTAGAAAAATTAAAAATGATAATGTTGATCCAAAAATCCATGCTCCTCAACTAGTACAGTAGAAAATAGGAAACATTTAAAATTGCCATTGTAAAACAATGATAATTCACATTGCTCTAATACTATATATATTGATGCAATATATTCATGAATTAGTTCATAGTCAATTATGTTACCTAATCAAAAAGAAAATATAACACCCATAAAGAAAGAATATGAATATGCAATGGTTTTATTAGACTCCAATAATATTTTAGTAAACAATAGAAATTATCTAACCAATTTGCAATGGTTGCTTAAGTAGGGTTACAAATACAAACTCATAATATAACACAATGCCACAATATCAATCATAAATATTGACCATCACTTCAGAATAATAGTACAAATATCACCTTAGAATGTGAACATAGGACCATATGAAAAATAAAATAAATAATATATGAAATTTATCATGGACTAACATGAAAAAAATTAACACAATATTAACATGGCATAAATAATACTAAGGTTTGAGTCTCACAATGTGGGAAGGGTTTATGTTTGATGGATGGTCAAGAGTTACATGTATCTCAAGGAATCTTTCATGTGAGTATTATGAGGAAAGCCTATTGATTGAATTTGAGATGATCTCCTTAACATTGTGCTACCAATGGGAACATCATGTAGAATGATAATAGACATGTTAGGGTCAAATGATAAACATTCTTTGGCATGGATATAGATGAAGTCTCTTTCATAGAATGGGAAAGGCTATGCATATAAAAATTCTCTTAGGAATACTTTTATGGGAGGAAGAGGAATTGTACTTGAGG
This sequence comes from Wollemia nobilis, assembly GCA_028583015.1. Classification (NCBI taxonomy): domain Eukaryota; kingdom Viridiplantae; phylum Streptophyta; class Pinopsida; order Araucariales; family Araucariaceae; genus Wollemia; species Wollemia nobilis. Next base: position 20,657 of record JAQPPZ010002623.1, read on the forward strand.
ATGTAGATTTACTTGGAAGAGAAGAAATAATAGTAGAGATTAATAACAAAAATGATAAAATACTAATGATGATGAGTATGGTGCTACTAATTGACACTGAACATGCTTGAAAAAACTATGTTTACCATGCATTTTGTAATATAATTATTTTACAAAAAAAAAATCATTGATACCATTAAATCATTAGAAGTTATTGATATATGATACAAAGAGCAATGTTCATTTGGACATTATGAAAGGGATCATTTCCAAAATACTAGCTAAGGATTTTTTTAACAAACAACTATAGTTATAACATATAAAAAATCAAAATTTACCAATCTACATACCAGGTTCACACCTTTAAAACAAAACAAAAAAATCCTTCGACTTTGCACGCCCTACTTTGGAATCTTAAAAAAAAAAAAATCCTCGACTTTACACGCCGTGCTTTGTAATTTTTGTTTTTTATTTTAAAGTTTTTTTTGGTGAAGCTTATTTTGGAACCTTTAAAAGCAAAGTGGTGGCCGGAAGATAACATAACTTCCTAACTTTGAAGATGGCCACGAATATTTTACACGCCGTACCTTGGAATTTTTTTTGTTTGTATGTTTTGTAACAAGCGTATTTTGGAACCTTAAAAGCAATTACTTTTAACCTGATGTGGTGGTCTGCAACTTTCTAGCATTGAAGATAGCCACGAATATTTTGCACGCCTTACACGATATACTTGATGTTCATCCATGAGGGATTTGAGAATCATCTGTGAGTTCAGTTGCCTATTTATGCGTGTGGAATAGATGAGGTTCGTCGTCACAGAGCTCCCTCTCGTGTTTCTTCCAGGAGAGGTATGCCTTCGTTTTTCTCTCTTCTTCTCCTCTCCTTCGTTTACAGATAAAACTTACGTTATCTTTTTTGACCATCAACATTAATATGTTTCAGATTTTAAAGATAAGGAAAAACAAATAAAATAAAAGCTATATTTAAGGCCGTCTAACTCTACTTTTGTTTGGATGTTGCAGTTGCAGTCGCATTCGAATCCAAGTCATTTAATCTAATAAGTATCACCATGGTAAGTTATGTGTTTGGCACCACCCTTCTCGTTGGTATTCTTTCGTTTTTTGCAAATATTTTTTATTTACTTCCTTGGTGAATGTTTAAGCCTGCGGGACACCACAAAGTGGAAGGGCCGTGGGGCGGTCCCCAAGGAGGACAAGAATGGACAGATGGAACATTCTCTACTATCAGTCGCATCGTCGTAAGATATGGAGATATTGTTGATGCGATTCAGGTCCAATACTGGCTTGATGGTCATATTATTTCGGCACCTCAACATGGAGGTGCAAAGGGTAGTGAAAAAACGGTAACAACGTCACATTACCATGCTAAGTAGTTATAGAATCATTGTTGATTCGAGGAGGTTGCGCTTAATTGTATGCTTTCATTCACTTCAGATTAAAAGAGAAATTGCTTTTATTTGTGAGCAGATCAAATTGGACTCCGATGAATACGTCAAACAAATAAAAGGAGAAGCCGGAAACTTTTATGGCCATGATGTGGTAAAATCTTTAACAATCATCACCAATAAAAAAACATATGGTCCCTTCGGTAAGGGAGGCGGACAGAAATTTGAATCCGCTGATGGTCGTAAGGTGGTTGGCTTCCATGGTCGATCGGGAGATTACTTGGATCGAGTTGGAGTTTACACATTCCACTTTTAGAAACATATCCTTGATGCCTAAAGTCAGGCGTGTCTGTGTTATCTTTTCCTATGTACTAAATAAAACAAGTATGGCTATGGCCATGTGTCTCTGTAGATGTCTTTACATATAGCCATGTGTGTCTGTTACCTTTAGCAATGTCTATGTATGGCTATGGCCATCTGTGTCTTGTGTTATCTTCAGCTATGACTATGTAGTTGTCCGTGTTTTTCTCTCTCCAACAGGGTATTTTTAGTGGAATATTTCCATATAAAATTATGTTCTATTTTGCGTGTTTTTCTTTCTTGTATATTTTTAACATAAAATTATTTTCAAGTTTTATTTTTAAAATCAATAATCTTATAATATAAGATTAAAATTAAAACTTTTTTGAATATATATATTTTTAAATTATTAAATAAAATAATTTATTTTTTTAAGTAATTATATTGCACCATGATCATTTAATGATGTTGTACGCTTTTGTTTTTTAATCAACAAAACAAGTTATTTTTAGTGACATGTTTTTAATATAAAAATATTTTCTAAACATTTATTTATTTATTTTTGAATCAACAATATTATAATATAAGATTAAAACTGAAATAAATTTTATTATATTTTTAAAATAATTGATTATATGAGATGGAAACAGATTTTTATTAAAATGGATTTTATTATCGGTGATGGGACCCGGGTTCAATCCCCATGGTAGACGTGTATAAGAAGTATTACTTAAAAAAAAAAAAAATGTTAGTATTAACAACTATGCACAAGCTGACACACTTCATTTGACAAGGATTAAAATTGCAGTACAAAAAGGATGAAAATATATTTTAATTGAGAAGGGTTCACAAATTATTAACAACGCTATCCACCAAATAGGATGTGGGGATTGAATAAAAATTAATATTATTGATGATGTTCTCTTGGAAATGTGAGTATATTTGTATAGAGAAGAAAATTAGGTGTGAGAAAATGTAGCATTGATCTTCGTCTCGGTGAAATTCAAATTTTAGAAGGTGACTGACCAAGTGAGATTTTATCTCCAAATAAAAATGATGTCTAAGAAGTTTATTATGGAAACATAAAATCTTCAAGGAAGCTCACGAATATATTTAATTAAAAATAGAAACAAAAAAAATTGTAATATAAAAATAGATGTTGCATATATATTTATTGACCTAACAATAATAAGTATAATATTTTAGTGTTTTGATGGGAATGATCCCAATAAAAGCAAAATATTTTTTGTGCACACTATAAGATCACATATTATCTAATAAATCTATTTAGGAATAACTCAATAAAAGGGTTGATATTAGAATATTATACCCAATGAACAATAATGGTAACTAATGAAACTTGTTTTTCTAAAAACTTACTAAAAAATGAGGATTTTATTTTAAAATATGCTATGTTAGGAACTTGATGAAAAATCAAGGCCCTGCCATCCCTTTGTCAATTGGGCTTAGTGCCATCATGACTAGCATAATATTCTCTAACTCCCTTCAACTCGACATTATGAGTTAAAGTCTTTTCCATTACTTATTTCTTGTAATTATCAATTTTCTCTTTTTTTAAGGTTTGAGATATCTTTTGAATCATGATAGTTGACATATTTATATCTTTTTGTTACTATGAATATTGTATAAAACAATAATTTATATTTTATTTCTATTTTTAATAATATGGATGGTAATTTATGTGTTCTATGGATAACATTGTGTTTTATTCCTAATTCCTTGCATTAGTGTATTGTTTACAAGATATTATTTTGAACCACTTTTCTTGATGATCATAGATTCAAATCTCATAAGTATTTACTCAAACTTGTGTACAAAGTGCCCATACATTGCATGCATCCTTTTACCATCATGCTTATCTAGGATTGAACTTCCATTCATACCAATAGTGGAAACGCTAATGGATAAAAGGTGTTAGTGTAGTTTATTGCATCCAAGTCATCTAGAATTCAAATATTTCTAATGATATTTGTATCATACATATTTATTAGGTGCATTATTATCATGTCAAAAGGTATGGTGATTCATTTCTTGCAACATTGCATGTCCATATAGTAATTGGTAAGTTGTTTTGTAGTCTCAAGCATAGGAGTCTACATATTTATCATGGCACTTTTTTGTCCTTCGAGGAATAATACCACATATACATATATTTGTACCCCAAGGGGAAGAACACCTCATCAATATGAACCTCAACAGGGGGTTTGACAAATTATCTTAATGATCTTAAGTCTTTCTTTGATGCTCAAGTTCATGGGTTAGACTCTCATCCAAGACTATTCATTTTTTTGTGAATTGATATCATGGCTAACGAGTTGTTCCTTTTAGATCATGACATGTGATAGATGTTGATTTATCTTCTAAAGTTTGAAGTCTTGTTATTTTTTTCAATTTTTTTACTAATATGCCCAACCTTCAAAAGATCATTCCTTTTACATATAAAAATATCTTAGGCCATTTTTTTCAAATTAAACAAATTTTGAGCTCTATGCATTGATGAGATTAGTTGAAGGATATATTATATTGTTGATGAATATTTTTTTGGTTGCATGAGTATATTTTGGATTGTCCATATGATATATACCTTGTTTCTATGGCCCCTCTTAGTGACATGTTTTTAATATACAAATATTTTCTATTTAACATATATTTATTTGATAATTTTAAAATCAGTACTTTTGCAATATAAGATTAAAACTGAAACAATTTTCACTATTTTTATTTAAAATTTGTTATATGATATGGAAACATATTTCATTAAAATGGGAGCTAGTATTCACAACTATGCACATGTTGGGCACTTCTTATAACAAGGATTTAAATTATTAAATACAAATATTTATTTTTTTAAGTAATTATATTGCACCATGATCATTTAATGATCTTGTACGCTTTTGTTTTTTAATCAAAAAAACAAGTTATTTTTAGTGACATGTTTTTAATATAAAAATATTTTCTATTTAACATTTATTTATTTATTTTTAAATCAACAATATTATAATATAAGATTAAAACTGAAATAATTTTTATTATACTTTTAAAATAATTGATTATATGAGATGGAAACAAATTTTGATTCAAATGGATTTCATTATCGGTGATGTGGGTTCAATCCCCATGGTGGATGTGTATAAGAAGTATTACTTTAAAAAAAATGTTAGTATTAACAACTATGCACAAGCTGACACACTTTATTTGACAAGGATTAAAATTGCAATACAAAAAGGATGAAAATATATTTTAATTGAGAAGGGTTCACAAATTATTAACAACGCTATCGACCAAATAGGATGTGGGGATTGAATAAAAATTAATATTATTGATGATGTTCTCTTGGAAATGTGAGTATATTTGTATAGAGAAGAAAATTAGGTGTGAGAAAATGTAGCGTTGATCTTAATCTTGGTCAAATTCAAATTTTAAAAGGTGATTGACCAAGTGAGATTTTATCTCCAAATCAAAATGATGTCTAAGAAGTTTATTATGGAAACATAAAATCTTCAAGTCACGAATATATTTAATTAAAAATAGAAACAAAAATTATTGTAATAAAAATAGATGTTGCATATATATTTATTGACCTAAAAATAAATATAATATTTTGGTGTTTTGATGGGAATGATCCCAATAAAAGCAAAATATTTTTTGTGCACACTATAAGATCACATATTATCTAATAAATCTATTTAGGAATAACTCAATAAAAGGGTTGATATTAGAATAGTATACCCAATGAACAATAATGGTAACTAATGAAACTTGTTTTTCTAAAAACTTACTAAAAAATGATGATTTTATTTAAAAATATTCTATGTTAGGACCTTGATGAAAAATCAAGGCCCTACCATCCCTTTGTCAGTTGGGCTTAGTGCCATCATGACAAGCATAATATTCTCTAACTCCCTTCAACTCGACATTATGAGTTAAAGTCTTTTCCATTAATTATTTCTTGTAATTATCAATTTTCTCCTTTTTTAAGGTTTGAGATATCTTTTGAATCATGATAGTTGACATGTTCATCACTTTTGTTACTATGATAATTGCACAAAACTATTATTCATATTTTCTTTCTATTTTTAATTATATGGATGGAAATTACTTTAGATGTGTTCCTATGGATAACATGGTGTGTTGTTCCAAATGCCTTACATTAGTGTATTGGTTACAACACATTATTTTGATCCTCTTTTCTCAATGATCATAGATTCAAATCTCATAAGTATTTACTCAAACTTGTGTACAAAGTGCCCATGCATTGCATCCATACTTTTACCATCATAATATACTTATCTAGGATTGAACTTCCATTCATACCAATAGTGGAAACGCTAATGGATAAAAGGTGTTAGTGTAGTTTATTGCATCCAAGTCATCTAGAATTCAAATATTTCTAATGATATTTGTATCATACATATTTATTAGGTGCATTATTCTCATTTCAAAAGGCATGGTGATTCATTTCTTGCAACATTGCATGTCCATATAGTAATTGGTAAGTTGTTTTGTAGTCTCAAGGATAGGAGTCTACATATTTCTCATGGCACTTTTTTGTCCTTCGAGGAATAATACCACATATACATATCTTTGTACCCCAAGGGGAAGAACACCTCATAAATATGAACCTCAACAAGGGGTTTGACAAATTATCGTAGTGATCTTAAGGCTTTCTTTGATGCTTAAGTTCATGGGTTAGACTCTCATCCAAGACTATTCATTTTTTCGTCAATTGATATCATGGCTAACGAGTTGTTCCTTTTAGATCATGACATGTGGTAGATGTTGATTTATATTCTAAAGTTTGAAATCTCGTTTTTTTGCAATTTTTTTACCAATACGCCCAACCTTCAAAAGACCATTCACTTTACATATAAAAATATCTTAGGCCAAATTAAACAAATTTTGAGCTCTATCCATTGATGAGATTAGTTGAAGGACATATTATATCGTTGATGAATATTTTTTTGACTGCATGAGTATATTTTGGATGGTCCATGTGATATACCTTGTTTCTATGGCCCCTCTTAGTGACATGTTTTTAATATACAAATATTTTCTATTTAACATATATTTATTTGATAATTTTAAAATCAATACTTTTGTAATATAAGATTAAAACTGAAACAATTTTCACTATTTTTATTTAAATTATTTTTATTTAAATTTTTTTATATGATATGGAAACATATTTCATTAAAATGAGAGCTAGTATTTACAACTATGCATGTGTTGGGCACTTCTTATAACAAGGATTTAAATTATTAAATAAAATAATTTATTTTTTTAAGTAATTATATTGCACCATGATCATTTAATGATGTTGTACGCTTTTGTTTTTTAATCAACAAAACAAGTTATTTTTAGTGACATGTTTTTAATATAAAAATATTTTCTATTTAACATTTATTTATTTATTTTTAAATCAACAATATTATAATATAAGATTAAAACTGAAATAATTTTTATTATACTTTTAAAATAATTGATTATATGAGATGGAAACAAATTTTGATTCAAATGGATTTCATTATCGGTGATGTGGGTTCAATCCCCATGGTGGATGTGTATAAGAAGTATTACTTTAAAAAAAATGTTAGTATTAACAACTATGCACAAGCTGACACACTTTATTTGACAAGGATTAAAATTGCAATACAAAAAGGATGAAAATATATTTTAATTGAGAAGGGTTCACAAATTATTAACAACGCTATCCACCAAATAGGATGTGGGGATTGAATAAAAATTAATATTATTGATGATGTTCTCTTGGAAATGTGAGTATATTTGTATAGAGAAGAAAATTAGGTGTGAGAAAATGTAGCGTTGATCTTAATCTTGGTCAAATTCAAATTTTAGAAGGTGATTGACCAAGTGAGATTTTATCTCCAAATCAAAATGATGTCTAAGAAGTTTATTATGGAAACATAAAATCTTCAAGTCACGAATATATTTAATTAAAAATAGAAACAAAAATTATTGTAATAAAAATAGATGTTGCATATATATTTATTGACCTAAAAATAAATATAATATTTTGGTGTTTTGATGGGAATGATCCCAATAAAAGCAAAATATTTTTTGTGCACACTATAAGATCACATATTATCTAATAAATCTATTTAGGAATAACTCAATAAAAGGGTTGATATTAGAATAGTATACCCAATGAACAATAATGGTAACTAATGAAACTTGTTTTTCTAAAAACTTACTAAAAAATGATGATTTTATTTAAAAATATTCTATGTTAGGACCTTGATGAAAAATCAAGGCCCTACCATCCCTTTGTCAGTTGGGCTTAGTGCCATCATGACAAGCATAATATTCTCTAACTCCCTTCAACTCGACATTATGAGTTAAAGTCTTTTCCATTAATTATTTCTTGTAATTATCAATTTTCTCTTTTTTTAAGGTTTGAGATATCTTTTGAATCATGATAGTTGACATATTTATATTTTTTGTTACTATGAATATTGTATAAAACTATAATTTATATTTTATTTTTATTTTTAATAATATGGATGGTAATTTATGTGTTCTATGGATAACATTGTGTATTATTCCTAATTCCTTGCATTAGTGTATTGGTTACAAGATATTATTTTGAACCACTTTTCTTGATGATCATAGATTCAAATCTCATAAGTATTTACTCAAACTTGTGTACAAAGTGCCCATGCATTGCATCCATACTTTTACCATCATACTTATCTAGGATTGAACTTCCATTCATACCAATAGTGGAAACGCTAATGGATAAAAGGTGTTAGTGTAGTTTATTGCATCCAAGTCATCTAGAATTCAAATATTTCTAATGATATTTGTATCATACATATTTATTAGGTGCATTATTCTCATGTCAAAAGGCATGGTGATTCATTTCTTGCAACATTGCATGTCCATATAGTAATTGGTAAGTTGTTTTGTAGTCTCAAGGATAGGAGTCTACATATTTCTCATGGCACTTTTTTGTCCTTCGAGGAATAATACCACATATACATATCTTTGTACCCCAAGGGGAAGAACACCTCATAAATATGAACCTCAACAAGGGGTTTGACAAATTATCGTAGTGATCTTAAGGCTTTCTTTGATGCTTAAGTTCATGGGTTAGACTCTCATCCAAGACTATTCATTTTTTCGTCAATTGATATCATGGCTAACGAGTTGTTCCTTTTAGATCATGACATGTGGTAGATGTTGATTTATATTCTAAAGTTTGAAATCTCGTTTTTTTGCAATTTTTTTACCAATACGCCCAACCTTCAAAAGACCATTCACTTTACATATAAAAATATCTTAGGCCAAATTAAACAAATTTTGAGCTCTATCCATTGATGAGATTAGTTGAAGGACATATTATATCGTTGATGAATATTTTTTTGACTGCATGAGTATATTTTGGATGGTCCATGTGATATACCTTGTTTCTATGGCCCCTCTTAGTGACATGTTTTTAATATACAAATATTTTCTATTTAACATATATTTATTTGATAATTTTAAAATCAATACTTTTGTAATATAAGATTAAAACTGAAACAATTTTCACTATTTTTATTTAAATTATTTTTATTTAAATTTTTTTATATGATATGGAAACATATTTCATTAAAATGAGAGCTAGTATTTACAACTATGCATGTGTTGGGCACTTCTTATAACAAGGATTTAAATTATTAAATAAAATAATTTATTTTTTTAAGTAATTATATTGCACCATGATCATTTAATGATGTTGTACGCTTTTGTTTTTTAATCAACAAAACAAGTTATTTTTAGTGACATGTTTTAAATATAAAAATATTTTCTATTTAATGCTTATTTATTTATTTTTGAATCAAAAATATTATAATATATGATTAAAACTAAAATAAATTTGATTATATTTTTAAAATAATTGATTATATGAGATGGAAACAGATTTTCACTAAAATGGATTTCATTATCGGTGATGTGATGGTAGATGTGTATAAGAAATATTACTTTAAAAAAAAAATGTTAGTATTAACAACTATGCACAAGTTGACACACTTCATTTGACAAGGATTAAAATTGCAATACAAAAAGGATGAAAATATATTTTAATTGAGAAGGGTTCACAAATTATTAACAACGCTATCCACCAAATAGGATGTGAGGATTGAATAAAAATTAATATTATTGATGATGTTCTCTTGGAAATGTGAGTATATTTGTATAGAGAAGAAAATTAGGTGTGAGAAAATGTAGCCTTGATCTTCGTCTTGGTGAAATTCAAATTTTAGAAGGTGAATGACCAAGTGAGATTTTATCTCCAAATAAAAATGATGTCTAAGAAGTTTATTATGGAAACATAAAATCTTCAAGGAACCTCACGAATATATTTAATTAAAAATAGAAACAAAAAAAATTGTAATAAAAATAGATGTTGCATATATATTTATTGACCTAACAATAAGTATAATAGTTTGGTGTTTTGATGGGAATGATCCCAATAAAAGCAAAATATTTTTTGTACACACTATAAGATCACATATTATCTAATAAATCTATTTAGGAATAACTCAATAAAAGGGTTGATATTAGAATAGAATACCCAATGAACAATAATGGTAACTAATGAAACTTGTTTTTCTAAAAACTTACTAAAAAATGAGGATTTTATTTAAAAATATGCTATGTTAGGAACATTATGAAAAATAAAGGCCCTACCATCCCTTTTTCAATTGGGCTTAGTGCCATCATGACTAGCATAATATTCTCTAACTCCCTTCAACTCGACATTATGAGTTAAAGTCTTTTCCATTACTTATTTCTTGTAATTATCAATTTTCTTCATTTTTAAGGTTTGAGATATCTTTTGAATCATGATAGTTGACATATTTATATCTTTTTGTTACTATGAATATTGTATAAAACAATAATTTATATTTTATTTCTATTTTTAATAATATGCATGGTAATTTATGTGTTCTATGCACAACATTGTGTATTATTCCTAATTCCTTGCATTAGTGTATTGGTTACAAGATATTATTTTGAACCACTTTTCTTGATGATCATAGATTCAAATCTCATAAGTATTTACTCAAACTTGTGTACAAAGTGCCCATGCATTGCATGCATCCTTTTACCATCATACTTATCTAGGATTGAACTTCCATTCATACCAATAGTGGAAACGCTAATGGATAAAAGGTGTTAGTGTAGTTTATTGCATCCAAGTCATCTAGAATTCAAATATTTCTAATGATATTTGTATAATACATATTTATTAGGTGCATTATTATCATGTCAAAATGCATGGTGATTCATTTCTTGCAACATTGCATGTCCATATAGTAATTGGTAAGTTGTTTTGTAGTCTCAAGGATAGAAGTCTACATATTTCTCATGGCACTTTTTTATCCTTCGAGGAATAATACCACATATACATATATTTTTACCCCAAGGGGAAGAACACCTCATCAATATGAACCTCAACAGGGGGTTTGACAAATTATCTTAGTGATCTTAAGGTTTTCTTTGATGCTCAAGTTCATGGGTTAGACTCTCATCCAAGACTATTCATTTTTTCGTCAATTGATATCATGGCTAACGAGTTGCTCCTTTTAGATCATGACATGTGGTAGATGTTGATTTATCTTCTAAAGTTTGAAGTCTTGTTATTTTTTTTCAATTTTTTTACTAATATGCCCAACATTCAAAAGACCATTCATTTTACATATAAAAATATCTTAGGCCATTTTTTTCAAATTAAACAAATTTTGAGCTCTATGCATTGATGAGATTAGTTGAAGGACATATTATATTGTTGATGAATATTTTTTTGGCTGCATGAGTATATTTTGGATGGTCCATGTGAGATATACCTTGTTTCTATGGCCCCATTTCATTGACATGTTTTTAATATACAAATATTTTCTATTTAACATATATATATTTGATAATTTTAAAATCAATACTTTTGTAATATAAGATTAAAACTGAAACAATTTTCACTATTTTTATTTAAAATTTGTTATATGATATGGAAACATATTTCATTAAAATGGGTGCTAGTATTCACAACTATGCACATGTTGGGCACTTCTTATAACAAGTATTTAAATTGCAATAGAAAAAGTATGAAAATATATTTTAATTGAGAAGGATTCACAAATTAACAATGCTATCAACAAAAATGTATGTGGGGATTGGATAAAAATTAATATTATTGATGATATTTTCTTGGAAATGTCTTTATGTTTATAGAGAAGAAAATTGGATGGTAGATAATTTAATGAGTCATAGTGTTGATCTTCATCTTGGTGAAATTCAAATTTTAGAAGACGATTGAATAAGTGAGATTTTATCTTCAAATCTAAATGATGTCAAGAAGTTGATTATGGAAACATAGAAGTTGGAGAAAGCTCTAGAATATATTTAAAAGAAAAAGAAATAAAAAAAGAAATGTGATAAAAATAGATGTTTGATATAGTTTTTATTGACCTAATAATAAATGTAATATTTTGGTATTTTGATGAAAGTGATCCCAATAAAAGCAAAATATATAGTGTGCACACTACAAGATCATATATAATCTAAAAAATATCTTTAGGAATAAATTAATAAAAGGGTTGAAATTAGAGAAGTATATCCAATGGATAATAATGGTAACTAATGAAACTTATTTTTCTAAATACTCATTAAACTTTTTAAGATTTTATATGAAATAATTTGAAAAATATGCTATATTAGGAATTTCGTGAAAAATCAATGCCCTACCATATTTGTCTCAATTGGACCTAGTGCAATTATGGCTAGCATAATGTTTTCTAACTCCCTTCAACTCAACATTATGACCTCATGTCTTTTCCATTACTTAAAATTTGTAATGATCAATTTTCTCCTTTTATAAGGTTTGAGATATCTTTTACTTCATGATAGTTGATATGTTTATCACATTTGGTTACTATGATCATTGTACAAAACTACTGTTCATAATGTCTTTCTATTTTTGATAATATTGATGGAAATTTATGGTCTCTTTAGATGTGTTTCATGGATAACATGGTGTATTGTTCCTAATGCCTTGCCTTAGTGTATTGATTACAAGATATTATTTTGATCCACTTTTCTTGATGATCATAGATTCAAATATCGTAAGTGTTTACTCAAGCTTGTATACTAAGTGCCCATGAATTACATGCTTCCCTTTACCATCATAATTATATTTATTTATGTAGGATTGCTCTTCCATTCATATTAACATTAAAAAAATTTATGAACAAAAGGTGCTAGTGTAGTTTATTGTATCCAAGGCATCTAAAGTTCAAATATTTCTAATGATATGTGTGTCATCCATCTTTATTACATGCATTATTCCATGTCAAAAGGCATGGTGATTCATTTCTTGCAAGAGTTCATGTAAATGTAGTAATTGGTAAATTATTTTGTAGTATAAAGGATAGGAGTCTAAGTCTTTCTCATGGAACTTTTTTATCTTTCCAAGAATAATTCCACATATACATATCTTTGTACCCTAAGGCAAAGGACACCTCGTCAATCTAAAGCACAATAGCGGGTCAACAAAATAGCTTAGTGAGCTTAATGCTTTCTTTGATGCTTGAGCTTATGAGTTAGAATATTATCCAATAATATTCATTTTTTCATCATTTGATAGCATGGCTAACGAGTTGCTCCTTTTAGATCATGGTATGTGGTAGATGTTGATTTATCTTCTAAAGTTTGAAGTATTATTGGATTTTCAATTTTTTTACTAATATGCCCAACCTTCAAAATACCATTAATTTTACATATAAAATATCGTAGACCATTTTTATTTTCAAATCAATCAAATTTTGAGCTCTATGCATCAATGACATTAGTTTAAGGATATATTATACTGTTGATGAATATTTTTTGGCTACATGAGTATATTTCGGATGGTTCATGTGAGATATGCCTTGTTTCTATGGGCCCCTATTAGATAATGGGAGTTGATTATTTAGAGGATTGTTTCTATTGCTTAGAAGTACTTAAAAGGAACAAAAATATTATTTTTATTATTTATGATATTATTTGTTTTCAAATTGGTGGAAAATTTATATTTTCTATTTGATCTAGAAGATGCAATCAGAAATTTATATCTATGTAAGAGTTGATCTATTATATGTACCTTTAGTAGAGTAGATAGCAAAATTTATGATCAAGATTGATTGACCAGTTGAAAAAATCATTATAGGAGGGAAATGGTGTTACCATATCTTATGTCTCTTCTATTTGGACTATGAAGTGTATTGGAATATTAGTAATATGACCTTACTGACCAAGGTCAATAATGATTAAATAAGTCTATGGAACATGTGTAATGTATTCCTTACATAAACCTACATGCATAATTCAATTTATTCAACACTAGTACTATACATTAATAATGATTAAATAAGACTGTGGAACATGTGCAATGTATTCCTTACATAAACCTATGTGCATAATTCAATTTATTCAACACTAGTACTATACATTAAACCACTAATATGATTGATATTATAAGGTTGTAATTAAACTTATAATTTTACCTTTTAGCCAAGTTAAGTCAATTTGAGTTTAATATGACATCATTTTTGTATATTAAGTACCTACAATAATACCCCCAAACACTAATATGTCACATTAATGTGTGATATATCATGGGTTGCTTTTTGGCACCCAAATTTTTGTATTTTATTTTATATTATTTTTTCATATATTTGTTATCTTATTTTTCTCTTATAAACATTTGCATCTAATTATGGTGAATGCTATACCTCAAATTGTTTTATGAATGTTTTATAAAATCTAACATGGTATCAAAGCAGGTGCAAAATGACACCAATTGATCACATAGAATAATTTTATTTTTTTAGCAATATAAGGATAAAATTGAAGAAGAAATATCTTTTTTTTTTAACTTTTGAAATAAATAAAATAAAAAATTAAATTTTAACACCAAAATATCATAGGCTATGTTGTTTTACACTAGGGATGTATTTTTGGGTAGATGGGGTAATATTTATATAGGGTGTCTATTGGAAAATCTACCTAAATATATCATAGGATAATTTCTACAATATCACTCACACAAAATCACATTCACATAGTAACACTAATATATCACAAAGAAAAGCTTTATTGATGGTTAAATAAAAATATCAAACTTGTTAAGTAGCATAGAAATTTGTATCCAATAGATAATTTTACATGTTTTTTTTCTTCTCTAGCTCATGGGAAATACAACCTTTTACATACCCCACATTATGATAAAGCTTTCATGATTCCACAACCTTCTACTTTACATATTCACACATCTTAAATGACTCTTCACTTTCACACTTGACAACTATCACCTATGAGTCTTCACTTGCACACTTAACACTTTGTACACTCATAATTTGCAACTAACACTTGCACATGTTATTATATAACACCTAAACACTCTCCACAATTTGAAATATACTTTAGATAAATAATTAATGCACTCCCTAATATAGCTATTTACATTTATACTCCATGGTACTTTAATCTATCAAATAGTGAAATATCTTGAATAATGTCATACAATTTGATTTTATTCCATATACAAAACATCTTGGTAGGCATAACTATTCTCAAGGATTTCAAGTGAGAGAGTTGAAGGTTCAATTTACACTTGGAGTATTTTTACATGTGTGCACATTTAGCTATGCACATAATATTTCCTTAGACTACATAATACACAAACAACTTCATGGTAGAATATATGTCTTGATAAAATATGGTAACATTGTGATAATTACGTGTTTTATATTTAGGAGATCATAGGATTAAATCCTTGTGCTATAATCATCTTCATGCTATGTTAAAATTAAAAGCAATATTTTTCTAACCTAATTGTTAGAAAAGTACCATAAGTGTTCCCTCCATTTCCCTACACTACCCTCTACGGGACAACTTGGCCACAACATGGGGTTACCCTTTATGGCCCTTATTTATTAAAGGTGATTCCTATTCCCTAACAATATGTATCTCTTAAGGCTCATATATCTTAAGGTGATGTATCTATGTAGGATTATTATGACGTAATGCCTTAGTGATTGATTAGTTTCATCTACCTATGAAGCTAATACCATTACCATTCACCTGATAATGATCATGGTCATACTTACCTACATGTAAGGTACCACCACTATACTACTTTGGTTAGTGTCATTGACCATTCTAAACCTCGCTACTAAGATCATCCAAGTCTCACTGCTAGGTTTTTTCAAACACATTTGTCATAGTTACCTAGTTGGTTCGTCTACCCGTGAATTCAACTAGGATTATGTGCAAATAAACTCTAGGGTTAAATAATATGGAACTTAGAAAATAATATCTATAACAAATCCCCTTGATGCAGGAGCATCCAGTGGCAGCAAACCAATATTACATCAACAAAAAAGAAAAAAAAATCTAAGTGTTTTGCCTTTGTATATGTTGACTTCCAGTTGGGCGGGAAAGTAAAATTTAAAATTTTACAAGGACGGGAAAGTTAAATTTAATTTTTTTTGTATGGGCAGAAAAATTAAAAAGTCATGTAAAAGGGGGATAAAATAGGATTGTAAAAGGGATTTTGGATCTGGAAAAAGGGTCTTTGGTTGGGATTCAATATTGTACAATCTGGTATTATAATTTCTGCCCATCTGGTTGGCATTAGTAAAATAATTATTTTCTATTGTGAATTGGATCCTTGGATGTTTTTCATCCTCATCAAGTGGTATCAGAGTGGGAGGTCTTGAGTGTGTAAGCAGATCACCGAACATGAGGTAATTTACACCAGGATCTATGGTTTGAGTTTGGAGAAGCTAGAGCAAGATGCCCCCATGAAGGAACCGAGGTGTTTCTAGTAATGTTGTGGTGCCAGTAGAGGATTTTCAAGCTTTGCTAAGGCAAGTCTAGGCATTACAAGAAGATTTGTATAGAGGGTTTGACCCAAGAAGAGAGGAAAAGAGTGAAGATGAAGCCAAAGAAGAGGAAGACCAGTTTGAGGAAGAAGAAGAGGCAATAGATCCTGCCTAAGCAAGGTTGTACAAAGCCATATCCCAGATTGAGAAGAGGCCAAAGATGGAGGTTTTTAGATACTCAGGAAATATTAACCTAGAGGACTTGATTGATTGGATCATTGACCTGGAAGAATATTTTGAATATGAAGATGTGGAAGATCCTTATCGGTTCAAGTTTGCTAAGACCAAACTAAAGGGTCATGCTAGAATATGATGGAAAGGAGTATAGCTTGATAAAAAATAGAAAAGGAAAAGAGAGGATCACTAGATGGGAATGAATTATGGAAAAACTAAAGGGGCAATTTATTCTAATAGATTATGAGTTGGATATGCTAAAGAAGATGCAAATATTGAGATAGTCAAGAAAGTATGTCAAAGAATACACTGAGGAGTTCTACAAGATCTTGATCCGAATTGGCCATTCTGAGGGTAACAAGTAGAAGGTAGCCTATTACATCAATGGGTTGAGAACCAGTATTCAAGAAGAGCTAAGTCTGGTTATGATGAGCACCATTGAGGATGCTTACCAGTTTTCTTTAAAATTTGAAGAGAAGCTAAACAAAAGGTTTGAAGGTAAGCAAAAAGAAATAGGTCTTGGAGAAATAACTGGTGGAAGAATAGATGGAGGACCAGGTGAGGAGAAATATGAATCTAGAAACAGTCAAGACCAGAAGGGATATAATGCTTACAAATCCTATGGTAAAAACAACAACTACCCAAGAGGAAGAGGTAGATTTGATCAAGGAAATGGAGAAAGAGATTTTCATGGAACCTGTTTCAACTATGGAGAAGAAGGAAATCAAGCATATGAATGTCCACAACACCAAGAGAATCCAAATAGGAGGCTAGTGGGTAATTATAGAGCTACTATTACAAATGAAGGAGTTGAATCATAGCACTATGAGGAGGTAGAGAGAGGAGAATTTATGATCACAAGGAGAACCTTGTTGAATGGGAAGAAGGAACCAGACTAGAGGAAGAGACTATTCTGCACAAGGTGCAAATATTCAGGTAAGGTCTATAATGTTATTATAGATAATGATAGTATTGAGAACTTGGTCTCTGAAGAAATGGTTACTAAGTTACAACTAGAGAGGAGGAGACACCCGCATCCATACTAGATTGCATGGTTATAGAAGGACCATAGGGCATTGGTCAATGAATAGTTCTTAGTCAAGTTTAATATTTGGAGATACCAGGATGAGGTCATGTGTGATATCCTACCTATGGATGCTTACCATATGCTATTAGGAAGACCATGGTAGTTTGATTGTTGTGCAGTCCATGATGGACTTGCCAACACTTACTTCCTAACAAAGGAAGGAGTGTGCCATAAACTGAAGCTACTGAAGGAGATAAATGAAAAGGTAAGTAATAGTGCCAAAATTTGTTTGGTTGATGGTAGGAAATTTCTAGATGATTGAAGCATGAACATGTATGCTATGAATTAATTCCTAGAGTTAGGAAAGAACCAAGCAAATATGTCCCTATATAATTCTTAGGTCTGTTGGAAGACTTTTCAGATATTATATATGATAATGTGCTAGAGGGTTTTCCACCCATGATAAATATTAGCCATCATATTGATTTGATATGAGGAGCTAGTTTCCCAAACAAGGCTACCCATAGGATGACTCCTGTGGAGAATGAGGAACTGACCAGGTAAATTCAAGAGCTACTGGCGAAGGGACTAA
The DNA here is from genome assembly GCA_028583015.1 of Wollemia nobilis. Classification (NCBI taxonomy): domain Eukaryota; kingdom Viridiplantae; phylum Streptophyta; class Pinopsida; order Araucariales; family Araucariaceae; genus Wollemia; species Wollemia nobilis. The sequence goes on from JAQPPZ010002623.1 coordinate 39,082, forward strand.
TTAGGGAAAGCCTAATTCCATGTGCAGTTCCTACAATACTAACACCAAATAAGGATAGAGAGTGGAGAATGTGCACATATTCTAAAGCTATTAACAAGATCACCATCAAATATAGGTTTACATTGCCAAGGATGGATGACATAATGGACTGTTTGAGTGGGTCCAACAATTTTACAAATATTGATCTGAAGAGATCTGTATCAGATATGGAGATGAGTGGAAGACAACTTTCAATACTAAAGATGTTTTATATGAGTGGTTGGTCATGCCATTTGGGATAACCAATGCACCCAGCATATTCATGAGGCTTATGAATGAAGTATTGAAGGATTTTATGAGAAATTTTTTCATTTTCTATTTGGATGACATTTTGATTTTCACTAAACCTTGGAGGAACATCTGAGGCACATCAGAAGAGTTCTAAAGAAGTTGATGGAGGAACAACAATTGATAAATTTTAAGAAGTGCAGTTTTATGATGGAGTTGGTGTACTTGGGATTTGTCATCTCAACTAAAGGTCTGAAGATGGATCTAGATAATGTAAGGGCTATCATTTACTAGCCTACCCCAAGGAGCGTAACTAAGGCAAGATCATTTCATGGTCTACCAAGTTTTTACAAAAAATTTAGTAGAAATTTCAGCAGTATTTGTGCACCCCTAACTGAAAAAATGAGAGGGGATAAGAAAGACTTTAAGTGGACCTTAGGATCTGATAGGAGCTTTGATTTTTTGAATAAAAATATCACTAAGCAACCTGTGTTGGCACTTCTATATTTTAATAAGGTATTTTATTTATATTGTGATGCTAGTGGTCGTGCCATAGGAGTTGTATTGAGTCAGGAAGGTAAGCATGTTGCCTACTTTAGTGAAAATCTTAATGATTCCAGGAAGAAATATTCTATCTATGATTAGGAGTTTTATGCTATAGTTCAGGCTCTAAAGAAGTGGAGACACTATTTGTTGCCAAAGGAGTTTTTTTTGTATAATGATCACCAGGATTTATAGTATATTAATAGTCAAGGGAAATTGAATCAGAGGTACTTAAAATGGGTTGAGTTTTTATAGAGCTATACCTTTGTGTTGAAGCATAGGAGTAGGAAGTCAAACAAAGTTGCAGATGCCTTAAGTAGAAGGTAGAGTTTGTTGATAGCAATGAGAGTGGAAGTTGTGGGGTTTGAAGAACTTAAGAGTTTATACCCTAAAGATCCAGATTTTGCTAAAGCTTGGAGAGCTTGTACAGTACAAGTTACTCTCAATAAGACTAAGTGGTTGGATTTTATAATCCAATATGGAATGTTGTTTAAGGGGAACCATTTGTGAATTTCTAGGTGTTCAATGAGGAATAATCTGGTCAAATAGAAGCATAGTGGAGAATTGGCTAGACATTTTGGTAGATACAAGACCATTGCCTTAGTGAGTGAGAACTACTATTGGCCACAGTTACTGCAAAATGTAAAGAAGTTTGTACAAATTTGTAGAATATTTCAAATGGCCAAGGGTGTGAGGTAGAACACCGAGTTATATTAGCTATTGCCTATACCAGAGATACCTTGGGAGGACATCATCATGGAATTTGTTCTTGATATGCCAAGGACACAGGAGAAATGACTCCATATTTTTGGTAGTTGGTAGGTTTTCAAATATGGCACATTTTATTCCCTGCTAGAAAACCAGTGATGTAGTTCATGTTGCTAGAATGTTTTTCAAGGAAGTGGTAGGACTTCATGGTCTACCAAAGAGTATAGTCTCCGATAGAGACACAAAGTTTGTTGGGCATTTTTGTAAGACCTTGTGGAAGAAATTGAGGACAAATTTGAAGATCAATTTTGCATACCATCCACAGACTTATGGATAGACAAAAGTGGTGAACAAGAGTTTGTATAACCTACTAAGATGCCTGGTAGGATATAAGCCCAAGGGATGGGATATGATTTTACCACAGGTAGAATTTACCTATAATAATTCTATCAACAAGAGTACTGGTAAATAACCATTCCAGATTGTAAATGGGCATAGTCCAAAAAATTCTTCTAAGTTGAGGAAGTTGGACAGGGGAGAAAAAAATAGTGCTGAAGCTAAGAACTTTACAAAGAAACTAAAATATTTTTATGAAGAAGTAAAACAACACATAAATAATATGAACACTCAGTACAAGATAAATTCTAATCATAAAATAAGTTTTAAGGAGTTCCAGGTTGGTGATGAAGTCATGGTGCACCTGAGAAATGAGAGGCTTCTTGCTAAAATATATAACAAGTTAAAAATAAAGAATTTTGGACCATGCAAGATCATACAAAAAAGAGATTTAGGAAATGCATATGAGGTGGAGTTGTTGAGTGGATTGAACATATCACCTGTGTTCAATATTTCTAATTTGGTAGAGTATCATGAAGGTGATAGTTCTAAGGAACTAGTTGTAGAGTTGTGGAGTGTTCCAACATCAACTCCAGTGACTAAAGAGATAGAGGAAATCTTGGATACCCACAAGAAATAGGTAATATGCAAAATATCTTGTGAAATGGAAGTAAAGGCCTGTAGAAGATTCGACTTGGCTATCCAAGTCCGAGGTTGGCCGCCTTGTTTTTCTTTCGACAGCAGAGAAGTGAGGTCACTTCTCAAACTTACCCTGGGTGTCTGATGCAAGAGCATCCAGTGGAAGCAGAGCAAAAAATTTATTTTTCTAAGTGTTTTACCTTTGTGTTTGTCGGTCGCCAGTTGGGTGGGAAAGTAGAATTTAAAATTTTGCATTGGAGGGACAGTTAAATTTAATTTTTTTGCATGGGTGGGAAACTTAAAAAATAATTTAAAAGGGGGGGGATAGAATTTAAAATGGGATTTTGGATCTAGAAAAAAGGTCTTTGATTGGGCTCCAAGATTGTACGATCTGGCATTGTAATTTATTTCCCTTTGGCTGACATTAATAACATAATTCTTTTCTATTGTGATTTGTCTCCTTGGATGGTTTTGTTTGTGTTTGTTCATCCTCATCACCCCCTTAACCCAAAGGGTCCTATTCAACATATTTGCCTATTTTACAATAATAAAGTTCTAAAATAAGTCATACCAAAATTCAATACTAACATAAACATATCATATTGATAAAAACTAGAGAAATGAGGTATATCATTCCTACATAACACAATAAATTAGGTATTTCCTTTATTTACATAAAATCAAATAAAAAATCTATAAATCATAGCCAAATTTTATTAATTACTTTCTCCTATTAATTTATCATCATTTTCCATATATACAAATATTCTATCTCACTATCTATAAATTAATTTCAAAGAAACTTAACATAGAAGGAAAACAATAATTCATCTTTCACTTTTTAAATAATATTAATAAAATTCATGACAATACATCAAGAATGTTTACAAGGATATCCATTCCCTCATCATAATCATTACATAGCATAACTTCTACACATGACACCTTTTAAGTTTTCTCATCTCTAAATACAAATATTATATTTTAATACATTAATACATAATGGTAACTAAGTCTCATCTTATTTTTCAATTTAGTCTACTTGATAGGTATTTTCTCCATCATAATTTTGAACATAAATATAGGTATCATCATAGCTCTTTTTGAATGATTATGCAAGCCTAACATGCATCATTCAAATAAAATTATTCAACAATAATAAAATATCTCATTCCCATGATATACTCAAAAATTATTTTGATGCTTATTAGTCATAAACGAGATAAGCCCATACTTCTCACACTCAATTATGGTTCTTTTAATACACAAACAACATCCATCTCCTTGGATTAATTTACTAATAATTCATTCAATAGTATATAAAAATTCCTCAATTCTTAAATATAGAGTGTCTTATAGTGGCAATGATGAATATGGTCTAGCCTAATGAGACTTTTATGTAGAAAATATTTTACAATAATAGTTTTTAAATAATGGAAGGGATCCAAATAAGTCTACCTCAAAATATGGAGGCCCAAGAGAGCATCTATTATGGCAGGAGATATTATTGTTACTAACGTGTTCTCTCCGTAGTCCCTAAGTTCACATTATAGGGGTGTTAAAAATGTAATATGATCCATTGCCAAAGCCAACATTGTATGACCTAATATTGGATTGGCATAAGTATATTCATTGAATAATATATTGAATTTAATGTAATATTTTATTGTTTGAGCCCTATGGGTCATTGTTAACCTATTTATGGTTAAGTCTACTTAATTTATAATTAACCTTTAACATTATTTTTATGTCTTCTTAGTTAAAGTCTTTTATGTAGTTGATATTTTGGTATTGGTATAAATACCCCGACCACTTCTCATTTTATTGTTGAAGTGTTGTGATTCATATCTATGAAAAATATTTTGATTATTATGGTGCCTATGAATGCCCACTATTTCTCTTTCTTTTTAATCTATGTTTATGCTTTTTTGTATAATATTTGAGTGGATTGTGATGCAGGAGCATCCAATGGTGTAAGAGTGATCTTGCATCACCCGAAAAAAACTATAATTGTTTAATTTTGTAAAACTAGTAAAACTAGTTTAACTTGCAGGACATTTTTGAAGGTCTTAGAGGTCAAATTTGAAGATTTTTGGCTAGGCACGAGCATTGGCGCGAAGAGCCAAGGTTTACATCTCTTAGCTCGTTTCATGCTATTTTAGAAAACATGTTGTAGTAGTCAATCGGTTCAAAGAGTGCGAAGTTATGACGTCAACAAGTTGCCCCAAAAATTCAAATTTGAATTTTAATGGTTTTAGGTGGGAAAAAGGGAAAATATGGTATTTGAGGGAATTTTTGAAATTGTAAAGGGGTCTTTTCTCTTGTATCCTTATTTTTGGCATGAAGGTAATGAAATATTTGATTCTCTAACTAGTTCAAAGGAAAAATACATGTGTATCATTTGTTTGGTGTTGCTTGTGTAACGTGATCTACACCAAGTGGTATCAGAGTGGGAGTTCCTGAGTGTGTAAATAGATCACCGAACGTGAGGCAGTTTACACCATGATCTATGGTTAAGGTTTGTGAGAGAAGTGAGCAGAATGCCTCCACGAAGAAACCGTGGTCATGGGAGAAATATGGTGCCAGAGAAATATTTCAAAGCTTTGCAGAGGTAAGTTTAGGCTCTATAAGAGGAGCTACGTAGAGGGTTTGAGCCAAGGAGAGAAGAAGGTAGTGAAGATGAAGTTGAAGAAGAAGAGGACCAGTTTGAGGAAGAAGAAGGTTCAGTAGATCCTGCATAAGGCAGGTTATATAGAGCCATATCTCAGATTGGAAAGAGATCGCAGATGGATGTTTCTACGTATTCTAGAAATATCGATCTAGAGGAGTTTAAAAAAAAAAAAAAAAAAAAAAAAAAAAAAAAAAAAAAAAAAAGAAAAAAAAAAGAAAAAAAAAAAAAAAAAAAAAAAAAAAAAAAAAAAAAAAAAAAAAAAATAAAAAAAAAAAAGAAAAAAAAAAAAAAAAAAAAAAAAAAAAAAAAAAAAAAAAAAAAAAAAAACAAAAAAAAAAAAAAAAAAAAAAAAAAAAAAAAAAAAACAAAAAAAGAACAAAAAAAAAAATAAAAAAAAAAAAACAAAAAAAACCAAAAAAAAAAAAAAAAAACAAAAAAAAAAAAAAAAAAAAAAAACAAAAAAAAAAAACAAAAAAAAAAAAAAAAAAAAACAAAATACAAACCAAACAAGATGAAAAAAAACCTCCAAAAATCCAAAAAAGAAAAAAAAAAAAAACAAAAAAAAAAAAAAAAAATCCAAAAAAAAAAAAAAAAAAAAAAAAAAAAAACATCAAACAAAAAAAAATCAAAACAAAAAAAAAAAAAAAAAAACAAAAAAAAAAAAAAAATTGATTGACTAGATCAATGATTTGGAAGAATACTTTGAGTATGAGGAGGTTGAAGATCCTGATAGGGTCAAGCTTGCTAAGACCAAGCTGAAGGGTCATGCCAACATATGGTGGAAGGGAGTGCGATTAGACAAAAATAAAAGAGGAAAAGAAAGGATAACAAAATGGGAGTGGATGTTGGAGAAGTTGAAGAGGTAGTTCATTCCAGGTGACTACGAGTTGGATCTACTAAATAAAATGCAAGGTTTGAGGTAATCAAGTAAGTTTGTCAAAGAATACATAGAGGAGTTTTATAAAATTTTAATCAGAATAGGCCATTCAGAGGCCAACAAGGAGCAGGTTGCCTATTATATTAATGGGTTACATGCAAGTATTCAAGAGGAGTTAAGTCTGGTTAGGATGACCACCATAGAGGATGCTTACCAGTTTGCCCTGAGGGTTGAAAAGAATTTGAACATAAGGTTTGAGAGCAAGTAAAGAGGAAGAGTTCATGGTGGAAGAATTGGTTGAAGAACAAATGGAGGATAAAATGAAGATTATAAGAAGAATGGAGAAGCTAGCAATAAAAGGGAGATAATGCTTACTGCCTTCGTGATTAGAACAATGGTTACCGGAGAGAAAGAGGAAATTTTGGATGAGGGTTTGGAAGAGGAGAATTTTGTGGAACCTGTTTCCACTGTAGCAAAGAAGGACATTGAGCATATGAGTGTCCACAACACCAAGAGAGGAAAAAGAGGAGGCCAAAAGGTAATACCCGAGTTGCGGTCATTGATGAAGGTGTTGAATCTGAGCACTTTGAAGAAGCAAAAAGAGGAGAAGTGCTAATCACAAGGAGAGCATTGTTGAATGACGAGAGAGACCTAGATCATAGGAAGATCTTATTTCACACAAGGTGTAAATGTGCAGGTATGATTTGTAATATTATCATAGACAATGGTAGCACAGATAACCTATTTATCAAATTGCAATTAGAGAGGAAGAGACACCCGCATCCATATCATATTGCATGGTTACTGAAGGACCATAGGGCTTTGGTCAATGAGCAATGCTTGGTAAAATTTAATATTGGGAATTATCGTGATGAGGTCCTATGTGATATTGTGACTATGGATGCTTGTCATTTGTTGTTGGAAAGTCCATGGCAATTTGATCAGTATGTAGTGCATGATGGTCATGCCAAAACTTACTCCTTGACAAAGAATGGAGTGTGCCATAAGTTGAAGCCCCTGAAGGAGGTGGACTAAAAGGTATGTAGGTGTGCCAGAATTTGTTTATTTGAAGGGAGAAGGTTTTTGGATGGTTTGAAGCATAAGCATATATGCTATGCATTAATTCCTAGAGTTAGGGAAGAAGAATGCAAAGATACCCTAGTAGAAGTCTTAGGTCTGTTAGAAGAATTTCGAGATATATCAGATAATGTTCCTAAGGGTTTACCACCAGTGAGGAATATCAGTCACCATATAGATTTGTTACTAGGACATAGTTTACCCAATAAGGCAGCCCATAGAATGACTACTGTAGAAAATGAGGAGCTAAACAGACAAGTCCAAGAGTTTTTAAAAAAGGGATTAATTTGGGAGAGCTTGAGCCCATGTGTAGTACCTGCAGTACTAGCACCAAATAAATATGGAGAGTGGAGAATGTTTATAGAATCTTGAGGTATTAACAAGATCACCATAAAATACATATTTCCATTGCCAAGGATGGATGACATTATGGAATGTTTGAGTGGATCCAAGAACTTCACAAAGATTGACTTGAAGAATGGGTACCATCAGATTCGTGTCAGAGAAGGAGATGAGTGGAAGACAACCTTCAAGACCAGAGAGGGTTTGTATGAGTGGTTGGTCATGCCATTTGGGCTAACCAATGTGCCAAGAACATTCATGCGGCTGATAAATGAGGTATTGAAGGAGTTTTTAGGAAAATTTCTCATTGTCTATCTGGATGACATTTTAATATTTAGCAGGACCCTGGAAGAGCACCTGATGCATATCAAAAGGGTTTTTGAGAAGCTGAGGGAGGAGTAGTTGTTGATTAATTTGAAGAAGTGTAGTTTTGTGAAGAAGGAGTTAGTGTATCTAGGATTTGTCATCTCAACCGAAGGTCTAAAAATGGACCCAAAAAAGGTGAGGACTATCATTGAATGGCCTACTCCAAGAAGCATAACTGAGGTAAGATCATTTCATGGTCTAGCAAGTTTTTATAGAAAATTCATTAGAAATTTTAGCAGTATTTGTGCACCCCTTATAGAAACAAAGAGAGGGGATAAGAAATAATTTAAGTGGACCTTAGGAGCAGATAAGAGCTTTGATATGTTGAAGAAGGTCATAGAGGAACCTATTTTGGCACTTCCAGATTTTAATAAGAGATTTTAGGTAGATTGTGATGCTAGTGGTAGTGCCATAGGAGCTGTGTTGAGTCAAGAAGGTAAACAGGTTGCTTATTTTAGTGAGAAACTCAATGATGCTAGGAAGAAGTATTTAGTTTATGATCAAGAGTTTTATGCTATAGTTCAGGCTCTAAATAAGTGGAGGAATTATTTGTTTCCAAAAGAGTTTGTTCTATATACTGATCATCAGGCATTACAATATATTAATAGCCAAGGGAAGCTAAATCAGAGGCACTTGAAGTGGGTTGAGTTTCTACAGAGTTATACCTTTGTGTTGAAGCACATGAGTGGAAAGTCAAACAGAGTTGCATATGCCTTTAGTAGAAGGCAATGTTTGTTGATAAAAATGAAGGTGGAAGTTGTAGGGTTTGACAAACTTAAGGGTTTGTACCTTGAAGATCCTGATTTTGTAGAGGCTTGGAGGGCTTGCTTGGAACTTGTTACTTTGGATAGGACTAAGTGGTTAGATTTTCTGATCTAAGATGGAATGTTGTTTAGAGGAAATCAATTATGCATTCCAAGGAGTTCAATGAGGGAGAATCTAGTCAAGGAGAAACATAGTGGAGGGTTGGCTGGACACTTTGGTCGGGATAAGACCATTGCCCTTGTTAGTGAGAACTACTATTGGCCACAGTTGTAGCAAGATGTGAAGAGATTTGTGTAAAGTTGTAGAGTATGCCAGATGGCAAAGGGTGTGAGACAAAACACTAGATTATATCAGCCATTACCTGTACCAGAGAGACCATGGGAGGACATCAACATGGATTTTGTTCTTTGCCTACCAAGGACACAGAGGGAAAATGACTCCATATTTGTGGTGGTTGACAAATTTTCAAATATGGCACATTTTATTCCCTTCCAGAAAACTAATGATGCAGTTCATGTTGCAGGATTATTTTTCAAAGAGGTGGTACGACTTCATGGTCTACCAAAGAGTATAGTTTTTGATAGAGATACCAAGTTTTTTGGGTATTTTTGGAGAACCTTGTGGAAGAAATTGAAGACAGATTTGAAATTCAGTTTTGCATACAACACACATACTGATGGACAAACTGAGGTGGTGAATAGAAGTTTTGGTAATATATTAAGATGCTTGGTAGGAGATAAGGCCAAGGGATGGGATTTTATTTTGCCACAGGTGGAATTTGCATACAAAAATTTTGTCAACAGGAGTACTAACAAATCTCCATTCTAGATAATATATGGGAGCAGTTCAAGAAATGCTTCTGAGTTGAGGAAGATGGATACAGGGGAAAAGTACAGTTCTGAGGATGAGGACTTTATAGAGCATGTGAAGAGCTTGCATGAAGAAGTGAATAAGTATATTACTAATATGAATACTCAATATAAGACCAAGGCAGACCAAAAGTGACGTTTTAAGGAATTTGAAGTGGGAGATGAAGTTATGGTCCATATGAGAAAAGAAAGGTTTCCTTCTAAAACCTATAACAAGCTAAAAATGAAGAATTTTGGACCATGCAAAATCATAGAAAAATGGGATTCAGGCAATGCATATGAAGTGGAATTGCCAAGTGGGCTTAACATATCAACTATTTTTAACATTTCAGATTTGGTAGAATACCATGAAGGAAATAATGGTGAGGGACCAGTAGCAAAATTATGGAATATTCTAGCATCTACTCTAGATACATAAGATATAGAAGAGATCCTGGATACACACATCGGTAAAAGTACTAGAAATAGGCAGTATGCAGAATATCTGGTTAAGTGGAAAGGCAGACCTATTGAACATTCATATTGGTTGTCGAAGGCTGAGGTTGAACGCCTTGGTTTTCTTCCAACAATAGAGAAGTGAAGGTCACTTCTCAAAATTACCCTGGGTATCTGATGCAGGAGCATCCAGTGGTGTAAGAGTGATCTTGCATCACCCAAAAAAATTGTAATTGTTTAATTTTGTAAAACTAGTAAAACTAGTTTAACTTGTAGGATATTTTTGAAGGTCTTAGAGGTCGAATTTGAGGATTTTTGGCTAGACATGAGCCTTGGCATTAAAATCTAAGGCTCACCTCACTTAGCTCGTTTCATGCCATTTTTGAAAACATGCTATAGTAGTCAATCAGGTCAACGGGGGCGAAGGTTCCCCCCCCCGCAACCCCCCCCAATAATTAAATTTTTATTTTTTTTGGTGGTGGGGGGAAAGAAAAAAAAAAATTTTTTAGGAGTATTTTTAAAATTGAAAGGGGTTTTTTTTTTTTTTTTTTTTTTTTTTTGAAAAAAAAAAAAAAATTTTTTTTTTTTTATTAAAAAAAAAAAAAAAAAAATGCATATCATTTGTTTGGTGTTGCTTGTGTAACGTGATCTAGACCATATTGGTTGCTTCTATTCATTTCTTGAAATAACTGTGAATTCGAACAGTTCTCTACACTTGCATGAAATATTTTAAACTATTGACCTATTTTAGAAATTCTAGCTAGAATTCCAACATGTGATGGAATATCTTGGACAAAGAGTTAGTAAGGCGACCATGAAGAGGTAAAGATCTAGCTAGTATTGAAAGAGGATGTTATATTTTACTATATATGTATCTATGCTTATGTTGGAAATTAGAGGGTTATATATTGTAATTTACATTGGTTTATCTTTATTTTGGTGGTAATTATAGATATCTATTATTCTTAGTCTCTCTATAGTACTTTAATTAGTCAACATTATTATTTTTAGTTATTTATTATTAGATGTTTCCCTAATTTTATAAATGCATGTGATGAATGTGAATGGAGGATTTCATGAAAGAGAAATGTCTAAATTGTTCAAAGGAGTTTACTTATGTATCCTAGGAACATATGAGAATTTATCTAAGGTATAATAATGGATACTATGACATATTAGAGCTAGGAATTAGGTACATCAATATGGTGGATAAATTTTGATGAATCAAACTACATCTGTAGATAAGGTTTGTAGAATGCAAGTATACTATTGTAGTAGACAAGCATTGAGGAACACAAGTACGTAGATATGAAACACAATCAAAGGTAAAATTTTAATGGAAACATAAAATTTCATGTGAAGGGTTATAAATAATATTTTGAGTGAAATTTTGAAAACTAAAGTTATCCTTCATTTGAAAAAGTAAATTAATAATCGTACTTCAACAGAAATTAGTAACAAAAATTTAATATCGTACTTGAAATTGATGTTTACATCTATAAGGTTATAAAATACAAAATTCTTTGACTATTTATTTTTAATTCATTTAAATAGAAGAGGTCTTTAAACATCCATTTAATTCTATGTCTCACAATTTACATCCCATTCTATTTGATCTAAAGTATGAGGTACAATAAAAATGTATTAGAGTATCTAAAGTGTCCAAGGAATCTTTAGATGCATCATCATATTTTATTCTATTCATTTTCAAAATTCATATTTCATAGGTTGTAGTGTTAGCTAGATTAACAAGGATGTCATATCATAGTTGCATTAAGTTTGGATATGCATTACTTTACTCTAACTCTTGACAATATTATTCCCATGCCTTCATCATGCATGTTTAGAAAAACATTGAACAAAGTGATTATGAATGTTTCTAATTCTACTTCACATATTTCTATATCTATAATTTGTGATGCACCTTGAACACCAAATTTCTTACATAAGGAAGTGATCCACCTCTTTGTTTGAACTTCTTTTTATATTGTTCTTCATAATAATGTTTGGAACAAAAGAGTTTTTCTACATTAAATATGGGCAAATCCATAAGTCTTTCATTTAGATTACTTATTATTATTTTAACAAGTTCTCTTCCCAATATAATACGATCTTCTAGCTATCCAAATATTAACATATTTGACAAGGATTCAAATTTAACTATATGTGCATGAGTTGCACTTGTATCATCCGTACGTTTGAGGGCACCTTTACTTAACTTTATTAAAAAGGAAGATGTATTTTGAGCACTTATACAAAAATACTCCCTTGAGCACTTATAAAAAAATGTGTCCCTTGAGAATTTGAATATTAAATTACCATTCCTTCAACAATGCTAGCATAATTCTTGTTGTTATTTCCACCACTTGTCCTATAGATAGCCAACATAGATGATGTATTTGAATATTGACCTATATCAAATGATAGTTTCACAATGACACTAAGAGGGGGGGTGAATCAGTGTAGCTCTTAAAAAACTTAAATCTTCAATTATTAATACTGAAACAATGAAAGCTTAAAACTCAATAAGGCAAATATACCAAGAGAGCATCACACAACACAAGATGTACCGAGGTTCCAAGTTTTGGATACTCCTCAAAAGTGACTGTTTGGACTCCCATCCAAATCCAGTCTTTACAAAATACCAATTTTACAATCAATTTACCAACACCCACTGGAAGGAGCACCAACCCCTGATTTATCTGCAACAACAGAAAGGAGAACCAACCCCTGATTTACCAACACCAACTGGAAGGAGCATCAACCCCTGATGCCAAGCACCAACTTGGAATTATGTTCTGAAACTAGAAGATTGACATAAAGATACCTTCACTTTTATAAGACCCTGACTAGTCTATTGCATTCTCAACATTTCTTACTCTTCACACAACAGACACTATGCTTGCTCGGCTTCAATGCACTCTCCTCGTGCTTCACATACCGCACACCTCTCTTGCTCTCTTCACAAGATTAAATCCATCTTGCGTTAATCCCAAGCGCTTTCACTCTTTTTCAACAACTTAATTCTCCATGCATACCTGCTTTTATAACATCTTCTCTTTAACTGCACTTGTAACTGTCGTATCGACTCATATAACTTCACCTGTAACTATCGTATTGACTCCTTCTGTAACTGCACCTATAACTATCGTATCGACTCCTTTTGTCACAGTTTTCTTCCTTATGATTTTCTTTTGATTTTTCTCAAATGGGCCACTTCTATATTTTGGAAAATCACTGTACATACTCTAAAGAACTTCTTAACTCCTGTATACTTCATCAACTGATCTCTGAAGAACTTCTTAACTCCTGTATACTTCATCAGAAGAACTTCTGAAGAACTTCTTAACTCTTGTATACTTCATCAACTGATCTCTGAAGAACTTCTTAACTCCTGTATACTTCATCAACTGATCTGTCTTACTGTGTTGACAACAATGACAATACTTTTACTGCAACTTGCTCAACAATCCAACTTGCTCAATAATCTCCCCCTTTGTATACTTCATCAACTGATATGTTTGACTGTGTTGACAACAAAGACAATACTTTTGCTACAACTTGCTCAACAATCTCCCCCTTTGGAATTGTTGGCAACACTTATGCAATCTTCTGTAATTCCTGTAATTCTTCTCCCCCTTTGACAATAATACCAAAGGGCTACTGCAGACTCCCACTGAGTCCATGCACAACATTCTTAGGCACACATTATGATAGTTAGCAAAAATTTCAAATATGAGCACAAAAATAATCAAATATATAAATGCTCCCCCTAAGAATGTGGTCCCGATAGCTAGTCAGTTCTTGGGAAGCATGACCACTCCCAATTTAGTGCAAAGGTATATGCTCCTAACTAGTGGACCTCTCTCTAATTGAAGAATCCTCACTCAGATCTATCTTCAACTGTGTTGGCTGCTGGATCTCTATCCATTGAGACTCTGTTCTCTGTACTCTGTCAATAGGCTCACACAGAACCTGCTTAACAAGCTCACATAGAACTTGTCCAATGTTGAATAACAAGCTCATACAAAACCTGTCCAAATCTGCTCGAACAAGCTCACTAAGAACCTATCCGAAATCTGCTCTAGAAGTCGGTCCGAACACTGTCCTCAAATATTTCCCAAAGGCCTTCTCAAAGGCTCAATCAATCATGCTCAAGTAGTATTCAAAATGAACTCAACAATGAATGAAAATCTCAAATCAAATCCACTTCATAGAAGCATAAATATAATTGTTAGAGATTAATATCTTCTAACCTCAATCTCAACTTAACATAGAATGATGGAATAATTTATTTCAGAGAACTTTAAAAATCACTTCACACAAATCCTGACTAGGCTTAATCAAATCAACTTAACCAATCATCACCAAGCTAGAAACCATCTGGCTACTCAATATAAACCTCTTCCTCAAGATTCCCATTCAAAAACGTTGATTTCACATCTATCAACAAAATTGACAAGTGACTCACACTTGTACCAATTTTTGTCCAACACTGTACCAACACTGCAATTTTACTGCCAACTCTATGCAAGCATCAAACATAGTACCACAACACCAACCAAATCCCTTCTTACATTTTCAATTTGGTCTATGTTTTCTACATTTACCACTGGTCACACCTTTACTTTCAATTGTTCAAATCAAGAGATAAATTTTGTTAAACGCTTCACGGCCAACTATAGTGCACCTTACTCAAACTCATACTTCTGGACCTTGGATAGCTATGATTCACAAAGTAAATTTGTTCATATTGATGAGCTAAACATGAATCAATGATCAGACTTCAATATTTTTCACCACAGCATCATAAAATATCTAACAATCTTCACGTCAATGTGTAGTTCAAATATACACTGCTTTTATCGAAACACATATCTTTGTTGGTACAGTTCGATGTCTATGGTTTCTAACGACTGCCATGAATGTTTTCATCACCTGCATAGGTATTAATAGTGGACCGTTACCTCTAGCATTGGAACCTCAATCTACATGCAGTCATCAACACTCAGTATTCTGCTTCTTGATAGGGCATATGTCAGGGCTACTCGATGTCTTAGGCGAATGTTCTTCACATGATTCCAGGGAGCATTTCTCCTTACTGCGATCAAGGGATTCCTCGAGCAATATCTCGCATTCCTAAAATAATGCAAGACTTTCATAGGTGCATAGGCATCTTGTCCTCCTTGGCGCTTCACCACCTGGGTGCTATTCTCTCAACGTCTCTGCCTTGCATGTGCCACTTGGCACTCTTGACGAACTGGGTGCTAGTGCTACTGTTTGCTTTTATTTTGGCATCTCTTTGATAACGACTACTTCTTTAGAGAAAATTGATGCTCTCTTATACCAAACGAACTGTTGTATTTTTGGTTAAGAAACACACGCCTTCCCAGCTACACATTGGTAGTATTTTTCATAATGATCATGAAGAGCTTTACCATAGTCCTCCCTTGATATTGGTAGATAAATCGAGACATACTCACAACATGGACTCTATGTTATCTGCAAATTGGGAATGTTACAGGCTTCAAAACTAGCACCTGCCAGCTTATGCTTTCATGACACGACAACCTGTACTGCATGTTCTATCTCAGATAATACCTATCAGTTGCTACATCAAAAACCTAGTTGTTCACCATGTTTTTCTACTGAAGCACATCAGTTTGACACTATCTGCTATTGTAACTGCCATCACCAGAGAGATTTCACAATAATAATAAAAAATCGGCTCTGTCAAGCCAACGTCTCATGCTCCTACTTATTACCTCCACAAACAACTACATGAGCTGAAACATATTTTGACAACTATACCACAACTCCCCCTGACTACTTGCCTTTCATCCTCAGATAACCAAACAACATAGGAGCATTAAAATAAAACTTTAATATTGCTCCCCCTGAGGATGTGCTACCTAGAGCTACTTAGTGCAATAGCGGAGTAATCTCCTTTAGTCCAAGGAGACATGATTTCCTCTCTTCTTTCTTTCTCCAAACTTTCTTGAACTCAGGTTTGAGTTTCTCAACTGCATCACAGTTTTTATCCTTTTCGTAAACTTAAACATTTCTCTTAGGTGGTTGTCTCTTGTGAATCCTTGATGGATGATTATTTTCCTTTCTTTGATACACATGATTTCTTCCTTGTCTGTGTTGCATTCTTTGTGTCTGATGAAATATGTTGTCTTGCCTTAGATTAGATAAAAAATTTCTTGGACAAAACCTTGCTATGTGCCCATGACCATTACATTTAAAACATTGCACATGGTGTTCAACAAATATATTTCTACCAGCATAACTCTTTGATCTATTATTCAATCCACAATAAATTGCCTTGTGACCATAATGGTTGAATCTAAAACAATAGCCATTAAAAGCATTATTATGAATAGAGTGAGAATGATAGAACCTCTTTTGTTGTAGTTGCTTTCTTTGTAGATCTCCTTTGAGATTTTTTTCCTTTTGAAGTTTTAGCTTCAAACTGTTCTTGCTTTGATCCTTTAGTAGTGGACTTCTTCTTCTCTATAGATTTAGAAGATGAAGGTTGTTCAGCTTCATATCCAAGACCAAGCTTACACATGGGGCTTCTTTGATGACTTATCATTTTATCTAGCAACTCTGTGCTCTTCTCAAATTTGAGATTTGTATTGGCCTCTTCTATTTGTTTCTTCAATAAAACAATCTCCACTTCTTGTTTGCAGCAAAAAATCTCTTTCTTATTGATCTGTGATCTAAGATTTTCTTCAATCCTTTTGGACTCTTATACTTGCAGCTTTAGATCACTAAAAACTTTGTTAGATTCCTCTTCACGTTTGCTACATACATCGAATTTATCATCCAAGTGTGACTTCAAGGCTTCTTCTATTTTTTTGGCTTTATGAATTTGTAAGATGAGATCTTCTATCTTATCCCCATATTCTTCCAACTTCTTGGACAATTTTTTGTTTTTTTCCTTTCTATATTCAACTCTTCAAGTGCAATGATCAACTCACCTTCTAGATATACTTCATCCTCAAGGTTTTCATCACATGCTTCAGAGTTCACTCTTTCTATCTTTTCAAAATTCACTCTTATCTTTTCTAGTTCAATTTTCTCTTCCACAGGAATTGAAACTGACTAAGATGCCTTATTTGAGGAGGATCTATTCTTCTTATCCATTGCGTACTAATCTAATATCAACCCTAGATGATTTATCCTGATAAGGAAAATTGTCTCTGATACCAATTGATAGTTTCACAATGACATTGAGAGGGGGGGTGAATTAGTGTAGCTCTTAAAAAACTTAAATCTTCAATTCTTAATACCAAAACAATGAAAGCTTAAAACTCAATAAGGCAAATATATCAATAGGGCATCACACAACACAAGATGTACCGAGGTTCACCAGTTTTTGCTACTCCTCAAAAGTGACTGTTTGGACTCCCATCCAAATCTAGTCTTTGCAAAATACCAATTTTACAATCTATTTACTAGCACCAACTGGAAGGAGCACATCTGCAACAACAGAAAGGAGCACCAACCCCTGATTTACCAAAACCAACTGGAAGGAGCATCAACCCCTGATTCCAAGAACCAACTTGGACTTCTGTTCTGAAACTAGAAGATTGACATAAAGATACCTTCACTTTTACAATACCCTGACTAGTCTATTGCATTCTCAACATTTCTTACTCTTCACACAACACACACTATGCTTGCTCGACTCTAGTGCACTCTCCTCGTGCTTCACATACCACACACCTCTCTTGCTCTCTTCACAATATTAAATCTACCTTGCGTTAATCCCAAGCACTTTCACTCTTTTTCAACAACTTAATTCTCCACACAGACCTGCTTTTATAACATCTTCTCTGTAACTACACCTGTAACTGTCGTATCGACTCCTTCTGTAACTGCACCTATAACTGTCATATCGACTCCTTCTATAACTACACCTATAACTGTCGTATCGACTCCTTCTATAACTGCACCTGTTACTGTCGTATTGACTCCTTCTGTAACTGCACCTGTAACTATCGTATCGACTCCTTCTGTAACTACACCTGTAACTATCATATAGGCTTCTTCTGTAACTGCACCTGTAACTGTCATACCGAATTTAGTTAACTGTCACATATCTTCTTTTGGTTGGTTTCTCTTATTAGCTCACATCAAAAATGACCTATCACAAAATCATGGAACTTTCGCCTCTTTGTCCTCTTCTCGGCTTGTACTTGCGAAAACACATGTCGCAATATCATGACAGTTTTTCTCCTTAGCACTTTATCTTACCTTCAGGTCAGGAAAATGCAACATGTTGCGATATCGTGACACTTTTTCTTCTCGGCCTTCCTACTCTTTTCAAGTCGCAAAAATGCGACATGTCATGAAATCGTGACACTTTTTCTTCCGTACAATCTCTCTTCGCTTTGGACCGCGAAAATGAAACATGTCGTGAAATCGTGACACTTTTTCTTCTGTACAATCTCTCTTCACTTTGGACCGTGAAAATGAAACATGTCATGAAATCGTGACACCTTTTTCTCTCTCCTCTTTCTCTTCGCTTTGGACCGCAAAAATGAAACATGTCACGAAATCGTGACATCTTTTTCTCTCTCCTATTTCTCTTCGCTTTGGACCGCAAAAATGAAACGTCATGAAATCGCAACATCTTTTTCTCTCTCCTCTTTCTCTTTGCTTTGGACCGCAAAAATCAAACATTTCACAAAATCACGACATCTTTTTCTCTCTCCTCCTTTTCTTCGCTTTGGACCGCAAAAATGAAACATGTCATGAAATTGCAACATATTTTTCTCTCTCCTCTTTCTCTTCGCTTTGGATCGTGAAAATGAAACATGTCACGAAATCGTGACATCTTTTTCTCTCTCCTATTTCTCTTCACTTTGGTCCAAGAAAATGAAACATGTCATGAAATCGCGACACCTTTTTCTTCCGTACAATTTCTCTTGCAATATGTCGCAAAATCGTGACACTTTTTCTACTTGTCTTTTTCTCTTCCAACATGTCACGAAATCGTGACAATTTTTCTTGCTTGCACCTTCTCCCCAAACATGTCACAAAATCGTGATAGTTTTGCTTGCTTGCGCTTTCTCTCCGAACATGTCATGAAATCACAACAGTTTTGCTAGCTTGCGCTTTCTCTCCGAACATGTCACGAAATTGTGACAACTTTTCTTTCTTGCGCTTTCTCTTCGAACATGTCGCGATATTGCGACAGTTTTGCTTTCTTGCTCTTTCTCTCCAAACATGTCGTGATATCATGGCAATTTTCCTTTATTTCTCAACATGTCGCAATATCACGACAATTTTCTTCCTTGTGATTTTCTTTTGATTTTTCTCAAATGGGACACTTCTATCTTTTGGAAAATCACTGTACATACTCTGAAGAACTTCTTAAATCATGTATACTTCATCAACTGATATTTGAAGAACTTCTTAACTCTTGTATACTTCATTAGAAGAACTTCTTAACTCCTGTATACTTCATCAACTGATCTCTGAAGAACTTCTTAACTCCTGTATACTTCATCAACTGAACTGTCTAACTGGGTTGACAACAATGACAATACTTTTGCTGCAACTTGCTCAACAATCCAACTTGCTCAACAATCTCCCCTTTTTTATACTTCATCAACTAATATGTCTGACTGTGTTGACAACAATGACAATACTTTTTTTGTAACTTGCTCAACATCAAATACTTCCATTAATCCTCTTATCTTTGTATAACTCTTTCTTGATTTCCCAATTCATGAGTAACTCTTATTGGGAAAGTTTTCATGATAAATTATAGAAAATGATTTGTGGCTTATCTAGTTGGTAAGATTTCCTTATATACCATATAATGAATTACTTTTAAATGTGGTATGTCAATGGATAATTTAGCTTCCATTTTCTCTCAGACACCTCTCATACATGATACTCTTAGACTTTGATAAGTTCATATCTACAAATAAATTTAATGTTTTATTGTACATATATGGTGTTTTGACATATATTATTACTAGTTGACATATATTATATTTAGATAGACTATGGGGAGTTTTCATTATCCTGTAAATTGGAACTGTATGGTGGGGTAAATGCATGTTTTATATGCATAAAAGAGGGATATGTGAGGAGGAATTGTCCCGTTTTAGCTAACAAAATGAAGGTTTTTTCTAGGTTTTCTATCCCCATGAGTAATAATATTAATTCTGGGTCTAATACAGGACAGCAAAAAATTTGATGGCTCTGGGAGCAAAGTTTCGATGGTTCCTGAGCAAACTAATAACTCTGTGGTTAATGCTAACAAGGTAAATGAGCAAATAGCTCCGGGTGAAAGTATGGTTATTGAAGTGGGTGTGGGTAGCAGTGGCCACCTAACATGCTTGGCTGAACCAAATGGGTTGCAGCCCTCTCCTACCCCTGTGGCTGGGGAAAACAGAAGCATTCAGTCTAGTATTAATATGATCAATAATGACATTATAAGTTTCCTACTGAGGATGTTATCCTATCTAGTAGTAGGGCTAGTAACAATGGTGTTTTGGTTCCTAGTCCTACTACTAGGGAGGATAAGGATTCTTTGCAATCAATTAATGATGCCTGCACTAAACATAATGCCCAACAATTGGCATTGGCTTCTATTCGCAGTAGAGCTTTGGAAAGGCAGAACAATAATCATGGTAGTGGTAACTATGAAGAATGTTCTAATGTTGAGGTTTCAGACTCTAAAATAATTCTAGTAGTGAATATTCTTATTCATTAGATGAGAATTTGTCTAATGGCAGATTATAATTGGATGATAAAGATTGTTCTAAAGTTACCAAAAAAAAAAGGAAAAGATTTAATGTCAAGGATATTAAAGGTAATATTTAAAAAGTTGTAAAGAGCTAGCTAGGGCTGGTTCTTCTCACCCTAATTCTAGACATGGTATTTAAATGCATGAGTTGGAATGTTAGGGGTCTTGAGTCCCTGACCAAAAAATATTTTGTCAAGAATCACATAAAAAATTTGGGTTATTTTTATTGTATTTTGTTGCAAGAGGTTAAGGCAGCTGGTTTTCAGTTATAGTCTACTCTGAATGTTATTTGGCATAATGCCAAGCTTTTTTATACCAATCATGTTGAAGGGAGGGGAGGAATTGTTATTTTTCTTTCTTCCTTATGGGTTGCTCATGTTATTGAGTCTGGTCACTCTCCATGTAATACTATGGTCTGGGTTGTTTTAGAGCACAATGATGTGTAATTTGGTGTCTACTCAATATATGTTGCAAATAATTATAGAGATAGGTGTTTTCTATGGAACTGGTTATTAAATTTACCCAAAATCCCTTGGTTGTTCAGAGGGGATTTTAACATGACTGAAAACCAACATGATAAAGTATGTGGTAACAAATTTTCTTGGAAGGATGATGAGAAAATATGGTGGAATAGTTTTAAAACTCACTTTAATATTTTTGACCCTTTGCAAGATCATAGTAGCAACCAAAATGAATTTTGGTTTACTTGGTGTAATATGCAATAGGGTGATAACAGGATTTATAGTAGGCTTGATAGATTTTATGGTTCTCATCCTTTATTTAATTTTGATCAAGTAAATAATGACAGTAATATTTCAGTGCATCCCTTTGTCTGATATGAACACTGTTATATTGTGGTACATTTATTTTTTTATGAAGATAGGCATGAGAACAAGAACTCTCAATGGAAATTTAACTTGAATGTCTCTCTTCTGGATCTTCTCGATTTCTTGGAATTTGTTTTCACTCTTAAGGAAATTAATAGATTTAAACTCAGTAAGGAAAGTGCTATAGTTAGATGGCAGTATAATGTTAAGGGATGGAAAAATCATTTCCATTCCATTGGTAAAAAGAGAGCCCAGGAGCTTTGATGTTATGAAAAATATTTGAGACAACGAATGTGGTTACCTGAACATAGTATCCAAGGGTAGCCTAATAACATGGAAATATTGACAGAACTTGTAGAGGTTAAAAATGAGCTCAGTCAATTAGAAATAAGAAGATTCAGGGACAAAGGGTACGTACTAGGCTAAATTGTCTTAAGAATGGTGACAAAGGCTCCATGTTTTCCTTTAATATCCTTAGAGAGAAATATATTAAGGAAAATATTGTTAGTATATCTGATGGGCAGAATTTGGTTTTTGATGAAGATATAATTATGGATCTTTTCTATCAATTTTATAAGAACCTATTCACTTTTGAAGATAATAATGATAGAATGAGAGAAAGAGAACTCTGTTGTAAGCTAATATCTAAAAATATTTCTCATTCTGAAGCTCACATGTTTGGTCAACCAATTTATAAGGAGGAAATTGCTAAGGCTATTATGGCCATTAATAGTGACAGGGCTCTTGGTCCAAATGGTATACCCATTGAATTTAAAAAAAAAAAAATGGAATGGATTTGTGAGGACCTTCGACAAGTCTATGCTGAGGCTATTGGTAGAGGCTCCTTGGGTTGTGAAATTAATTCTTGAGTTATTGGACTCCTTCCCAAAAGGGGTGATAAAACTCTAATTAATAACTAGAGGCCTATAACTTTATTGAATGTCTCCTATAAAATCATGGCTTAGGTTTTGACTTTAAGACTGGTTAATTTACTCCCTAAGTTCATCAATCCTACCCAAAATGGGTTTGTTAAAGGAAGATATATCTTATAAAATCTTATCACAAGATGGGAATCTATGCATTGGGCCAAGGCTTCAAGTCAAAATATTGGTATGATCCTTCTTGATTTTGGAAAAACTTATGACCGTGTGGAATGGAATTACATTATCAATGTTTTGTTGGCCTTTGGATTTCCTCCTAAATTTTGTAATATGGTTAACACTCTTATGGCTATTGCTAATGCTTGTATAGATATTAATGGAGTTTTTTTTAACCTATATTTTTACAAAGATCTATACGTCAGGGGTGTCCCTTGGCTCCTTGGTTGTTTGTAATTGATAGTGACATGTTATACTATCTGCTCAGGGATAATACTTTTAGTCCTAATATAAAGGGTGTTATTATACCTAATAATATGGAGCTTATAAATATACACTTTACTTATGATACTTATTTATTTGTGAAATTAGATGAGGACAATTTTGTTTCTCCGTTCTCTAAGCTTAACATGTTTTGTAATGCCTTGAGTGCTAAGGTTTCTGCTTATAAATATATGATTTTTGGATGGGATTATGATCCTCTGAGTTGGCTTAGTAGATTTGAAATGCAGTGGCATGGTCCTTCTTCCCAAGTCAGTTCTTGGGAAGCATGACCACTCCCAATTTAGTGCAAAGGTATATGCTCCTGACTGGTGGACCTCTCTCCAATTGAATAATCCTCACTCAGATCTATCTTCAACTATGTTGGCTGTTGGATCTCTATCCATTGAGACTCTGTTCTCTGTACTTTTTCAATAGGCTCACATAGAACCTGCTTAACAAGCTCACATAGAACTTGTCCAATGTTGAATAACAAGCTCATACAAATCCTATCCAAATCTGCTCCAACAAGCTCACTAAGAACCTGTCTGAAATCTGCTCTAGAAGTCTGTCCCAACACTGTCCTCAAATATTTCCCAAAGGCCTTCTCAAAGGCTCAATCAATCATGCTCAAGTAGTATTCAAAATGAACTCAAAAATGAATGACAATCTCAAATCAAATCCACTTCATAGAAGCATAAAGAGAATTGTTAGAGACTTAATATCTTCTAACCTCAATCTCAACTCAACATAGAATGATGGAATAATTTATTTCAGAGAACTTTAAAAATCACTTCACACAAATCTTGACTAGGCTTAATCAAATCAACTCAACCAATCATCACCAAGCTGGAAACCATCTGGCTACTCAATATAAACCTCTTCTTCAAGCTTCCCATTCAAAAACGTTGATTTCACATCTATCAACAAAATTGACAAGTGACTCACACTTGTACCAATTTTTGTCCAACATTGTACCAACACTGCAATTTTACTGCCAACTCTGTGCAAGCATCAAACATAGTACCACAACACCAACCAAATCCCTTCTTACATTTTCAATTTGGTCTATGTTTTCTACAGTCACCGCTGGTCACACCTTACTTTCAACTGTTCAAATCAGGAGACAATATTTTGTTAAACGCTTCACGGCCAACTATAGTGCACCTTACTCAAACTCATACTTCTGGACCTCGGATAGGTATGATTCACAAAGTAAAGTTGCTCATATTGATGAGCTAAACATGAATCAATGATCAAACTTCAATATTTTTCACCACAACATCATAAAAGATCTAACAATATTCACGTTAATGTGTAGTTCAAATATACACTGCTTTTATCAAAACACATGATGTTGGTACAATTCAATGTCTCTGGTTTCTAATAGCTGCCATGAATGTTTTCATCGCCTGCATAGGTATTAACAGTGGACCATTACCTCTAGCATTGGAACCTCAATCTACGTGCAGTCATCAACACTTAGTATTCTGCTTCTTGATAGGGCATATGTCAAGGCTACTCGATGTCTTAGGTGAATGTTTTTCATGCGATTCCAGAGAGCATTTCTCCTTGCTGCAATCAAGGGATTCCTCGAGCAATATCTCGCACTCCTAAAATAATGCAAGACTTTCTTAGGTGCATAGGCATCTTGTCCTCCTTGGTGCTTCACCACCTGGGTGCTATTCTCTCAACGTCTCTGCCTTGCATGTGCCACTTGGCACTCTTGATGAACTGGGTGCTAGTGCTACTGTTTGCTTTGATTTTGGCATCTCTTTGATAACGACTACTTCTTTAGAGAAAATTGATGCTCTCTTATACCAAATGATGTGTTGTATTTTTGGTTAAGAAATGCACACCTTCCTAGCTACACATTGGTAGTAATTTTCATAATGATCATGAACAGCTTTACCATAGTCCTCCCTTGATATTGGTAGATAAATCGAGACATACTCACAACACGGACTCTATGTTATCTACAAATTGGGAATGTTACAGGCTTCAAAACCAGCACCTACCAGCTTATGCTTTCATGACACAACAACTTGTACTACATGTTCTATCTCAGATAATGCCTATCAGTTGCTACATCGAAAACCTAGTTGTTCACCATGTTGTTCTACTGAAGCACATCAGTTTGACACTATCTGCTATTGTAATCGCCATCACCAGAGAGATTTCACAATAATAATAAAAAACCGGCTTTGTCAAGCCAATGTCTCATGCTCCTACTAATTACCTCCACAAACAACTACATGAGCTGAAACATATTTTGACAACTATACCACAACTCCCCCTGACTACTTGCCTTTCATCCTCAGATAACCAAAAAAAATAGGAGCATTAAAATAAAACTTTAATATTGCTCCCCCTGAGGATGTGCTACCTGGAGCTGCTTAGTGCAATAGAGGAGTAATCTCCTTCAATCCAAGGAGACATGATTTCCTCTCTTCTTTCTTTCTCCAACCTTTCTTGAACTTGGGTTTGAGTTTCTCAATTGCATCACAGTTTTGAACCTTTTCGTAAACTTGAACATTTCTCTTGGGTGGTTGTCTCTTGTGCATCCTTGATGGATGATTATTTTCCTTTCTTTGATACACATGATTTCTTCCTTGTCTGTGTTGCATTCTTTGTGTCTTATGAAATCTGTTGTCTTGCCTTAGATTAGATAAAAAAGTTCTTGGACAAAACCTTGCTATGTGCCCATGACCATTGCATTTAAAACATTGCACATGATGTTCCATAAATATATTTCTACCAACATAACTCTTTGATCTATTATTCAATCCACAATAAATTGCCTTGTGACCATAATGGTTGAATCTAAAACAATATCCATTAAAAGAATTATTATGAATAGAGTGAGAATGATAGAACCTCTTTTGTTGTAGTTTCTTTGTTGTAGATCTCCTTTGAGATTTTTTTTCTTTTGAAGTTTCAGCTTCAAACTGTTCTTGCTTTGATCCTTTAGTAGTGGACTTCTTCTTCTCTATAGATTTAGAAGATGAAGGTTTTTCAACTTCATATCCAAGACCAAGCTTACACATGGGGCTTCTTTGATGACTTATCATTTTATCTAGCAACTCTGTGCTCTTCTCAAATTTGAGATTTGTATTGGCCTCTTCTAGTTGTTTCTTCAATAAAATAATCTCCTCTTCTTGTTTGCAACAAACAATCTCTTTCTTATTGATCTGTGATCTAAGATTTTCTTCAATCCTTTTGGACTCTTCTACTTGCAGCTTTAGATCACTAAAAACTTTGTTAGATTCCTCTTCACGTTTGCTACATACATTGACTTTATCATCCAAGTGTGACTTCAAGGCTTCTTCTATTTTCTTGGCTTTATGAATTTGTAAGAAGAGATCTTCTATCTTATCCCCATATTCTTCCAACTTCTTGGACAGTATTTTGTTTTTTTCTTTTCTATATTCAACTCTTCAAGTGCAACGATCAACTCACCTTCTAGATATACTTCACCCTCAAGGTTTTCATCACATGCTTTAGAGTTCACTCTTTCTATCTTTTCAAAATTCACTCTTATCTTTTCTAGTTTAATTTTCTCTTCCACAGGAACTAAAACTGACTGAGATGCCTTATTTGAGGAGGATCTATTCTTCTTACCCATTGCATACTAATCCAAGATCAACCCTAGCTGATTTAGAATGATAAGGAAAATTGTCTCTGATACCAATTGTTAGTCTCACAATGACACTGAGAGAGGGGGTGAATTAGTGTAGCTCTTAAAAACTTAAATCTTCAATTCTTAATGCCAAAACAATGAAAGCTTAAAACTCAATAAAGCAAATATACCAAAAGAGCATCACACAACACAAGATGTACCGAGGTTCACCAGTTTTTGCTACTCCTCAAAAGTGACTTTTTGGACTCCCATCCAAATCTAGCCTTTGCAAAATACCAATTTTACAATCAATTTACTAGCACCCACTAGAAGGAGCACATCTGCAACAACAAAAAGGAGCACCAACCCCTGATTTACCAAAACCAAATGGAAGGAGCATCAACCCCTGATTCCAAGAACCAACTTGGACTTCTGTTCTGAAACTAGAAGATTGACATAAAGATGCCTTCACTTTTACAAGACCCTGACTGGTCTATTGCTTTCTCAACATTTCCCACTCTTCACACAACACACACTATGCTTGCTCGACTCTAGTGCACTCTCCTCGTGCTTCACATACCACACACCTCTCTTGCTCTCTTCATAAGATTAAATCTGCCTTGCGTTAATCCCAAACGCTTTCACTCTTTTTCAACAACTTAATTCTCCACGCAGACCTCCTTTTATAACAAAGTTCTTCTCTATAACTACACCTATAACTGTCGTATCGACTCCTTCTGTAACTGCACCTATAACTATCGTATCGACTCCTTCTATAACTACACCTATAATTATCGTATCGACTCCTATAACTGCACCTGTTACTATCGTATTGACTTCTTCTGTAACTGCACCTGTAACGGTCGTATCGACTCCTCCTATAACTACACCTATAATTGTCGTATAGGCTTCTTCTGTAACTGCACCTGTAACTGTCATACCAAATTTAGTTAACTGTCACATATCTTCTTTTGGTTGGTTTCTCTTCTTAGCTCACGCCGAAAGTGACCTATCGCAAAATCATGACACTTTTGCCTCTTTGTCCTCTTCTCGGCTTGTACCTGCGAAAACACAACATGTCGCGATATCGTGACACTTTTTCTCCTTAGCACTTTCTCTTACCTTCAGGTCAAGAAAATGCAACATGTCGCGATATCGTGACACTTTTTCTTCTCGGCCTTCCTACTCTTTTCAAGTCGCACGAATGCGACATGTCGTGATATCGTGACACTTTTTCTTCTGTACAATCTATCTTCGCTTTGGATCGCAAAAATGCAACATGTCATGAAATCGTGACACTTTTTCTTTCATACAATCTCTCTTCACTTTGGACCGTGAAAATGAAACATGTCATGAAATCGTGACACCTTTTTCTCTCTCCTCTTTCTCTTCGCTTTGGACCGCAAAAATGAAACATGTCACGAAATCATGATATATTTTTCTCTCTCCTATTTCTCTTCGCTTTGGCCCTTAAAAATGAAACATGTCACGAAATCGTGACATATTTTTCTCTCTCCTATTTCTCTTCGCTTTGGACCGCAAAAATCAAACATGTCACAAAATCGCGACATCTTTTTCTCTCTCCTCCTCTTCGCTTTGGACCGCAAAAATGAAACATGTCACGAAATCGCAACATCTTTTTCTCTCTCCTCTTTCTCTTCGCTTTGGACTATTAAAATGAAACATGTCACGAAATCGTGACATCTTTTTATCTCTCCTATTTCTCTTCACTTTGGCCTACGAAAATGAAACATGTCACGAAATCGCGACACCTTTTTCTTTCGTACTATCTCTCTTGCAATATGTCGCGAAATCGTGACACTTTTTCTACTTGTCTTTTTCTCTTCCAACATGTCATGAAATCGTGACACTTTTTCTTGTTTGCATCTTCTCTCCAAACATGTCACAAAATCGTGATAGTTTTGCTTGCTTACGCTTTCTCTCCGAACATGTCATGAAATCGTGACAGTTTTGCTAGCTTGCGCTTTCTCTCCGAACATGTCGCAAAATTGCGACAACTTTTCTTTCTTGCGCTTTCTCTCCGAACATGTCGCGTTATCACGAAAGTTTTGCTTTCTTGCTCTTTCTCTCCAAACATGTCATGATATCATGACAATTTTCCTTTATTTCTCAACATGTCACGATATCACGGCAGTTTTCTTCCTTGTGATTTTCTTTTGATTTTTCTCAAATGGGCCACTTCTATCTTTTGGAAAATCACTGTACATACTCTGAAGAACTTCTTAACTCCTGTATACTTCATCAACTGATCTCTGAAGAACTTCTTAACTCCTGTATACTTCATCGAACTGATCTTCTGAAGAACTTCTTAACTCTTGTATACTTCATCAACTGATCTCTGAAGAACTTATTAACTCCTGTAGACTTCATCAATTGATATGTCTGACTAGGTTGACAACAATGACAATACTTTTACTGCAACTTTCTCAACAATCCAACTTGCTCAACAATCTCCCCCTTTGTATACTTCATCAACTGATATGTCTGACTGTGTTGACAACAATGACAATACTTTTGTTGCACCTTGCTCAACAATCTCCCCCTTTGGAATTGTTGGCAACACTTATGCAATCTTCTGTAATTCTTGTAATTCTTCTCTCCCTTTGACAATAATACCAAAGGGCTACTGCAGACTCCCCATGAGTCCATGCACAACATTCTCAGGCACAAATTATTATAGTTAGAAAAAATTTCAAACATGAGCACAAAAATAATCAAATATATAAATGCTACCCCTGAGAATGTGGTCCCGATAGCTAGTCAGTTCTTGGGAAGCATGACCACTCCCAATTTAGTGCAAAGGTATATGCTCCTGACTGGTGGACCTCTCTCCAATTGAAGAATCCTCACTCAGATCTATCTTCAACTGTGTTGGTTGCTAGATCTCTATCCATTGAGACTCTATTCTCTGTACTCTGTCAATAGGCTCACATAGAACCTGCTTAACAAGCTCACATAGAACTTGTCCAATGTTGAATAACAAGCTCATACAAAACCTATCCAAATCTTCTCCAACAAGCTCACTAAGAACCTGTCTGAAATCTGCTTTAGAATTCGGTCCCAACACTGTCCTCAAATATTTCCCAAAGGCCTTCTCAAAGGCTCAATCAATCATGCTCAAGTAGTATTCAAAATGAACTCAACAATGAATGACAATCTCAAATCAAATCCACTTCATAGAAGCATAAAGAGAATTGTTAGAGACTTAATATCTTCTAACCTCAATCTCAACTCAACATAGAATGATGGAATAATTTATTTCAGATAACTTTAAAAATCACTTCACACAAATCCTGACTAGACTTAATCAAATCAACTCAACCAATCATCACCAAGCTATAAACCATCTGGCTACTCAACATAAACCTCTTCCTCAAGCTTCCCATTCAAAAATGCTGATTTCACATCTATCAACAAAATTGACAAGTGACTCACACTTGTACCAATTTTTGTCCGACACTGTACCAACACTATAATTTTACTGCCAACTCTGTGCAAGCATCAAACATAGTACCACAACACCAACCAAATCCCTTCTTACATTTTCAATTTGGTTTATGTTTTCTACAGTTACCGTTGGTCACACCTTTACTTTCAACTGTTCGAATCAGGAGATAATATTTTGTTAAACGCTTCACGACCAACTATAGTGCACCTTACTCAAACTCATACTTCTGGACCTCGGATAGGTATGATTCTCAAAGCAAAGTTGCTCATATTGATGAGCTAAACATGAATCAATGATCAGACTTCAATATTTTTCACCACAACATCATAAAAGATCTAACAATCTTCACGTCAATGTGTAGTTCAAATATACAATGCTTTTATCGAAACACATATGCTATTGGTATAGTTCAATGTCTCTAGTTTCTAACAGCTGCCATGAATGTTTTCATCACCTGCATAGGTATTGACAGTGGACCGTTACCTCTAGCATTGGAACCTCAATCTACGTGCAGTCATCAACACTCAGTATTATGCTTCTTGATAGGGCATATGTCAGGGCTACTCAATGTCTTAGGCGAATGTTCTTCACGCGATTCCAGGGAGCATTTCTCCTTGCTATGATCAAGGGATTCCTTGGGCAATATCTTGCATTCCTAAAATAATGCAAGACTTTCTTAGGTGCATAGGCATCTTGTCCTCCTTGGCGCTTCACCACTTGGGTGCTATTCTCTCAACGTCTCTGCCTTGCATGTGCCACTTGGCACTCTTGACGAACTGGGTGCTAGTGCTACTGTTTGCTTTGACTTTGGCATCTCTTTGATAATGACTACTTCTTTAGAGAAAATTGATGCTCTCTTATACCAAACGATGTGTTGTATTTTTGGTTAAGAAATGCACGCCTTCCCAGCTACACATTGGTAGTAATTTTCATAATGATCATGAAGAGCTTTACCATAGTCCTCCCTTGATATTGGTAGATGAATTGAGACATACTCACAACATGGACTCTATGTTATCTGCAAATTGGGAATGTTACAGGCTTCAAAACTAGCACCTGCCAGCTTATGCTTTCATGACATGACAACCTATACTGCATGTTCTATTTCAGATAATACCTATCAGTTGCTACATCGAAAACCTAGTTGTTCACCATGTTGTTCTACTGAAGCACATCAATTTGACACTATCTGCTATTGTAACCGCCATCACCAGAGAGATTTCACAATAATAATAAAAAACCGGCTCTGTCAAGCCAAATGTCTCATGCTCCTACCTATTACCTCCAGAAACAACTACATGAGCTGAAACACATTTTGACAACTATACCACAACTCCCTCTGACTACTTACCTTTCATCCTCAGATAACCAAACAACATAGGAGCATTAAAAACTTTAATATTGCTCCCCTTGAGGATGTGCTACCTGGAGCTGCTTAGTGCAATAGAGGAGTAATCTCCTTCAGTCCAAGGAGACATGATTTCCTCTCTTATTTCTTTCTCCAACCTTTCTTGAACTTGGGCTTGAGTTTCTCAACTGCATCACAGTTTTGAACCTTTTCATAAACTTGAACATTTCTCTTGGGTGGTTGTCTCTTGTGCATCCTTGATGGATGATTATTTTCCTTTCTTTGATACACATGATTTCTTCCTTGTATGTGTTGCATTCTTTGTGTCTGATGAAATCTATTCTCTTGCCTTAGATTAGATAAAAAAGTTCTTGGACAAAACCTTGCTATGTGCCCATGACCATTACATTTAAAACATTGCACATGGTGTTCAACAAATATATTTCTACCAGCATAACTCTTTGATCTATTATTCAATCCACAATAAATTGCCTTGTGACCATAATGGTTGAATCTAAAACAATAGCCATTAAAAGCATTATTATGAATAGAGTGAGAGTGATAGAACCTCTTTTGTTGTGGTTGCTTTGCTGTAGATCTCCTTTGAGATTTTCTTCCTTTTGAAGTTTCAACTTCAAACTGTTCTTGCTTTGATCCTTTAGTAGTGGACTTCTTCTTCTCTATAGATTTAGAAGATGAAGGTTGTTCAACTTCATATCCAAGACCAAGCTTACACATGGGGCTTCTTTGATGACTTATCATTTTATCTAGCAACTTCGTGCTCTTCTCAAATTTGAGATTTGTATTGGCCTCTTCTAGTTTTTTCTTCAATAAAACAATCTCCTCTTCTTGTTTGCAGCAAACAATCTCTTTCTTATTGATCTGTGACCTAAGAGTTTCTTCAATCCTTTTGGACTCTTCTACTTGCAGCTTTAGATCACTAAAAACTTTGTTAGATTCCTCTTCACATTTGCTACATACATCGACTTTATCATCCAAGTGTGACTTCAAGGCTTCTTCTATTTTTTTGGCTTTATGAATTTGTAAAAAGAGATCTTCTATCTTATCCCCATATTCTTCCAACTTCTTGGACAGTCTTTTGTTCTTTTTCCTTTCTATATTCAACTCTTCAAGTGCAACGATCAACTCACCTTCTAGATATACTTCACCCTCAAGGTTTTCATCACATGCTTCAGAGTTCACTCCTATCTTTTCAAAATTCACTCCTATCTTTTCTAGTTCAATTTTCTCTTCCACAGGAACTAAAATTGACTGAGATGCCTTATTTGATGAGGATCTATTCTTCTTACCCATTGCGTACTAATCCAAGATCAACCCTAGCTGATTTAGCCTGATAAGGAAAATTGTCTCTGATACCAATTGATAGTTTCACAATGACACTGAGAGGGGGGGTGAATCAGTGTAGCTCTTAAAAAACTTAAATCTTCAATTCTTAATACCAAAACAATGAAAGATTAAAAATCAATAAGGCAAATATATTAATAGAGCATCACACAACATAAGATGTATCGAGGTTCACTAGTTTTGGCTACTCCTCAAAAGTGATTGTTTGGACTCCCATCCAAATCTAGCCTTTGCAAAATACCAATTTTACAATCAATTTACTAGCACCCACTGGAAGGAGCACATCTGCAACAACAAAAAGGAGCACCAACCCCTGATTTACCAACACCAATAGGAAGGAGCACCAACCCCTAATTCCAAGCACCAACTTGGACTTTTGTTCTGAAACTAGAAGATTGACATAAAGATACCTTCACTTTTACAAGACCCTGACTGGTCTATTGCATTCTCAACATTTCCCACTCTTCACACAACACACACTGTGCTTGCTCGACTCCAGTGCACTCTCCTCGTGCTTCACATACCGCACACCTCTATTGCTCTCTTCACAAGATTAAATCTGCCTTGCGTTAATCCCAAGCACTTTCACTCTTTTTCAACAACTTAATTCTCCACATAGACCTGCTTTTATAACATCTTCTCTATAACTGCACCTATAACTGTCATATCGACTCCTTCTGTAACTGCACCTATAATTGTCGTATCGACTCCTATAACTGCACCTATAACTTTCGTATCGACTCCTTCTATAACTGCACCTGTTACTGTCATATTGACTCCTTCTGTAAATGCACCTATAACTATCGTATCGACTCCTTCTGTAACTACACCTGTAACTGTCGTATAGGCTTCTTCTGTAACTGCACCTGTAACTGTCATACCGACTTTAGTTAACTGTCACATATCTTCTTTTGGTTGGTTTCTCTTCTTAGCTCGCACCAAAAATGACCTATCGCAAAATCATGACACTTTTGCCTCTTTGTCCTCTTCTTGGCTTGTACCCACAAAAACACAACATGTCGCGATATCATGACACTTTTTCTCCTTAGCACTTTCTCTTACCTTCAGGTCAGGAAAATGCAACATGTCGCGATATCATGACACTTTTTCTTCTCGGCCTTCCTACTCTTCAAGTCGCAAGAATGCGACATGTCATGAAATCGTGACACTTTTTCTTCCGTACAATCTATCTTCGCTTTGGACGGCGAAAATGAAACATGTCGTGAAATCATGACAATTTTTCTTTTGTACAATCTCTCTTCACTTTGGACTGCGAAAATGAAATGTGTCATGAAATCGTGACACCTTTTTCTCTCTCCTCTTTTTCTTCGCTTTGGACCGTGAAAATGAAACATGTCATGAAATCGCGACATCTTTTTCTCTCCTATTTCTCTTCGGTTTGGCCCGCAAAAATGAAACATGTCACGAAATCGCGACATCTTTTTCTCTCTCCTCTTTCTCTTCACTTTGGACCGCAAAAATCCAACATTTCACAAAATTGCGACATGTTTTTCTCTCTCCTCTTTCTCTTCGCTTTGGACCACGAAAATGAAACATGTCACGAAATCGCAACATATTTTTCTCTCTCCTATTTCTCTTTGCTTTGGACTGTGAAAATGAAACATGTCACGAAATCGTGACATCTTTTTCTCTCTCCTATTTCTCTTCACTTTGGTCCAAGAAAATGAAACATGTCACGAAATCGTGACACCTTTTTTTTCTGTACAATTTCTCTTGCAATATGTCGTAAAATCGCGACACTTTTTCTACTTGTCTTTTTCTGTTCCAACATGTCACGAAATCGTGACAGTTTTTCTTGCTTGCACCTTCTCCCCAAACATATCACAAAATCACGATAGTTTTGCTTGCTTGCACTTTCTCTCCGAACATGTCATGAAATCGTGACAATTTTGCTAGCTTGAGATTTCTCTCCGAACATGTCACGAAATTGCGATAACTTTTCTTTCTTGCGATTTCTCTTTGAACATGTCGTGATATCGTGACAGTTTTTCTTTCTTGCTCTTTATCTCCAAAAATGTCGTGATATGGCGACAATTTTCCTTTATTGCTCAACATGTCGCGATATGGCGACAATTTTCCTTTATTGCTCAACATGTCGCGATATCATGACAATTTTCTTCCTTGTGATTTTCTTTTGATTTTTCTCAAATGGGCCACTTCTATATTTTGGAAAATCACTGTACATACTCTGAAGAACTTTTGAAGAACTTCTTAACTCCTGTATACTTCATCAACTGATCTTTGAAGAACTTCTTAACTCCTGTATACTTCATCAGAAGAACTTCTGAAGAACTTCTTAACTCCTGTATACTTCATCAACTGATCTCTGAAGAACTTCTTAACTCCTGTATACTTCATCAACTAAACTGTCTGACTAGGTTGACAACAATGACAATACTTTTGATGCAACTTGCTCAACAATCCAACTTGCTCAACAATCTCCCCTTTTGTATACTTCATCAACTAATCTGTCTGATTGTGTTGACAACAATGACAATACTTTTGTTGTAACTTGCTCAAAATCAAATACTTCCATTAATCCTCTTATCTTTGTATAACTCTTTCTTGATTTCCCAATTCATGAGTAACTCTTATTGGGAAAGTTTTCATGATAAATTATAGAAAATGATTTGTGGCTTATCTAGTTGGTAAGAATTACTTATATACCATATAATGAATTACTTTTAAATGTGGTATGTCAATGGATAATTTAGCTTCCATTTTCTCTCAGACACCTCTCATATATGATACTCTTAGACTTTGATAAGTTCATCTCTACAAATAAATTTAATGTTTTATTGTACATATATGGTGTTATGACATATATTATTACTAGTTGACATATATTATATTTAGATAGACTATGGGGAGTTTTCATTATCCTGTAAATTGGAACTGTATGGTGAGGTAAATGCATGTTTTATATGCATAAAAGAGGGACATGTGAGGAGGAATTGTCCCGTTTTAGCTAACAAAAAGAAGGTTTTTTCTAGGGTTTCTATCCCCCTGAGTAATAATATTAATTCTGGATCTAATACAGGGCATAATAAAAATTTTGATGGCTCTGGGAGCAAAGTTTCGATGGTTCCTGAGCAAACTAATAACTCTGTGGTTAATGCTAACAAGGTAAATGAGAAAATAGCTCCGGGTGAAAGTATGGTTATTGAAGTGGGTGTGGGTAGCAGTGGCCACCTAACATTCTTGGCTGAACTAAATGGGTTGCAACCCTCTCCTACCCCTGTGGCTGGGTAAAACAGAAGCATTCATTCTAGTATTAATATGATCAATAATGAAATTATAAGTTTCCCGTTGAGGATGTTATCCTATCTAGTACTAGGGCTAGTAACAATGGTGTTTTTGTTCCTAGTCATACTACTAGGGAGGATAAGGATTCTTTGCAATCAATTAATGATGCCTCCACTAAACATAATGCCCAACAATTGGCATTGGCTTCTATTCACAGTAGAGCTTTGGAAAGGCAGAACAATAATCAGGGTAGTGGTAACTGTGAAGAAGGTTCTAATGTTGAGGTTTCAGACTCAAATAATTCTAGTAGTGAATATTATGATTCATTATATGAGAATTTGTCTAATGGTAGATTATAATTGGATGATAAATATTGGTCTAAAGTTACCAAAAAAAATAGGAAAAGAGTTAATGTCAAGGATAGTAAAGGTAAATCTTTAAAAAGTGGTAAAGAGCTAGCTAGGGCTGGTTCTTCTCACCCTAATTCTAGACATGGTATTTAAATGCATGAGATGGAATGTTAGGCGTCTTGAGTCCCTGACCAAAAAATATTTTGTCAAGAATCACATAAAAAATTTGGGTTATTTTGATTGTATTTTGTTGCAAGAGGTTAAGGCAGCTGGTTTTCAGTTACAGTCTACTTTGAATGTTATTTGGCATAATTGCAAGTGTTTTTATACCAATCATGTTGAAGGGAGGGGAGGAATTGTTATTTTTATTTCTTCCTTATGGGTTGCTCATGTTATTGAGTCTGGTCACTCTCCATGTAATACTGTGGTCTGGGTTGTTTTAGAGCACAATGATGTGTAATTTGGTGTCTACTCAATATATGTTGCAAATGATTATAGAGATAGGTATTTTCTATGGAATTGGTTATTAAATTTACCCAAAATCCCTTGGTTGTTCAGAGGGGATTTTAACATGACTGAAAACCAACATGATAAAGTATGTGGTAACAAATTTGCTTGGAAGGGTGATGAGAAAATATGGTGGAATAGTTTTAAAACTCATTTTAATATTTTTGACCCTTTGCAAGATCATAGTAGCAACCAAAATGAATTTTGGTTTACTTGGTGTAATATGCAACAGGGTGATAACAGGATTTATAGTAGGTTTTATAGATTTTATGGTTCTCATCCTTTATTTAATTTTGATCATGTAAATAATGGCAGTAATATTTCAGTGCATCCCTCTGTTTGATATGAACAATGTTATATTGTGGTACATTTATTTTTTTATGAAGATAGGCATGAGAACAAGAACTCTCAATGGAAATTTAACTTGAATGTCTCTCTTCTGGATCTTCCCGATTTCTTGGAAGTTGTTTTCACTCTTAAGGAAATTAATAGATTTAAACTCAGTAAGGAAAGTGCTATAGTTAGATGGCAATATAATTTTAAGGGATGGAAAAATCATTTCCATTCAATTGGTAAAAAGAGAGCCCATGAGCTTCGATGTTATGAAAAATCTTTGAGACAACGAATGTGGTTACCTGAACATAGTATCCAGGGGTAGCCTAATAACATGGAAATATTGACAGAACTTGTAGAGGTTAAAAATGAGCTCAGTCAATTAGAAATAAGAAGATTCAGGGACAAAGGGTACGTACTAGGCTAAATTGGCTTAAGAATGGTGAAAAAGGCTCCATGTTTTCCTTTAATATCCTTAGAGAGAAAGATATTAAGGAAAATATTGTTAGTATATCAGATGGGCAGAATTTGGTTTTTGATGATGATAAAATTATGGATCTGTTCTATCAATTTTATAAAAACCTATTCACTTCTGAAGATAATAATGATAGAATGAGAGAAAGAGAACTCTGTTGTAAGCTAATACCTAAAAATATTTCTCAGTCTAAAGCTCACATGTTTGGTCAACCAATTTATAAGGAGGAAATTTCTAAGGCTATTATGGCCATCAATAGTGATAGGGCTCTTGGTCCAAATGGTATACCCATTGAATTTTACAGAAAAAAATTGGAATGGATTTGTGAGGACCTTCGACAAGTCTATGCTGAGGCTATTGGTAGAGGCTCCTTGGGTTGTGAAATTAATTCTGAAGTTATTGGACTCTTTCCCAAAAGGGGTGATAAAAATCTAATTAATAACTAGAGGCCTATAACTTTATTGAATGTCTCCTATAAAATCATGGCTTAGGTTTTGGCTTTAAGACTGGTTAATTTACTCCCTAAGTTCATCAATCCTACCCAAAATGGGTTTGTTAAAGGAAGATATATCTTAGAAAATCTTATCACAAGATGGGAATCTATGCATTGGGCCAAGGCTTCAAGTCAAAATATTGGTATGATCCTTCTTGATTTTGGCAAAACTTATGACCGTGTGGAATGGAATTACATTATCAGTATTTTGTTGGCCTTTGGCTTTCCTCATAAATTTTGTAATATGGTTAACACTCTTTTGGCTGTTGCTAATGCTTGTATAGAGATTAATGGAGTTGTTTTTAACTATTTTTTTACAAAGATCTATACGTCAGGGGTGTCCCTTGGCTCCTTGGTTGTTTGTAATTGATAGTGACATGTTATACTATCTGCTCAGGGATAATACTTTTAGTCCTAATATAAAGGGTGTTATTATACCTAATAATATGGAGCTTATAAATATACACTTTACTGATGATACTTATTTATTTGTGAAATTAGATGAGGACAATTTTGTTTCTCCGTTCTCTAAGCTTAACCTGTTTTGTAATGCCTCGAGTGCTAAGGTTTCTGCTTCTAAATATATGATTTTTGGATGGGATTATGATCCTCTGAGTTGGCTTAGTAGATTTGAAATGCAGTGGCATGGTCCTTCTTCCCAAGTCAGGTATCTTGGGATTCTTTTTGCTATTGAGCTAGATCTTCAAAATATGTGGCTTTGGGTGAAAGAAAGAATTATTGCTAAACTTGATAAATTGAAAAAAGGAACTTATCCTTGGCTTGATAGAATTTTTGTCAAAAAAAAAAAATTCTACATTCACTATCTATTTTTCATCAGCTTATATCAAATTAATGTGATCCATAAGTATATTAAGCAGTTCCTCTCGGCTGGTAACTTTGTTGGAAAAAATATTCACTCAGTTAAGTGGAGCTGGTGTGTTGTTAATAAGGCTATGGGTGGGTTGGGTCTTACCAATCTAAGGTTGCAAGGTGTTTCCTTGGATTCTAAATGGATTGCTAAATGCATTTCTGGAAATGAACCGTGGAAGGTGCTTACTAGATATAACATATGCAATGTTATCCCTAAAAGGGTCCAGTTATGGAAAAATATGTCTTTTTTTTTTATATTTTGGTTTGCTCCTTTGATGCTATACCTACTGGTTCTACTATTTTCCAAAGCATTTGGAAGGCTTGGACTATTGTTAGAAATAATATTTGTATCAATTTTGGTAATAAAATTAATAATGATGTGCATCTGTTAAATCAGTCTTGTTGGCGGAATTTTTCTTTCAATAATACTAAGCTTGCCAGATTGAGGAGCTGCTCTGCTAAGGCTTGGTATGTGAATGGTGTAAATACTTTTAATGATATTATGAATAATGGTGTGCTCAAATATTGGGAACAACTTAGTGGGGATTTTGGTCTGCCCAGCTCTCATAGGAGAACTTATACTATTTTGTCTACCTCCTTCAATAATTTGAAGAATCCAAAATTTGTGGTTTCTGAACAATGTTATATGGATAAGTTGTATTGGTTTAATGGCTCCAAATTATGTGATATTAAATCAAAATCCATCTACAGGCTTCTTACAGATACTAATGACATTTTTTATCATATTAATACTAAGTGGCTACTTTCTCTTTCTCCAGCGTAGGGTCAGAAGAGGATGTAACATATCTGGTCCATTTTTTTTGAACAAAAAAAAGCATGTTTTAGGTGGCGTGCTACTCCACATGCTTCCTTTATCCTCTGATCCTAAGGCTGCTATATATTGCGCCATGTGTAGGACTCCTGAGACATTGAACCATATCTTTTTTGAGTGTCTTTATGCTAAGGAATTGTGGTTATCTTTCTTTCATAATATGCAGGGGTGGAATGTTAATTTGGATCATATTAAGCATCAAATTCTTCTTGGTTACATTCCTCATATGAAACCATATTTCAATATGTTTTGGTTGTTACTTTCTTATAAAATTTTATGGATAATATATTGATTGAGAAAATTTTAGTGAAATATATTATCAATGGAGTAGCCCACATTAGGTGAACCATGTAAAATTTGTGTTTTATGTGTGTGATGTTTTGTGCACTAATTTGAATTTTGTTTTTGATATTTCCATTCATATATTGCATAATATTTATTGTGATAAGAAAAGTAAAAAGTGGTCTTATACTGTTCACCCCCCCTCTCAATATAAGCTTGTGATATTCAATTGGTATCATAGTTGGTTCCTTCAAAAAAGGTTTAATAGCTTGAAGGAAAATCTTGCAAGAACACAAATGGCAAATAAATACAGAAGTAGAACCATGAGATACAAAAATAAAAGAACACACATTTTCATGAAAGAAAAGGAAGATGAATTCAATATTATTGTTTTGGGAGGAATAATGGAAATAGATTCAAGATATTAATCAAGCAATGGATAAAAAACCAGGTTGATAAAGTTTTGTACCAGATGTAGGAATACAGGCCATCATGCAGCTTATTATCCACAAGAAGGTGAATAATGTTTTGCTTGTGGTCAACTCGGTCATGATGCAGGTTATTGTAATGGGTTCATTAGTGGTGAATATGAAGATGATATTTTAGAAAATGAAATCTTAGAGGTTGGTTCACGAAAGTATGATATGGACAATAAAAAAAAGTATGAAGAAAAAACTCTACTTTCAATATTAGAAGAAAATGCTCTTATAAAAGATTC
This sequence comes from Wollemia nobilis, assembly GCA_028583015.1. Lineage (NCBI taxonomy): Eukaryota > Viridiplantae > Streptophyta > Pinopsida > Araucariales > Araucariaceae > Wollemia > Wollemia nobilis. Next base: position 79,864 of record JAQPPZ010002623.1, read on the forward strand.
ATACAAAGAAAAGGAGGAAGACACTGTTAAGGAACTTGTTGAATTTAAAATAGAGAATTTAGAATTGAAGGCTCAAATACAAGAAGATGAGAAATGTAAGACATAGCTTCTACAAGATCTCTCTGACTTGAGAGATAAGGTTGAAAAGGCAAGAGGAGTTGAAGAAGGTATGATTGAAAAGTCAAAGGTAAAAAAGATAGAATGTGAAAGACTTATGGTTACTCTTTAAGAATTAAAAAGGGAGAACTCAAGATTAAAATTTCAAGCTCAAGAAGATGAGAAAGCAAAAGCAAATTTTCTACAAGACCTCACCAACTTCAAAATCAAGGTTGAAGTGGCAAAAATGATTGAAGAAGGTATGGCTAAAAAATTAAAGGTAAAAGATCTAGAGTGTGAAAGATTAGAAAATGATATAGTTTCACTAAGGATGGAAGTAAAAGGTTCTAAGGACAAGCTACACAAGTTTGAGAAAAATTCAAAGACTTTAGACAAGATTATCAATGTACAAGCATCGTCACTCACCATAACATGACTTAGTTCTAAAGAAGAAATACAATATCACAAGAACATGGAATCAAAAAGTTATAGGCATCAAAAGAAAAGCAAGGATGGACGAAGAATATAAGGAAATAAGTTATTTCAAAGGTAAAATTGAAGCTATTATGTGGATAATGCAAGTAAGTATTCAAGTATTCCACTGGAGACTCTTCTCCCCACTTAGAAGACCTATACTCATTGCCCTGGCTAATGTATCTCTATCCACTGGAGACTACTGTCCTCTCTAATCTATCACATTCAAATATCTATCTCAAATATGCACTAAACATAGTCCTTCGATCTAGCACAACTCTGCTCAATATCTATCTTTGGTATAGAATAAACCTATCCTCAAATATGCACCAAACTTTGTCCAAAATTCCTCTCGAGAACTTGCTCAAATATTCTCAATAAGTCCTCTCAAGAAATTATCCAAATCTGTATTGTAAGCTTCCATAAAAGCTCACAAAAAATTAGTCCATAAGTCTTCTCAAAGGCTTACCTCAAATTTGCTCAACAAGTCCACACATAACTTGTCCAATATCATAGAAACATAAAGAGAATTGTTAGAGACTCAATATGCTCTATACTCATCACAATGCTCAATTACTTTCTCAACTCAATTTAGAATATAGAATAGTTTTTTATATGGAACTTAAACAATCACTTCACACATCCACTTGACTAGGCTCAATATCTACTCAACCAATCACTCAATGGAACACCCCTTTCTTACAAAACCTAGGCCAAGAATATAAACTTCAACTCAAAATGTTTTCAACAATTCTAAAAAAAAAACTTCAACAACAATTCTTATAAAACAATCCTCACATAGCAATGATACTCAAACCATAGTTCAAGTTCTTCTCATAATAAATGGCTTCTACAATAATTCTTATAAAACAAGGTTTTAACAATAATTTTTTATTTCAAAAAACCTTGAAGCATTAACTCAACACACTCAATAGGAAACCCTAATCAAGTCCTTTTCACTCCAAACCCATTTTCAGGAAAACCAATCACACAACTTAAATTTGGAAGAATATGCCCATACATTTTTCTTGATGATAAGGAACTTCAAGAAACTGCCACAACAATAAAACATTTCTTTGCCAAGCTCAAGAAGGTTAGTTAACAATACAAGGCATATAATAATTCATGAATACACCTTATTACTCCAATCTTAAAATAATATCCAACACCACAATAATTTGAATATTCACTTCTCAAAACCCTAGGACATCACAAGTTGGTCTCAATAAAACATATTTGTCATAAGCCACTTCATAATTTTATTCTTCAAAAATTAATCTACTTTTCTACTTATGATACCCTATTTTATTATTGCGTTTTAAAGATAAAACCTTTAATAAATAATGCAATAACTAATCTTTCCTTTTCTAAGGTAAAAGAGCTTTTATCCAACAATAAAAATTTCACCTAACTCTTTTATAAAACAAAAAAAACTCCCTTTTAACTTAAGCACTAATCAAACCATTTACTTCCTTATTTATCCTAAGTATAACCTTAGCCTAAGTCAAAAATCAAACATTAAATAAAAGAATGTTACTACTTTAGCTTTGCACAAAGTGCTTCTCTCCTTAAGTGCTTTCACCTTGGCTCCCAATGACGTGGAGCCACATGCTCCCTTGGAGCCTTCACTCCCTTGCATCCTTTGACTTCCACAAGCCACATCTTGGCTTATTATCTCACACTGCCCTAAGTATTTGCACAAATTGTTGTTTCACGAGGAGAAATTTTGCAAAACTCGAAGATTAATTATTTTTGCAGATGAGGGGATTCATAACTTTTGAGAAGGCTATGGTAGTAATATACCATATGCCTTTGTTCATTCATGTTGGCTATGAAATGTGAATACATATGGGGGAAAACCTTACCCATAAATAAACTTGGCACCCAAGCTTTGAAATCATGCGCCCAAACTTTATAACATGCACCTAATTTTTATTAAGGAGCCCAACCTTTGGTTTTAATTTAATTTATGAAATATAATAAATTTAAATTCTTTTTAAGAATTTAATTATTATAATTTAATAATTAAATAGCTTTGGTCTTTTAAACCCAAATTTAGTCCTCCTTGGTTTTTAGAAAAACCTTGTAATTTGCCCATATGGTTTTAATGAAAACCAGTTAACTTGACATCATTGGTTTTAACAAAAAACATTAAAATTACCATCATTGGTTTTAATAAAAACCATTAATATTGCCACCATTGGTTTTAATAAAAACCATTAAAATTGCCACCATAGGTTTTAATAAAAAACCTTTCAAATATTCCATTCATAATGTTGCAAGGTGTGCTATGATGTCTTTTCACTTGCATCTTTCAATATTTCAGCGTTAGCGATGATTCGCTTCTTGGAATCAATGACAAATTCATGTTTTGACATAAATCAACAATGCCATATTTCTATCTTGACATCAATGACAACTCTTATGGACTCAAAATGTCCAACAATCTCCCCCTTTGTCATTGATGGCAACCCAACTTATTTTTACCGAAAACTTGATCTTTCCTTTGTTCTGCTCCCCCTAGGACATTGCTCTCCCTGGCTCAATGCTCTCTCCAATTTTCTCAAATATCAAATCTCTCCTCCTTACTCAATTCTCTCCCCCTTTGACATCAATGGCAAAGGGTCACCTACGGGGCTTGGGGCTAAGAATGATCCTCTCAGCGTAGCCCCTTCCCCACCTCCTGATTAATTATGGTGTGCGAGTCTCACTCCCAATTTTTCTCGAAGATACTCAAAATTTTCCTTTGAAAGAGTCTTAGTGAAAATATCTGCTATTTTTTCATTTGTAGTAACATATTATAACCTGACCTATTTATCTGTCATAATTTCTCTCATAAAATGATACTTAATCAAAATGTGCTTTGTCTTGGAGTGCATTACTAGATTGTTTGAGATACTTATAGCACATTTATTCTCACATAGTATGGGAATAAGATGGTCATGATTTATCTTGAAGTCTTCTAGAGTTATTTTCATCCATAACATCTATGTACAACTGGCTACTGCTACAATGTATTCTACTTCTATTGTAGATAAGGATACTAAAACATGCTTCATACTTAGCCAAGAGACTAAACAGTCTCCAAGAAAGAATGCTCCCCTACTTGTGTTTTTTTGTCATCAATGTTGTTGGCCCAATATGAATCTGTATATGCTTTCAATTTGAAACTGTCACTTTTGGGATACCAAATCCTAAAATCCATAGTCCCTTTAAGATATCTAAAAATTATTTTTACTGTTGCCACATATTTTTCCTTAGGAGCTGTCTAAAACCTTACCACTAATCCCACTAACTGTACTATGTATGGTCTTGTAGTTGTAACATACAATAAGATAACAATCATAGATCTGTATAATATTTGATCTTCCTCTGGAGATTCAGCATCCTTACTCAACTTGCATCCTATGACCATGGGGGTATTTACCAGTTTACAATCTTTTAACCTGAATTTCTTTAACATTTATTTGATATACTTGGATTGTGAGAGAAACACCCCTTTCTGATTGTGAAATCTTAAGTCCAAGAAAGAAAGACAATTCACCAAGCATATACATCTCAAATTCATTTTGTATGTTGTTAGTAAATTATTTACACATATTATCATTTTTCCCTAAAAATGATGTCATCAACATAAAAAACCACTATTAGTAGATTACTCCCTTCATTTTTGATATATAAATTATTGTCTGCTATTCCTTTTCTAAATCCCTATTCCTGAAGATACTTATCTAATCTTGAGTACCATGCTCTAAGATCCTACTTTAGACCATACAGTGTATTTTTCAATCTGGATACATGATTTGGTTTATCTGCTAATATAAATCCCTCTGGATGTTCAATATAAACTTCTTCCTCTAAAACACCATTTAGAAATGTTGACTTGACATCCATATGATATACCTTAAAAATTTTGAAACTTGAGAAGGCTAAAAAAATCCTTATAGATTCAAGTCGTACAACTAGAGCAAATATCTCATCAAATTCAATTACTTCTACCTGTGCATAACCTTTGTATACTAACCTTACATTATTTCTGACCACATATCCATCTTCATTTAACTTATTTTTGAATACCCATTTTGTGTCAATCACATTTTTATCCTTTAGTCATGGAAAAAGTTCCCAAGTTTTATTTTCCTCTATATGATATAATTCCTCATCCATTGTCTTAATCCAAAATCTATCCTCACTTGCCTGAGTGAAGTCTTTTGGCTCAATCTTAGATAGCAAAGAAAAAATTTCTTATTGATATGGTTTTATTATCCTTCTCCTTGTCTGTCTTTCAAATGGATTTTCGATGATTTTCTCTTTTGGATGATGCTTCTATACATACCTGTATGGATTTTTGGGAAGAAGTCTTTGTTTTTCTTCTTCTTCTTCTTTATTTGATTCCTCAAAGAATTCTTCTTGACAATAACCATCTTATTGATACACAATTTGATGATCTGGTTCTCTTGAATCTATCTTCTCATCAATTGTTACATTTATACTTTCCACCATAGTGCGTGTTCTTTTGTTGAAGAATTTGTAGGCTTTAATCCTTGTTGAATAACCAAGACAAATTCCCTCATAACATCTTGGATCAAACTTGACTAAGTTTTGATCTTCCCTTATTATGTAACATTTACTTCCAAAAATTATGAAGTGTTTTACTGTGGTAGATCTTCATTCCCAAAGCTCATATGGAGTCTTTTGATGATTTATCCTCATTTGAGCCCTAATGATTATGTATATTATTGTGTTTATAGTTTCTCTCCAAAAACCATATGATATCTTAGATTCATTTAACATAGCTCTAGCCATATTTTCAACAGTTCTATTTGTCCTTTCAAATACCCATTTTGTTGAGTAGTTCTTACATTTGATTACTCTCTCTTGATCTCATGTTGTTCACAAAACTCTACAAATTTATTTGAAGTAAATTCTCCTCTATCAGATCTCAAACACTTAATCCTTTTTCCAGTTTCATTTTCAACCAATTCCTTAAATGCATTGAATTTTTCAAAGGCCTCTGACTTCTCTTTTAGGAAGGCTACTCAAACCATTCTAGAATAATCATCTATAAATAGTATAAAGTAGCTTTCACCCTGAATGCGTTGTGTTTTGGTAGGACCACACATATCAGTATGTATTAGGCTCAATGGCTCAGATGACATATATCCTTTTGAATTAAAGGTTGTCCTAGTTTGCTTTCCATGTTGTCAGGGTGCACAGATTGTGTTTTGAGGTCTTCTTATTTTGGGTAAATCTATGATTGTATGTTTATTACTTATGTTGATTATGTTGTCAAAATTCAAGTGACCCAATCTTCTATGCCATAAGTAACTCTTATTTTCTTGTGATAGAAAACACTTTTTCCCTTTGATCTCATTGAGCACGTATAAGTTGTTTGGGGTTATTCTTGCATTGACAATGAATTTTTTAGTTTTTGATTTTCTTCTCACATCTATCTGGATGGAAAGTAACCATGTTGTTAGTCTCACAATGACACTGAGAGGGGGGGTGAATCAGTGTAGCTATTAAAAACTTAAATCTTCAACTCTTAATGCCGAAACAATGAAAACTTAAAACCCAATAAAGCAAATATAACAAGAGAGCATTCCACAACACACGATGTAACGAGGTTCACCAATTTGGCTACTCCTCAAAAATGACTCGCTTGGATTCCCATCCAAATCCAGCCTTTGCAAAATACCAATTTTACAATCAATTTACCAGCACCCACTGGAAGGAGCACCAACCCCTGATTTATCTGCACCAATAGAAAGGAGCACCAACCCCTAATTTCTCTGCACCAACAGAAAGGAGCACCAACCCCTAATTCCAAGCACCAACTTGGACTGCACTTTTGAAACTATAAGATTGACATAAAAATGCCTTCGCTTATACAAGACCCCTGACTGGTCTATTGCTAACCCAACCTCTCTCACTATTCACCAAAACACCACACACACTTAAGGCTCTGCTTACTGCACTTTTATGGCTCTCACGGCTCTGCTTAATGCTCTCTTGCGGCACTCTTTCAACCCTCTTCTTGCAGCACTTTCACACTATTTCAGCAGCTTGTAATTCTCCATGCAGACCTCCTTTTATAACCATATTGTCTCTTTGTAACTCCAGTTGTAACTCCTTTCATTTCTCATACGCCACTTGTCAGTTGTAACGCCTTCTATATGTAACTCCTTTTGTATATATAGGGTAGGCATTTCGTCAAACACGTTGCATGTTACGAATTGACACATATACCCCTACCATGACTGTTCATCTTCTCGGTCATGACTGTTCGTATTCTTTTCTATGCATGCATGCATTTTTTATCCTATTTTTATGACTGTTCGATTTCTCCTTCCACGACTATTCATTTTCTCCTTCTTTGACTGTTCTTATATTAGCTGCATGATTTTCTTTTGTAACGGCCCTTGTAACTGTTGTATAACTTCAGTTAACGGTCACATATCTTATTTTGGCTGGGTTCTCTTCTTAGCTCACGAAAACACAACATGTCGCGATATCGTGACACTTTCGCCTCCTTGCTTCTTTTGTTTGCTTGCACCCACGAAAACACAACATGTCGCGATATCGCGACACTTTCACCTCCTTGCTTCTTTTGTTTGCTTGTACCCGCAAAAACACAACATGTCACGATATCGTGACACTTTCACCTCCGTACTCTTCCTTTTTACTTTTGTCACGATATCGTGACACTTCTGCCTTCTTACTTTCTCTCTCCTCCTAGAGTCACGAAAATGCGACATGTCGTGATATCGTGACACTTTTTCTCCTTTGTTCTTTCTCTTTCCTTCGAGTCATGAAAACGCGACATGTCACGATATCGTGACACTTTTTCTCCTTTGCACTTTCTCTTACCTTCGAGTCATGAAAACGCGACATGTCACGATATCGTGACACTTTTTCATTCTCTTCCTTCCTTCCCTTCAAGTCACAAAAATGTGACATGTCGCGAAATCGTGACACTTTTTCTTCTTTGTCTTCCTGCTCTTCAAGTCACAAAAATGGGACATGTCATGAAATCGTGACACTTTTCCTTCTTTGCTTCCTTCTCTTTTCAAGTCAACATGTCGCGAAATCATGACACTTTTTCTTCCGTACAATCTCTCTTGCAATATGTCGCGAAATCGTGACACTTTTTCTACTTGCCTTTTTCTCTTCCAACATGTCACGAAATCATGACACTTTTTCTTCCATACTATCTCTCTTACAATATGTCACGAAATCGTGACACTTTTTCTACTTGCCTTTTTCTCTTCCAACATGTCACGAAATCGCAACACTTTTTCTTTCGTACTATCTCTCTTGAACATGTCATGAAATCATGACAATTTGCTTTCTTGCTCTTTCTCTTCGAACATGTCATGAAATCGTGATAGTTTTTCTTTCTTGCTCAACATGTCGCGATATCGCGACAGTTTTCCTTTCTTGCTCAACATGTCGCGATATCGCGACAATTTTCTTCCTTGTGATTTTCTTTTGATTTTTTGCATATGGGCCACTTTGATCTTTTGGAAAATCACTGTACATACTCTGAAGATCCTCTTAACTCCTATCCACTGCATCAACCGATCTATCTGACTGTGTTGACAACAATGACAATACTGTTGCTGCACCTTGCTCATCAATCTCCCCCTTTGGAATTGTTGGCAACACACGTGCAATTTCCTGTAATTCTTCTCCCCCTTTGACAATAATACCAAAGGGCTACTACAGACTCCCCCTGAGTCCATGCACAACATTCTCAAGCACACGTTATGACAGTTAGCAAAAATTACAAATATGAGCACAAAGATAATCAAATATATAAATGCTCCCCCTGAGAATGTGGTCCCGATAGCTAGTCAGTGCTTGGGAAGCATGACCACTCCCAATTTATTGCGAAGGTACTCAAAAATTTCTTTGGGCAGCGGTTTTGTGAAGATATCCGCTACTTGCTCTGTAGTTGGGACAAAATCCAACTTTACCTCATCTTTCGCAACTTTCTCCTTCGAAAGTGATATCGGATAGCAATATGTTTTGTGCGAGAATGCATAACCGGATTCTTTGAGATGTTAATGGCACTCGGTGTTATCACACTTAACTGAAATTGGCTCACTGAAGTTAATGCCAAGATCTTTCAGGGTTTGTTTCATCCATAAGACCTGCGTACAACACGTAGTTGCTGCAATATATTTTGCCTCTGTTGTGGATAAAGAGACTGATTCTTGTTTCTTACTGTGCCATGCAACCAACCTGTCTCCAAGATAGAATGCACCTCCACTGGTACTCTTTCTGTCATCGACACATCCTGCCCAATCTGCATCTGAATACGCAATAAGAGTGAAGTCCTTACCTTTCGGATACCATAACCCATACTCCATAGTACCCTTTAGATACCGAAGAATCCTCTTCACTGCTGTCACATGAGTCTCCTTGGGACTCGCTTGAAATCGTGCTACCATGCAAACTGCCTGCAAGATATCTGGTCTGGTAGCTGTCAAATACAATAGGCTCCCAATCATAGATCTGTACATGGTTTGATCAACATCCGGAGATTTTTCATCCTTGCTCAACTTGCAACCTGTCGTCATGGGAGTGCTAACAGAGCTTACAATCCTCCATTGTGAACTTTTTTAGCATCTCTTTCACATATTTAACTTGAGAAATAAATATGCCCTTCTCATTTTGATTAACTTGCAGTTCGAGGAAATACGAAAGTTCACCAATCATTGACATTTCAAATTCTTTCTGCATCTTATTTGCTAAATCCTTACACGACTCATCATTGCTGCTACCAAAAATGATATCATCTACGTATACAACAAGGACAATGAGATGGCCATTCTCTATTTTGACATACAAATTGCTATCCACCATACCCTTTTTGAACCCTTGTTGAGTAAGATAGTTGTCTAGCCTTGCATACCATGCTCTGGGTGCCTGTTTCAAGCCATACAATGCTTTCTTCAACTTGCAGATGAAGTTGGGATTATCACCGAGTTGGAAACCATCAGGCTGCTCAATATAGACCTCTTCTTCAAGTTTTCCATTCAGAAATGCTGATTTCACGTCCATTTGATAAACTTTGAAATTCTTGTGAACTGCTAAAGCCAGAAACATTCTGATTGCCTCTAGTCTAGCCATTGGTGCAAAGGTTTCCTCAAAGTCAATACCTTCAACTTGTGCATAGCCTTTACTGGACCAATCTTGCTTTATTCTCGACTACTTGTCCATCTTCATTCAATTTGTTTTGAAAAATCCATTTAGTACCGATTATATTTTTATTTGCAGGTCTTGGTACTAACTCCCAGGTTTTGTTTTTCTCGATCTGATCTAATTCTTCATTTATTGCCGTCATCCAACTTTCATCTTTGCTTGCTTCAACAATATTTTTGGGCTCTATGCTGGATAATAGAGAGTAGTTACTTACTACTCTTCTTCTTGTCTAAACACCAACTGTGGGGTCTCCAATTATTTGCTCTCTAGGATGATTTTTCTACCAGCTGCCTGTTTTGAATTTCTTGTTTTCTTCCTCTTCTGAATCACTACTTAAATCATCTGAGTCAATTTTTTGTTTCTTTTCCGTTTCCTTTTCCTCATCTCCTTCAATAACTTCTTCATAAATTGGGTAGTTTTCTTTATAGCTTATTTCTCGTTCCCTACCTTCATCAACTTTAACATCGACACTCTCCACAATTTTCTTTAGCCTCTTGTTGTAGCATGTGTAGGCTTTGCTTTTTGTCGAATAGCCAAGAAAAATACCTTCATCAGCTCTATCTTCAAACTTACCAAGATTATCTTCAGTTCTTTTGATGTAACACTTATTGCCAAAAACTTTAAAGTATCTTGTTGTTGCCTTTTTACCGAACCACAGCTCATACGGAGTTTTGCTTTCATGCGTCCTCAACATGCACCTATTTTGGATGTATACCGCAGTATGGACTGCCTCTTTCCAAAATCTGTCTGCTATTTTGCTCTCAGTCAACATAGTCCGTGCCATTTCCTGCACTGTCCTGTTCTTTCTTTCTACCACACCATTCTGCTGAGGTGTCCTTGCTGCTGAAAACTGTCTCCTAATCCCATATTTTTCATAGTACTCTGCAAACTCCTCTGAAATGAACTCTCCTCCTCTATCTGATCTTAAACATTTAATCATTTTTCCTGTTTGATTCTCAACTTGTTTTTTGAAAATCTTGAACATCTCAAAGGCATCTGATTTAAGCTTCAAAAATAGTACCCATGTCATCCTGGAATAGTCATCTATGCACAACATAAAGTATTTGTCACCATTTATGCTTTGCGTTCTCATGGGTCCACATAAATCAGTATGTATTAGTTCTAATGGTTTGCTTGTGAAGTACTCTTTTGTTTTAAATGTGGCTCTAGTTTGCTTCCCCTTTTGGCATGAGGCACAAATGCTATTTAAAGGTTTACCAATGGTGGGAATATCTCTCACTACCCTTTTTGAGCTGATTTTTACTAGATTGTCAAAACTGATATGACCGAGCCTCTTGTGCCACAACCAATTTTCTTCTTCCTATCCAATCAAGCATGCTCCTTTTGAAGTCTCTGAGAGAGTATACAAGTTGCCAGATGTCCTTGATCCAGTTGCTATCAACTTTCCATAGTTTGTTGTTCTGACTTCACAACCCTGCTTCTTGAAAATTACTTCATGACCTCTCTCACAAATCGACTTACGCTTAACAAGTTATGCTTCAGACCAATCACAAACAAGACTTCTTTTGACTTGATTTTTCTGTCACTGATCTTAACTGATCCTTTGCCAACTATCTTAGCTCCATCATTATTTCCAAATTTTACAGAACCACCTTCATATTTTTGTAACTTCTCAAATTTTTGTTTGTCACCTGTCATATGACTGGAGCATCCACTATCAAGTATCCATGGTGCAGATTTGTTCTATGCTTTAAATGTTTTCTGTACGATCAAGGATTCCTTTTCTTCCTTGGGTCGCTCCTTTTCTTTCCACTCTGGTTTGATTACGGTTTTGGTCACTTGTTTTGACTTTTCTTTGTCAGTAGCTTCGTGCATGTTTTTTGAGAAATTTTCTATTTTGTCTCAAACCATTTGGTTGAAATTTTCTTCCCCGATGTTTATTTGTTGCAAATGTACTTCGACAATTTCTTGCAATGTGCCCAAAATTATGACAGCTTATAACATTCTATTGCATAATCCATCAACGGTGAAAAAACATTTCTACTGGTAAAGTTCCTTTGTCCTACATTATACTTGCAATCTGAAATCTTATGACCATAACCATTGCATTTAAAACAATAACCGAAAAAGGAATGAGTGAACCTGGGTGATGGTCTTTGCCATTTTGTAGTGGGAGCCATAAATCTTCTTCTCCTTTGATGAGTGACATTGGTGAATCCATCATTGTCAATACTCCTCTCGTGCCTGGCTTTATTGCTTTCTTTAGCATGATTCATTTTTTCTTGATCAACCCTGATCTTATCTTCATTCTTTATGGGTTCTACAGTTATGGCCTTTGATCCATTTGATGATTCTCCTTCGATGAAACCTAAACCAAATTTGATGCCTGTAGTCCTTTGGTTATTTATAATCTTATCCAGCTTCACAGAACTTCCTTCAAGTTTGTGATAGCAACTCAATTTTTGATTCATCTCTTCTAGTTGTATCCTTAAACCAACAATCTCTTCTTCTAACTTGCTGCACTCATCTATTTTCATGGTTAATTGTACTTCGATATCTTTAGATATTTTCTTAAATTCGTCTATCTGTACTTTCAAGCTGGATATGATTTCATTGGCATCCTCAAGCTTTCTTGAAGTTTTCTTATTCTTTTTCCTTTCTATACTCAACTCTTTAAGTGCAGCGACCAACTCACCTTCCAGATCTACTTCAGCCTCAGCCTCAAGGTTTTTATTACATTCCTATTTTTCCTCTATTTTTTCTTCTTCAAATGCCATGAAAAGAGCTTCACCTTTTTCTTCTTCAGAATCCTCACCGGAGCTGTCTTCTGAAGGACTGACATTCTTGGATATGAAACTTTTCTTCTTGAAGTTTCCTTTTCTAAAATTTGGTTTCTTCTTCCAAGTCACTTCTTTCTTGGTGTGAACCTTCATCACTTTTGTTTTTCTCATTAAGTGGACATTTAGCTGCAAAGTGCCCAATGCCTCCACAGTTGAAACACTTAAATGGTAGCTTTCCTCCGTATTTTCCTTTTCCCCTTATTAGTTTTCGAACAAAGTTTGCTTCTATTTCATCTGATGTCTCTTTTTCCTCGGATTCTTGTTTTGCTTTTATATTTTTATGTGCTTTAAAAATAGCTTCTCTGTCTCGTGGGTTTAGTTTTTCCTATTCTCATCTCATATGCAGTCAAAGAACCATGCATCTCATCCATACTAAAAGTATTAAGATCTTTAGCTTCTTCTATTGCTGAAACTTTAGAATCAAATCTTTGGGGAAGAGATCTTAGTACCTTTTTCACGATGACAACATCTTCCATTTCCTCGTCGAGTCCTCTAATCGCATTAATGATTCCATTAACTCTCGAGCATGTATGCCTCTATGTTCTCATCGTCATTCATATTTAATGCTTCGAACCAAGCTCGATGCATTTGTAACTTGGCCTCCTTGATCTTGTCGTCTCCTTCATGAATGCTCCTTAGTTTGTCCCACATGTCTTTTGCCATTTTACAACTCATAATATTTATCAGTTCGCTATCCACCAAACCGCACATGATAGCATTCTTTGCTTTAGAGTTATTCTCAAATAGTTTCTTATCCAGCAACATCGGTTGGAGGAGTGGTGGGTATGGTGTATCCACTGTCTATTGACTCCCAAATGTCGTATCCCAAAGAACACAAATATGTCTGCATCCTGAGTCTCTAGAATGCGTAATTAGTTTCGTCAAACAATGGTGCTTTGTTTGATGAGAATCCTTCACCACCTGCCATTGTCTCACTTCCAAGATCACCTTAGCCGATTAAGCTTGTTCAGGAACTTGGCTCTGATACCAATTGTTAGTCTCACAATGACACTGAGAGGGGGGGTGAATCAGTGTAGCTATTAAAAACTTAAATCTTCAACTCTTAATGCCGAAACAATGAAAACTTAAAACCCAATAAAGCAAATATAACAAGAGAGCATTCCACAACACACGATGTAACGAGGTTCACCAATTTGGCTACTCCTCAAAAATGACTGCTTGGATTCCCGTCCAAATCCAGCCTTTGCAAAATACCAATTTTACAATCAATTTACCAGCACCCACTGGAAGGAGCACCAACCCCTGATTTATCTGCACCAACAGAAAGGAGCACCAACCCCTAATTTCTCTGCACCAATAGAAAGGAGCACCAACCCCTAATTCCAAGCACCAACTTGGACTGCACTTTTGAAACTATAAGATTGACATAAAAATGCCTTCGCTTATACAAGACCCTGACTGGTCTATTGCTAACCCAACCTCTCTCACTATTCACCAAAACACCACACACACTTAAGGCTCTGCTTATTGCACTTTTATGGCTCTCACGGCTCTGCTTAATGCTCTCTTGCGGCACTCTTTCAACCCTCTTCTTGTAGCACTTTCACACTATTTCAGCAGCATGTAATTCTCCACGTAGACCTCCTTTTATAACCATATTGTCTCTTTGTAACTCCAGTTGTAACTCCTTTCATTTCTCATACGCCACTTGTCAGTTGTAACGCCTTCTATATGTAACTCCTTTTGTATATATAGGGTAGGCATTTCGTCAAACACGTTGCATGTTACGAATTGACACATATACCCCTACCATGATTGTTCATCTTCTCGGTCATGACTGTTCGTATTCTTTTTTGTGCATGCATGCATTTTTTATTCTATTTTTATGACTGTTCGATTTCTCCTTCCACGACTATTCGTTTTCTCCTTCTTCGACTGTTCTTATATTAGCTGCATGATTTTCTTTTGTAACGGCCCCTGTAACTGTTGTATAACTTCAGTTAACGGTCACATATCTTATTTTGGTTGGGTTCTCTTCTTAGCTCGTGAAAACACATGTCGCGATATCGTGACACTTTCGCCTCCTTGCTTCTTTTGTTTGCTTGCACCCGCAAAAACACAACATGTCGCGATATCACGACACTTTCACCTCCTTGCTTCTTCTGTTTGCTTGTACCCGTGAAAACACAACATGTCACGATATCATGACACTTTCGCCTCCGTACTCTTTCTTTTTACTTTTGTCATGATATCGTGACACTTTCGCCTTCTTACTTTCTCTCTCCTCCTAGAGTCACGAAAATGCGACATGTCACGATATCATGACACTTTTTCTCCTTTGCTCTTTCTCTTGCCTTCGAGTCATGAAAACGTGACATGTCACGATATCGCGACACTTTTTCTCCTTTGCACTTTCTCTTACCTTCGGGTCACGAAAATGTGACATGTCGCGATATCATGACACTTTTTCATTCTCTTCCTTCCTGCCCTTTTTGAGTCGCGAAAATGTGACATGTCACGAAATCATGACACTTTTCCTTCTTTGCCTTCCTGCTCTTTTCAAGTCAAAAATGTGACATGTCGTGAAATCGTGACACTTTTCCTTCTCTACCTTTCTGCTCTTTTCAAGTCACGAAAATGCGACATGTCATGAAATCGTGACACTTTTTCTTCCGTACAATCTCTCTTGCAATATGTCACGAAATCGTGACACTTTTTCTACTTGCCTTTTTCTCTTCCAACATGTCGTGAAATCGTGACACTTTTTCTTTCGTACTATCTCTCTTGCAATATGTCACGAAATCGTGACACTTTTTCTACTTGCCTTTTTCTCTTCCAACATGTCGCGAAATCGTGACACTTTTTTTCCGTACTATCTCTCTTGCAACATGTCACGAAATCATGATAGTTTATCTTTCTTGTGCTTTCTCTTTGAACATGTCATGAAATCGTGACAGTTTTTCTTTCTTGCTCAACATGTCGCGATATCGCGACAATTTTCCTTTCTTGCTCAACATGTCGCGATATCGCGATAGTTTTCTTCCTTGTGATTTTCTTTTGATTTTTCGCATATGGGCCACTTCGATCTTTTGGAAAATCATTGTACATACTCTGAAGATCCTCTTAACTCCTGTCCACTGCATCAACCGATCTGTCTGACTGTGTTGACAACAATGACAATATACTGTTGCTGCACCTTGCTCATCAATATGATAGCTTAGATTCATTTAACATAGCTATAGCCATATTTTCAATAGTTCTATTTTTCCTTTCAAATATCCATTTTGTTGAGTAGTTCTTACATTTGATTACTCTCTCTTGATATCTTGTTGTTCACAAAACTCTACAAATTTATTTGAAGTAAATTCTCCTCTATCAGATCTCAGACACTTAATCCTTTTTTCAGTTTCATTTTCAACCAATTCCTTAAATGCATTGAATTTTTCAAAGGCCTCTGACTTCTCTTTTAGGAAGGCTACTCAAACCATTATGGAATAATCATTTATAAATAGTATAAAGTAGCTTTCACCCTGAATGCTTTGTGTTCTGGTAGGACCACACATATCAGTATGTATTAGGCTCAATGGCTCAGATGACATATATCCTTTTGAATTAAAGGTTGTCCTAGTTTGCTTTCCATGTTGTTAGGGTGCACAGATTATGTTTTGAGGTCTTCTTATTTTGGGTAAATCTATGACCGTATGTTTATTACTTATGTTGATTATGTTGTTAAAATTCAAGTGATCCAATCTTCTATGCCATAAGTAACTCTCATTTTCTTGTGATAGAAAACACGTTTTCCCTTTGATCTCATTGAGCATGTATAAGTTGTTTGGGGTTCTTCTTGCATTGACAATGATTTTTTTTGTTTTTGATTTTCTTATCTCACATTTATCTGGATGGAAAGTAACCATGTACCCTTGATCACAAAGTTGACTTATAGTCAACAGATTGTGTTTTACTCCTTTAACATACAATACATTTTTTGTTTTTGTTTTTTCATTATCGAAACTTAGAGTT
The DNA here is from genome assembly GCA_028583015.1 of Wollemia nobilis. Taxonomy (NCBI): domain Eukaryota; kingdom Viridiplantae; phylum Streptophyta; class Pinopsida; order Araucariales; family Araucariaceae; genus Wollemia; species Wollemia nobilis. Next base: position 96,426 of record JAQPPZ010002623.1, read on the forward strand.
CTTCCACCAATATTTGGTGATCCATTATCACAGAAACTTATTGATCCTCTATTTGTTTCTTTTAGTACAATGAATTTGTCTTTGTCTCATGTCATGTGACTAGAGCAACCACTATCAAGACAGTGTTCTTCTTTAACCTAAGCATGAAGGGCTATTTGAACTAACATTGATCTAGCCTTAACATTTTTCCTTTAATTCTTCATAGTTGTTGAAATTATTTTTCTAGACTCAGGAAGTATCATTTTACACCATCTAGCCTTGTGCCCAAAATTATTGCATTTGTAACATATAATGTCATCATCCATGAGAGGTGCAAATGAATTAAAATTTCTAATGACATTATTTCTTACATGATGAATACAATGTACAACTTTATGACCATATTTATGACAAGAAAAGCAATGACCATGGAAGAAAATTTGTAACCCGTTTGGATGTCTTGGAGTTTGTGGTGAAGTAATCTTACTCTTGTGATTAACTCTTATCTAGCGTTCTCCTTTGCTTTCTTCCTTTATGATATCCTTTGCTTGCTTATCTCTATTTGAGGTTTCTGCTTTTTGAAGTTTTGATTCCTCCTTATGTTTCTCATATTCTGCATCTTGTAGTATCTTGATCCTTTAAACTTCATTCCATAGGTAGACAATTTTTGCTTCCAATATTTCACATTCTATTTCCTTATATTTCAACAGATATGTTATGTCTTTGTCAATTTTCTTTTTTTCTTCCACCCTAATCTTAAGTTCTGTAAGATTCTGTTAAGTTCCATCCTTACTTCTTCATCTTATTGAACTTGTTCCTCTAAGCTTGAATTCTTCTCTATAAGTCTTTCCAACTTTCTAAGAGCAACAAATAATTCATCTTTTATGTCAAACATAGTCTCTTCTTCATTTTATGAAGTCATGTGTGCTACTAATGGATCCTCCTCTAAGTTAGTCTTTTCATGGAGGGATAGACTCTGATACCAATTGAAGAACATGTGCTTATATTGAGATGGGGGTGAACAGTATACAATAAATTTTTTTCTTTTTAACCCAAATAATAGCATCAACAATATCAAAGCAGTAAACATCACACAAAGCATCACACATATGAGAGACATTATTTTACGTGTAAACCAAATGCGGGCTACTCCACGGAGAAAATATTTCTTATAAATTTTCTTCAAATAAATTCTTCTGGAAATCCTTTCGCTACAATAAATTCAAATAAGATAATCCTTTGCTTTTAATGCTTGACATGCAAATGTTGACATTTGCATATTTTAGAGTTTTTTTAAGAAATAATCGTCTTTACGTGGAATCCACTTTATCCATGATAATCACCTCTATGCGGATTTTACTTTCTCAACCGTAATCGCTCGGGTCTATGTGATTCCACTTTCTTAGTCTTAATCACTTTTATGTGAATTCCATGTTTTTTCACTATTATCGTTTGGACCTTCTCGCTTTTATGTGGATTCCACTTGTTTAATTATTATCGTATCAAATTGCACTGACACTAAAATGAAGGTGTAAATACCAAATTCTTCTGTAATGAGGTGGGTGGCATTGAAAGAGGATTTCATAAGCCAACTCTTACACAAGTTTTTGTGCACGGCACATTGAATTGTTGAATATTTTTAATACTAAAAACTCCTATTACCTTATTATTATTTTAATAAAATTAAAATATATAATAAATAAACTTATTTATTTATTTATTATTTATTGGTGTGTATTAAAGATGTGTGACTAGTGTAGTGTATTCTACTCATGAAAACATGTTAAATACATCATTGGTAGAGCTGAACCTAGCACTGAAAGGCAAAGACCATCTCATAGCTCGACAGGTTAAAGACTGCAGTGACGTGACAATTCTCGAGCAACTCTCTTTCGGCGTGCAATAATTCTTCACGAGATTGCAGAGTAAGCATCAATTTTGCTGATCAATTCACATTAAATTTGATGACTTGACTTGTACACGTTATATAGTAAGACTAAGGGATAGCCTGGCCAATGTACTCTTTGTAGCCTTCATTTTTTAGATCAAAATAGATTGAATTAGATCGCTTGTACATGTTATAGTTATGTTATAGTCAGTCAGGAATTGCAGGGCAACGTACAAATTGAATTTGATAGTCTGTCTAACCAGTATGTACGTATTGCAGGCCAATGATGTAATGTATATTCTTAAGTTTTGACTTATTTATCTTAATTTGATACATAAATTTATTTCATATTTTTTTTAAAATAGGTTCTAATTTTGTTTAGAAGCATTTTCTTTAAATTAATTCAAAATTAAATGTTATTTATTTAATTTTTTAAATTATTATTGATAAATATTTTGGATTTGATCATTTGGTGCTTCCTTAGGTGCTTCCTTCCTTTCATTTTTTAGAACTTCATTTCTTTTTGAGTGTGATTCCCCAAACCTGAAATACGAGACCTTTGTTGCTTTGGAACCTTCCTCTTCTTTCTCTTCATTTGTGTCAAATAGTAAATTGGCATCCATCTCTATTGTCTCTGAAATACATGTTTTCTTCTCATCACAAATGTCTTGACCTTGTGAGTTGTGTGATGAATCAAAATTCTGAAGTATGGAACATCTTTCTTTCTTCTTCTTCAATTGCTCAGAAATAGTGATGCCAAGCTCTTTTGTTTCTTGAAGCTCTTTTTTCAAACCTTGAATGTGTCAATTAAGCATTACTTTGACCTTTTCAGTTTCATGAACCTTATTTTCAAGCCTTTTGATTTTTCTTTTCAATTTCTTGATTTTATTTTCTTGTTTTGTGGATTCCTCTTCTTCATCATCACTATCACTAGAACTACTGCTAGAACTATTGCTGGAACTGTTGCTTTCTTCTTCCATAAATAAACTTTTCTTATCGCAATTGTTGTAGTAGGTGCAGTCATCATCTAAATTCCCAAAGTCTCTGCATATGAAGCATTTTAGTATTTCTAGACCCGTCTTGTACCTGTTTGCTTGCTCAATGGCTATAGCAAGTTATTCATGTCGTTCTTCGATAGATATGTCCTCTTCTTTAACATGAATACCTAGGAGTAGGTATTATTGTCTTTCTTCACTTATTCTAAAGAATATACAATCTTCTTCATGTTCACTGTCATCGAGATCATTATCTTATTCTATAGCAAACAAACTCTCATGAATTCTTTGACTATGCATGTTTTCTTGATGTGTTATTTCATCTTCACTATCACTGAAGCCATTGCAATATCCTGATTTGTGATCTCTTTGACCACACACAAAGTACTGTTCTCTTTTACCTTCTATTCCTTGGAATAGATGTTCTTCCTTTTCATCATCTGACTTGTCTCTATCGCTATGATCTAAGCCATCATTTACTTCTTCAATGTAGAAAGTCTTCTTCGTCTTACGAAATTTTTTCTTCTTCTCTTGCTTGCTTTGCTTGTACCTATTCTCTTTGCCATGCTTATGTTTTCCTTCTTCTTTTCTTCTGTGACCCTATTTTTCAACATCACTATTTTCTGCATGTGGACACTTGTTTACATAGTGACCATAATCACCACACTTGTAGCATTTGACTTTCTTCATATCCCTGTAATTCATTGAGTCCTTTTCCCTTTTGTGAAGTTAGTTTTATCATCATTATTTGAATCTCTATCTGTCTCTGAATATTTTCCTTTCTCTTTCTATGAAGCCTTAAACACAATTTCTTTCATTGGAGCTTTATGCTTATCTATCCTCATTTCATAAGTTGTGAGAGTTCCTTATAGTTCTTCCATCGTCAGCTTGTCGATATTAATTGTTTCTTCTATCGCTGAAACCTTTGCATCATACTTCATGGGAAGTGATCTCAAAATATTTTGAGTAACTTCTGATTCTTTCATCTCAAATCTTAGGTCTCTCATGGTGTTAGCAATCTCATGAACTCAAAGTAAAAACTTTACAATATCTTTAGAATCTTCCATTTTTAATTTCTCGAATCTTCTTCTATGGGTTTGTAGTTTTACCAACTTTACCTTGGAATATTCTTCATAGGTATTTTGCAACTTGGTCCACATTTTATTAGCTAAATTATATATCATGACCTTTGCAAAATCTATCTCACAAAGCTCACTCAGAATACAATCCATTATCTTTGCATTGATATCAACTAATTTCCTGATAGTTTCATCTGTCTCAGGACCACCTTCAACCTTATACTCTTTTGCAACCATCTATCATACCTCATATCCTTATGATATCAAGTAGTTCTTCATTCTCATTATCCAAAAAATATAATTGTTACCATCAAATAGTGGATCCTTGTTAAATAATCAATTCTATGAAGCCATCTATGTTCTTGTAGAATCTACCCTTAAGCTGTTAGCTTTTATGAAAGAACCCGCTCTAATATCAATTGAAGAACACAATCTTATACTGAGAGGGGGGGTGAACAGTATATCGCCCACTTTTTACTTTCTTTCCAAACCAATATTAATTAGTGTCCTCAATTACAATAACTAAATATAGTAGTGTGCATTTATAACATAGATAGCAACAGTAAGCAAGTGCATAAATCATCACACATAATTGAGATACAAGATTTAACATGGTTCCTCCAATGTGGGGTAGTCCACAATATAATATTATTATAATATTTCACAAAGAAATAGGGATCCTTATCCCAATATAAATGATTACTTTGATCTGCTCAAAGCTAGCCTATCCTTATCTACTCAGGTGGGCTCCACTAATCTTCTCAGCTAGACTCTCCACTAATTTTCTCAACTAGGCTATCCACTAATATGCTCAGCTAGGCTATCCACTGATCTAATCATCTAGGCTCTCCACTGATCTACTCAACTAGACTATCCATTGATTTGTTTAGCTAGGCTATCCATTGATCTGCTTAGCTAGGCTCTCCACTAATCTACTAAGCTAGGATATCCATTGATCTACTCAACTAGGTAACTGGTATTGATGTTTTTTATGTTCCTATCCTATCTCTTTCACTACTAACAATTTTCCCTCAATGCCTTCTCACAAGGCTCAAACAATCCTGCTCAAATGCTATCCCAAATCTATTATCAAAGACTTCATAAAAGTCTCAAAAAATCCTGCTCAAATATTGTACCAAATCTATCCACAAATCTATCCCAAAAGCCTTCTCAAATGCTCAACCAATCATGCACAAAAGCTATCTCAAATCTGTCCAAAAATTTTATCCCAAAAGCCTTCCCAAAGGCTCAACCAATCATGCACAAATGTTGTCTCAAAATTTTTTCTCAAAGCCTTCACAAATGGTTCAACCAATGATACACAAATGATGTCACAAAATTCTTATCAAGGCTCAATCAATGATTCTCAAGTAGCACTCAAATATCAAGCATAGATCAATGAAGGCAAGGCTCAATGATGAACTCAACAATGGATAACAAATGAATGATGACAATACTCAATAATGTGCTCAATAATGAATGACAATGTACTCTTCAATGAATGACAACAATGATCCACAATGATCTTAATAATGTATGACAAATACTCTCTCAAATGGATGAAAATAATGTTCAGCAATGTACTCTCAAATGGATGACAATAATGCTCAAAAATATACTCTCAAATGAAAACCTCTCCAAGTAATAACAATGAGGACTTCAACAAACCAAGGAAAATATCCACAAGTGATAGCAATAGGTTCTCAACAATATATTCCTAATGCAATGTCAATAAGTTCTCAAGAAACAAGCACAACCCCCTTAAGCAAAGAGCTCTCAAATAGCCAAAAATGATCTCCTCAAATGAAAGGTAAATGTATCCACAAGTGACTATAAAATGATCTCCTCAATGGTCTCAAATAGTGGCAATGTACTCAAAAAGTAACCAAAAATAATCTCCTCAAAGCAATAGCAAAAACCTCCTCAATAATGGCAATACTCTCAATGAACTCCACTAAAGCAATCATGGAACTCAAGTATCAATTTTATCCATAAAATTGATTTTCTAATTCATCCACTTCCTATCAATAGCCAAGGTACATTAATCAAGAAATTTGTCTTCAAATTTAAACCCTAACTCATGTGCATGTCTTCTAACTCAGGATAGCAATTAACTAGGTCTCAAGTTCCTAGTTTAATTTCGTAATTAAATCATGCACTGGGACATATACATGTTCAACACTTTTCAACCTTATGACTCCCTAATTTCATTAACATAAACAACAAGCACCTATGCTTTTATTTATTTGTTTTCACACCTTATAACTCCATATACAACAAACACAAATATTTATTTCCACACCTTATATCTCCCTAAGCACACACAACAATCACAAATATTTCAATTTTACACCTTCTGACTCCCTAAGCACATTAACACATACAACAAGCATTTATTTCCCTAAACACCTTATGACTCCCAAGTTATCACAAAAATAATTTTAATGCACCAAAACTTTGGTATTAACAAATATTACCATGGGCTGGAGATAAATACCTTTATTCAAAATTCGTTGCCTTCTCAACCTTTGAAATCGTCAATGCATTGCCAAAAATCAATGCGCCTTCACACCTTCAAAATTTTCAATGCCTTGCCAAAAATTAATTCGCCTTCACACCTTCAAAATTGTCAATGCCTTGCCAAAAATTAATGCACCTTCACCACCTTCACGGGAGTCAAAATTCATTCCTCTCGCTTAGCACTATAAATCGCTTACTACATGAGCACTAGGCCATGTTGGGATTTTAATCCCAAACACCCAATTTTAACCTGTGCTCATGTCTGAAACTCGATTTTACTTTCTTAGTAAAACACTTTGCCCCTTGCAGGATTCGAACAACGAACCTACCTTGTGCAAAGTTTATGCACTACCAACTGTGTTATAGGCTCCTGTGTGACATCACTTTCTTGCACTATTTACTTGACCTTGCTTTCAAATCGAAAGTTATTTATCCTTCTTTCTTTGTTGCTCCTCTTTCGATGACTCTCTCTCATTCGCTATGTCAAGTCTTCAATAAACAAAGATTTTTCACCTTTTATTTATATCCACTTTCATCCTTCAAATGACGTCGGTGAATATTTATTAATATCCCCAACCTTTGCACGTGGATGGATAATATAATACAAACTTAGACCTTAGAATTATTAAATAAAAATTGAATAATTCACCTTTTAACTTTGAATTGGGATATCTCCTTCATTCTTTTGAATTTTGTCATGAAACTTTTTGCACCTAGGTTTTATTGGAAAACCTTTTCATGCATCATAATTTGGAGAAGTCTTAGCGTAGTGGTTTTATTGAAAAATCCTTTTTGTTAGTTTTTATAAAAAAACCCTTTCGTCACTTTTAATAAAACCCTTGCCATTGGTTTTAATAAAAACCTTTACCATTGGTTTTAATAAAAACCATTAATGTTATATTTAAAAAATTAAATATTATATGCCTCTTGTGCCACAAAACCCTGTAAATATCCATGCTCTACAAAATATCATAAATGATTATTTATGAAGTGCTTTTGACACCAAAGCTCAATGTGATCCATGTGACATCAATGATAACACAAAATAATTCAAATTGCCATAATTTATTGTCTAATTACCTTAAAACTTGGATTTCAACAAAATAAATATCAATATAATGATTAGCTATTTTATTTGTCATCCCAATTTCATTTTTTTTATAGGCATGAGATAACATGTCTATGATGTTGTCTCCATCAGTTGGTGATGGATATCAAAATTAAACAATCCAATCTAGACATATATTTTTCTTTAATGCATTAACAATGATTTATGAATCTACTTCAATTGAAATTATACCCTTTTTTCAATGGTAATATTGATCTTTGTAAGAAGTAACCTAGTTTTTGCATAGTTAATTCTTGAAGTTTAATAAAATTATGAGTACATATGGAGATATTTTACTTTATTATTTTTAAAAAAATACCACGTCTATTACCTTTCTTAAGGTTTCTTTTAAAAGAACCATCAAAATTAAGCTTATTTTATTTTATTTTTGTAACACACACACATCCTGTTGTGGTTTGAACTTAGGTCTCCTAAAACAGATCCCAAAGCCATACCACTATAGTGTCCCAAAGGGACTAAAATTAAGCTTAATGAACTAAAATTTTAAATTTATATTTTGTCATAGTTAGGTGGAGATCTATTGAATTATATTGTTATGGTTTGATATAATTTTATCTACAAAATTTTACCCATATAAATTTTTCTTTCGAATCCTCACCAGAGGAATGTTGAAGCCTTAGGGAGGGCTGCAAGTGACCAAACATTATTATAATAGAAATCCATGGGAGTGTAAAATTTTGATGATTATGAAACATTATCTTGGTATGATATAGTATCAAACTTCTTTTGATAAATTCTAAACTAACTCATCCTTACCCAAAAAAGAGGGGAAATAGAACTCCTTAATCATATTTTGGGTTTGATTTTTTATTTTTTAAGATTCTCTCTATTAAGTAGGTTGCTAATAAAAATCTAAAATACAAAAATGTTGCTTACATTAACCTGATATTTGAATTTTGAACCTCTACATATCAATGATTTCAAATTGGATATAAATAAGAGGATAGTAAAGTATTAAACTAAAACTTAGTATAATTTTCTTCATTTATCGACCATCTAATATGTTTTAATGAATTACAAATTTTCTAATATGAAGGTCCATGTAACCCAATTTATATGTAAGGTTTATTTTATTTTTTAAATTTGATGCATCCACATGTATGTTTCTGAAGTAATATTTTTTCCAAAGTTCCTTGTTCCTAGAATATCTCCGACCACATTTTTCAACTAATGACAAACTTATAAATATTGAATTTAGAATGTATACCCCTCCAATATCATTATTTTTCTTCAAACACAATCCAATTTATAAAGAGAAAGACCAAATTTATGCTCATATTCTTTCCAAAGAATAACTTTATTTTTTATCAAATATAAATGCTCTAACCATTGAAAATGTGATATTACACATTTAAAGCTATATTGCAATGTAAATTTTATATGTTATTGAATTTTAAACATGGTTAGTGACTTACCTTTTCAACCTAGTGAGCAAGATTTTATTACATCAAAAACTAAGTCCCAAGGATTCTTTTTATTGGTCATACAAGAAAATTGATTTATGAATGTATTTTTCTAAATTGGTAGTAATCATTAGCAATGAAATAATATTCATAACTAACCATTAATAAAGTAAAAATTTTACACTTCATAAAAGTATTTAAGGTTATAGTATAATTTAAATTCAAAGTTTCATTCCTAACTTAAATGGTTTTTAATTGATTGCACTTATTCAATTTACTACCTATATTTTTATATATTTTCCTAAGATATTATCTACCTATGTATGTATGGATCACTACAATTTTTTTTTTTGTGGTGGCCACAAGGGGTAAACAGACTGTGACCATGAGGGAACCATTACATAACATATCCGCAACATGTGAGGCGAGAGATTTGAACCTGGGCCTCTCAGCAACTAGAGAGGTTTAACTACCCACTTGCTCTCCAACTACCCACTTGATCACTACAATTTAAGATATGTTGTACTTATTTAATTTTTTAAAATGAATCGGTCATGTATGATGGGTATGGTAAGAATGGAACTCGAGAAGATTTCATAATATAAAAATAATTAGAAAAATATAGGAATATATAGAAGTTTTTAAAATAAGTCTCATGCCTAAGTTTGGAGCTGTATTTTTACCACTTTTGTTGAATGTTTATAGACATAATCTCATCGTGGGTAGTCTCAAGTATGAAAAACCCTTTTGGTAACAATATTTGAAATTATCAAGTTTAATTTTGATTATTATTTCAAAAAATTTAAGAAAATTCAGTAGAGATGGCATTTTTCATAATAATGAAGGAAACATTATCCACTTAGTCAAATTAATAGAGATTTTCAATTAACAATTGAAGAGGGGCTAACACACTTCTTACTAGAATAAAAAATTAAAAAGGAATGGAAATATATTTCTATTGTTGTTGTTTGAATTGTAATATATGTTAATTTTTCTTATTTCAAAATTCTATGTTTTAGATTAACATTAGACATAGTTATCTCGATCAATTTTTTATATCCAATATTGTATATCTCAATATCCGCCCATGTAGAGGAGTTGGAGAGCAAGTGGGTAGTTAAACCTCTCTAGTTGCTGAGAGGCCCAGGTTCTAATCTCTCGCCTCACATGTTGCGGATATGTTATGTAATGGTTCCCTCGTGGTCACAGTCTGTTTACCCCTTGTGGCCACCACCAAAAAAAAAAAAAAAATATTGTATATCTCAATATATAATAGATTAGGGACTACTTATTAATGGTTATAATGCTCTGTTGGGATATAAATATGTTATTGCTTCAAAGTCTTGTAATGTATTTCAACATTGTTTAACTTTAAATAGAGTTTTGAAACTCATCTATTGAGATTTAAATTTAAAAATAAATGGTCCTACAAATCCATGGTGAAAATAAACAACTACAAAGTGAATTAGTGTAAAGTTTTTATTTACAAATATAATAAAAAACTAGTGTTGTTAAAATAGTTGAAGCATTTAGTGATCCAAGAATACTTTAAAGTCAACTATATCAAGCTCTTAGAAATAATATTATCTTAATGGCTTATCCTAATGAAAAATATTTCCACCCAATAAAAAATGGATTAATATCATACATAGTTGTCTTCATCAATTTTGTATATCCAATGGTGTATCTCTCAGTATATAATATATTGGAGTATATTTGTTAATGGTTATATTGCTTTGTTGGGATGTTAATATATTTTTAATTCTAAGTCTTATAATCACTTATAACCTCGTTTAAGTTATTAAAAAGTTTTGAAAATATTCTGTTGCGATTTAGATCCTGAAGCAAATGGTCCTTCAAATCCATGGCAAAAATATACAACTACAAAGTGACATTAGTGTAAAGTATTTTCTTGTAAACATAATAAAAAATTAGTGTTGTTAAAATAGTTGAATCATATAGTGATCCAAGCATAGTTTAAATTCAACTATATAATTTTTTTTAAAATTATATGATATTAATGACTTATCCTAATGAAATAATATTTGTATAGTACCCCATAAAAAATGTTTGATTTGATCATGCATTGGATAACTTACTAATTGATAGCAGAGGAAGCCTTAGATTGTAGTGTTAGGAGGTAAGGCTAAAAATGATTACAAAAAAACATAATATTTTTACATTAGAAATTTAAATTTCTAATTTGTTATCTAAATTGCATTTCTCATCTACAAGGTTTGATTTAGATAATAAATCTATGTATGGTAATTTATAAATCAAAAGAAATCAATCCATTACTTAAGAGGAGACATTAACAAGTGTCTTTCAATTTATAAAGTTGTATTTGCACTAAATATATTTTAAAATTTTGAATTTAAGCTTAATTGATATAAACTTATTATTATTTTTGGTAAGTTAATTGATATTATATTATGCCAGGAAATATGAAGGCTCCAAAATACTTTTTACATCAACAGGAAACAACAAGCATCAGCCTAAACCCAAAAGGAAGTGTACAAAACCCTCAAAAAAGTATGTAAATATTCACCTATTACATCGACGAAAAATACTACAACAAACACAGAGAAATGGATCCATCCTTCAAGACTACAAGATGAAAGTCTAACCCAAGAAAAACAAAGAAGCCCATTGGTCACTACCCAAACCAAACATTAGGAACATCTAAGCAACAATCTACTGATCAGGACTGCTCATGGCCTCCTTCTATCCATCCATATTTTCCTAGAAGCTTCTAGATTCTTCTCATCTCCTCCCAAAGTCTAAAATTTTTGGGAAGAAGTAAGTAATTTTTTGAGTTGATTTCGATGCAACAAATTTTTCCCACCCTATAACATTCGGTGATTGTTCCAAGACTTCTAGATTTTTTAAAAATGATGATTTCTAGCATTGTCAGATTTCCTATCTTGGTCCTGGAGCAAATCTTGTCAATATTCAAATAAACATCTCTAAAAATATTTTGGTGCCAATGATCTTTCCACATGTGGCAGGGATCGCTCGAATTATAAAGATTTAGATCTCCATTTGTGTTGTTGATGTCCCCACTATATCTGCAAAAAATCATCCTTTGATTTATTCCTAAACTTTGTTTGAGAAAATAGGATTTGGGAATGAACTATTACTCCTGGTTGTTGAAAAATTATAATTTTTATTGTGAAATGGATAAATCATTTGGCAATGGACATAGATACCATACATGCTATGGATTATATGACAGGACATCCACCTATTATGAAAATGATGTATATTAATATTTGTGAGATGAATGGGTTAAAAACAAGTCCAAATGATCATGAGACAACCATCAAATTGACAGTTCCATAGAGAGAAGGGATCATTAAATTTATGGAATTTGTTATTCAAAAGGACAGGCCATAAAACCAAGATCTTAAAGACTTTTTGAAATTTGGTACCTATTGTCCTACTAGAACCTTTTAAAAATTCAACACTCTTACACCTAATGAGGAAAATTATAAAAAATATGTTAACCCAGCTAATCATTGTCAAATTTTTCAATAGTGGCTAAAGCATGTACCTCCAGTGGTAGTGTGTCTGTCCAAGTCAAAAAATCTGAACCATCAACCCCAATATTTTCCAGTTTATCTGCTCTCTTATTTGTTTCTCTAAATACATGTTGGAAGATAACTTTCTGCTGGTGAGTAGCAAGTTTCCTGGCCTCTTCAATGCAGCTTCTAACTTTCCAAGATGGTATTTTGGAGCTTTTCATGTAATTAATAATATTGAGAGAATCCCTTTCAATGATGATTTTGCCTGGGATATGTTTGATTAATGCAAGAGCTCTCCATAATGCCTTTGCTTCAGCCATATGATTGGACTGTTCACCAAGGTATTCAACAAAATCTAAAATTGAGTTTCCTTTATGATATCTGATTATGCCTCCTGCTCCTGCTTTGCCTGAATTATTTTTTGCAGGTCCATCAAAATTCAATTTAACCCATCCTGGGGTGGGGGACACCATTTAATGTTACTTCTAGGATTGGGTTGAGATACAATCGTATCCTAGGAAATGTTCATCTAATGAAGAATGTTAGTTTCAATCTTGGAACAAGGCCTTAGATCATACAGAATAATGGAAGTATTCTCTTTGGCAAAGGAAATAATTTTACTGGTTAGAGATGAAATATCCTTGGAAAAATTAGAGAACACTCTTTGGTTCCTTATTATTATAAATATAAACTTATTATTATATAAATAAGTAATACAAATTTTAAAACATGTTGGTTTGGCTTTTGTATGTTTCAAAAATATTATTAATATATTTTTAAGTAATTAATATATTATCTTGTAAAAAAATGAAAGTAGTGTATAAGTTATCCCTTACACTTTAGGGTTTGAAGTACAACATAATAAAAAAATTAGCATGGAAGAATTTCATAATACTTTAAGGTTTCTAGTATAGCATAAGAAGGTATTTACTTTGGAGAAAAGTCCATGCATGTTAGGATTTTCATGGCAACATAAAAAAAAAAGTGTTTTTAAGGTTATTCCTTGCACTTTAGATACTTTATAGTAATACAAACCTATATATAATATGTCTCACTATGAACAACTCCAATATAGGTATGTTGTCTATTATTATTAGCTCAGGCCCTAGGATAGGTTAGTTGACCCTTGAGTACTTGAGTATTAGGATTAGGAATTATTTATTATTTCAGAATAAAAATAGATGAGTTGTGTTATTGTTGGTTTATCATTCATACTTGTAATTTTCATTATCTTTGGTAAGCATAATAGACTTTCTCCTCTCTAAGTGGCTAAAAGGATTTTTCCTTTTAGCTTTTGATGCTTAACACTTAATGTAAATAACCACAAAATTGAATATAAATTTGCAATATAAAATACTCAATAATGAAAATAATGTACACAAGTATAAATCAAAAATATTTTCAGAAAGGGGAGATGGAGAGGGAAGAAATTAGAGATGGGAGGGCTCTGGTCCCTCCCCTGCTCCCCCTCCCATGGCTCCTGGTTCTTGCCCAGTCCCTGGCTCAACCCAGGTCATCCCTCCCGGGGAGTGGTTGTTTGTAGATGATCTCCTGGGGGGAGATCCTTCTCCACTATCTGCGCCCCTCCCGGTCGAATAGGGTTTCCTTGGTTGTTTTTTTGGACTGGTGCTTCCCAGGGATCCCTGTTTGGTTGGGGATCCCTTCCCTTTTTCCCTCAGGCTTCCCCCTGGGGTTTTTTTGTAGGTTATTCGCATGGATCTGGTCCCCTGCGTTTCTCGGTGCGGTGGAGGTGATGATTTAGGGTTTGGACAGCTTCCCCATTTTTCTTGTGAATCCTCGACGGGCTCTGTGCTTGGACGGGATTCTTGGTCCCTCGACGGGCTCTGTGCTTGGACGGGATTCTTGGTCCCTGCTGTTGGGATCCTCTTTTGTTTTCCCGAGGCGGGTTCCTTGTGGTGCAACTCTCTGGTCACTTCTTGATGGGCTGGATCCTCTCTGTGCTGGCTGTCGGCTTCCTACAGGATGGCTCTCGCTGAACTGAATGTTTTACCGATGGGCGGGATGGTTTCTCCACAAGGCGAGATCCGCCAAATCCACCGGTTTTCCTGCGAGGCGGGATCCTTTCTTTTCTGCTGGTTTCCCGGATGGCGGGATTTCCCTGTTGCTTCCCGCTAGGCGGGACTGTTTGTGGTGGTTTTGACTACTTCCCGCAAGGCGGGATTTTATTGTAACGGTTTTTTTGTGCTTCCTGCTGGGTGGGATATTCTCGATGGTGATTTTTGGCTACTCCCCGCTGGGCGGGATCTCCAAAACTACTTTCTTTCTTATTTGTTTGTTTCCCGCTAAGAGGGATTGTTTCATGCTTACTTTATTACACTGGCAGGGATTTATGTTTTGGTGTTCAGTTTCAAGGGATTGATGCCCTAGGCCCATTGCTTATGTAATCAGGTTTTGGGATCCTTGTTAAAACCCGCTATAAATACAAAAACTTATAACTATCAAAAAAAAATATATTTTCAGAAATAACTCATAAAATAGTCACTTGAAAATGCTCACAAAAAAAATAAAAAATTATATAGAATAAAGGTTTACTAATGCATGCTATGCGCAATGCACTTTTGATCTTTATTATCACACATCCATTATAATTATTAGTCACAAATATATAATAGAATGTGACTTTTTGTATGGAGCACTCTTGACCTTCACTTTTCTTTTGAAACTCTTCACTTTCCTATTCTAAGGACACATATGCCCTCTTACATAATGTATACTTGTTCACATTTACACTCACAACATTTACACACTTAATTACATGATACTTGTGCATTTCTTACACATTATTACATTACATGAAATATTTACTCACACTCTAATCTAGGATACACACCTAATATAATATTTACAATGATGTACCCAATGTGGTACATTAGCATATACCAAATAATGTAATATACTCCAACATTCCCTCTATGAGTAACTAGAATTTCTCTAACACTCGAAATATAGAGCTATTACTTGCTATGTGATTTACTATTGAAGAATCTATATTTTATTTATGCAAATATTATTTTTGTTATTAGTTTTCAAAGATTTACTATTATTAATATTATTTTGAAAGTTGCTTTAATTAAAATGATGATGTTGGACACTTATAGTGGTGTAAAAAATGTCAGAGATGTGTGCAATCTATTATTGAAATTCTTTTGACCATATCTATATTTTCTTAATTAGATAATTTCTATCAAATTTTTTCCTATCTATATTTGATATAATTATTTTCTATAATAATGTGATTAGGCAAAATATTTGTGTTTCTTAACTTGAAATACAATTATCATAGACACCCAAACATTATGGGAGACCTGTCTTATTTTGACTATCTTGTTAAGCTACTAAAAATAAGATGTACCTCTAGTAACACTTTTCAAGGTGAGAGGTCTACTAAATCCTTACGTTTTTTCATTATCCATAGTATATGTTGGAGAATATTATATTATTTAGTGCATGCCAATGTACGACCTTGGTACATTATTAGATTAGGTGTGTGTCTTAGATTAAAGTGTGAGTTAATATTTCATGTAATGTAATAATATGTATGAAATGCACAAGTGTCACGTAATTATTTGTACAAGTGGTGTGAGTGTAAATGTGCATAAGTGTTCATTATGTAAGAGTGCGCATGTGTCCTTAGAATAGTAAAGTGAAGAATTTTAAAGAAGAGTGTAATTCAAGAGTGAAACATATGGGGAGTCACATTCAATTATATATGTCATAAAACATTGTAATTTGTATCGAAAATACTCTTAAAGATGCTTGATTTTATTTGTTAATGGTTATAATGCTTTATCGGGATGTTATTATGTTATTAATTCAAAGTCTTCTAATAACTTATAACCTAGTTTAAGTTTTATAAAAGTTTTGAAAATCATTTGTTGATATTTATATCCTGAAGAAAATGGTCTTCAAATCCATGGTGAAAATATATAACTAGAAAGTAAAATTAGTGTAAAGTATTTTCTTTTAAACATAATAAAAAACTAGTGTCGTTAAAATAGTTGAAGCATATAGTGATACAAGCATAGCTTAAATTCAACTATATAAAGTTTTTAAAAATGATATTATCTTAATTATTTATCCTAATGAAAGAATATTTGTATAGTAACCCATCAAAAATACTTGATTTGATCATGCATTGGGTAACTTACTAATTGATAGTATAAGAAGCCTTATATTGTAGTGTTAGGAGGTAAGGCTAAAAATTATTACAAAAAAAAACATAATATTTTACATGAGAAATTTAAACAATCGTTAGAAAGTTTCTAATTTGTTATCTAAATTGCATTTCTCATCTATAAGAAATTTAAGTATGCTAATTTATAAATCAAAATAAACAAATCCATTACCTAAGAGGAGACATTAGTAAGTTCTTTCAATTTATAAAGTTTTATTTGCACTAAGTATCTTTTGATATTTTGAATTTAAGTTTAATTGATATAAACTTATTATAATGTAAAAAAATAATACAAATTTTGAAACATGTTGGATTGGTTTTTGTATGTGTCAAAAATGTTATTAATATATTTTTAAGTAATTAATATAGTCTTGTAAAAAAATAAAAGTAGTGTAGAAGTTATCCCTTACACTTTAGGGTTTGAAGTGCAACATAATAAAGAAATTAACATGGAGGAATTTTATAATACTTTAAGGTTTCTAGGATTGCATAAGAAGGTATTTACTTTGGAGAAAAGTCCTTTTATGTTAGTATTGTCATGGCAACATAAATAAAAAATATTTTTGAGGTTATTCCTTGCAGTTTAGATACTTCATAGTAAGACAAACCTATATATGATGCGTCTCACTATAAACAACTTGAATATAGGTATGTTGTGTATCTTTATTATTATCTCAGTCCCTAGGATAGGTTAGTTGACCCTTGAATATTAGGGTTAGAAATTATTTATTATTTTAGAATAAAATTAGATGAGTTGTGTTATTGTTGGTTTATCATTCATACTTTTAATTTTCATTGCCTCTAGTAAGCTTAAGAGACTTCTCCCTCTCTAAGTGGCTAAAATGATTTTACCTATTAGATTTTGATGCTCAACACTTAATGCAAATAACCACATAATTGAATATAAAGTTGCAATATAAAATACTCAATAATAACAATAACTTACACAATTATAACTCAAAAATAATTTCAGAAATAAATCACAAAATAGTCACCTGAAAATTATTATAAAAATACTAAAAATGATATAGAATAAAGGTTTACTAATGCATGCTATATGCAATGCACTTTTAATCTCTATTATCACGCATCCATTACAATGCTTAGTCATAAATATATAATATAATGTAACTCTTCATATGGAGCACTCTTGACCTTCACTCTTCTTTTTAAAATCTTCACTTTCCTATTCTAAGGACATATGTGCACTCTTACATAATGTATAATTGTGCATATTTATACTCACAACAGTTGCACACTTAATTACATGATACTTGTGCATTTCTTGCACATTATTACATTACATAAAATATTTACTCACACTCTAATCTAGGACATACACCTAATCTAATATTTACAATGATGTACCCAATGTGGTACATTAACATGTACCAAATAATATAATATACTCCAACATTCCCTTTATGAGTAACTAGGATTTCTCTAGCACTCGAAATCTAGAGCTATTACTTGCTATGGGATTTACTATTGAAGAATCTACATTTTATTTATGCGAATATTTTTTGTTATTAGTTCTCAAATATTTACTATTATTAATATTATTTTTGGAAGTTGATTTAATTAAAATGATGATGGTGGACCTTATAGTGGTGTAAAAAATGTCAGATATGTGTGCAAGCTATTTTTGAAATTCTTTTGACCATATCTATATTTTCTTAATTAGATAATTTCTATCAATTTTTTTGCTACCCATATTTGATATAATTATTTTCTATAATATTGTGGTTTGGATAAATATTTGTGTTTCTTAACTTGAAATATAATTATCATAAGCACCCAAACATTATGGGAGACCTATCTTATTTTGACTATCTTGTTAAGCTAATAAAAATAAAATGTATCTCTAGTAACATTTTTCATGGTGAGAGGTCCACAAAATCCTTAGGTTTTTCATTGTCCATTGTGTATGTTGGAGAATATTATATAATATAGTGCATGCCAATGTATGACCTTGGTAAATTATTAGATTAGGTGTGTGTCTTAGATTAAAGTGTGAGCTAATATTTCATGTAATGTAATAATATGTATGAAATGCACAAGTATCATGTAATTATATGTGCACGTGTTGTGAGTGTAAATGTGCACATGTGTCCATTATGTAAGAGTGCACATGTGTCATTAGAATAGGAAAGTGAAGAGTTTCAAAGAAGAGTGTAAATCAAGATTACAACATATGAGGAGTCACATTCAATTATATATGTGTGACAAAGCATTGTAATTTGTATAAAAATTGTATAGCTTCTTGCATGCATTAGTAGAATTTTTTATTCAATAACATTTTCAATATTTTCATGAGGAATATTGTGAGCATATCCATGAGATTATACTGTGAGTATTGCTAAGTTATTCTTGAGTTATTCTATTTGATATTATATTATGATTTATCTTTATTGAGTTCATTTTATTTCAACCTTATTATATCTGTTCCTATGATTATTTTTTTGTGAGATTTATATTAAGTATTAGGATTCAAAATCCATCAAAGGTATCAAAGCCACAACAAGTTTACTTACACAAGATTTAAAAGTTGCAAAACATTTACCACTAGTTGAAGGAAACCTAGTGAAGAGAAGTTTTTACCACTAGGTAAGGAAAACCAGTGAAGAGAAATTTTACCATTGGGTAAGGAAAATTAGTGAAGAGAAGTTTTACCACTAGGTTGAAGAACAACTAGTGAATATTAAGGATTCAGATTTTAGAGAACCAACTCAAGAAGAAAAGTTGGTCATTGTCATTCTACTTTAGATATTGAATTTCAAGTTTCAAAGATAGACCTTGCTAGATAGATTGAGTTAACCTATTCCAAGAACATATTTGTGTTGGAAATTTTGAGTATAATGTGTTTTTATTGACGTCAAAGGTTTGATATAAAAAGGTTGACATAAAAAATTAATTGGTTTGACAGGAATATTCTCTATAATTGAAAGAAGCCAAGGACAAAATGATTTAAGGCAACAAGAAAGAATTAAATTAAAGGCCATGAAGGGATAATATTATAATATTTTATTATAATATTTGGAATAAAAAGAAGTGATAAGGAAAAATAAAGTATTATGTTTTTCCATGGCTAAGTTGGCAAATAAAAAGAGCAAGACCCATTTACACATTGTGTGGAAGTGCAAGAACCCATCTACATGTTCTTTATAAGGTGGAATGTAAAAATATATTATTATAATATTTAAACTATAGTTTAAATATTATATTCATATGTTAATGGGTGCCAAGGTTTGAAACAATTAAAAATTCTTATGAGGGTCGATATTTTAATTCAAAGCGCAATGTATATAAAGGGAAGAAAATTTTGTTTGAAAAAAATATATCCAAGGTCAAGTTCGATAGCTATCGGGGAGGTAGTTCGGGCATAGAAAAAAATGTGATAGGGAAGTAGAAAGGAAAAGCGGTAGTGTGCATTGCAAATTCATGAAAGGACAACTAGAAAAAGTGGTTGCTTGGCCTTTTCATAAGGCATGGTAGAAAGAAGACCCAGATTAGAAACCCATCGTGTTGGAGTTGTTTTAGACGTTAATATTTTGTTGTTCATGCTTTCAAGACAGTGATAACAGAGGTGGAGTGCATCATGGTGTTTATGTGGGTGCACAGCCCAAGTGGTAGCCTAGCCAAGGCTAAGGTGCTAGGTAGGTGGTGAACACGAGTTCGATTCATGTGGAGTGCATGATAGTATTTTGAGGCATGACAAAATTTTTATTACATGGCAAAGGTATGATTCAAAATTTTTATCATTGCTATGTAATTTGAAAAGACAGAGTGTATGTTGGATTAAGAATTGGAGATTATAAGGTGTAAGAAAGGAATTTTATTGTTGTAATTTGGAATGTATGTTGGGTTAAGAATTGGAGAGTATAAGGTGTAAACAAAGGGATTTATTATTGTAATTTGAAATCTATTTTGAGTTAGAATATTAAAGTGTTTGGAAGGTTGAAATTTGGGTTGAAATATTTTATGTTGAGTTGGAGTTAAAAGGAGATATGGGGATATTGTCATTATAGTGGTTTTGCTTGAATGAGTGTATGATCTATTGTTTGAGGATTTATTTTTAAGGAAGGAGTTAAAAGGTGTTTCTTTTATGGATAAAAATTATTTGTTGTAAAAGGATGCACATGTTTCATTATTGAAAACAAAAGGAGGTTTACAAATTGATATTTTCAGAATTATTTGAGCATATCCTTTTGCAAGAGAAGTTGATGTATATGTTTACATCTAACCCTTTTTAGTGGCACAAAGAGAATTGATTGTGAAATAAATTTTGAAGATATATCTCCATCAAAGTAAAAAGGTATGGGCACATCATCCTTTGATTGAAGTGTTGTTGGATTGAATGTTGTGAAATATAAGGTGGAGTGAAAAGGATTGTTTGATAAGCATTGTTGGAAATATTTGAGTGGGTTTTTATATGCATGATTGATGAATGTTTAGAGAGCATTTGAGATAGAGATTGAAGATTATTTGAGTTAGGGTTTGAGACCCACATTGTGCTCTTTGTTTGGAGAAGTATGAAAACACTTGTTTAGGGTTTGTGAGCAAGTTGTGTTTCATTGATTGAATGATTAAGTGAAAATTCTTGAGCATTGGTTTTAAGTGATATTGGAAGTGAATGTGCAAACATTAGAAATCAGATTTGTGAAAGTGATAGACTTAATGATTGAGTAGAACATATTGAGTTTTTGATAGAGTACATCATTCTCTATATGTTCCAAAGGTTAAATGAATTCTGGATAGAATATATCTAAACTGCTTCAAGTTAAAGGAATTACTTTATTAAAGCATTTGATAGCATTGTGTGCAATATTTGAGATTGATTGAGCATATTTTGTGAGTTATTTTGAGCATGTACTAGAGCATATTTGAGGTAAGTCTTAGTGAAGGCTTGAGAGAATTTTGAGCAAGTTCTTGAGAGGACTTGAAGGTATATTTGAGGTAAGTCTTTATGAATACTTGAGAGTAGAGTTGATTGATTGATTTGTTCAAGCTTTGTGTTAAGGCTTGGGGTAAATCTAAGAAGAGTTGATTTGTGATTGGATCAAGCTTTGTGTTAAGGCTTGAGGATACATTTGAGGATAGATTTTGGTACATATTAGTGAGCAAATTTGTGCTAGACCTGAGATAGAGTTAGAGTATATTTGTACTACACTTGGGATAGAGTTTGGTGTAGATATGAGATAGATTTGAGAGCAAGATTTGGAGGTGATAGAGTAGAGGACAAGAGTCTCCAATGGATAGAGATCCATTAGCCAGGGTAGTGAGGACAGAGGTCTTCTATGGAGAGAGATCCACAAGCTAGAGTAGTGGGGATAGAAGTCTTCTAGAAGATCATCAGCTAGAGCAGAGGGAAAAGAGTTATCCTATGGATAGAGATCCACAAACTAGAGCAAGTAGAAAGAGTTCTCCTATGGATAGAGATCCATGAACCAAAGTAAGGGAAAAGAGTTATCCTATGGAGTGTGATCCATGAACCAGCTAGAAAGATAGAGTTCTTCTATGAAGAGAGATACACAAACCAAGTGAGGAGATAGAGATATCTTGGATAAAGTTCCATGAACCAGTTGAGGAGATAGAGGTCTCCTGGATCAAGTTCCACGAACCAGAGAAAAGAGAAAAGAGTTCTCCTATGGAGAGAGATCCACAAATCAAAGCATAGGGGATTGGTGTCTCCTTTGGACAAAGGTCCATAAAAATTGTAATAAGGAATTGATTCCCAAAAAGATTTGTTGAGAAAATTTAGTAGAAATATTTTCTCCATGGAGTAGCCCACATTGGGTGAACCACGTTAAATTGGTGTCTCTATTGTGTGTGATGATTTATGCATTGCTTTGATTACTGCTATTGATATTGCCATTGATAATATTGAATAATATTTTTGGGAAAGAAAAGTAAAAGTTGGTCTTATACTATTCACCCCCCTCTCAGTATAAGTTTGTGTTCTTCAATTGGTATCAGAGCGGGTTCCTTCAAAAGAGTTTAATAACTTGAAATAAAAGTATATAGGAACACATATGGCATCTCAGAGTGGATCTTCAACAAATAAGGTACCATTGTTTGATGGAAACAATTATGCTTTCTAGAACATAAGAATGAAGACTTACTTGATGGCACAAGGATATGAGACATGGCAAGCAATTGAGGATGGATACACACCTCCAGCTAGTCCTCCTACAGATAAAGATGGTAAGATCCTACATATGTATAATGCAAAGGCAATGAATGCAATATTAAGTGGTTTACATGAAGCAGAGTTTGTAAAAATTATGCATTGCACATCAACAAAAGATATTTGGGAAAAGTTGAAGAAAACATATGAGGGAGACAAAAAGGTCAAGATGGCAAAATTGCAAAATCACAAGAAAACATTTGAAGACTTGAAGATGAAGGATGAGGAATACATTGCTACATACTTACTTTGTGTGGATGAGGTTGTTAAATCCATGCAAGAATTCTTGGATTTAAAGTTGAAGAATCAGATGTTTATCAAAATGTTTTAAGGTCACTCCCTATGAGGTATAGTGAAAAGGTTTCAGCCATAGAAGAAACAAGAGATATTGAAACTTTGACTAGGGATGAGTTGCATGGAACTCTCACAACTTATGAGATGAGAATAGGAAAGTATCCTATCCCCAAGAAAGAGGTAGCCTTCAAAGTAGCAAAGAAGACAAAAGATAAGAAGCCAGATTCAAGTGATGAGTCATCCAGTGATGAAGAAGCAAACTATGGCAGAAGGAACAAGAAGAACTCAAGAAAGCACAAAGGTACTAAAATAGTTAAGTGTTTCAATTGTGGTAAATATGGTCACTATGCATCTAACTATCCAAAAACTGGAAGTAGTAGTAGTGAAGAGAAACAAGATCATAAGAGAAAGGAAGCAAGAAATTCCAGGTATGAAAAGAAAAATAGGTATGAACAAAACAAGCATGAAAAGAAGTTTTTTCAGAGGCATAAGAAGAGTTTCTATGCGGATAAGATAGGCAAGAGTTCAAGTGATAGTGATGGAAGATCCTCAGATAATGAAGAGGAAGAAATTATCTTCTTGGTAATAGAAGAAGAAGGAAGTGATCCTATTGAAGATAAATCTGAAAAATATGAAGATGCTCTTGAAGACAAAGAAGTAGAGAAAGAATCAGAAAATGAAGAGGAAGGAGTAGTAGATTTAGAAGCTAAACTTATTTTTGCTCTAAAATAATTGAAAAAGGTCAGAAAGCAAAACTCAAGATTCAAGGCTCAATTTCAAGAATGTGATGAAGAGAAAGGAAAGCTTATACAAGATCTGACAAACTCAATAGCTAAGACAAGGAGATTTAAAGAAAATTTAGAAACAAAAGTCTTAGAATGTGAGAGATTAGAACAAGAAGTAGTATTTCTAAGGAAGGAAATGGAAGAGTCTAAGGACAAGCTACACAAGTTTTTGAAAAGTTCAAAGACTGTGGATAAAATTATCAATGCACAAAGACCTTCATCTAACAAAATAGGACTTGGTTTTGAAGAAAGACAAGAGAAACAAGAAGAAGGGTCAAGCTCAAGATCCAAAGAGGAAGAAGCTTCAGAAGAAGAGAGTAAAGAAGAAAGTGAGACTTATGTGAATAGAAGTTTCACAAAGAAAGGAAACAATGCACAAACAAGGAATAGGGAACATCATAGGGAAGAAAGGACTAAGAGACCAATGGGTCCAAGGAAATATTTCTTCAAAGGACATTGTTTCTCATGTAACAGGTTTGGTCACAGGGCTATGCATTGTAGGACTCATGAAAATAAGGAGTATGGTATTACTAAGAGGAACTTCAATGATGGACATTTCTTTCAAGGGTATTGCTACTCTTGTAATCAATTTTGGTCATAAAGCAATTCACTACAGGGTTCATGATATAAATAGGTATGGTTTCACCAAGAGGAATTTCAAGATATTTGCACCTTCTAGGAACCACAACATTAAGTGTTATAAGTGCAATAATATTGGGCATATGGCCAAGTGGTGCAGAATAGAGTTTCCAGAGCTTCCAAAGACAAGCAAGAACAAGGATATTCAAAGGAATCAAAAGGGTATGTTGAGAAAATAGGTTGACAAAGGAAAAGAGCATTGTATGCTGGGAGTAATTTTACTCCCACCCCAAAATTAATCACCTCAAAGAGAGGAGGTGGGGAGGGGGCTGAGCTAAGAGTCTTATATTTAGCCCCAAAGGAGTCCCTTTGCCATTGATGACAAAGGGGGAGATATTTGAGTTAGGGGGAGAGCATTCAATTAGGGGGAGCAGTTTCCCAAGGGGAGCAGAGTTGGAAAAAGGAAAAATGAATGATTAAGAAAAAGGGTTGCCATCAATGAAAAAGGGGATATTGTTGGAAATTTTGAGTATAATGTGTTGTCATTGATGTCAAAGGTTTGATGTCAAAAGGTTGATATCAAAAAGCAATTGGTTTGGCAGGAATATTCTCTATGATTGAAAGAAGCCAAGGACAAAAATATTTAAGGCAACAAGAAAGGATTAAGTTAAAGGCCATGAAGGGACAATATTATAATATTTTATTATAATATTTGGAATAAAAGAAGTGATAAGGAAAAATAAAGTATTATATTTTTCCATGGCTAAGTTGGCAAACAAAAGAGCAAGACCCATTTACACATTGTGTGGAAGTGCAAGAACCCATCTACATGTTCTTTATAAGGTGGAATGTAAAAATATATTATTATAATATTTAAACTATAGTTTAAATATTATATTCATATGTTAATGGGCACCAAGGTTTGAAACAATTAAAAATTCTTATGAGGACCGACATTTTAATTCAAAGCACAATGTATATAAAGGGAAGAAAAATTTATTTGAAAAAAATATATCCAAGGTCGAATTCGATAGCTATCGGGGATGTAGTTTGGGCGTAGTGAAAAATATGATAGTGAAGCAGAAGGGAAAAGTGGCAGTGCACATCACAAAGTCATGAAAGGATAACTAGACCAAGTGGTTGCTTGGCCTTTTCATAGGGCATGGTAGAAAGAAGACCCAGGTTCAAAACCCATCGCGTTGCAGTTGTTTTGGATGTTAATAGTCTATTGTTCATGCTTTCAAGATAGTGATAATAGAGGTGGAGCGCATCGTGGTGTTTATGTGGGCGCGCAGCCCAAGTGGTAGCCTAGCCAAGGCTAAGGTGCTAGGCAGGTGGTGAACGTGAGTTCGATTCGCATGGAGTGCATGATAGTGTTTTGAGGTGCACAAATTTTTTATTACATGGCTAAGGTATGATTCAAAAATTTTATCATTGTTGTGTAATTTGAAAAGACAAAGTGTATGTTGGATTAAGAATTGGAGATTATAAGGTGTAAGCAAGGAATTTTATTGTTGTAATTTGGAATGTATGTTGGATTAAGAATTGGAGAGTATAAGGTGTAAACAAAGGACTTTATTATTGTAATTTAAAATCTATTTCGAGTTAGAATATTAAAGTGTTTGGAAGGTTGAAATTTGGGTTGAAATATTTTATGTTGAGTTGGAGTTAAAAGGAGCTATAGGGATATTGTCATTATAGTTGTTTTGATTGAGTGAGTATATGATCTATTGATTGGGGATTTATTTTTAAGGAAGGAGTTAAAAGGTGTTTCTTTTATGGATCAAAATTATTTGTTGTAAAAGGATGCACATGTTTCATTATTGAAAACAAAAGGAGGTTTACAAATTGATATTTTCAGAATTATTTGAGCACATCTTTTTGTAAGAGAAGTTGATGTATATGTTTACATCTAACCCTTTTTGAGTGGCACAAAGAGAATTGATTGTGAAACATATTTTGAAGACATATCTCCATCAAAGCAAAAAGGTATGGGCACATCATCCTTTGATTGAAGTGTTGTTGGATTGAATGTTGTGAAATATAAGGTGGAGTGAAAAGGATTGTTTGATAAGCATTGTTGGAAATATTTGAGTGGGTTTTTATATGCATGATTGATGAATATTTAGAGAGAATTTGAGATAGAGATTGAAGATTATTTGAGTTAGGGTTTGAGACCCACATTGTGCTCTTTGTTTGGAGAAGTATGAAAACACTTGTTTAGGGTTTATGAGCAAGTTGTGTTTCCTTGATTGAATGATTAAGTGAAAATTATTGAGCATTGGTTTTGAGTGATATTTGAAGTGAATGTGAAAACATTAGAAATCAGGTTTGTGAAAGTGATAGAATTAATGATTGAGTAGAACATATTGAGTTTTTGATAGAGTACATCATTATCTATATGTTCTAGAGGTTAAACAAATTTTGGATAGAATATGTCTAAACTACTTCAAGTTAAAGGAATTACTTTGAATATTAGACAAAGCATTTGATAGCATTGTGTGCAAGATTTGAGATTGATTGAGCATATCTTATGAGGTGTTTTGAGAATGTACTAGAGAATATTTGAGGTAAGTCTTAGTGAAGGCTTGAGAGTAGTTTGAGCAAGTTCTTGAGAGGACTTGAAGGTAGATTTGAGGTAAGTCTTTATGAAGACTTGAGAGCAAAGTTGATTGATTGATTTGTTCAAGCTTTGTGTTAAGGCTTGGGGTAAATCTAAGCAAAGTTGATTTATGATTGGATCAAGCTTTGTGTTAAGGCTTGGGGAACATATTTGAGGACAAAGTTTTGTACATATTAGTGAGCATATTTATGCTAGACCTGAGATAGAGTTAGATCAGATTAGTACTACACTTGGGATAGAGTTTGGTGCATATATGAGATAGAGTTGAGAGCAATATTTGGAGGTGATAGAGCAGAGGAAAAGAGTCTCTAGTGGATAGAGATCCATTAGCTAGGGTAGTGAGGACAAAGGTCTTCTGTGGAGAGATATCCACAAGCCAGAGCAATGGGGGTAGAAGTCTTCTAGAAGATCATTAGCCAGAGCAGAGGGGAAAGAGTTCTCCTATGGATAGAGATCCATAAACCAGAGCAAGGGGAAAGAGTTCTCCTGTGGATAGATATCCACGAAATAGAGCAAGGAGAAAGGGTTCTCCTATGGAGGTGATCCATGAACCAGCTAGGAAGATAGAATTCTTCTATGGAGAGAGATCCATGAACTAGTTGAGGAGATAGAGGTCTCCTAGATCAAGTTCCACGAACCGATTGAGGAGATAGAGGTCTCCTCGATCAAGTTCCATGAACCAGAGAAAAGGAGAAAGAGTTCTCCTATGGAGAGAGATCCACAAATCAGAGCATAGAGTATTGGTGTCTCCTTTGGACAGAGGTCCATAAACATTGTAATAGGAAATTGATTCCCAAGAAGATTTATTGAGAAAATTTAGTAGAAATATTTTCTCCGTGGAGTAGCCCACATTGGGTGAACCATGTTAAATTGGTGTCTCTATTGTGTGTGATGATTTGTGCATTACTTTAATTATTGCTATTGATATTTCCATTTATAATATTAGATAATATTATTTGGGAAAGAAAAGTGAAATTTGATCTTATTGTTGGAAATTTTGAGCAATTATGTTGTCATTGATGTCAAGTACTTGACGAAAGGTAAGGTTCATAATGGTACAAGGAATTTGGCAAAAATAAATGGTTATAATATTTTATATTATAAGCCAAATTGTTTGGTTTAAAAGTTGTGCTATGGGCTCAAGAAGTTAAGGATTTAAACTATTTAATATTTAAATAATTTAGATTTAAATATTTAAATATCCTAATTAAAAGTTTAGATTAAAATTTATAAAATAATAATCTTTTTTTAAAGCTTCAAGCTCCTACCCACCGACGTGTGAAGCATTTTGGAAATGCATATTTAAGAGGACCAACAATATCATTTATGCCTATGTCCTAAGTCTAGGCGCAATTGATTCAATCTCAAAGGGAACAAAGAAGAGTACCAAGCATTTCATTTGATTAGGTAAGGAAGGGAATAAGTCAAAGTGGTGGTGGAAGTGGTGGCTACCCTAGTTAATCATGAGGCTAGCACTAGAGCGTTAGTGGAAGGAAGATTTCGTGTTCGAATTTCATGGATGCTTTTTGTAGAGTAACATAGTTGAAATACATTTTTGATAGAGAGAAGGTATAAGATAAATTGTGGGCAAGATTATTTCCAAGCAGGTGACTAGCCCAGCTAGTCGCTAGGCTAGAGCTAAGGCACTAGCAAAAAGAGATTCACAGTTTCAAACTTTGTGATCGTCATTTTGCAAGGTAGAGAGTACAGGCTATTTGCGTGAGCACTTTTTTAATCGGATGAGATAATTAATATTTTCAAAGGTATGAGGACTTAATTTTTGTTATTATAAAGTGTTAACAGGTTATGTGGTGTGGAGAAATAAGGAGTTGTAAAGTTTAATTGGTTATGATTTTTGAAGTCAAATATTTGAGTCATAAGGTGTATAAAAGGAATATTATTTTTGTAATATTCTTTTTAATATGTTGAACATTATTTTGAGTATATTGGAGTAATAAGGTGTAAAATATGATGTTATTGTTTGTAACCTTTTTGAAGGAAATTTGTTAAGAGAAATTGTGTGGGTTAATGCATGGTCCTTGAGAACAATAAAAGAATTATTTTCAGAATTCTTTGAGCATCTTATTGAAGAAAATTAATAAGGATAAATTTATGACATCTAACCATTAATATTGTCAAAGAGATTGAGTGTGATTGAGACAGGTTTTGAGGTCTACTCTTCATAAAACATAAAGGTATGGGCACATATTCCTTGTGAGTGATTGTTGGATTTTGTGAATGCTAAGTTGGAGAGAAAAGGGTTGTTTTTATGGTAGATAAGATACTATAGCATTAATACCATGTTTTATAGGTTGACCCAAAAACTTTTACAAAAATAAGCCCAGGGTTGTTGATGAACATGTCCTTACTAAGGATCCTATATATGTAAAATCTACATACCGCCAAAGCCATTACATCCGGTAAGGCACATATCTTGTTATCAAAAAGAAACTTCCCATACAACATTTTGGGTATACCTTGAGAAAACACACCTGCATCATAATTACAAAAAAAGAAACAAACACATATCCCTTCCTTGAAACAGTGGAGAAACAAAAAGTTGTAGACACACATAGCAGAGTATTGAAAAAAACTCCCATAAGCTCTGTATTGAAAGTTAATCTTAATAATTATTTGGTAATTGCTTCCTTCCATATATGACATTCTTTGGGACCACATATCATCTTGGCCAATCAGCCTTGGAGAAGTGAACCTACTGGCTAGATTTATGGTGGTGGCTATCTGGTGGTCCACATGGCTCCGATTCGAAGTCTTATATTGTCGTTTATTTCCTGCACTATGATTTTCAACCAATCTCAAATTACTAAGATGACTAGGAGCCATGTTATCTAGCATATGACTATCCCCATTAGTATTTGTGGTATTTTCAAGCATTGTTGAAAAAGGGTTGTTAGTTGTTGAGAAAAGGGTTGTTTGATAAGCATTGTTGAGTTTGATTATTAAAGGTTTTTTTGGAATAAATTTTGATGATAAAAACCTTGTTTGATAAGCATTGTTTGTTGGAAATTAAAGCAGTATAAAAAGGTAAAAAAATTGTTTACAATGGTAAGCTTTGGACCTTACCCTTTTACCTCCTTGGATGGCAGCTGACTGGGCAGATTGGATGGCATGGGCGGCAAGGCATTCGACATCAATTTCCCTTCCTCCTTTCCTCCCTATTTTTCTTCATTTCCTAACTTCTCCTATATTCCCTAAGGTTGTTAAATCAACCCTATTTAAGCATTGTAATTTCTAAGTTTCGTAAGGTTAATGAATAATATTTCTTATTTCCATTTTGCTCCAAGACTCACGTGCCACATCTGGTATCAAAGTCGAGGTCGGAGAGGGCCCAAATATCGAGGTGGAGGAACCAACAACATGAGCACCGAGGCAGGCAAGGTCAAGTGGGGCCTACAGCATGCGATCCGAGGTGAGGTCGAAGAAGGCCCATGAATCATGAATCGAGGTGAGGTCTAGAGAAGGCCCACATAATGAGCATGCAAGGAGGAGGAGAAACCTAGGAGAAACCAATCGGAGAGCGCCACATGGTGAGAGGAGAGCAAGGCCGACATAGACCGGATGACACAAAACCGACACAGATTTGATTACATGGCAGAAGGAGAACCGACAACATGGCGGACGAAGGGTTACGTGGCAGAAGGAGGTGACAAGAAACATGGCGATAGGTGATAGGCTAAAGGAGGCAAAATGGTGATCACTAATTGCCCAAAGGCAATCAAGTGACTATGCGAGCGTTGAGGGTTTTAAACACCTCAAACGCTCTCGCATGGTCGATGTGGGACTAAAAGTCCCAAAAAATTTCTTTTGGTGCGGTCATGAGAAGAACAAGGAAGGCAAGCTTCCCTTGCCTTCCCGTCGAGCCACGCAGCTCGACTGGCTCGAGGAGCCAGCCGTAAGGCGCCCGCCTTCCTGTAGGTCGCGGGTTCGAAACCCAACGACAAAAAAAGCTTTGAATTTTTTTATTAAAAATCAGATCCGAAACAGCATAAAATTGTATTCATTCCCTTTGGTTCTCATCGGCAGTGGTGGCCGAGTTGGTTAGTGCGATTTGTTGATGCCAAGAGGTCACGGGTTCGATTCCTGCAGACCATAATTTTTTTTTATATAAGTTCTTTTAATTTTTTTTATATTATTAAAACTACTTATATTATATTTAATATATTAAATATAATTGCTTCTTTAAAATTTTTTTTAGGGCAATTATTTTTTAATTTATTAAATAGTAATATAGTTTTTTAATATTATAAAAGAAAGGAAAATATTGTCTAAGAGACAATTATTGTAATCAAAGGGTACTTATTTTTTTTACTTGATTCAAGGAATCACAAACTGTAGAACTCTTGTGTAATAAGCCTAAGAGGCTTAGTTTTTTTTGTAAAAGATACCAAGGATCAAATTGTAAAATTGTAAATAGGCATTGATGATAAGACCAAATGGTTGTTATCATGCCTTATGTGCAATTTTAGCAAGAGAAGGTGCAGAGAGGTTTGATGAAAAAGTAAGAGGTTATGGGCTCAACATTGTGTTTAGCCAACTTCAAAATGTAGTGATAGCACATCAAAGGCATCCTGACTTAGGGTACGAGGCAGACTTTGAAGATAACTCATTCAGGAGTCAATTTGAACAATCAAAATCC
The DNA here is from genome assembly GCA_028583015.1 of Wollemia nobilis. Classification (NCBI taxonomy): domain Eukaryota; kingdom Viridiplantae; phylum Streptophyta; class Pinopsida; order Araucariales; family Araucariaceae; genus Wollemia; species Wollemia nobilis. The sequence goes on from JAQPPZ010002623.1 coordinate 128,263, forward strand.
ATACAAGCTGCACCACAAGAATCAGAGTATACACACTATAATATTTCAATGGAAATATTAGAACCAGAATCACCGAAAATAATATTGATAAGTGACGACGAAGAAGAAGTAGCAAATAATTTTGTGAATCAAGAGATAGCATCCCCACATCAAGAGGAATAAGTAGTGAATGATAGAGTAGAACAAGTCAGATTTGACTTAAATTTGTAATCTCTTCTTTCTTCCTTCTTCTTATTTCCTTCTTTCAAACAACAAAGTACTTTATTGTAACCATGAAATAAAGAGAGTTTTTTGGTAACTATGGCCTCACACAATAGCTTACCTATACCAGAATTTAACGGTTATGACTATGAGTATTGGTCTATAAATATGAAGACCTTGCTCATAGGAAGAGGTTTGTGGGACATAATAGAAGAGGGCTACACAGAACCCTCATAATGGACAACACTAAGTGTCGCAGACAAGAAAACATGAAAAGAAGAGAAAAAGAGCAACTCTTCTGCTCTTTCTCATCTCCAAGTTGCATTGGAGAAAAGCATATTCCCTAGAATCATCGCTTGTACAACTGCACAAGCTGCATGGAAAGCATTGAGTGATGGATTCTAGGGTAGTAATCAAGTGAAGTAGGTAAGGCTTCAAACACTAAAGAGAGATTTTGAAAATCTCCAAATGAAAGATGATGAAAAAGTCAATGATTATTGTGTTAGAGTAAAAGCAATTGTGGATAAAATGGTTACACTAGGTGAAGAAATCAAGCCTGAGACAATTGTAACAAAAGTGTTGTGAACACTTACACAAAAATGGAACCATATTGCCATAATTATAGAAGAATCCAAAGATCTTTCCCTTTTAACATTCGATGCATTAATCGGATCGTTAATGTCACATGAAGAGAGGTTTCCTAAAACTCCTTCAACCAACTACGGAGGCAATGATAAGGCCTTCACTTCCAATGAAAACAATGGAAGAGGATGGGGAAGAGGTCAAGGCAGAGGCAAGCAAAGAGGTAGAGGTAGAGGCAACTACAGAGGAGGCAATCAAAATAGAGGAGGCAACCAGAACAGAGGAGGCAATTCCAACAGAGGAGGCAACTCATACAGAGGAGGCAATCAACAAAGAGGTGGAAATCAAAATCGAGGAGGAAATCAAGGACAAAGTGGAAATCAAGGGCGAGGAAGTGACAAGTCAAAATCATCTTGTTTCAACTGTGGCAAGCCAGGTCACTTCGCTCATGACTGTTGGTCAAAATCTTCACAAGGAAGTAGTAGTCAATATGGTAATTATGGAGAAGAAGATGATACCTCTAATATTTTTCTTTCATATGGACAATCAGAACAAAATCTAAATGACACATGGATTCTGGATACTAGTTGTTCAAACCACATGAGTGGCAAAGAACATTTATTTGCTACTCTAGATTCCACTTATAAATCCCAAATCAAATTAGGGGATGATAAGACATTGCAAGTAGAGGGTATTGGAGCCATGGAGGTTCCAACCAAAGAAGGACTAAAGAAAGTGCATGACATCTATTACACTCCAAAGCTCCAACACAATCTGCTAAGCGTTAGATAAATGATGGAAAATAATTACAAGCTTGTATTTGATGAAGGACAATGTATCATTTTTGATAAAAATAATTGTAATCGTGTCATCACACAGGTCCCCATGACCAAGAATAGGTTATTCCCTCTCAAATTTGATGATCTAGGAGGAGCTCAAATTGCAAATGTAGCTATAACAAATCCAAGTGTGCTTTGGCACTTGCGATATGGTCACCTTAATTTTGCTAGCTTGAAACTTCTAACTTCTCAAGCTATGGTGATAGGACTTCCCAAAATCAATGAACAAAAGGAGGTCTGTGAAGGATGTGCTTTGGGAAAGCACTCAAGGTCGAAGTTTCCAAAAGGACAAGCATGGAGAGCCAACTATCCACTTCAGTTAGTACATTCAGACATCTGTGGACCAATGCAAACATAGAGTCTCGAAAACTATTCTTATTTTCTCACTTTCATAGATGACTTCTCTAGAATGTGCTGGATTTATTTTTTGAAACATAAAGATGAAGCTTTTGATTGCTTCATAGATTTTAGAAACAATGTAGAGAATCAAAGTGGGAATTATGTAAAATGTCTTAGGACAGATCGAGGAGGTGAATACTCCTCAAAAGTATTCTTGAAATATTGTAAAGCAAGTGGGATTAAAAGGCAATTCACCATTGCCTATACCCCACAACAGAACGGTGTGGCCGAGAGAAAGAACCACACCATAGTTGAAATGGTGAGATCGATGCTTCAGACTAAGCATCTAACTCATATGTACTAGGTAGAGGCTGTAAGAACCAATGTATATATTCTAAATAGAAGTCCTACTTCTAGTTTAGATGGTGTCACTCCTTATGAGGGGTGGTACGAAAAGAAACCTAATGTAAAGCACTTCAAAGTGTTTGGTTCTTTAGCATATGCACACATTCCTGATGAGAAAAGGAAGAAGCTTGATCCAAAAAGTCAAGCTTGTATATTTGTAGGGTATTGTGAGTCTACAAAGGCATATAGACTCTACAATCCCAAGACTCATAAAGTTATACTCTCCAGGGATGTAATTTTTGATGAAGGGGGAGAATGGGGTCATCAAAGAATTTTTGTTGATGATGAGTCCCAAGATGTAAGTTCTTCACAAGTACAACAGGTGTCTCCAAAGAAAATCAAAGGCACACCACCCCCTCCAAGCCCATACAGGAGTACTACATCAAGTACTTCAACCGCCACTCCAAGTCCTTCTCCACAGAGATCAGTAAGTTCTTCATCGATGGACATTGAAAGAGACTTTCCATCGAGAGGTAAAATAACATTACAACATCATCCATATTTTCAAATGTTGGATCAGAATTTCCATAGAAGATTCACTAGAAGCCAAGCTAGTGAGATGAATACAGTTTTGCAGCAAATTGAAAATTTGCAATTGTATGAAGATGATGACTCCCATGATCCTAGGGGAGATGTAGTCAATTATGCTTTATTGGCTAGTACACAGCTAGAACCATCTAGCTATGAGAAGGCATGTACTCAAAATATATGGTAAGAAGCCATGAAAGAGGAAATAACCTCTATAAACAATAATGATACATGGGATCTAGTAAAGCTACCCAAAGGAAAAAAATATATTGGGCATAAATGGGTCTACAAGACCAAGTACAATGCTGATGGAAGAATTGAGAGGCACAAGGCAAGGCTTAGCAAAAGGTTTTACTCAAAAATTTGGCATTGACTACGAGGAAACCTTTGCTCCTATTGCACAACAAGAAACAATCAGATCAGTTCTTTCCTTCCCTATTCTAATGATCTAAGCGAATCGGAATTTAAAGAGCCGAGATCTGAAAGGCCACACTATTCAAAGAGTCTGGCTCCGTCTGCCAAAAAAAGGTCATATTCTCCCTTTTATTCTTAATTGATTCGTATGTGATTATGAGGTTGTCGACATACATCTCCCACTCCATTGATTGGGTTGACGTCTCAATCAATAAACCAAATATCTAAAGAAGAGAATTGCTTAGTACCACTCACTGTACCTATTAACGAACCAAACAACGAAGGGGTTGGAACCAGCTACTATTGATAGTTGAGTAAAGCCCTGCCCCATTGATCAAAGGGATCAGTCTTATCCAGGGGTTTATTGGCCAATAGAATTATCCGCCTGTCCCTACTTCTTATCTGCCGATCCCTACTTCTCTCAGTCCGGCTCGATAAAGGATGGTGAAGTTTATTAATGAAGGGAGAGGCCCCATTGGAGATTGGTTGAAGAAAGCACTTTATGGCCTCAAGCAAGCACCAAGAGCTTGGTACTCATGCATTAATGGCTATTTCAGTGAGTATGGATTCATAAGAAGCAAAAGTGAACCAACTCTGTACTACCTAAAGCATGGAGTAGACATTATCATAGTTTTTTTGTATGTGGATGATCTAATATTTATGGATAGTAACAATAAAATGAATATGAAGTTCAAAAACTCCATGATGAAACAACTCGAGATAAAATATATTGGTTTAATGTGATACTTCTTAGGGATAGAATTGCATCAATCAAATAAAGGGATCTTCATATGTCAACACAAGTATGCTCGAGACATGATCAAGAAATTTTCCATGGAGTAGTGCAAATTAGTTGCAACTCCAACTGGACATGGGATCCAATTGAGCAAGGACGATGGAGCATCACAGGTTGAAATGACCACATACAGAAGCATGGTTGGGAGTTTGATGTTTCTCACCAACACAAGGCCTAATATTCAATATGTTGTTTCTCTAGTTTCAAGGTTTATGGATAGTCCATCTGAGCTGCATCTATAAGAAACTAAAATAATCTTAAGATATGTAAAAGATACATTGGATTTTGGAATCCATTACCAAAAATGTAATTCTGTAAAATTAGTTGGCTTCAGTGACAGTAATTGGGCCAACAATATAGATGATATGAAATCTACATCAGTAAATTGTTTTAGTCTAGGATCAGGACTACTTACATGGAGTTCCAAGAAATAAATTATTGCAGCATTATCATCGACTAAGGCTGAGTATATAGCCATCACACATGCTAGTACTCAAGCCCTATGGTTGAGAAAATTTCTTGTAGAGATTGGAGAAATTCAAAGTGGTCCAACTCAACTGTATTGTGATAACATAAGTGCCATTCAGTTGGCATACAATCCAGTCCACCATAGCAGATAAAAGCATTTCGATATGAAGTATTATTTCATTCGAGATATGGTGGAACAATAGATAGTTGAGCTTTAATATTGTAACACTTTGGATAATATTGTAGATATCTTCACCAAATGTATAGCTAAAGCTTAATATATAAAGCTGAGAGACTATATAGTCAGTCCTCTCAACTTTAAGGGGGAGAATGTTGGAAATTAAAGTAGTATAAAAAGGTAAAAAATTTATTTACAATGGTAAGCTTTGGACCTTATCCTTTTACCTCCTTGGATGGCAACTGATTGGGCAAATTAGACGACATGGGAAGCAAGGCATTCGACATCAATTTCCATTCCTCCTTTCCTCCCTTTTTTTCTTCATTTCATAACTTCTCCTATATTCCCTAAGGTTGTTAAATCAATCCTATTTAATAATTATAATTTCTAAGTTTTGTAAGGTTAATGAATAATATTTCTTATTTCCATTTTGCTCCAAGACTCATGTGCCACATTTTTGGAAATACTTGAGTGAGAACTTGTAAACTATCTTGAACTAGAGTTTGTGCAATAAAATAAGTATCATTGTTATGTGAAGTTGTAAACTATCTTGAACTATGGTTTGTGCAAGATCATGAGTATAATTGTTACATGAGATTGTTTGATAAGCATTATTGGAAATAATTGAGTGAGTGTTCATATACTTGGACAAGGGTGTGTAAGAAAGAAGTGTGTCATTAAGTAGTTGATTGAGTGGAGTTGATTGAGCCTAGTCAAGTGGAAGTTTTGATTTTATAGTTCAAGTTCTATGAAACAAATTGTTCTATATTCTAAATTGATTTGAGAAAGACATTGAAAGTGATTGAGTATTGTTCAATGTGAAGCATATTGAGTATCTAATAATTCTGTTGTAGTCCAAACATAGCCGACAGCCGACGCTTCCAAGAGTTTAACATTTATTATATATATTGATCCAATAGTTTATTTGGATCTATCATCTTTGTTTTAAAATCTTCATTGGCGTTAATCGCAACTGCCTATTGGCGAGGGTGTGCCCACCTTGAGTGGCTTGTTTATTTCTATTCGTTCACTGCATTTTTCTTATTGATATCTACGTTCGTCATTCATTTCGGTTTATTATTTTATCTTTGTAAGTTTCTGGAGCAGAAGGATAGAAATATCCTTCCAAGTGGTATCAGTCTAGCCGATTCCGGGAGCGTCGTTTCTTTTCATTTTTCCATTTCCGCCGTTCGCGTATTCGTCACATTTCCTCTGCAATTTCGTCTCCGTTCTTCCGTTTGTCCATCTCCGTCCGTTCGAATTCCGAATTCCTTCCAAGAGCAGCGGTGGCCAGGAGCAGTAAAATCCGTAAATCCTTCTTCGTTCTTCCTTCGCCGATAAACATCCGAATGCTCGGTCAGTAAATCCCACGACGCTGGCGAAAGATTTTACGGTTTGCGTCAACCAATCATAAAATAGCATTTAAAATTTTTAAAGACGGAAGCTAAGGTTTTTTCGATTAATTTTTCGCTGACGTCATCAGCCGGGTTTTGGTTTAATTGTATTTATCCCACATTCGGGATACGCGGTGCAAAACTCAGTTTAAACATCAAGTGCCACACTTTATACGGTGTGACCTCGGTCACACAATAGTTGCTCCTTCGCGTGGTCAGCCGTGCGCGGTGTTGTCGTATCGTCCTTGGTGTCGGGTCCCTTCTTCTGTCGTGTGTTCGTGTCCTTTCTTGCTGTTCGGTTCGGTTTGTGTCTGCGCTGTCCGTGCGTCTTTCCTTCTTGCGGTCCGGTTCGGTTCGTGTCTTGTTGTCCGGTTCACAGTGTTTCGTGTCTCCATCGTGTCCTGTCCATCGTGTTGTGCGTCCGCGCTGTTCGAGGTCTGTCCGTCGTGTCCTCTGGCCATCGTATAGCGAGTCGTGTTCCCCGCGTCCTTCCACGTGTCCTGTCCATCGCGTCGCCTTGTGTCCGTGCTGTTCGAGGTCTGTCCGTCGTGTCCTCTTGTCGTCGTGTAGTGAGTCGTGTTCCCCACGTCCTTCCACGTGTCCTCGTCCCTGGTCGTAGTTCCTTACGCAGTGTCGTGTCACGTGTTGCTCGGGTCGTATCCGTTGAGTCTCGGTCTTACGAGTCGTGTCTTGTCCAAACTCCTATCTGTAGTGTCCTCACGGAGCACACAACATCCAATTCCGCACCGCAGTTGGAGTGGCAATTAAGGCGAAATCAACACCAAATTTTTTACCAAAAGATAACCAAATTTTGCAGATCAAGGATTAATAAGCAAGAACTTTTGAGCAGTGCATGAGTCGAAGTTGGAGCGAAAAAGCGGAAAAGTCAAAGGTCCTGACAGTCGATTATCAAGCTCGAAAACGACCAATAACAACACAAGAAGACCTAATCGAAGCCCAGGTACTAAAAATTCTCTTTCTCCTTTTAAAATTGGTAGTTATAATCCACATCATCCACTAGTAGATCCTATGGCTACTAATCCTTCCCCAACTCACGAAAACATCACACAAGGAAACTCAAGTAACTCAGCCATTTTCGATAGTGATTCTCTTCGACTCTTACTAGATGGTATGAACGAAATTGGTGTCCTCCTAAAAGACCTTGTGAAAGCACAAAACCAGCCTAATCCCAATACTAATCCCCAAAATCACTCCCATGCCCAAAGGAATGAAGACAATGTCGATCAAAATGACGATTGGGAACAGCAAATAGGCACTTCGGATAATTCCAGGGATCGCTATCAAAGACAGCGGTATAACCAAAATCAAGAAAGGGACACGGGTTATCACCAACCGAGAGGTCCTAATAATAATAATTTTCCACGAATTGATATGCCCACTTTTGAAGGTCATGATCCTCGTGGTTGGATAGCCAAAATGGAAGGCATTCTTGACTTATATCAAATTAAGGAAATTGACAAAGTCCCTTTCGTTGCATCAAAACTAGGCACTGAGGCCTACCAATGGTTTGTATGGCTTAAACGAGAGAAAGGAGCTACTATTAATTGGAGAAAATTCACTACCTCTTTTTTAGAAAGATTTGATGAAGGAGCTACATCATCATACACAGTAAGACTGTTATCTCTTAAACAAGAAGGGTCAGTTAGTGAATTCGTTTCGGAGTTTACCAGTTTACTACCATACACTTTAGACCTCAGTCCCAACACAGTGGTAGGAGCCTTTCGCAATGGTTTGAAAGAAAATATTCGAGTGGAGGTAGACATGCACGATCCAACCTTGCTAAACAGTTGTATAAGAATAGCCAAGTTGGCCGAGAAGAGACATCAGTTGTCTGCACGGCGTGAAACTTATAGTCGTCCCTCATATCGCAACAATTCCTTTCGTAGAAATGATCAACCATCAAGATATTTTTGCTATAAATGTCGCACTCATCACCCCAGGGAACAAGCATGTGCCCAAAAACAAAACTTTCATATTGAAGGTGATCAATGTGAAGGAGAAGAGGATGAACCTTACCAATCAGAAGAACCTATGCCAGAAGACCTACCATGTACTATAGAAGAAAAAGAAGAGGATACAATGGCGATTTCCGTGCATGCTCTCATGGGTTTAACCGCCCACCATACCATCAAGGTACCGGGATTTCTCCGCTAGAAAAAGGTGAATGTGCTAATTGATTCCGGTAGTACCCACAATTTTATCGACATCAAAACCGCAAAAGCTTTGAATTTATTCATTAACTCTTCCAACAAAGACAAATTCCAGGTTCTAGTGGCCAACGGGGTGAACGCACAATGTGTTGGTCGCACATCTCAAGTTTCCATAAAAATGGGAACTTATACTTGGTTGGGATCCCTTTTCGTCATGAATTTGGGGAACTCGGATGTCATTTTGGGAGTTGAATGGTTGGAAACATTAGACACAGTTAGCTTCAACTTCAAAAAATTATTTGTGGAATGGAGGGAAAACGGTCGAGTCATTCGCTTACAAGGCATTACTACTCCTCCATCACAAATGGTGAGCTCTCATAGTATGGAGAAGATGTTAAAAAAGGGTGGATATGGGTTTATAGCTCAAATTAATTGTTTGGAAAAACAATCTCCAGCAAATTCGGATATTATTGCTCCAGAGTTACAAGACATCATAACACATTACGGAGAGGTTTTCCAAGAACCTCAAGGATTACCACCTAAACGATCTCATGACCATGCCATCCATTTGATTCCAGGGAGTGTTCCTCCTAACAATCGTCCTTATCGCTATCCTCAACCACAAAAGACAGAAATCGAACAGATCGTTCAGGATTTGTTGGATCATGGAGTCATTCGTCACAGCACTAGTCCTTATTCCTCACCTGTAGTCCTGGCTAGACGAAAAGATAACTCTTGGCGTATGTGTCCTGACTTTCGTTCTCTCAATAAACTCACTATCAAGGACAAATTTCCTATCCCTGTCATAGATGACCTATTAGATGAGTTGCATGGTGCAAAATTTTTTACAAAATTAGACCTTCGCTCTGGCTTTCACCAAATCCGTGTTAGAGAAGAAGATATTCCCAAAACGGCCTTTCGTACTCATGAAGGTCATTACGAATTTTTGGTCATGCCTTTTGGTCTCACTAATGCACCATCCACATTCCAAAGCCTCATGAACCAAGTGTTTCGTCCACTCCTCCGTAAGTTTGTGTTAGTTTTTTTTGATGATATTCTCATATACAACAAAACATGGACGGACCATTTACATCATGTGGATAAAGCCCTTCACATTTTACACAAAGAAAAATTATTTGTTAAACGTTCCAAATGTTCATTTGGTGTTCAAGAAGTCGAGTATCTTGGTCATATAGTTTCACATGAGGGCGTCAAAGTGGATCCCAATAAGATTAAGGCAATTCAAGAGTGGCCTTTACCTAAAACCATCAAGAAACTTCGTGGTTTTTTGGGTCTCACAGGTTACTATCGCAAGTTTGTACAAAATTATGGTAAGATTGCAGCACCTCTCACCGCACTCACAAAGAAGGATGCTTTTCGTTGGTCAACAGAGGCCTCTCAAGCCTTCGAAGCTCTTAAGAAGGCCATGTGCACAACTCCAGTATTAGCAACTCCCAATTTTCACAAACCATTTATTATCGAATGTGATGCATCAGGAACAGGAATTGGGGCCATACTCATGCAAGAAGGTCATCCATTGGCATTTGAAAGTAAACAGCTATCAGGAAAAAATTTGGGAAGATCAACATACGAAAAAGAAATGTTGGCTATCCTGCACGCGGTAGAAAAATGGAGACACTACCTAATCAGTAGCCGCTTCATTATAAAAACAGATCATAGTAGCCTCAAACATTTTCTTGAGCAAAGGTTTTCATATCCGGAACAAAATAAGTGGTTAACCAAACTGTTGGGCTATGATTTTGTTATCGAATACAAGAAAGGGAAGGAAAATATAGTCGTCGATGCGTTGTCCAGGAAATATGAAGATGAAGTGGTCATTAACGCTATTTCAGGTCCTTGCTCCCAATGGGTGAATCAATTACAAGATGAATGGTTGTCCAATAGCGAAACTGCTCAGATAATTCAAGAATTATCTATAGGGTCCTCTAAATACCCTTTGTTCTCTTATGAAGATGAAATCCTCCGGAAGAAAAACCGCATTTATATTCCACACAATTCAGAACTCAAATCAAAGATCCTAGACGAATCACACGCCTCTCCATCAGCGGGACATTCAAGATTTTTGAAGACATATTTAAGAGTCAAACAATCATTTTGTTGGAAGGGATTAAAAGCAGAAGTCAAACAATGGGTAGCAGAATGTGAAGTTTGCCAGCGCAATAAAGGAGAAACAGTCAAATCACCGGGATTGTTACAACCATTACCCATCCCTGAACGACAGTGGGAACATATATCCATGGATTTTATTGAGGGTCTTCCAAAGTCGGAAGGCAGGACGAGTAATCTTCGTTGTCGTAGACCGGTTATCCAAATACGCTCACTTTCAGGCTTTACAACATCCATTTTCCGCAAGCAAGGTGGCAAAGGTATTTATGGATTCAATTTTCAAATTACATGGTATGCCAAAAAATATTGTAAGTGATAGAGATCCCATCTTCACTAGTAACTTTTGGCGGGAATTATTTCGACTTAGTGGTACCAAATTGAACATGTCTTCGACCTACCATCCACGAGACAGATGGTCAAATAGAAGTAGTTAACAAATGTTTGGGTACGTACTTAAGATGTTTTGCTCAAGATAAACAATACCAATGGAGCCATTGGTTAGCATTGGCGGAATGGTGGTACAACACTTCTTACCATTACTCAATTAAGATGTCTCCATTTGAAGCATTGTATGGCACCAAACCTCCAAAAGTCGCAGATTACGTACAGGGATCATCCAAAGTAGCCAAAGTGGATGATTGGTTCCAACAAAGGCGAGTCTACACTCACCATCCTCAAAGAGAATTTAGTCCAAGCACGAATCGTATGAAACAACAACAAGACTTGCACCGATCGGAGAGAACTTTTAATATAGGATATTGGGTGTTCCTAAAGTTGCAACCTTACAAACAATCCTCGTTAAAGATAAAGTCTAGCCGGAAGTTGGCCCCATGATTCTATGGTCCCTACAAAATTGTGCGCCGCATTGGAGAAGTAGCCTATCAATTAGAGCTACCTACATCTTCATGAATACACCCGGTATTTCATGTTTCATGTCTCAAAAAAGTAATTGGTCGGAAAGTACAAAGTCAATCGGAATTACCGAGTGCTTGATGAGGAAGGACGCATACATCTCCAACCAGAAGATATACTACAACATAGAATCCAAAAACTGAGATCACGTCAGATTCACGAATTTCTCATTAAATGGCAAGATTTATCAGAGGAGGATGCCACATGGGAACCTGAAAGTATATTCCAGACATTTCCAGCTTTGAGGACAAAGCTTTCCGAGGAGGGGAGTCATGTTGCAGTCCAAACATAGCCGACAGCCGACGCTTCCAAGAGTTTAACATTTATTATATATATTGATCCAATAGTTTATTTGGATCTATCATCTTTGTTTTAAAATCTTCATTGGCGTTAATCGCAACTGCCTATTGGCGAGGGTGTGCCCACCTTGAGTGGCTTGTTTATTCTATTCGTTCACTGCATTTTTCTTATTGATATCTACGTTCGTCATTCATTTCGGTTTATTATTTTATCTTTGCAAGTTTCTGGAGCAGAAGGATAGAAATATCCTTTCAAATTCTCTATATGTTTCTATGAGCTTAAACAAGATACTGTGTGAATTGATTGAAAAGGATTTTGTGTTATATTGGGTTGATATGAGTATGAGTTTGTGGAAGCTTACAATACAAATTTTAGGCAAGTATTCGTGAGGACTTGTTGAGCAGATTTAAGATAAGTTCTAGTGAGGACTTGTTGAGCAAATTTTAGATAAGTCTTGGTGAAGACTTGTTGAGCATATTGGACAAGTTTTAGAGAGGACTTGTGGAAATATAGTGTGAGATTTTGTAGAAGCTTACAAGGGATATTTGAGACAAGTATTTGATAAGACTTGAGAGTAGAGTTGATTGATTGATTTGTTCAAGACTTGGGTTAAGGTATGGGGCAGATCTAGCAAAGTTAATTTGTGATTGAGACAAGATTTGTGTTAAGGCTTGAGGACATATTTGAGGATATGTTTTGGTGTATATTTGAGGACATTTTTGTGCTAGACCAGCAATAAATATTAGACAGATTATGTGCTAGACCAAAGGACTGTGTTTAGTGCAAATTTAAGGATAAATATTGAGCATATTTTTACTAGACTAAAGGATTGTTTTTAGTGCAGGTTTGAGTACAGAGATTAGATATATTTGTGCTAGATAGAAATACTATTTTTAGTGTATATTTGAGGGTAGATATTGAGCATATTTGTGCTAGACCAAAGGACCATGATTAGTGCATATTTGAGACAGGGTTAAGATTAAGCTTTGAAAGTGATATAGTATAGAGGATGACAATCTCTAGTGGATAGAGGTCTATTAGCCAGGGTAATAAATATAGGTCTCGTAATTGAGAGTAGGAGTCTTCAGTGGATAGATATCCATAAGATAGTGTAGTGGAGGTAGTAGTTCTTCTAAAAGATCACTAGCTAGAGCAAAGGAGAAGGAGTTCTCTTGTGGATAGAGATCCATAAAATTGATTAGGGTATTGGTGTCTCCTTTGGATAGAGGTCCATAAATATTGTAATAGGGAAATGTTTCCCAAGATATTTGTTAAATATAATTTAGTGAAATATTTTCTTCATGCAGTAGCCCACATTGGGTGAACCATGTTAAATTTATGTCTCTATTATGTGTGGTGATTTGTGCATTGCTTTGATTACTGCTACAGATATTGCCATTGATATATTTCATAATATTATTTGGAAAAAAAAATTAAAAAATGATCTTATATTGTTCACCCCCCTCTCATTATAAGCGTGTGTTCTTCAATTGGTATCAGAACGGGTTCCTTCGAAAGAGTTTAACAGCTTAAAGAAAAATCTCATAAGAACACATATGGATTCTAAGAGTGGATCCTTAGATAATTCAACACTAGTGTTTGATGGAAGCGATTATGTATTTTGGAGTATGAGAATGAAGATTCACCTAATGGCACTTGGAAATGAAATATGGGAAGTAGTTGAAAATGGATACACACCACCAACTACTCCACCTACAGATAAATATGGTAAGCTTCTACATCATTATAATTCAAAAGCAACGAATGGAATTTTGATAGGTTTACGTAAAACAAAGTTTATAAAGGTTATGCACTATAAATTAACAAAGGAAATTTGGGATAAATTGCAAGGCATATATGAAGGAGATAAAATGATCAAAAATGTAAAGTTACAAAATCTCAAGGGAATATTTGGAGACCTAAAAATGAAGGATGAAGAATATATTAGTGCTTATCTACTTCGTGCAGACTAGGTTGTTAACTCCATGCAAGGACTTGGACTTGAAGTTCAAGAATCTGATGTTTATGATAATATTTTAAAGTCACTCCTAAAAAGATTTAGTGAAAATATTTCAGCTATAGACGAATCAAAAGATAGTGATCTTTTGACAAGGGATGAATTACATGGCATTCTTACAACTTTTGAGATGAGAACAAAATAGGAACCTAATTCCTAAAAAGAAGAATCCTTCAAATCTATGAAGAAGACAAAGGGTAAGAATTCATATTCAAGCAATGAGTTATCCAATGATGAAGAAGTAAATAATTGCAGAAGGAACAAGAATCCAAGAAAGTTTCAAGGTATAAAATATGTTAGATGTTTCAATTGTGGAAATTATGGTCATTATGCATCTGATTTTCAAGAAGCTAGAAATAGCAATGATGAAGAAAAATAGGATCATAAGAACATGGAAACAAAAAAATACAAGTACCAAAAGTAAGGATGTACAAGGCAAGCAAGGAAAGAAGTTCTTCCAAAGATAGAAGAAGAGTTTCTATGCAGATAAAGAAAGTAAGTATTCAAGTAATAGTGATGAAAGTTCCTTAGAAAATGATGAAGTACTATTTCTAGCTAAAGAAAAAGAAGTGGTTAAGAAAATATCACCAATAATCCTCAAGTATTTTAGATGTGGAATTTTTGGTCATATTGAAGATATTTGTACAAAGAGTGGTTTTAGTTTCAGTTATGATGAATATGAAGATACACTTGAAGGACTAGAAGATAATCTACTCATGGCAATAGAGGAAGAAGTAGGTGATCCTATAGAAGACAAATCAAAAGGAAATAAAGATGATTCCAAAGGCAAAGAAATAGAGGAAGAATAAGAAATATGAGAAGTTGATCTTGAAGGTGAACTTATTTTTTCCTTTAATGCATTAAAAGAGGTAAGAAATAAAAAATCCAAACTTAAGCTTCAGTTTCAAGAATGTGATGAAGAGAAAGAAAATCTTATAGAGGATCTAAATAAGTCAATGGCTAAGACAAGAAGATTCAAAGAGAAATTAGAAGCAAAGATTTTAGAATGTGAAAGGTTTGAGCATGAGGTAGCTCTACTAAGGAAGGAATTAAAAGAGTCTAAGGACAAGTTACACAGGTTTGGGAGAAGCTCAAAGAAATTGGATAAGATTATCAAGACACAAAAACCTACATCAAGCAAGATAGGTCTTGGTTTTGAACAAGTACAAAAGAAACAAGGAGAGGAATCAACCTCAAGTTTTGAAGAAGAAAAAGAAACTTCATAAGAAGAGAGTGTAAGAGAGAGTGAGAATTTTTAGGATGATTTGGACAATAGAATGTTCAACAAGGAAAGGAATAATGCACAAAAGAATAAAGGATGGAATAAGAACTAGAACAAGGTAAAAGGGACCAAAAGACCAATGAGGTCAAGGCAAGGTAGTTTCAATGGATGATGCTTATCATGACACAGGTTTGGGCACAAGGCTACATAGTGTAGGACACATGAAAGATAGGAAAATGGGAAATTTAGAAACATGTAATTTTTTTAAGGGTATTGCTACTCTTGTAATCAACTTGATCACAAGGTAATGAATTACAGGGTTCATGACAGGAATAGATATGGCTTCACCAGGAGAAATCCCAAGAAATTTGCACCTCCAAGGAATAACAACATTAAGTGTTATAAGTGCAATAATTATGGACATACAACAAAGTGGTGTAGAGTAAAAATTCTAAAAACAAGCATGAACAAGAATAGTCAGAGGAATCAAAAGGATCGGATGAGGAAGAAAGTGGATAAAGGTAAATATCAATGCTTATTAGGAGTAGAAATACTCCCACCCCAGAATTAACCACCTCAAAAGGAGGTGGGGGAGGGGCTAAGCTACAAGTCTCATTCTTAGACCCGAGCCCCAAAGGTGGCCCTTTGCCATTTATGACAAAGGGGGATAAATTTGAGTAAGGGGGAGAGATTTGAGTTAGGAGGAAAGCATTCAGTTAGGAGAAGCAGTTTCTTAGGAGGAGTAGAAAAGAAAAATATAAAAAAAGTGGTAAAAGGAAAATGGGTTGCCATCAATGACAAAGGGGGAGATTATAGGAAATTTTGAGTAATTATGTTGTGATTGATATCAAGTACTTGGCAAAAGGTAAAGTTTATAATAGTACAAGAAATTTGGCAAACATAAATGGTTATAATATTTTATATTATAAGCCAAAGTGTTTGGTTTAAAAGTTGTGCTATGGGCTCAAGAAGTTAAGGATTTAAATTATTGAATATTTAAATTATTGAATATTTAAATTATTTAAATTAAATATTTAAATATCCTAATTAAAATTTTATATTAAACATTATAAAATAATAAGATTTCTTCAAAGCTTCAAACTCTTACCTGTCGATGTGTGAAGCATTTTGGAAATGCATATTTAAGAGGACCAAAAATAATATTTATGCCTATGTCCTAAGTCTAAGCATAATCGATTCGATTTCGGGGGGAGCAAAGAAGAGTTCCAAGCATTTTGTTTGATCAACAAAGGAAGGAAATAAGTCAAAGCAACAGTGGAAGACTTTCCATGTGGGTGGCTAGCCCAGCTAGTCCTGAGGCTAGCGCTAGAACATTAGTGGAAGGAAGATTTCATGTTCGAATCTTGTGGATGCTTTTTACAGAGTAAGACAGTTGAAATGTATTTTTGACAGAGTTGAAACGTATTTTTGATAGAGAGAAGGTATAAGATAAAGTGTGGGTAATATTATTTCCAAGCAGATGGTTAGCCCAATTGATCGCTAGGCTAGCGCTAAGGTGATGGAAGGAAGGGAGTCATGGATTCAAACATCACAATCACCATTTTGCAAGGTAGAGAGGACAAGCTATTTGTGTGAGCACTTTTACAAGTGGAGGAGGAGATAATTAATATTTTCAAAGGTATGAGGACTTAATTTTTGTTATTATAAAGTGTTAAAAGGTTATGTGGTGTGGAGAAATAAGGAGTTGTAAAGTTTAATTGGGTTATGATTTTTGAAGTCAAATATTGGAGTCATAAGGTGTAGAAAAGGAATATTATTTTTGTAATAAGCTTTTTAATATGCTAAACATTATTTTGAGTATATTGGAGTAATAAGGTGTAAAGGGTGATGTTATTGTTTGTAACCTTTTTGAAGGAAATTTGTTATGATAACTTGTGTGGGTTAATGCATGGTCCTTGAGAACAATAAAAGAATTATTTTCAGAATTCTTTGAGCATCTTATTGAAGAAAATTAATAAGGAAAAAATTGTGGCATCTAACCATTGAGATTGTCAAAGAGATTGAGTGTGATTGAGACATGTTTTGAGGTCTACTCTTCATCAAACAAAAAGGTATGGGCACATCTTCCTTGTGAGTGATTTTTGGATGTTGTGAATGCTAAGTTGGAGAGAAAATGGTTGTTTGATAAGCATTGTTGAGTTTGATTATTAAATATTTTTCTAGAATAAAGGTTGATGATAAAAACCTTGTTTGATAAGTATTATTGGAAATACTTGAGTGAGAACTTGTGAACTATCTTGGACTAGGATTTGTGCAAGAACATGAGCATCATTGTTATGTGAAGTTGTGAACTATCTTGAACCATGATTTGTGCAAGATCATGAGTATCATTGTTACATGAGATTGTTTGATAAGTATTATTGGAAATATGCTTGGACTAGGGTTTGTAAGAAAGGAATATTTCATTAAGTGATTGATTGAGTGGAGTTGATTGAGCATAGTCAAGTGGAAGTGTAGATTTTATAGTTCAAGTTCTATGAAACAAATTGTTCTATATTCTAAATTTATTTGAGAAAGAGATTGAAAGTGATTGCCTATTATTGAGTGTGAAGCATATTTCTACGAGATTAAAAATATTATGTATGAAGTGATTGAAAATGATTTTGTGTTAAATTAAGTTGAGATGAGTAAGATTTTGTGGAAGGTTACAATACAGATTTGAGGTAAGTCTTGGTGAGGACTTGTTGAGCAGATTTGAGACTTGTTGAATATATTTGAGGTAAGTCTTGGTGAAGACTTGTTGAGAATATTAGACAAGTTCTAGAGAGGACTTGTGGATAGATTAGTGTGAGCTTTTGTAGAAGCTTAAAAGGTAAATCTGAGACAAGTCTTTGAGAAGACTTGAGAGCAAATTTGATTGATTGATTTGTTCAAACCTCTAGTAGAGTTGATTTGTGATTTAGATAAGCTTTGTGTTAAGTCTTGAGGACATATTTGAGGATAGAGTTTGGTGCATATTTGAGGACAGGTTTATGCTAGACCAGGAACAGATATTGGACAGATTTGTGCTAGACCAAAGAACTGTGTTTAGTGTAAATTTAAGAATAGATATTGAGAAAATTTATGCTAGATCGAAGGACTGTATTTAGTGTAGATTTGAGTATAGAGAATGGGCATATTTGTGCTAGACCAAAGTACTATGTTTAATATATATTTGTGGTTAAATATTGAGCATATTTGTGCTAGATCGAAGGATCATGATTAGTACAGATTTAAGACAAAGTTGAGAGTAAGCTTTGGAGGTGATAGAGTATATACGATGACAATCTCCAGTGGATAGAGGTCCATTAGCCAGTGTAGTGAAGATAGGTCTTATAAGTGAGGGTAGGAGTCTTCAGTGGATAAAGATCCATAAGCCAATGGAGTGGAGGCAGCGGTTCTTCTAAAATATCACCAACAAGAGCAAAGGAGAAGGATTTCTCCTATCAATAGAGATCCACGAACTTGATTAGGGTATTGGTGTCTCCTTTGGACATAGGTCCATAAATATTGTAATAGGGAAAGGTTTCCCAAGAGATTTATTGAGAAAATTTTAGTGAAATATTTTCTCTATGGAGTAGCCCACATTGGGTGAACCACGTTAAATTGGTGTCTCTATTGTGTGTGGTGATTTATGCATTGACTTGATTATTGTTGTTGATATTGCCATTGATATATTGCATAATATTGATTGGGAAAGAAAATTTAAAATTGTTCTTATACTTTTCACCCCCCTCTTAGTATAAGCTTGTGTTATTCACTTATATTGTTCACCCCCCCTCTCAATATAAGCTTGTGTTCTTAAATCTAGAATAGAAGGTAGTCTAAATTATAGATTCAGGTATTGAAGATAGACCTTGATATTGATAAGAGTTTAGAGACTCCAAAAGAGAATTCACATAGAAGTAGATAAAGGAGACTTGAAAAAAGTCCCATTGAAGGCATATTAAGAAGACTTGAAAAAAGTAACATTAAAATATTAAATATAGAGAAGAAGACTATTGGAAAAGGTCCTTGGCAAAGGTTTATTAGTACTTGGTAAGAAAAGAGACCATTAAGAAAAAATTGAAGGTAGTAAGAAGACATAAATACAATAAAAAATCTTGAGGAAAGTCCTAGTTAAAGGATAGCACATAACACATCAAAGGCAACATATTAGTATTCTACATTGGATAGAAAAATAAGAGAATTCAGATTAGTAAAAGAGCAAGGAAATATTTGGAAAGAGTGAATGCCACAAGGGATGTATTAAAAGTGAGTGAATACCACAAGCATAATATTAAAAGCATTTAAATGCCATAAGGGCAGTATTGAAAAGTGTGAATGTCACAAGGGTAGCATCGAAGAGAAAGGTAATGTTTGAAAGCCACAAGGGCAACTTTAAAGAGAAAGGTAGTTTTTGAATATCACAAGGACAACATTAAAGATAAAGATAGTAAATGGTACAAGAGCAACAATAAAGGAAATAGACATCAAGTTTAGAGAATGCAGGACAATGTTCATGGCATCCTCCATAAGCAAGTTAAGTGCCACAATAGCACCACAAAAAGAAGACTTGAAGCTAGCACAAAAAAATAGCATAAGAATATTGATGCAAAGCATCATAAAAGACCATATGGGCAACATTTAAGAGAAAGGAGAGGATACTAATGGATTTAGGACAATCATCACCATTTGATGACAAGCTCATAAGATAGAGAAAGGAGATCCACTGAAGGTCTTATCAGAGATTGAAGGAAGTGAACAAATCTCATTTCAGAAAGATAGAGAAGTTTATTCTACAAAGTCATTGAATAAGAAACATTGGCTTGATATATTTCAAACTTAATATAAGTTTGAGAAGTCTTATAAGTCAAGCAAAAACATAGTACAACATTCAATAAATAGGAAAAAATAAATATTATTTAGGTAAATTAATGATCAAAATTAAACTGAGCACAGGGGAGAGAAATCAAAGGACAACAAGAAAACTTAAGGCAACATATTCAATCTAAAGAAAAGTGTCTAGATAGACAACAAGGAATATTGACAAGCATCTTGTCAAATTTTGAAGAACACAAAAATGTAAATGTTCAAGTACGAAGGATAACAAGCAGGGCAATAGTATCATCTATAAGAAAGTGAAGTGGCATAGTAGCACTATAGGTAAAAAG
Source organism: Wollemia nobilis (assembly GCA_028583015.1). Taxonomy (NCBI): domain Eukaryota; kingdom Viridiplantae; phylum Streptophyta; class Pinopsida; order Araucariales; family Araucariaceae; genus Wollemia; species Wollemia nobilis. The sequence goes on from JAQPPZ010002623.1 coordinate 148,309, forward strand.
TGCCATAGTAGCTCTATTCATATCAAGCAAAGAGCAAGGTGCAAAAATAAAATCAAGCATCAAGAAAGAGAGGAAAACTACGTTAAGATAAGAAGTCAATGTGTTAAGAAAGTATAGTGTTAAGTTTCAGGTTGGAGGCATGAGTTATAAGATAAGGCAATCTCATTGCCACATGAACATGCACCATATTACATGCACCAAGTTACATAGAGATTAGTTTATTGGGCATGTAAAGGAGATGTGCATAGAACAATGTAGCCAAGCTAGGCTACGTCAAGACTAAAGCCAAGCATGAGTAACTTGAAGTCAAGTACCTAGGATAACATAGGTCAAATTGTAGAGCATAACACCTATGCCTACAATATTAAGGGAGATTAGCAAGCATATTCCACAAGGGACAATGTTATAGTTCAAGAGGAACATAATAAGTGTATTTCACAAGGGATAGCAAAGCAGTTCAAGGATAGCATATGAAGGAAAATATTCAAGGATAATATATGAAGGACAACATTCAGGAGTAAGCAAGAAGAAAGTGCAACCATTAGCTAAGTGTAGAGAAAGAAAGGTTAAAATTTTAAAGGTAGAAAAGCACCATTGTTGAATAGTGTGAAACCTACCAATTTTGAGTGAAGTGAAAAAGGAAAGCAAATGTCGTCTTTGCTATGTTTGAAGAAGTTATGGAAGTCTAAACGCCATTTACCCAAAGGAAAATCCAAAGAATATTGAAGCCAATTGCCATACACAATAGACAAGCACCATTTGCACCAGCCAAGTGCTATTTGTAGACAACCGAAGATGAAGTAAAGTGTCATCATAGGAGACAGGGATAATAGGACGAAATTATCTTTGGAAAATACCGTATTAAATCAAGAGTTGAGATTTATTCTAAAGCAAGCCCACACTGGTGATGGTGACAATCGTCCGAGCGAGTGCTTGTCTCAATTTTCACGGGCTTTCCAACGACAGGTTAAAGACTGCAGTGACGTGACAATTCCCGAGCAACTCTCTTTCCCCGTACAATAATTCTTCACGAGATTGCAGAGTAAGCATCAATTTTGCTGATCAATTCACATTAAATTTGATGACTTGACTTGTAAATGTTATATAGTAAGACTAAGGGATAGCCTGGCCAATGTACTCTTTGTAGCCTTTATTTCTTTTTCAGATCGAAATAGATTGAATTAGATCGCTTGTACATGTTATAGTCATGTTATAGTCAGTCAGGGATTGCAGGCCAACGTACTCGTTGTAGTCTGTCTAAGCACGACCCACTTTTTATATTTTAAGATCAATAATACAAATTGAATTTGATCGCTTGTACATGTTGGTATAGTGTAAGGGATTACCCAGCCAATGTATTCGTTGTAGTCTGTCTAACCAGTACATACAAATTGAATTTGGTCGCTTTCGTTGTAGTCTGTCTAATCAGTACGTGCAAATTGAATTTGATAGCTTGTACATGTGGTTGTAGTCTGTCTAACCAGTACCTACTCCTTTATTTATTGGAGTTCTTGTTTCGATTTTCGCGTGCTTTCAGGTTAAAGACTATTGTAGAGGAAGGATACCAATTTTCAAACCAATACACCTTGAAGTTGATCTAGGGATTCCTTCTCCAGTGTACTCGTTGTAATCTGTCTAAACAGTACCCACTCTATTAACATTATAGAAATATTTTCCATGCCTCTCAAACCATTATATTTCCTTCATCAAGTTATTGATATGATTTTAATTGAAAGATACAATAATATTTCCTCTATGAAGTTAATATCTATATATCAAATTATTATACATTTTTTATTGAAAGATATAATATTCTTTAGCTAGTTACCTTATAAAACTTGGCTTTCAACAAAATAAAGATCAACATAATGATTAACTATATTATTTGTGATCCGAATTTCCTTTTTTATAGACATGAGATAACATGTCTATGATGTTGTCTCCATCAATAGGTGATGGATATCAAAATTAAACAATCCAATCTAGACATATATTTTTCTTTACTACATTGACAATAATTTATGAATCCGCTTCAATTAAAATTATACCATTTTTCAATGGCAGTCTTGATCTTTGTAAGAAGTAACTTAGCTTTTACATAGTTAATTCTTGAAGATCAATAAAATTATGAGTACATATGGAGATATTTTACTTTGTTATTTAAAAAAAAATGTCAATTCTATTAGCTTTCTTAAGGTTTCCTTTAAAAGAACCATCAAAATTAAGCTTATTTTATTTTATTTTTGTGACACACAGACACATCCAATTGTGGTTTGAACTTAGATATCCTAAAAGAGATCCCAAAGCCATACCACTACAACGTCCCAAAGGGACAAAAATTAAGCTTAATGAACTAAACTTTGAAATTTTTTATTTTATCATAGCTAAGTGGAGATCTATTGAATTATATTGTTATGGATTGATATCATATTATCTACATAATTTTACCCATATGAAATTTTCTTTGGACTCCCCACCAAAGGAATGTTGAAGCCTTAGGGAGGGTCTCAAGTGACCAAACATTGTTATAATAGTTGTATAATTTTGATGATTATGAAGCATTATCCTGACATATAGTATCGAACTTCTTTTGATAAACTCTAAATTAACTCATCCTTCCCCAAAAAATGGGGGGAAATAGAACTCCTTAATCATCTTTTGGGTTTGATTTATTATTTTTTAAGATTCTCTCTATTAACTAGGTTGCTAATCAGAATCTAAAATACATAAATATTGCTTACATTAACCTGATATTTGACTTTTGAACCTCTACATGTCAATGATGTCAAATTAGATATTAATAAGAGGATAGTAAAGTATTAAACTAAAACTTAGTATAATTTTCTTCATTGATCCACCATCTAATATGTTTTAATGAATTGTAAATTTTCTAAGATGAAGGTGTAACCCAATTTATATGTAAGGTTTATTTTTTAAAAAAATTCAATACATCCACATAACTTGTTTATTTTTGAAGTAACACTTTTTTCAAAGTTCCTTGTTCCTAGAATATCTCTGACCATATTTTTCAACTAATGATAAACTAATAGATACTGAATTTAGCATGTATGTCCCTCCAATATCATTTTTTCTTCAAACCCAACCTAATTTATAAAGAGAAAGACCAAATTTATGCTCATATTCTTTTCAAAGAAAATAACTTTAATTTTTATCAAATATAAATGCTCTAACCATTGGCAATGTGATATCACACATTTAGAGCTATATTGAAATGTAACCTTTATATGCTATTTACTATTAAACATGGTTAATGACTTACCTTTTCAACTTAGTGAGCAACAGTTTATTACATCAAAAACTAAGTCCCAAGGATTCTTTTTTTGGTCATACAAGAAAATTGATTTACAAATGTATTTTTCTAAAATATATTACCTATAAATAAATTGGTAGTAATCATTAGCATTGAAATAATGTTCATAAATAACCATTAATATAGTAAAAATTTCATGCTTCATAAAAGTATTGAAGGTTATATTATAATTTAAATTTAAACTTTCATTCCTAACTTAAATGGTTTTTACTCTAAAATTGATCGCACTTATTCAATTTACTACCTATATTTTTATATATTTTCCTATGATGTTATCTAGCCATGTATGTTGTTATAGTAATATTCCATTATTCAGGATATTAACCATATGTCCTACATTAGGGTAGATTTCATTTACCACATGGTAAAAAGTAATCTCTATTTTTACCACTAGGTTATTCCATTATTTGATATGACTTACCATTGTAAATATCATTAACTATTTACCTATAGTTAATGATATATAGTTAAGTTGATTATTCACATTGTAACGTGAATAATAACTTGTTAGTCGTTTACTACCTAAGGGGGAAACAGTTACCATAAGCTATTTCTAGCCTAAGACCTTTTTTATTTAAACATCATATGATATCAATATTAAACTCTATGGTTTATGCATATTTTATTCTATTGTACATTTGTCATCATTATCATTAGAGCTATGGAGGAGGAAAGCAAGGAGGCAAGGTGCACTGGGCAAGGCGAGAGGAAATATCATTCCATATTGTTAGGGTGAGAAAATTCTCATTCCATGAATTTCAAGGCAACTAAGTCATCCGCAGGTCATCCATGTGAGCATCAGCAGGCCCACGTGCACCCGCAGGCACACCCTTTGATCGACAACCAAAAACTCATTTTCGATAATCGATTTGAGGAGGCACCCCCTATATTGAGGTGAGGGCGAGAAGCTCCCTCACATTATTGATAGGGTGGAGAAGACTATTAGTCCCTGGCTAATATAGTGTCTGACCACTAATGCAATAGGGATATACACCTGACAAGGAGGAGAACCCTGTTAGGCCCTACATGACCCGTGAACCACTAGATGGACATATCAGACTACCCCTAGTACGATCTAACTTTGATGTCTAACAAGACTATCATCGACCCCAAAATGATAAATCAACATTGTTGTGGTGATAGACGTGATCGCTAAGACACTACTCGACAGACCCTGCAAACATTGATATAGTTGGACAGACTTCATGTAATCTTCATAAACTAATGTGATATTGATCGAGGTGGTGATATGGCACAGACGTATGGTGGACATATGACACTCCCCAACTGGTTGACATGGCATCAAAGCTGGATTGGATCACACCTAGTAATCGTCTAAGCTAGAACAAGGATGACGTGTCACCTAGGGATTATCTCTCAAACTATTGAGTTGGTGTTCACTAGTGGGCTAACACATTGTGCTTTCTCCTGACGTATACAGGTGGTATTTTGGTATTTATTATTACGTGCAGAAAAATCACAGGGAAGGAATGTTGATTACCTGAAGTTAATCAAATACCATCGAGTGTAAGTTTGTTTTTAACAAATAATAGTGCAACCATAGGTTGTATTTGGGATAAATAGTCCCATTTTTTTTAGCTTCATGATGGAAGATGAAATAAAAGGAATGTCTTCCCTTTAGGTTTCAGCTCGGCCACACTGGCCCAATCGGTTCTTCAGGCCCACGCTAGAAAATTTTCACTTGAGGTCACAAGTTCAAGGTCATCGAGCCTGAAAAGATATTTTTTTTACTAATAAAAACAAAAGGAGTGACCACTTTCCAAGGTAGATATTTTTTTTTGCATATTTAATTTTTATTTTAATTATTTTCTTAAATAATTTAATATTAGCTTTAAATCAAATTTTAAAAACCCTTTAATTAAATTGATTTTGAAGCTTATAGTAAATTATTATTTTAATTACTTAATTAAAATTTTGATTACAAATCTAAAACAAAGACAAAGGATATCAAATAAGTATTTTTGCAAAACATTCATAAAGTGTTTTTTTTTTTTCTCAAAATTTGGAGAAATAAAATAGAGAAGAGCATTTTTTTGTAAACTTAGGTAGCCCTAATTTCTTCTCAATACCCTTGTTAATTTTTCAAACAATAAAGTATCAAACTTGAATTCTTTTTTGCCAAATTATTACACAAGGAGACAAAATTTTGTAAAATTCAAAGGCAAAGTATGCATTTATTTTCTCCAAGAGGATATATAATACATTAAATTGCACATTCTATTTTTTGCAAAATTGAGAAGAAATTGAAGACCTTGGCTCCATAAAAACCAAGTTGTATGTCGACTGGTTCTAGAAGCCTTTCAAACTCGGGTCATGTGTCGACTTTACTTGAAAGGAGTGCTATTTCGTTAATTTTGTAAATCAAAGGGGGGAAGACAAGAAATTGTATTTCTTTATAAAATTGTAACACAAAGTGAGGAGCACTTAAAACAAAATTAAAACTTGTTAATTTTGCAAAACAAAAAGGAAATGCAATTGTTTTATGCCACATTCTTTGCAAAATTGAAAAACAATAGGAGACATAATATATCAAATTTTTGCACAACACAATTCCAAAATTTGTTGCAAAAGTTGGTGATGAAGGTGCATTTTCGATATTATTCGACACCTTTATTACAAATTGGCAAATGAGGTTCATTTTTTGTTGATCTGACCCCTAAGTGATAATAATTTTGTGGGTACTCTTTGATTTATTATTGCATTTAATTTCTTATTTTTTTCAATTATAAGTCATCAAAATCAAGAGTACTCAAACCCCCAAAATTTCACAATAAATTGTGTAATTCATTTGTACAAATATAAGCCATTTGTAAAATTGATATTCTCTCCTTACAAACCCTAAAATTCACTCTTATTTGTTTGACTCAATATCCTCAAACTGATTATTCCTCTTTAAGATGATTTTTAGGCAGGTACCATTAAATATCTTTTTGAGTGAATTTTTATTTCACTTCTTATTTTTTTGGCTTAAATATTTTCAAACTAATTATATTTCTTCAAAGAGAGTTTTCAAGTAGGTGACATTAAATACCACTTAAGAGTGAAAGAAATATCATCTTAGTACAGATTCTAGGACCTTCATCATGGCAACTATCAACAAATACCTAAATGATACACAATTTCTTGAAGGTCCTAACTATTCAGCTTGGAAAACTAAGATGAAAGTCATACTTACTGTAGAGGAAATGTGGGATTTAGTAAATGGCACTGAAACAAGACCCACATCAACAAGAGTAGATTAGAAAGCATGGGACAAAAAGAACAATCATCTTCTCATGTTGATTCTCCTAGCTCCTACTGATGAGATCTAGCATCACATAAGTGAAGCTAAAAATAGTAAAGATGCATTGGATGCACTTTATACCATTTTTTAAGGTAAGAATCAATCGAATATTCTAAACCTTCAAACACAACTTCATTCACTCCATATGAAGTCGGGAGAATCAGTAGAACTATTACTCTACAAAGTAGCATAACTGAAGTTAAAGCTAAATGCTTTAGGAGCCAAAGTAGAATATACTATTCTAACTTCAATGATATTGAGGGCTCTTCCAAAATCCTATAATATGTTAATCACATCCCTTAATGTATCTCAAAGAACAGTTACCTTTGTAGATTTAGTCAATTTGATTCAAATGGAGGAATAAAATCAACTTCAAAGTGATGAAGTGACAAACAATACATTTTACTCGAACAATTAGAGTGAAAAAAAGAAAGAAAATTTTCATAAGGGAGGATCATCTTCAAAAGGTAAGGGAAAAAAACCTCAAAAAAATTTTTTCTCACATTGTAAAAAGGACAACCATGACACCAATCGGTGTTGGTTTAAAAACAAACAAAACAAAAATGGCAAAGGCACATCACAGAAGCAAAACAAAGGCAATGTTGCTAGTGAAGTGTCTGACTTCGATTCTGATTCTGGTTCAAAAAGAGCATACAAAGTGCTCATGGCTAAAACATCATTGTAAAGGTAAAGAAACGTGTTGCCTTAGTCAATCACCTTTCCAACTCTCTTTTTAGGATTCATAAACAACATAAGTTTTTTTTTGAAGTACTTGAAATAAAGGGATGATTGTACATTTTTTAGGCTTCATAAATAGCAAACTCTTTTTGTTTGAAGTACTTGTAATAAAAGGGGGTATTTTTTGGTGTAAATTTACCTAGGAGGTAATCTTGTAAAACCCTTAAAACAAAGCTTCATGAGTTGCACATCTTTTGCAATTAAGGGGGGATAAATATTTCTTTTCTTACTTCACACAAATTTTTGTTAAAAGAGAATAACACTTATAAGGGTTCATATTTGGCAGAGACTGACACCTTAGTCACACTTATTTCAAAAATTCCATTACAACATGTTTTTGCAAAAAAAGGGGGGGAAACTTATAATCGTGCATTTTCAGCAGCGACCGACACATTAGCTACCTTATCAAAACTTTTACAAAGTTATATTGTAACTGAATGAACCTCGTATATAGTGATATGCTCTAGTACACCTAGTGGTTGCACCAACTGGTTACCCATGCAATCCAGTTGGATGAGAAGATTACAATAAGGACATTCGTTGAAGTGAAGACAAAGTGAGGAATGACCTATTTTTTGCTTAAAAATAGCCAGAGCACTATGACAGAGCAAGAACTAGCAGATCAACATATTTTTTTACTGTATTGGGACAATTATATACATTACCCAAATAATGTAATAAGGAGGGATGTTAGAGTAATAATTATCTACCCATGTATGTATAGATCACTACAATTTAAGTTATGTTGTACTTATTTAATTTTTTTTAAATGAGTTGATCATGTATGGTGGGTATGGTAAGAATACAACTATAGAAGGTTTCATAATATAAAAATAATTTAAAAAAACATAGGAATTATAGAAGTTTTTAAAATAAGTCTCATGCCTGAGTTTGGAACTGTATTCTTACCTCTTTTGTTGAATGTTTATAGACATAGTCTCATCATGGGTAGTCTCAAGTATGAAAAACCCTTTTGGTTACAAGATTTGAATTTATCAAGTTTAGTTTTGATTGTGCTTTCAAAAAATTTAAGGAAATTTGGTACAGATGGCAATTTTCATAACAATGAAGGAACAATTCTCCACTTAGTCAAATTAATATATAATTTCAATTAACAATTGTATAGAGGCTAACACACTTCTTACTAGAATAGAAAACTGAAAAGGGATGGAAATATATTTCTAGGATGATTCATAAATTATCATTAATGCTATCAACAAAATGGATGTGGGTATTAGATGAAACTCATATTATTGCTATTATTCATCAACTATTTTTGGAAGTAGTCTCTCGTAAATGCAACCATACCTATAGATAAGGAAACTATATAATAGATAATTTAGCCAATCATGGTGTTGATCTTTGTTGCAAAATTTTCAAACTTTAGAAGGTAGTTTGATGAGTGAGATTTTGTATCTTTATGAAAATGGTGCCAAATATTGTATTGTGAAAACATACCAATTTGAGGAAGATTAAAAATATATTTGATAGAAAAATAAATAAGGAATATATTTGACAAAAATGCAAGATGGATGTGGTTTAATTGATTTGACAACAAATGAAATGTTTTGTTAATTTGACGAGAATGGCCCTAACAAAGTTATAAATACCTTATCAAAATAATATTTATAATATTTTTTCATTTAGTATACATTTTGTAACTTATGGAAGGTGAACCACCAAATTTCCATATAGGTAACCTTCTAACTCATGGAATATAAACCGTCACATTTCCATATGAGTGATCTTTTAAATTTAATAAGGTGGATTTTGAACCCACCAAATATTGTATAAATAGAGATGTACCCTTGATGATAAAAAACATGAGTAATGTTATAGCCTCACATTTCTTCTCAAAGGTTGTTTGCAATGTATTTTTTTTTAACAAAAAAATTATTCTATTATTTTTTCATATATTTATTTTTTTGGTGTGTTGTACTCTATTGTTGTTTGAATTGTAATATATGTTTATTTTTCTTATTTCAAAATTCTATGTTTTAAATTAACATTAGACATAGTTGTCTTGATCAATTTTTTTATATCCAATGATGTATCTCTCAATCTATAATAAATTAGGGACTACTTATTAATGGTTATAATGCTCTTTTGGGATGTAAATATGTTATTGCTTCAAAGTCTTGTAATGAATTTTAACATTGTTTAACTTTAAATAGAGTTTTGAAAGTCATCTATTGAGATTTTAATTTGAAAGCAAATGGTCCTACAAATCCATGGTGAAAATAAACAATTGCAAAGTGAATTAGTGTAAAGTTTTTGTTACAAACATAATAAAAAATTAGTGTTTTTAAAATAGTTGAAGCATTTAGTGATCCAAGCATACTTTAAAGTAAACTATATAAAGTTCTTAGAAATGATATTATCTTAATGTTTTATCCTAATAAAATAATATTTGCATTGTACCTAATAAAAATGGATTAATATCAAATATAGTTGTCTTGATCAATTTTGTATATCCAATGGTGTATCTCTCAATCTATAATATATCGGAGTATATTTGTTAATGGTTATATTTTTTTATTGGGATGTTACTATTATTATTAATTCAAAGTCTTCTAATAACTTATAACCTCATTTAAGTTTAAAAAAAGTTTTGAAAATCATCTGTTGAGATTTAGATCCTGAAGCAAATGGTCCTTTAAATCCATGGTGAAAATATACAACTACAAAGTGAAATTAGTGTAAAGTATTTTCTTGTAAACATAATAAAAAACTAGTGTTGTTAAAATAGTTGAACCATATAGTGATCCAAGCATAATTTAAATTCAACTATATAAAGTTTTTTACAATGATATTATCTTAATGACTTATCCTAATGAAATAATATGTGTATAGTACCCCATAAAAAATGTTTGATTTAATAATGCATTGGGTAAATTACTAATTGATAGTAGAGGAAGCCTTAGATTGTAATGTTAGGACGTAAGGCTAAAAATCATTACGAAAAAACATAATATTTTTACATTAGAAATTTAACAAATTGTTAGAAAGTTTCTAATTTGTTATCTAAATTGTATTTCTCATCTACAAGGTTTGATTTAGATAATAAATCTATGTATTGTAATTTATAAAGCATATGAAATCAATCCATTACCTAAGAGGAGATATTAATAAGTGTCTTCCAATTTATAAAGTTGTATTTGCACTAAGTATATTTTGAAATTTTGAATTTAAGTTTAATTGATATAAATTTATTATAATATAAAAAATAATACAAATTTTGAAACATGTTGGTTTGGTTTTGTATGTGTCAAAAATGTTATTAATATATTTTTATGTAATTAATATATTGTCTTGTAAAACAATGAAAGTAGTGTGGAAGTTATCCATTACACTTTAGGTTTTGAAGTGCAACATAATAGATAAATTAGCATGGAGGAATTTCATAATATTTTAAGATTTCTAGGATAGCATAAGATGGTATTTACTTTGGAGAAAAGTCCTTGCATGTTAGGAATTTCATGGAAACATAAATAAAAAAGTATTTTTGAGGTTATTCCTTGCACTTCAGATACATCATAGTAAGAGAAACCTATAGATGATATATTTCACTATGAACAACTCTAATATAGGTATGTTGTCTATATTTATTTTTATCTCAGGCCCGAGGATAGGTTAGTTGACCCTTGAGTATTAGGGTTAGGAATTATTTATTGTTTTTATAATATAAATAGATGAGTTGTGTTATTTTTGGTTTATCATTCATACTTGTAATGGTCATTGCCTTTGGTAAGCATAAGAGAATTCTCCATATCTAAGTGGTTAAAAGGATTTTCCTTGTTAGCTTTTGATGCTCAACACTTAATGTAAATAACCACAAAATCAAATATAAAGTTGCAATATAAAATACTCAATAATGACAATAAATTACACAAGTATAACTCATAAATAATTTCAGAAATAACTCATAAAATAGTCAATTGAAAATACTCACAAAATTACTAAGAATGATATAGAATTAAGGTTTACTAATGCATGTATGTGCAATGCTCTTTGATCTCTCTTATCACACATCCATTGCAATGCTTAGTCACAAATATATAATAGAATGTGACTCTTCATATGGAGCACTCTTGACCTTCACCCTTCTTTTGAAACTCTCACTTTCCTATTCTAAGGACACATGTGCACTCTTACATAATGGATTCTTGTGCACATTTACACTCACAACATTTGCACACTTAATTACATGATACTTATGCATTTGTGAACATAGTAGAGGTCTAGATTATGCATGGTTTGGGTTTGATAGTGTCTGGTCCATGTGCTACTATTTCTTCTAGCATGAGGGGATTCAATAACAAAGTGCAGAGAGATGGCAGATGGTAGCCCCCTCCTAGGGATTTTCTTAAGATTAATAATGATGGGTCTTTAAGAGGTAATCTTGGAAATACTGGTATTGGTGGAGTGGGACATGATTGCAATGGTGGGTATGTTTCTTTTTCTCATATTTCAAAGGAAGGCATACCAATAATTATATGAAATCCCTTGTTGTTGTTTATGTATTGGAGCAAGGATATGCTTTGGGTTGGCATAGGATAATTTGTGAATCATATTCTCAAATTAATTTATTGAATACTTGTAATATTACCAATGTTAATTGGATGTTGGCAGGGGTGGTTAGGTAGATTCTTCGTTTTCGTTGTCATATGGAGTTCATCACTTTTACTCATATTTCAAGGGAGTGGAATGGTGTTGTTGACTATTTGGCTAAATGGGCCTTTGAATTTCAAGAAGGTTGGAGTGTTAGGGAGTGGCATCAACTTCCTTCAGTATGCTCTCAAAATCTTACTAGTTTATTGAAAGCTGATATGCCTAGATGAGGAAGTTTTGTTGTAATTTGATTCTTGACTCTTGTATATTTTTCTGATTTCAATAAAAAATTTACCCCTCTTTTTATCAGAAAAAAAATCAAAGTCTTCTAATCACTTATAACCTCGTTTAAGTTTCTAAAAAGTTTTGAAAATAATTTGTTGAGATTTAGATCTTGAAGGAAATGGTCCTTCAAATCCATGGTGAAAATATACCACTACAAAGTAAAATTAGTGTAAAGGATTTTCTTGTAAACATAATAAAAAACTAGTGTTGATAAAATAGTTGAAGGATATAGTGTTCCACGCATAATTTAAATTCAACTATATATATTTTTTTTAAATGATATTATCTTAATGACTTATCCCAATTAAATAATATTTGTATTGTACCCCATAAAAAATATTTTATTTGATCATGCATTGGGTAACTTCCTAATTGATAGTAGAGGAAGCCTTAGATTGTAGTGTTAGCAAGTAAGGCTAAAAATGATTACAAAAAAACACAATATTTTTACATTAGAAATTTAAAAAATCGTTAGAAAGTTTCTAATTTGTTATCTAAATTGTATTTCTCATCTACAAGGTTTGATTTAGATAATAAATCTATGTATGGTAATTTATAAAGCAAATGAAATCAATCCATTACCTAAGAGGAGACATTAACAAGTGTCTTTCAATTTATAAAGTTGTATTTGCACTAAGTATCTTTTGAAATTTTGAATTTAAGTTTAATTGATATAAATTTATTATAATGTAAAAAAATAATACAAATTTTGAAACATGTTGATTTTGGTTTTGTATGTGCCAAAAATGTTATTAATATATTTTTAAGTAATTAATATATTGTCTTGTAAAACAATGAAAGTAGTGTGGAAGTTATCCCTTAAACTTTAGGGTTTGAAGTGCAACATAATAAAGAAATTAGCATGGAGGAATTTCATAATATTTTAAAATTTCTAGGATAGCATAATACGGTATTTACTTTGGAGAAAAGTCCTTGCATGTTAGGAATTTCATGGCAACATAAAGAAAATAGTATTTTTGAGGTTATTCCTTGCACTTCAGATACACCATAGTAAGACAAACCTATAGATGATATGTCTCACTATGAACAACTCCAATATAGGTATGTTGTCTCTATTTATTGTTAGCTCAGGCCCTAGGATAGGTAAGTTGACCCTTGAGTATTAGGGTTAGGAATTATTTATTGTTTTATAATAAAAATAGATGAGTTGTGTTATTTTTGGTTTATAATTCATACTTGTAATGTTCATTGCCTCTGGTAAGCATAAGATACTTCCATGTTAGCTTTTGATGCTCAACATTTAATGTAAATAACCACAAAATCAAATATAAAATTGCAATATAAAATACTCAATAATGACACTAAATTACACAAGTATAACTCAGAAATAATTTCAGAAATAAATCATAAAATAGTCACTTGAAAATACTCATAAAAATACTAAGAATGATATAGAATAAAGGTTTACTAATGCATGCTATGTGCAATGCACTTTTGATCTCTCCTATCACACATCCATTACAATGCTTAGTCGCAAATATATAATAGAATGTGACTCTTCATATGGAACACTCTTGACCTTCACTCTTCTTTTGAAACTCTTCACTTTCCTATTCTAAGGACACATGTGCACTCTTACATAATGGATACTTGTGCACATATACACTCACAACATTTGCACACTTAGTTACATGATACTTATGCATTTGTGAACATAGTGGAGGTCTAGATTATGCATGGTTTGGGTTTGATAGTTTCTGGTCCATGTGCTACTATTTATTCTAACATTAGGGGATTCAATAACAAAGTGCAAAGAGATGGCAGATGGCAACCCCCTCCTAGGAATTTTCTTAAGATTAATACTAATGGGCCTTTAAGAGGTAATCTTGGAAATACTAGTATTGGTGGAGTGGGACATGATTGCAATGGTGTGGTATGTTTATTTTTCTCATATTTTAAAGGAAGGTATACCAATAATTATATGTAAGCCCTTGTTATTATTTATGCATTGGAGCAAGGATATGCTTTGGATTGGTGTATGATAATTTGTGAATCAGATTCTCAAATTATTAGTAATTTAATGAATACTTGTAATCTTACCAATGTTAATTGAAGGTTGGAAGAGGTTGTTAGGTATATTCTTTGTTTTCATTGTCATATGGAGTTCATTGCTTTTACTCATATTTTTACTCATATTTCAAGGGAGTGGATTGTTATTGCTGACTGTTTGGCTAAATGGGCCTCTAAATTTCAAGACAGTTGGAGTGTTAGGGAGTGGCATTAGCTTCCTTAAGTATGCTCTCAAAATCTTACTAGTTTATTGAAAGTTGATATGCCTAGATGAGGAAGTTTTGTTGTAATTTGATTCTTGACTCTTGTATATTTTTCTGATTTCAATAAAAAATTTACCCCTCTTTTTATCAAAAAAAAATCAAAGTCTTCTAATCACTTATAACCTCGTTTAAGTTTTTAAATATTTTTGAAAATCATTTGTTGAGATTTAGATCCTGAAGGAAATGGTCCTTCAAATCCATGGTGAAAATATACAACTACAAAGTGAAATTAGTGTAAAGTATTTTCTTGTAAACATAATAAAAAACTAGTGTTGTTAAAATAGTTGAGGCATATAGTGATCCACACATAATTTAAATTCAACAATATAAAGTTTTTTTAAATGATATTATCTTAATGACTTATCCTAATGAAAGAAAATTTGTATAGTACCATATCAAAAAAAATTGATTTGATCATGCGTTGGGTAACTTACTAATTGATAGTAGAAGAAGCCTTAGATTGTAGTGTTAGGAGGTAAGGATAAAAATAATTACAAAAAAAACATAATATTTTTGCATTAGAAATTTAAACAATAATTAGAAAGATTCTAATTTGTTATCTAAATTGCATTTCTCTTATACAAGGTTTTATTTAGATAAGAAATCTATGTATGGTAATTTATAAAGTAAAATAAATCAATCCATTACCTAAGAGAACAAGTTTCTTTCAATTTATAAAGTTGTATTTGCACTAAGTATCTTTTTAAATTTTGAACTTAAGTTTAATTGATATAAACTTATTATAATGGAAACAAATAAAACAAATTTTGAAACATGTTGGTTTGGTTTTTGTATGTTTCAAAAATGTTATTAATATGTTTTGAAGTAATTAATATATTGTTTTTAAAAAAAATAAAAGTAGTGTAGAAGTTATCCCTTACACTTTAGGGTTTGAAGTGCAACATAATAAAGAAATTAGCATGGATGAATTTCATAGAACTTTAAGGTTTCTAGGATAGCATAAGAAGGTATTTAATTTGGAGGAAAGTCCTTGCATGCTAGGATTTTCACGGAAAATAAAGAAAAAAGTGTTTTTGAGGTTATTCCTTGCACTTCAGATACTTCATAGTAAGACAAACCTATAGATGATATATCTCACTATGAACAACTTCAACATAGGTATGTTGTCTATATTTATTATTAGCTCGGGACCTAGGATAGGTTAGTTGACCCTTGAGTATTAGGGTTAGGAATTACTTATTATTTTAGAATAAAAATAGATTAGTTGCGTTATTGTTGGTTTATCATTCATACTTGTAATTTTTATTACCTCTGGCAAGCATAAGATACTTTCCCCTCTCTAAGTGGATAAAATGATTTTCCCTGTTATATTTTGATACTCAACACTTAATGTAAATAACCACATAATAGAATATAAAGTTGCAATATAAAATACTCAATAATGACAATAACTTACACAAGTATAACTCAAAAATAATCTCAAAAATAACTCATAAAATAGACACTTGAAAATGCTCATAAAAATACTAAAAAAATATAGAATAAAGGCTTACTAATGCATGCTATGTGCAATGCACTTTTAATCTCTCTTATCACACATCCATTACAATTCTTAGTCACAAATATATAATAGAATGTGACTCTTCATATGGAGCACTCTTGACCTTCACTCTTCTTTGAAACTCTTCACTTTCCTATTCTAAGGACACTTGTGCACTCTTACATAATGGGTACTTGTGCACATTTACACTCATACTATTTGCACACGTAATTACATGATACTTGTGCATTTATTACACATTATTACATTACATGAAATATTTACTCACACTCTAATCTAGGATACACCTAATCTAAAATTTACAATGATGTACACAATGTGGTACATTAGGATGTACCAAATAATGTAATATACTCCAACATTCCCTCTATAAGTAACTAGGATTTCTCTTACACTCGAAATCTAGAGCTATTACTTGCTATGGGATCTACTAATGAAGAATCTACATTTTATTTATGCAAATATTATTTTTGTTATTAGTTCTCAAATATTTATTATTTTTAAATATTATTTTTGGATGTTGCTTTGATTAAAATGTTGATGTTGGACACTTGTGATGGTGTAAAAAATGTCAAAGAGGTGTGCGAGCTATTATTGAAATTCTTTTGACCATATCTATATTTTCTTAATTAGATACTTTCTATCAATTTTTTTGCTACCCATATTTGATATAATTTTTTTCTATAATATTGTGGTTAGGAAAAATATTTGTGTTTCTTAACTTGAAATATAATTATCATAGGCACCCAAACATTATGGAAGACATGTCTTATTTTGAGTATCTTGTTAAGCTACAAAAATAAGATGTATCTCTAGTAACACTTTTCATGGTGAGCGGTCCACTAAATAAGTATATGTTGGAGAATATTATATAATTTGGTACATGCCAATGTACCACCTTGGTACATTATTAGATTAGGTGTGTGTCTTGGATTAAAGTGTGAGTAAATATTTCATGTAATGTAATAATGTGTATGAAATGCACAAGTGTCATGTAATTATATGTGCAAGTGTTGTGAGTGTAAATATGCACAAGTTTCCATTATGTAAGAGTGCATGTGTCCTTAGAATATGAAAGTGAAGAGTTTCAAAGAAGAGTGAAGGTCAATAGTGCAACATATGAGGAGTCACATTCAATTATATATGTGTGACAAAGCATTGTAATTTGTATAAAAAATGTATAGCTTATTGCATGCATTAGTAGACCTTTATTCAATAGAATTTTCAATATTTTCATGAGCAATATTGTGAGCATGTCCATGAGATTATTCTGTGAATATTTCTAAGTTATTCTTGAGTTATTCTATTTGATATAATATTATGAGTTACCTTTATTGAGTTTATTTTATTACAACTTTATTATATTCATTTCTATGATTATGTTTTTGTGATATTTACATTAAGTATTAGGCTTCAAAAACCATTAATGGTATCATAGCCACAATAATTTTACTTGCATAGGATTTGAAAGTTGTAGAAGATTTACCACTAGTCGATGTAAAACTAGTGAAGAGAAGTTTTACCATTGGGTAAGGAAAATTAGTGAAGATAAGTTTTACCACTAGGTTGAAGAACAACCACTTAAGATTAAGGATTCATATTTTAGAGAACAAACTCAAGAAGAAAATTTGGTCATTACCATTCTACTTCAGATCTTGAATTTTAGGTCTCAAATATAGACCTTGATAGATAGATTGAGTTAACCTATTCCAAGAAAATATTTGGAATAGAAGGTAGTCTACATTGTATATTTAGGTCTTGAAGATAGACCTTGAGATTGATAAGATTCTGGAGAATCGAGAAGAGAAGTCACATAGAAGTAGACAAAGAAGAATTGAAAAAAGTCCCATTGAAGGTAAATCAAAGAGACCTGAAAAAAGTCACATTAAAAGATTAAAGATAGAGAAGAAGGCCTATTGGAAATGGTCCTTAACAAAGTTTTATTCGTACTTAGAAAGAAAAGAGACCATTAAGGAAAAATTGAAGGTATTAAGAATACATCAAAAAAACAAAAAATCTTGAGGATAGTCCTAGTTAAAGGATAGTACATAACACATCAAAGGCAACATATTAGTAGTCTACAGATAGAAAAATTAGAGAATTCAGATTAGTAAAAGAGCAAGGAAATATTTTAAAAGAGAGAATGTCACAAGGGATATATTGAAAGTGAGTTGAAATTTTCCTAGTATTTTTCTAAGCTTAACTTTAATCTAGCCTAATGTAGATACAAAATATCAGCAATCAAGACCTAAAACTAAAATTCTCTTTTGATTTTGATGAGAAAGGAAATAATATTTTTTCTTTTAAGAGGTAAGGACATAAGAAGATACAACAAATAGAGTCTAATATGTAGCTACATGTAATTTTTATTTTATGTTAAAGCTTAAAGAATAAGATGATTCCCTATACGATCAAAACTAAACTAGTTCTTTCTTTCCTTATATCTATTTTACCAATAAACAAAAAATAGAACCTAGTTTACATAGAAAACAAACAAAATCTAAATTCTAAATGCTTAAATGAAAAATTTATGGGGCATAAGAACTTTTGTTCACCACCATGTCTAAAATATCACCTACTCATAAAAGGATCATCAATGCTATCACCTACAAATGGTGCTATTGCTTAACCTATAAAATAGACCAAAAAAATAGATAGTCAATAATAGAGGGTTATGCTGGTAAAGTATGGTTGACTTCCTTGAATAAAAATTAGGCCCTTGTTAATATAACCAAAAAATGATAAAATTATAGGATTCAAAATTAAATGTGACATGGTAAAAGTTCCACTGGCTCATGATAGCATCATCAATGCTTTTTACCTAGTGATAGTACTTTCACTTTGTATAAACTAGAGAGTGATAACATCATCAACCTACAATATAGTGGTGCTTTCACTTTTGAAAGTAGAACAACAATATTTAATACAATATGAGCTAATATAATGAGGACTATGATAAAGGGTACTGACCTAGGAGTACAAGGGCTCTGTCCAACATTAGAAAACACAAATTTACTTGCTTACAATAAAGACTAAATGATAAAATTAGTTTTAGCTAGATGCAATATTAGTTCTAAATGTAATGAAATTAAAACTTAAAGCTATAAGGACAAGGAAGAATATATGAACAAATATAAGTAGAAAGACCACAATCTAAGACACAAAATTAGTTTTCCCTTGTTGGAAGTTTGTTGAAATCTTGTTAGCTTTCTTGTCACTTGTCCTTGAGCTTCAAGGTTTGATGCTTGATGCTTAATATTTGCTTGTAGAATTTATTAGAGACTTTCTTGGAGACTTGATTAGATGCTTACAAGAAAAATTTCTTGCAAGAATGGTCTTTACAAAATTATGACAATATTTTAGTATAGTCTTGCCATTCACAATGTATGATTTCTATGTTCTTAAATATATTTTGGCGTAGTTTTTCTACTAAGAAAACCATTGATAAAACGGTCACCCCAAGTGTTGGTTTTATAGATAGTCATGGATCCTTGGGGGAATAATTGCATTGAAGATGAGAATATTGAATATGGTAATTATTTTAAAAGGGATCAAGAAGTTATTAATGGAAGAACATGAGAATAATACTTCTTGGATTTGGGATATATTGCAGGGGCTATGAATTATTTTTTGTAGATTTGATTCAATAATGATTGGGGGCTTAACAAGGATAGAAAGTCAAAATATTAATTTTATTGCATGATATTCAAAGCATTAGGAGGTAATAGAACCATCAACACTATCATGATTATGCTATTGACAATATGACCATTCGAGACCAACACAAGTAGGAAAGGACAAATTTAAAAGTCTTAGAAAAAGCATCACCAGGTCATGATAGCACCACCTACGTTATCAATTGTGCCTCAATGCTATTGCTTTTGGAGAAATAAATACTCCCAAATATTATGCACAAGGAGGCTTGATTCAAATTGGCTAATTCAAAGGCTAATTGATGAAGGTAATGGAAAACTTGAAGGTGAGTCCTATGCATAAAATTGGGTATCTATAATATTGATATGAGAAACAAAATAAAAAACCACAAGTATTAACAAGAAGTGGATTAAGCTCATAAATAAATTAATTAATGATAAAAAATATATCTTGGAGCATTAAGGGTACACATAAGACCAATAATAAAAGAGTTATTAGGAAATTAATACATTGTCATATTCATGTTTATTTTAATACAATAGACAACAATAAGTAGTGAGGAATGTAAGCATGCATTCAAAAATATTTGAAATATGGGGGATTGTTTAGCAATTTATGTTGTAGGATCTTTAGGAGGTACTACATAAATATGGAATAAATTCAAATAAGATGGATAATTTCTAGAAGCAAAAAGTAAGGGTTGTTGGTATTTTTTGCATGATAGAGAAAAACATCAAAGTTGGAGCTATAAATTCATATTCTCCGACTATAGTTTCTCCTCATAAAATATGTTGTCATGACCATTATTTATGTATATCAAGTTCAATTATGATTTATAATTTTGATCCATGGATTCTAGAGGAAATTCAATATAATTCTATCTCATTTAGAGAAGAGCGGTGTTACTCTCAGATAATATAAATCCATGGATAATTTTGTTATATTTTTTAATTCAAATACACTTTGGGATGCTATTATTTCAAGCTATAAATATACATGGAATAAAATTTGAGTTGGAAAATTTTATATAATACAATATTGGAAGACAATTGTTATTTAATATATGTAAATTTAATATATGGCTTTACATAGATTAAAAAATAATTTTATACATTTTTATGCAAGGACAATCAAATCACAAGCCCTTTCCCTTGAGATGTGATATACTTTATAAAGGTCATTTAGAGCCCTTTCAATTTTAGTTTATGTGGCTAAAAGAACTTGATTTATTGAAGATTTAGAATCCCAATTGTTTTGGTAACATATTAAAAACAAGAGAAAAATAAATCCAAGCTCAATAATTTACAAGAGATAGTAGAAATCAAAGGGTTGCTAGTAATTTTGCATGAAAGAGGAAATATCAAAGTTGGGGCTATGAATTTATATGCTCCAAGTATAATTACTCATAGAAGATGTTGGCAAGACCATAGTTTATTTATATCAAATTCCATGATGATTCATAATTGAGATCTATGGATTCTTGGGGGGATTCAACATAATTCTATCTCCTTTAGAGAAGAGGGGTGACACTCTTGGATAATCTAAATCCATGGATGATATTGTTGTATTTATCAATTAAAATAGACTTTGGGATGTTATTTCTTTAATATATCAATATACATGGGATAAAAAACGATTTGGAAAAACTTATATAATAGTATATTGGACATTTTTTTTGTTATTTAATATATGGCTATAAATAGATTTTACAATATATTTATACATTTGAATGCATGCACAATAAAATCACAAACCATTTTCTTCGAGATGTGATATACTTAATAAAGGTCATCCAAAGCCATTTTGATTTCAATCTAAGTGGCTACAAGAACTTGATTTTATCAAAGATTTACAATGCTAATATTCTTGGTAATATTTTTTAAAAAGGGAATAAATCCAAGCTCAATAATTTACTAGGAAATAGTAGAAATCAATGGAATGGACTAACATACGTATGTGTAAGAAAATAACTATTATCATATTATCATAATGTATCAAAAAAGTAGATTCATATAGTTCAAAAAATCAAGGGGGAGATGGCGTAAGGAAGGAGACAAAAATAGCAAAAAGTTTCATACTACAACCAACATATTTGTCTTTTATTAAATCAAAGATATTTCAACTTGAGATGGAAGAAGTATTCATTGGATTTTAAGCCAAAATATCTTAAGTCCTAGTATATTAGAGCTAAATTATCTCAGATCCTAATATATCTAATCAAGAGCATAATTAAATGTAAGAAAAATCAAAGTATATCCTAGATAATATAAATTATAATGACATTCAAAATAATATCAAATGTGAATGTAAATGGACACAATCATTCATGCAACAACATGAATAATACTTACAATAGGATTGCTCAAAATATGCATAAAAGCTTCAATATTATTAATTCTTGAAATGGTGATATTTATCAAAAGGTTTTCCCATACAATGCATGGAGCTTTGTCTCCATAATATAGATGTACAAATTTCACTCTTAAATACTTGACTATTGCACTCCTCATATATCCTAGAGTTGTAAACTTTCCTATTATTTAAATAAGATAACTCTCTTATGTACTTTGGCTTCTCATATTGACACTTGTATACAAGACTCTTGACTCTCTAATTACTTGCATAGTTCTACTTACACTCCTACACCCACTTCTAATACATGATACTTGTGCACATCCTCACATTAAATATTTGCACACTTACATACATGAAACTTGTGCACTTTATCTCATTACACACTTGCACTCTTACATACATGACACTTATGCATATCCTACACATTACACACTTGCACTCTTACATAACACTTGTGCATATCCTACACATAGACACTGAAATAAAGAGGAAATATAAATCATTCACCTAAACTATAGACTCAAACCCTAATCTATTACATATTTACATTTGTACCATAAATATACCATGGTAGTACATTTACATATGCCAAATAATGTAATATTCTCTAACACCCTCTTGTATTACATTATTTGGTTACTAGAGACTTTAGTATTTAAACTTAATATTTATCTTTGATCAGGTAACTTTGTACTATGCATGATCCTCTACTTGAGATCTGTTTTCATCTTCTTTATTTTCTTCTTCTAGTTTTAATTATTTGCAATGCACATCTAATTCTTGTTCATGAACTACTTGAACTTATCCTTTGTCATTGGCCTCTGGTATGTGCTTCTTTAATTCCTATATTCTTACAATATTGATGTTGTCCTATAATATTTTATTTTTTTTGTCTACAATATAATCTTAGACTATGCTTGGTCCATTTTCCTATTTTTTTCTAGAAAATCAAGTAATTCATCATTAATCTGATCCTTAGACAAAATATGATTGAAGATTTATTTTTTCTTGATTTGATATTTTTAAATTTTGACCTGTATCTCTAAAATAGAACATTTTGTCCACTTTTAATGGCTTTGGGAGTTGCTTCAAATATAAGTTTTTGAAGAAAATTGTCTAATTTGAACAATATCATTTTTTTTTAATTTCTCATAGTATTTGTCTTTGTATCGATAAAATGTTGGAGAATGAGTATTTTTTCCACAAAAGTTACATGGATAAAGATTCCAACAACTTGCATCTTCATGCCCAATTCTATTACAATAATTAGACTTCAATTGATTATAATATCCCTTATTTATTTTGTTTTCGTGCTTCCATATCAATTCTTTATAATCATGATTGTTTGTATTCTTAAGAAAACAAAACAACCAATGATGCAATATTAAATCCATTCTTCCTTTATTTTATAAATAGGTCACATATTTTCTAGTGATGTGTTGTTTTCTTCTTGATTTTTTATAATATCCATAAAAGACTTTTGAAGTAGAATGCCTTACTACTCCAAAGTTAGATTAGTTTCAATTTCAATAATTAGTTTTTAAAAACAAATTTGCAAATTTAAAATTTTTAAATTTTGAAATAGAAAACATTTTGTCTCCCTACTTTATTAAATTTACAAATTCTATAAATTCTTCAAATATTAAATTCCTTCAATTTCTCAAATCTCTTCAAATTTTAAATCTCAAATTTTCTAATTTTAAATTTTAATCTCTAACTTTCATATATTTTAGTTTTTAAATATTTCAATTTAGAGTAGAAATCCTTATCTCTCCACAAAATATTTAATTTAAATTTCCAAAAAACAAATAAATTGCAAAAACGTATTTGCAAATGATAACTTCTTTAATTTTAAAAATATGGTAGAAGCCCTTATAACTCCCATATAAATAATAGCATAAAGTTGAAAACCTTTTATCTCCCTCTTAATTATTAATCCTAAGTTTCAATATTTTAATATTCCATAACTTAGGAAATAACCAATAATCAAGGCAAATCTTACCTTATCCTCCACTTGGTAAATTTGAGTGAAATACTTGAAGTCTAATGATGCCCTCACGTTCGTGCAATTATAGTCAATTATGTTTGATATTATCACAATCACACTGAGAGGGGGGGGGGTGAATCAGTGTAACTATTTAAAACTTGAATCTGCAACTCTTAAAACTTAAAAATGCAAGCTTAAAAATAGATATAGCAAGTATAACACAAGAGCATCACACAACACAAGATTTAACGAGGTTCACCGATGTGGCTACTCCTCAAATAATGACTGTTTGGACTACAATCCAAATCCAATCTTTGCAAGGATTCAATCTTTACAAATAGTTTACCAACACCCACTGGAAGGAGCACCAACCCCTGATTTTTTCTGCAACAGATAGGAGCACCAACCCCTTTTACCAAGCACCAACTTGGATTTCTATTTTGAAAAATATATTGACATAAAAATGCCTTCTCTTTTACAAGACCCTCACTGGTCTATAGCTCATACAAATCAATCTCATAGAAGCATAAAGAGAATTGTTAGAAACTCAATATCTTCTATTCCAATCTAAAACCTCTCTTTTGTTTTACAAGAAAATATGCAGGTTTCAGTTTTGTAGCTGTTATTCATACAACACTCTTACCCAACCACGCTTTTTGGTTTTTCAAGATAAAACACGGTTGCAGTAACCTCTCTTACTGTGCCTTTTTTATCTTTATACTTGGTTCAATCGAACGACTATTTTGAAAAACGGCTCTAATTTTTCCCTCCAATTTTTATGCGGTTATGGCTACGATCAATCTGTCAAACCCTCTCTGACGTGCTCTGTCTTTTAGCCGCTTCTTTTTTACTTATTCTGACAGTCTTATCTGCACATTCTGACCTTCTTCTCTGCACATTCTGACAGCCTTTTTTGACATCCTTTTTCTGCGTATCCTGACAGCATTTTTGCGTATCTCGGCACTCTGTTATTCTTCTTTCTTCTCTTTTGAATTTTGTGCTATCATTTTCTTCTGCGCGTGACTGTGATTTCTTGATATACGCAACCTGTTCATTAATTTCTCTGTAATCATGATTTTCGGTATCCACCCCTGTAACAGCTGTTCTGACTTGAATGGACTGTTCTTGTAACTGCCACCTGTAACTGCAAGTCTAACTCTAGTTAATTTGGCTGCATGAATTTTCTCTATGCTTTCCCCAACACCTGTCACTGTGTAACTGTAGATCTGACTCTCCAGTTAACTCTTACGTAACTGGCTGCATGCTTTTCCTTTGCGCTTTTTTGACACCTGTCACTGTGCATGCTTCTTCGGCTTTTACCCGCCAAACTCGTTACTTGTCGCGATATCGCGACATTTCTACCCAGTTGACTTTTTCTGGACTGTTGACCGTGAAAACCTGACCTGTCGTGATATCGCGACGTTTTTTGCCTTCTAGACCTTATCTCGGCATGCACCCGTGAAAATGAGACATGTCGCGAAATCGCGACGCTTTCGCTGCATCGAGCTCTTTTCTGTCTCCTAGCCGCGAAAATGAGACATGTCACGAAATCGTGACGCTTTTCGCTTTCCTGCACTCTCCTTCGCTTGCACCCGCGAAAATGGGACATGTCGCGAAATCGTGACGCTTTCGCTGCATCGAGCTCTTTTCTGTCTCCTAGCCACAAAAAATCGAGACATGTCGCGAAATCGTGATGCTTTTCTGCCTTAGCGCTGTTCTTTGCTTTTCGCCCATGAAAATGCAACATGTCACGAAATCGTGACATCTTTCGCGTCCGTACATTTTTCCCTTCATGCACTAGCGAAATCAAGACATGTAGCGAAATCGCTACAACTTTGTGCCTTGCGCTTCCAACTTTGCTTCGACTCGCGAAACTTAGACTTGTAGCGAAATCGCTACACCTTTGTGTTCTGCACTTTTGACTTGTAGCGAAATCGCTACACCTTTGTGTCTTGTGTTTCGAACTTGTAGCGAAATCGCTACACCTTTGTGCCATGCATTTCGAACTTGTAGCGAAATCGCTACACTTTTGCGCCTTGCATTTCGAACTTGTAGCGAAATCGCTACACTTTTGCGCCTTGCATTTCGAACTTGTAGCGAAATCGCTACACCTTTGCTCTTTGGCATCTGAACTCTGCTTCGGCCCGTGAAAGTCTGACATGTAGCGAAATCGCTACACTTTCTTGACTTAGCACTTTTTCTTTGCTTCTGCCAGCGAAACTCCGACATGTAGCGAAATCGCTACACTTTTGACTTAGCGCTTCTTCTCTCGCTTCCCACCGACAGGCGAATCCTACACATTTTGACTTAGCGCTTCTTCTCTTCTTCAGCCAGCGAAACTCCGACATGTAGCGAAATCGCTACACTTTTGTTGCCGTACATTCTCTCTCTTCTTCGGGTCACGAAAACCCGACGTGTCGCGATATCGTGACACTTTTTGCCCTTAGTGCTTTTCTTCCGAAACTGTCGCGATATCGCGACACTTTTCGTCCTTGGCGCATTTTCTTCAAACTTGTCGCGATATCGCGACACTTTCTCATGCACTTTCTCTCTCCTCAGTTTTGTCGTGAAATCGTGACATTTTCGATGCCTTCTCTCTCCTCATTTTTGTCATGAAATCATGACATTTTCGGTCGCGTCTTCTCTCTCCTCATTTTTGTCGTGAAATCATGACATTTTGGCTGTGCCTTCTCTCTCCTCATTTTTGTCACGAAATCACGACAGAAAACATGTCGCGATATCGCGACAGTTTTCTTACTTGTCTTTTTTTGCAAATTTTTGAATCTGGGCCACTTCTTTCTTCTTGGAAATTCATTGTACTTGTTCTGACTGACCTCTGAACTGCATCAACTGCATCAATCTGTCTGTGTTGACAACAATGACAATACTTTTGCAATGCTTTTGCTGCACCTTGCTCAACAATCTCCCCCTTTGGAATTGTTGGCAACACACTGCAACCTTGCTCAAATTCTTCTCCCCCTTTGCCAATAATACCAAAGGGCTACTGCAGACTCCCCCTGAGTCTATGCACAACATTCTCAGGCATAAATAATTTTAATGCTCCCCCTGAGAATGTGTTCCCCATAGCTAGTCAGTGCTTGGGTAGTGTGACTACTCCCAACTTCTTTCGAAGGTACTCAAAAACTTCCTTGGGCAATGGTTTTGTGAATATATCTTGCTACTTGCTCTGTAGTTGGAACAAACTCCAATTTGACCTCTCCTTCTGCAACTTTATCTTTCAAAAAATGATACTGGATTGCAATATGTTTGGTGCGGGAATGCATGACCGGATTCTTTGAGATGTTGATTGCACTAGTGTTATCACATTTAACTGAAATTGGCTCATTGAAGTGAATACCAAGGTCTTTTAGTGTTTGTCTCATCCATAATATCTGTGTACAACATGTTGTTGCTGCAATGTATTCAGCCTCTGCTGTGGATAGAGAGACTGATTCTTGCTTCTTGTTGTGCCATGCTACCAGTTTATCTCCAAGATAAAATGCTCCTCCACTGGTACTTTTTCTGTCATCAATACATCCTGCCCAATCTGCATCAGAATATGCAAAAAGAGTGAAGTCTTTTCCTTTTGGATACCATAGCCCATATTCCATAGTACCCTTGAGGTACCTAAAAATCCTTTTCACAGCTGTCACATGAGTCTCTTTGGGACTAGCCTAAAATCTTGCAACCATGCAAACTGCCTGTAAGATATCCGGTCTGGTGGTCATCAAATACAGCAGGCTCCCAATCATAGATCTGTACATTGTTTGATCAACATCTGGAGATTTGTCATCCTTGCTCAACTTGCATCTTGTTGTCATGGGAGTGCTAATAAGTTTACTATCCTCCATTGTGAACTTTTTCAGCATTTCTTTCACATATTTAATTTGAGAAATAAAAATCCCTTTTTCAGTTTGATTAACTTGCAATCCAAGGAAATATGAAAGTTCACCAATCATAGACATTTCAAATTCTTTCTGCATTTTGTTTGCTATGTCTTTGCATGATTCATCATTGCTTGCTCCCAAATATTATATCATCTACATAAACAACAAGGACAATGAAATTGCCATTTTCAGTTTTGATATATAAATTGCTATCCACCATACCTTTCTTGAATCCTTGCTTAGTGAGATAGTTGTCCAATCTTGCATACCAAGCTCTAGGTGCTTGTTTCAAGCCATACAATGCTTTCTTCAACTTGCAAACAAAGTTAGGATTATCATAGAGTTGAAAGCCATCAGGCTGTTCAATATACACTTCTTCTTCAAGATTTCCATTTAGAAATGCTGATTTCACATCCATCTGATAAACTTTGAAATTCCTATGAACTGCTAAAGCCAAAAACAGTCTTATTGCTTCAAGTCTGGCCACTGGTGCAAAGGTCTCTTCAAAATCAATCCCCTCAACTTGAGCATATCCTTTACAGACCAATCTTGCTTTATTCCTCACAACCTGTCCGTCTTCATTCAGTTTGTTTCGAAATATCCATTTAGTACCGATTATGTTTTTATTTTCAGGCCTTGGTACTAATTCCCAGGTTTTGTTTTTCTCAATTTGATCTAGTTCTTCATTAATCGCCTCCATCCAGCTTTCATCTGTACTTGCTTCAATGATATTTTTGGGCTCAATGCTGGATAACAGAGAGTAGTTGTTTACTACTCTTCTTCTTGTTTGAATACCAATTGTGGGGTCCCCAATAATCTGCTCTCTGGGATGATTTTTCTGCCAACTGCCTGTTTTGGATTTCTTATTTTCTTCTCTTTCTAAATCATCTGAATCTGATTTTTGTCTCTCTTCCTTTTCTTGATCTTCATCTTCTTCAATAAATTCTTCATAAGTCGGGTAGTTTTCATTATGGCTGATTTCTTGTTTCCTACCTTCATCAACCTTAACATCCGCACTCTCCACAATTTTCTTAAGTCTTTTGTTGTAGCATGTGTAGGCTTTGCTTTTTGTTGAGTACCCAAGAAAGATACCTTCATCAGCTCTATCTTCGAATTTGCCAAGATTGGCTTCAGTCCGTTTAATGTAACACTTGCTGCCGAACACTTTGAAGTATTTTGTTGTAGCCTTTTTGCCAAACCACAGTTCATAAGGTGTTTTGCTTTCATGCGGCCTCAACATGCACCTATTCTGGATGTAAACTGTAGTATGAACCGCCTCTTTCCAAAACCTGTCAACAATTCTGCTCTCTGTCAACATGGTCCGTGCCATTTCCTGCACAGTTCTGTTCTTTCTTTCTACTACTCCATTCTGCTGAGGTGTTCTTGCTGCCAAAAATTGTCTTCTAATCCCATGTTTTTCATAGTATTCTGCAAACTCATCTGAAATAAACTCTCCTCCTCTATCTGATCTCAAACATTTAATTCTTTTTCCAGATTGATTCTCAACAAGATTTTTGAAAGTTTTAAACATCTCAAAGGCTTCTGATTTAAGTTTCAGAAAGAGTACCCATGTCATTCTGGAAAAGTCATCTATACACAACATAAAATATTTGTAGCCATTTATGCTTTCCGTTCTCATGGGTCCACATAAATCTGTGTGAATTAGTTCTAACGGCTTGCTTGTAAAGTACTCTTTTGCTTTGAAAGTGGATCTGGTTTGCTTCCCCTTTTGGCATGACTCACAAATGTTGTTTGAAGGTTTACCAATAGTGGGTATGTCTCTTACTGCTCTTTTTGAGCTGATTTTTACCAGATTATCAAAGCTTATGTGACCGAGTCTCTTGTGCCACAACCAATTTTCTTCTTCTCGTCCAACCAAGCAAGCTCCTTCTGAAGTCTCTGAGAGAGTATACAGATTTCCAGAAGTTCTCAGTCCAGTGGCTATTAACTTTCCATTTTTTGTCTTTCTTACTTCACAGCCCTCCTTCTTGAAAATTACTTCATGACCTCTGTCACAAATTTGACTTACACTCAGTAAGTTATGCTTCAGACCCACCACAAAAAGAACTTCCTTAGAGTTGATTTTTCCGTCACTTAACTTAACTGATCCTTTACCCACTATCTTGGCTCCATCATTGTTTTCAAATTTTATAGAACCACCTTCGTATGTCTGTAGCTTATCAAACTTTTGTTTATCTCCTGTCATATGACTGGAGCATCCACTGTCCAGAATCCAAGGTGCAGATTTATTCTGGGCTTTGAGAGCTGTTTGAACGATTAGGGATTCCTTGTCTTTCTTAGGTTGCTCCTTTTCTTTCCACTATGATTTGACAGCAGATCTGGTCACTTGTTTTACCTTCTCCCTTTCATTGGCTTGTGACTGTTTTTCGAGAAATTTTCTGTTTTGTTTTAATCCAGTTGATTGATACTTTCTTCCCTGGTATTTATTTCTTGCAAAAGAGCTACGACAATTTCTTGCAATATGTCCGAAGTTATGACAGTTATAACATTCTACAGCATAATCTATCAAAGGTGAAAAAATATTTCTACTAGAAAAATTCCTTTGTTCTACATTATATCTACAACTTGAAATTTTATGACCATATGCATTGCATTTAAAACAATAACCAGAAAAGGAACGAGTGTACCTGGGTAATGGTTGTTGCCATGTTGTAGTAGGAGCCATGGGTCTTCTTCTTCTTTGATATGTGACTTTGGTGAATCCATCATTTGCAGTACTCCTTTCAAGCTTGGCCTTATTGTTTTCTTTTGCATGATACGGTTTTTCTTGATCAACCTGGATCTTATCTTTATTCTTTATTGGTTCTACAGTTATAGCCTTTGATTCCTTTGAGGATTCTCCTTCATCAAATCCCAAACCAAATTTGATGCCTGTAGGCCTTTGGTTATTTAGCATTTTATTCAGCTTCGTAGAACTGTCTTCAAATTTATGATGACAACTCAACTTTCGATTCATCTCTTCTAGCTGCATCCTTAATCCAACTATGTCTTCTTCTAGCTTATTGCACTCATCTATTTTCACGGTTAGCTGTGCTTCAAAATCTTTAGACTTTTTCTTGAATTCTTTAGTCTGTACTTTCAAACTGATTATTAATTCATTGGCATCCTCAAATTTTCTTGAAATATTTTTATTCTTTTTCCTTTCTGCACTTAACTCTTCAAGTGCAGCAACCAACTCACCTTCCAGATCTATCTCAGCCTCATCCTCTAATTTTTCATCACACTCCTGGGTTTCCTCTGTTCTTTCTTCTTCAAAAGCCATGAACAAGGCTTCACCAGTTTCTTCTTCAGAGTCCTCACTGGAGCTGTCTTCAAAAGAGTCAACGTTCTTGGAAATGAAACTTTTCTTCTTGAAATTCCTTTTTCTAAAATGTGGTTTCTTCTTCCAGACACTTCTTTCTTGGTGTGTCCCTTCATCACTTTTGTTTTTCTCATTCATTGGGCATTTTGCTGCAAAGTGCCCGATGCCTCCACAATTGAAACACTTAAACGGTAACTTACCTCTGTACTTTCCTTTTCCCTTTATCAGTTTCCTAACAAAGTTTGCTTCAGTTTCATCTGAAGATTCTTCTTCCTCAGATTCTTGTTTAGCTTTAATATTTTTCTGTGCTTGAAAAGCAGCTTCTCTGTCTGAGGGTTTAGTCTGTCCTATTCTCATTTCATATGCAGTTAAAGAACCATGCATTTCATCCATGCTAAAAGTATTTAAATCTTTAGCTTCTTCTATAGCAGAAACTTTAGCATCAAATCTTTTATGGAGAGTTCTGAGTACCTTTTTCACAACAACTGCATCTTCCATTTCCTCACCAAGTCCTCTAATCGCATTTATGATCCCATTTACTCTCAGCATATAGGCCTCTATGTTCTCATCATCATTCATCTTTAATGCTTCGAACTGGGCTCGATGTGTTTGTAGCTTAGCTTCCTTGATCTTGCCATCTCCTTCATGAATGCTCTGTAGTTTGTCCCATATGTCTTTTGCTGATTTGCAGTTCATGATCCGTATCAACTCACTGTCTACTAATCCACACATAATAGCATTCTTAGCTTTCGAGTTGTTCTCAAAATTTTTCTTCTCAGCCGCATCTGTTGGAGAAACAGAGGGTATTGTGTATCCATTTTCAACGGATTCCCAAATGTCATATCCCAATGCACACAGATATGTCTGCATCCTGAGTCTCCAGAAAGAGTAATTTGTTCCATCGAACAAAGGAGCTTTGTTGGAAGAAAATCCTTCACCACCGGCCATTGTGTATCTTCCAAGATCACCTTAGCTGATTAAGCTTGTTCAGGTACCTTGCTCTGATACCAATTGATATTCTCACAATGACACTGAGAGGGGGGGTGAATCAGTGTAACTATTTAAAACTTGAATCTGCAACTCTTAAAACTTAAAAATGCAAGCTTAAAAATAGATATAGCAAGTATAACACAAGAGCATCACACAACACAAGATTTAACGAGGTTCACCGATGTGGCTACTCCTCAAATAATGATTGTTTGGACTACAATCCAAATCCAGTCTTTGCAAGGATTCAATATTTACAAATAGTTTACCAGCACCCACTGGAAGGAGCACCAACCCCTGATTTTTTCTGCTGCAACAGATAGGAGCACCAACCCCTTTTACCAAGCACCAACTTGGATTTCTATTTTGAAAAATATATTGACATAAAAATGCCTTCTCTTTTACAAGACCCTCACTGGTCTATAGCTCATACAAATCAATCTCATAGAAGCATAAAGAGAATTGTTAGAAACTCAATATCTTCTATTCCAATCTAAAACCTCTCTTTTGTTTTTCAAGAAAATATGCAGGTTTCAGTTCTGTAGCTGTTATTCATACAACACTCTTACCCAACCACGCTTTTTGGTTTTTCAAGATAAAACACGGTTGCAGTAACCTCTCTTACTGTGCCTTTTTTATCTTTATACTTGGTTCAATCGAACGGCTATTTTGAAAAACGGCTCTAATTTTTCCCTCCAATTTTCTATGCGATTACGGCTACGATCAATCTGTCAAACCCTCTCTGACGCGCTCTGTCTTTTAGCCACTTCTTTTTGACTTATTCTGACAGTCTTCTCTGCACATTCTGACATTCTTCTCTGCACATTCTGATAGCCTTTTTTGACAGCCTTTTTTTGCGTATCCTGACAGCCTTTTTGCGTATCTCGATGCTCTGTTATTCTTCTTTCTTCTCTTTTGAATTATGTGCTATCATTTTCTTCTGTGCACGTGACTGTGATTTCTTGATATACGCAACCTGTTCATTAATTTTTTTGTAATCATGATTTTCGGTATCCACCCTTGTAACAGCTGTTTTGACTTGAATGGACTGTTCTTGTAACTGCCACCTGTAACTGCAAGTCTAACTCTAGTTAATTTGGCTGCATGAATTTTCTCTATGCTTTCCCCAACACCTGTCACTGTGTAACTGCAGATCTGACTCCAGTTAACTCTTACGTAACTGGCTGCATGATTTTCCTTTGCGCTTTTTCGACACCTGTCACTGTGCATGCTTCTTCGGCTTTTACCCGCCAAACTGTTACCTGTCGCGATATCGCGACATTTCTACCCAGTTGACTTTTTCTGGACTGTTGACCGTGAAAACCTGACCTGTCGTGATATCGCGACGTTTTTCGCCTTCTAGACCTTATCTCGGCATGCACCCGCGAAAATGAGACATGTCACGAAATCGTGACGCTTTCGCTGCATCGAGCTCTTTTCTGTCTCCTAGCCACAAAAATGAGACATGTCGCAAAATCGTGACGCTTTTCGCTTTCCTGCACTCTCCTTCGCTTGCACCCGCGAAAATGGAACATGTCACGAAATCGTGACACTTTTTGCTATCGTACACTTTTCTCTGCAAGCCTCAGCGAAATCGAAACATGTCACGAAATCGTGACGCTTTTTTGCTTTAGCGTTGTTCTTTGCTTTTCGCCCGTGAAAATGCAACATGTCATGAAATCGTGACATCTTTCGCGTCCGTACATTTTTCCCTTCATGCACTAGCGAAATCAAGACATGTAGCGAAATCGCTACAACTTTGTGCCTTGCGCTTCCAACTTTGCTTCGACTCGCGAAACTTAGACTTGTAGCGAAATCGCTACACCTTTGTGTTCTGCACTTTTGACTTGTAGCAAAATCGCTACACCTTTGTGTCTTGTGTTTCGAACTTGTAGCGAAATCGCTACACCTTTGTGCCGTGCATTTCGAACTTGTAGCGAAATCGCTACACCTTTGTGCCTTGCATTTCGAACTTGTAGCGAAATCGCTACACCTTTGTGCCTTGCATTTCGAACTTGTAGCGAAATCGCTACACCTTTGCTCTTTGGCATCTGAACTCTGCTTCGGCCCTGAAAGTCTGACATGTAGCGAAATCGCTACACTTTCTTGACTTAGCGCTTTTTCTTTGCTTCCTTGAAACTACATGTAGCGAAATCGCTACACTTTTGACCTTGGCACTCTTCTTTGCTTCACCTGAAACTTTGACATGTAGCGAAATCGCTACACTTTCTTGACTTAGCGCTTTTTCTTTGCTTCTACCAGTGAAACTCCGACATGTAGCGAAATCGCTACACCTTTTTGACTTAGCGCTTCTTCTCTGCTTCAGCCAGCGAAACTTCGACATGTAGCGAAATCGCTACACTTTTGTTGCCGTACATTCTCTCTCTTCTTCGGGTCGCGAAAACCCGACGTGTCGCGATATCGTGACACTTTTCACCCTTAGTGCTTTTCTTCGAAACTTGTCGCGATATCGCGACACTTTTTGTCCTTGGCGCATTTTCTTCAAACTTGTCGCGATATCGCGACACTTTCTCATGCACTTTCTCTCTCCTCTTTTTTGTCGTGAAATCATGACATTTTCGGCTACGCCTTCTCTCTCGTCATTTTTGTCACGAAATCATGACATTTTCGGCTGCGCCTTCTCTCTCCTCATTTTTGTCGTGAAATCATGACATTTTCTACTGCGCCTTCTCTCTCCTCATTTTTGTCACGAAATCACGACAGAAAACATGTCGCGATATCGCGACAGTTTTCTTACTTGTCTTTTTCTGCAAATTTTTGAATCTGGGCCACTTCTTTCTTCTTGGAAATTCATTGTACTTGTTCTGACTGACCTCTGAACTGCATCAACTACATCAATATGTCTGTGTTGACAACAATGACAATACTTTTGCAATGCTTTTGCTGCACCTTGCTCAACAATGTTAGGATTAAAGCATAAAATATGAGCAATAATTTAATGCAAAAATAAACATAGAAGAAATCATGCAATACACAATAGACACATATTTACGTGGTTCACCCAATATGGGCTACTCCACGGAGAAAATAACCAGGCCCTTTGTATTCCATCCAGAAAACCCTTTTGTACATAGTCACGCACCACATTACATTTTATTCACCATACAACATCCTCTTATAAAAATGCATTACAAATTTAGGGAAAAACTTGCCTAAAATATACCATTCGGTCTGTGACCTAATAAAAAATGATATAGATTTACATAGAGGAAAAAACATCTATGTCCAGATTTATTATTGGCATCGCCTTGGACCCCCCATGATGACAGTAGTAGGGGGGCTAATGCCCCCCTACACCCCCATATTTTGCGTAGTGGGTCCAAGTGTGACTGAAACAAAGGCCTCTAATTTAATTAGGCTCCACAATCAACAATCTCCCACTTGGAGACTGATCACAGTAACTCCATCACTACTGCACTTGTTGGACTATGCTTCAACTTTGGGCTTGTAAATTTTCTCACCTTTTACTATTATGCTTTAATACCAATTGAAACTGAGCAGGAACTCAGTTTCTCCTTGGTTACTGCTTGTGTGAACATATCTGCATGATTCTGGCTAGTGTGTATCTTCTCCAATTTTAATTGTCCATATTTCAATACCGAGTGTATGAAATGGTACTTGGTATGTATGTATTTAGTCTTCGAATGGAGGGCTGAATTGTTTACAATATGAATTGCACTTTGAATATCACTTTATAATTTTCTATTCTCTTGCTTCTTTCCCATCTCGATAAAAATTTGTAACCAAATCATATCCTTACCAGCCTCAGTAACAACAACATACTGTACTTTTGTTATTTATATTGCAACAACCTTATGTAATTTTGAAATCCATATTACTACAGTTTCACCTATATTCACCTATAGTAATTCTCCTACTGTCTCTATCACCTGCCATATCTAAATTGACATATCCCTGTAAAGTAGTATTAGATCCTCCAAAGCATAATTCCTGAGTGACAGTACCTCTCAAATACCTAAGTATCCACTTCACTAGCGCCCAATGCTTTCTTCTTGGATCGCTCATAAACCAACTCACAACTCCCACTACATGTGCAATATCTAGCCTTGTATACACTCACATACATCAAACTTCCAACTGCTTGTGAATAAAAAACCTTGGACATGTAGTTCATCTCCTCTTGTGTCTTAGGACACATCTCTTTGGTCAATTTGAAATGATTTTCCAAAGGTGTGCTAACAAGTTTTGCATCCTGCATACTGAATATTTCCAACACATTTTCAATATACTTACTCTAATACAATGTTAATTTATGATTTTTCCTGTCTCTTGTTATTCTCATACCAAGGATTTGCTTTCCAACATCCAAACCCTTCATTGCAAATGACTCTGCCAATTTTATTTTGAGTACAATTATATCTTGCATGTTAGACCCTACAACAAGCATGTCATCTACATACAATAATAGGATAATATAGTTACCATTATCCAAGCTCTTAAAATAAACACAATGGTCAGAATAACATCTACTATAACCTTGATTTGACATAAACCTATCAAATTTCATATACCACTACCTTGGAGCTTGCTTCAGGCCATACATGATCTTTTTCAACTTGCACACTAATTCCTCCTATCCTTTGACCTCAAACCCTTATGGTTGCTACATATAAATCCCTTCCTCCAAATCCCCATGGAGAAAAGTTATTTTTACATCTAACTGTTCAAGATGTAAATCCTCTACAACCACTAAGCTTAAAATAATTCTAAATAAAGTCATTTTAACAATAGAAGAAAAAATTTCATCATAATCTACCTTTCTTCTGTGCAAATCCTTTTACAACCACTTTAGCCTTATACCTATTTTTACCTCTATCTTCTTCTTTCACCCTATAAACCCATTTATTCTGCAATGCTATTTTTCTTGCAAGAAAATAAACCAAATCTCAAGTCTGATTATTTATCAAGGAGTTTGTCTCCTCTTTTATGCCTTGGTCCCACTTCTTCTTGGTTTCTACCTGCATTACTTATTCATATGTTTCTGGTTCATCAGATTCAGACAATAATACATAATATAATGAAGGAGAGTAACATAATGGAGGTCTACTTATCCTGGTATATTTTCTAATAAAATTTGTAGGAGTTTGAGGTGCTAGTTGTTGATGTTGTTGTTTATTTTCTAGCACCTTTGGAGTTTCTATTTCATCAAACATTGTGTATTTTGTGTTTACCTTTTCCTATTTATTTTCTTGCAACTGATCCTTATACATGACCTTCTCATTGAATATTACATCTCTACTCCTAATGATTTTGTGATTTTCATAATCCAAAAAATGATAATCAAAATCATTAACTCCATATTCAATGAAAAAATACTTCTTGGATTTTACCTCAAGTTTAGTTCGATTTTTTTTACTAATATGCACGAAAGCTTCACAACCAAAATTCTTTAGAAATGAGTAGTTAATAAGCTTACCTGTCCATACCTGTTCTAGAATCCCACCATCTAGGGAACTTGAAGGTCCTCTATTTATTAAATAAATTGTAGTATCCATAGCATCTGCCCAAAACTGTAAGGGCAATCCTACATGTAATATTATACACCTAGCACATTCCATGATAGTCTTGTTCATCCTTTTTGATACACCATTTTCTTGTGGAGTTCCTAGAACCGTCTTCACTCTACGAATCCCATGGTATGAACAGTAACTGTCAAAACATTTACTGTAGGACTCACCTCCATTATCATATTTGAGAAACTTTAGCTTATTTCCTATCTTATTCTCAACCAAATCTTTCTATTTCTTAAAGGTATCAAAGACATTCAATTTCTTTTGAATATAGTAAACCCAAGTTTTTGTAGTTGCATAATTAATAAACGTAACATAATAATAAGATCCACCAAGAGATTTTACCTGAGATGGTCCCCATACATATGAATGTACAAGCTCTAGATTTTCACTCTTCTTTTCTTTTCCAACTTGGAGAAATTTGAATCTTTTATGTTTTCCATAAATGCAGTTCTCACAAAAGTCTAAATCAACTTGCTTCAAACCTGGCAACAAATTCCTTGAGTGGAGAATATGCATCCCCTTTGCACTCATGTGCCCAAGCCTATGATGCCACGAAGCTGTATCCACTCCTATAGAAGCTAAAGCAATAGAAATATCAGTATTACTAGTACATACATACAATGTACCTTCCTTATTTCCTTTTGCTAATAACATTGATCCTTTAGAAACCTTCCATAAATTTGTTGAGAATGTAACTGTACATCCTTCATTGTCTAATTGCCCTATGGAAATTAAATTTCTTCTTAAATCAGGAATATGCTTTACCTCTTTCAACAACCATTGGTTTCTATTTGGTAACTTTATCTGCATGTTACCCTTTACAACAATTTTACATGGTTTATCATCACCCAAATAGACCTGTCCAAAATCATCTTGAACATAATCTAGAAAATATTTCCTATGGGGTGTGGCATGATATGATGCACTAGATTCTAGCACACAACAATCATTAATATTGTCTAGTGGAAGAATTAAAGCATCTTGCAATACATCACTTGCTACATTTGCTTCCTGATTACCCTAGGTTTCTTCTCCCTGTTTTTCTTTTCGATTTCAACTATCTCTTTTCAAGTGTCCTTTCTTCTCGTAATGCCAGTATTACTATTGTTTCCCTTTGGATTTGGATATGCATTTCTTTTATTTTCCATGATTCCCTAAGCTTTTTCCTCTCTCCCTTTGTCTCCCCCTATTATCTATAGTTAAATCATTACCTGATGTTTCACCTGTGCTTTTCCATCACATTTCCTTACTAAGGATAACACCAATAATATTATCAAACTTTAAAGTATTTGAACCAAAGACTAAGTTACTCACAGCCATTCCAATTTTTTAGCAATGAGCACAAAATCAAGAGAGCCCTAACATCATCATCGAAGTTTACTCCTATAGAACTTAACGGATTTGTAACCATATTAAATTTATTTAAATGATCAGTAATAGACCCACCTTCTAAAATATGCATATTAAATAAACATTTCATAAGAAATAGCTTGTTTGAAGATAAGTTTTTTTCATACAGTTTAGCCAACGCATTCATTAAATCATTCGTTGTATTTTCCTTCAAAATATTGAAGGCCATCGACGATGCCAAGCACAATCGTATTGTTCCTAGTGTTTTTTCATCCAGAACTTTCCATTCTTCATTTGTCATTGATATTGAATTATTTTCTACTATGCCTAATTGTAGGTAAAGATAATTCTAATAAATATAATCCTCCATTTGCATCTTCCATAGCTGGTAGTTTTGGCCATTGAACTTCTCAACTCTAAATCTGCCTTCTTCTGCCATTGATAACACTCAAACTAGAAACCCTCCTTTCAAACCCTAAGCTCTGATACTAATTTTTAGAATTAAAACATGAAATACGAGTAATAATTTAATGCAAAAATAAACACAAAAGAAATCATGCAATACATAATAGACACATATTTATGTGGCTCACCCAATATGGGCTACTCCATGGAGAAAATAACCAAGCCCTTTGTATTTCATCCAGAAAACCCTTCTATACACAGTCACACATCACATTACATTTTAGTCACCATACAACATCCTCTTATAAAAGTGCATTACAATTTTAGGGTAAAAAACCCACCTAAAATCTACCGTCCGATATGTGACCTAATAACAAATAGTCCATATTTACTACCATCACCCCCTAGACCCCCATAGTTATAGTAGTAGTGGGGCTAATACCCCCATACACCCCCCTATTTTGCTTAGTGGGTCCAAGTGCTGCTGAAACAAAGGCCTCTGATTTTATCAGGATCCAAAATCAACATATTCATACATTACTCCTTTATAATGCCTATGAAGTAATTGATGCCTTTGAATTTGAACGTTCCAATTCATTACTTTCATCCTATGGTAAAAAATAAGGTGATTATGAGTTATTCGAAGAGATATCAACTAAAAGCTCTTTTAAATTTTCTAATGTTTTATGTAGTCAATTTTGCTCTCTAGGGCTCTCGAAAACTAGTATAGGTGTTTTTTTTTCATCAACACACTAGTTTTGTAATCTAACTTTTGCTTCAGGTCATGGCACTATGATTATATCTAATGGTGCTTCAACTTGATGTGCTATGATTCTATTTGGCAATGCTCTCGATGATGGCATTATACTTCTATCAAACAAGTCGTTGGTTGGAGGAACTATGATTATGTTTGGCAATGCTTTAGATGGAGGCACTATGATTCTCTTTCAAAAATACTTTGGATAGAGGTGCTATGCTTCTTTTTCAACAATGCTTTGGCTGGAAATATTATTCTTGTCTTTTAAAAATGCTTTGGCTAGAGGCACTATGCTTGAATGATGTTTTTTTATCATCTTTAAAACATAAGAACTTATGGTGCTTAAATATTCTCTTATGTACCCTTTGATACTCTTGCTTATATAGCACTCTTGGTGTTTCAAGATTTTCTTTTCTTTATGATGCTTTAAATCTTCTTTCTATTTGCCTTATATGTTAGCTTTTGAAGCTTAATCCTTAAGATAAATAAACCATAATATGTCAACTAAAATCTTAAACGAATGTATATAATAATGATAATATTATACAAGTATAAAACACAAAAATAGCTCTAATATCTACTCCTAAACATGCCATAAATAAATGCTCACGAAAATGGTGCCATAGCTCTAAAAGTACCAAGTAATTTTATTACAAGTCATGTCATCTTACATCTTCACATTACTCTGCATATATAATGTAATGTGACTCTTCATATGTAGCACTCTTGGCCTTCACTCTTATAGAATTTTCATCGCCCTATTCTGTGGACTCATGTGCACATGGAAAACTATGCACATTTACAATACCAAAAACACTTTCCACACTTGCACATTTATGACATTAAATAATAACTCCTAATCTAAGACACACTTTTCTAATCTAGGCATGAACAAAATAATCTAATATACTCCAACATTATCATGAACTTCTCATTCTTTTATTTTTTTATAAAAATATTTATGAGGATTCTTTTTCCTCAAAATGATCTTATAACTATTGGACACTTCATCCAATACAATATATAATGACTTTTATCCTTAAATGGTAGTTTTAAACCATTATAGTGATTCTCCTATTGTATAGAGAATCTAAATTAGTATTAAGGTCATTTTCAATGTCTCCTCACATCCAACTCGCTTTAGAGTTGGCCTCTAATATTTTTAGCTGAGCCCTTGTCTACACGGGTTCATGGATAGACCCTAGCATCCAATTCGAGGTGACTTTTATTTTTCCCCTCAATATGTACTCTCAAAACCTTAAAATGGAGATCTAGTCTTCACTCCCTTTAAAGTGGAAAGACTCTAGCTAAGGAATACTATCAATCTATAAAGTTGAATTTTGTTGCAATCACATCGAAGTCTTCCTTCAATGGCAATAATAATATATCCTACTTGCAATAACTCCAAATATGATAGTAACTCCGATATCACTATTAGATTTTAAGACAAAATATATTAGGTCCTAGTATATTAGAGTCAAACTATCTTAGGTTCCATTATATTTAATCAAGATTAGAATTAAAATATAAGAGCAATCAAAGTATATACTAGCCAATATAAATTATAATGACATTCAAAATAATATCAAATATGAATGTAAATGGTCAAAATCATTGTAATGCCCCAAAAATCACACAAACAAAAAATACAAAAAAATGAAAGAGTTTTTTTTTACCAGGGAGAGGAATACATGAACCCTTCATGAATCCCTAACCCAACTAACATTTACCTAATTTTTCAATCTCTTAAGTTTTCTTGGTAGTTATATCTCATGAAGTCTCTATCACAAGTCTGTCTGTGTAGGCATATAATGTGTCACTACAAATAATCCCATCTATCAGATAATTCTTGATGAGTTAGACCTATCACCCTCAGTCCATCGAAGGTATACACACATATCCATACTATACACAAATACTTCTGTGTAGGTATGCTAGGTAGGCCTCTGATTAATCAGGCTGGACAATCAACATATTCATACATTACTCCTTTGTAATGCCTATGAAGTAATTGATACCTTTGAATTTAAAATTTCCAATGCATTAATTTCATCCTATGGCAAAAAATAAGGTGATTATGAGTTATTCAAAGAGATATCAACTAAAAGCTCTTTTAAAATTTCTAATGTTTTATGTAGTCAATTTTGCTCTGTAGGGCTCTCCAAAACTAGTATAGGTGTATTTTGTTCATCAAGACACTAGTTTTGTAATCTAACTTCTGCTTCAGGTCATGGCACTATGATTATATCTAATGGTGCTTCAACTTGATGTGGTATAAGACTATTTCGTAATGCTCTAGGTGATGGCATTATACTTCTATCAAACAAGGCTTTGGTTGGAGGAACTATGATTCTATTTAGAAATGCTTTAGATGGAGGCACCATGATTCTCTTTCAAAAATACTTTGGCTAGAGGTGCTATGCTTCTTTTTCAACAATGCTTTGGCTGGAAATATTATTCTTGTCTTTCAAAAATGCTTTGGTGAGAGGCACTATGCTTGAATGATGTTTTTTATCATATTTAAAACATAAGCACTTATGGTGCTTAAATATTCTCTTATGTACCCTTTGATACTCTTGCTTATATAGCACTCTTGGTGTTTCAAGATTTTCTTAATATTTTTTTCTTTATGATTCTTTAAATATTCTTTCTATTTGCCTTATATGTTAGCTTTTGAAGCTTAATACTTAAGATAAATAAACCAGAATATATCAACTAAACTCTTAAACCAATGTATATGATAATGATAATATTCTACAAGTATAAAGCACAAAAATAACTCTAATATCTACTCCTAAACATGCCATAAACAAATGCTTGCAAAAATGGTGCCATATCTTAGAAAGTACCAAGTAATTTTATTACAACTCACGTCATATTACATCCTCACATTACTTTTCATATATAATGTAATGTGACTCTTCATATGTAGCACTCTTGGCCTTCACTCTTCTAGAATGTTCATCACCCTATTCTATGGACTCATGTGCACATGGAAAACTATGCACATTTACAATACCAAAAACACTTTGCACACTTATGCATTTATGACATTAAATAATAACTCCTAATATAAGACACACTTTTCTAATCTAAGCATTAACCAAATAATTTAATATACTCCAACATTATCATGAACTTCTCATTCTTTTATTTTTTTATAAAAATATTTATGAGGATTCTTTCTCCTCAAAATGACCTTATAACTATTGGACACTTCGTCCAATGCAATATATAATAGCTTTTATCCTTAAATGGTGGTTTTAAACCATTATAGTGATTCTCCTCTTGTCTAGAGAATCTAAATTAGTATTAAGGTCATTTTCAATGTCTCCTCACATCCAAATTTCTTCAGAGTTGGCCTCTAACATTTTTAGCTAAGCCCTTGTCTTCACGGGTTCATGGATAGACCATAGCATCCAAGTCAAGGTAACTTTTATTTTTCCCCTCAATATGTACTCTCAAAACCTTAAAATGGAGACCTAGTCTTCACTCCCTTTTAAGTGGAAAGAATCTAGCTAAGGAATAATATCAATCTATAAATTTGAATTTTGTTGCAATCACATCGAAGTCTTCCTTAAATGATAATAATAATAGACCCTACTCGCAGTAACTCCAAATATGATATTAACTCCAATATCACTATTAGATTTTAAGCCAAAATATCTTAGGCCCTAGTATATTAGAGTCAAACTATCTTAGGTTCCATTATATTTAATCAAGATTAGAATTAAATCTAAGAGCAATCAAAGTATATACTATCCAATATAATTTATAATGACATTCAAAATAATATCAAATATGAATGTAAATGGTCAAAATCATTGTAATGAGCCAAAAATCACACAAACAAAAAATACAAAAAAATGAAAGAGTTTTTTTTTTACTAAGGAGAGGGATACATGAACCCTTCATGAATCCCTAACCCAACTAACATTTACCTAAAGTTTCAATCTCTTAAGTTTTCCTAGAAGTTACATCTCATGAAGTACCCTATCA
The DNA here is from genome assembly GCA_028583015.1 of Wollemia nobilis. Classification (NCBI taxonomy): domain Eukaryota; kingdom Viridiplantae; phylum Streptophyta; class Pinopsida; order Araucariales; family Araucariaceae; genus Wollemia; species Wollemia nobilis. The sequence goes on from JAQPPZ010002623.1 coordinate 192,652, forward strand.
CAAGTCCGTCTATGTAGGTGTATAATGTGTCACTATAGATAAGCCCATCTGTCACATCATTCTTGATGAGTTAGACCTATCACCCTCAGTCCATCAAAGGTATACACGCATCTCCATACCATACATAAATCCTTATGTGTAGGTATGCTACGAGTATTGCGAGTTAAGCTATCTATCTCGTCTCCATGATGAGCTATCTTAACTCAGATGTAATCTCTTCACAACTTAGTCCTTTATCTCCCTAAGGGGGTCTCAATTCCCTTAGGTCTCCTATGTTCACCCTAAGGGGTTCTTAATTCCCTTAGGTCACCTTTGAGTTCACCCTAGAACTCTACTCTTAGATTTCTTATCATCAAGCAATCAAACAATGATACATCTAATTATTATAACAACATGAATCAAACAAACAATAATGGAGGAAATAAAGCAAGCTTAACACTAAAGAGAATCATTCACATAATATAACCAAATACAAAAATAAAGGAAAAGTACCTTCACTAAATCAATGAACACTCATCTCATTAGATCACACATGATAAGTCTTTCTTACTTTAAATATTATCACATTATCTGCATCGGGGATATCTCCCCACAAGTCTAGTCTATTTGATCATAAGTACAACAACATTAGATACAAATACCTATGCTTTGTTTCCATGGAACTCCTTGCTTCTCCTTGCTTCCCATTGGTTCTTTGAGGGTAGTAGGGGATCAGGATACTCATGGTTCAGGATAGGCATGCCTTTAAATGCATCTATTCATTTACTTTACCAAATTGCAACTATACAAACATTCATTTAAGTTTCTAACCATCTAATGCATAATGGATATCATAAAAGAACCCTTACTTTTATTTTCACCTCTCAAGTTCCTTTAGAGAGTCATCCAATACGTACTTCTTAGATCAAGGTCCAACTTAAATCAAATTCATTCATGTCTTAAAGCATTAAAGTCTCATTCCCTTAACCTTTAAAACAATCCCTTTTCTTTTCATTCCCTAAATCAAAGCCCCATAACTTCAATTCAAAGAATAAATCTACATTCCTTTTTAATTCCCCATTTCCAGTCAATCAACTACTTTTTAAAGCATTAAAGTCCCATACCTTTAACCTTTAAAACCAACATTCATTCATTCCCTAAATTGAAGCCCCATAACTTCAATTCATGAATAAATCCACATCTCTTTAATTTAAACTCCTAAGATATTCAACCTTAATCAAAGGGGTTTTCTTTTAAATTAAAAACCTTCAATACATTTCATTAAAATCAAAGGTTCTTTCCTAATTGAAAACCTTACATAAATATCTTATAAATCAAAGGTTCCTTTTAATTAAAACCTTAAATACATCTCATATAAATCAAAGGTTCCTTTTAATTAAAACCTTAAATAAATCTCATATAAATCCAAGGTCCCTTTTTAATTAAAAGCCTTCAATAATCCTATATGAAACAAAGGTTCCTTTTAATTAAAAACCTTCATTATATTTTATGTGACACTAAGGTTTCTTCAATTAAAACCCTTAAATACATTTCACAAAATCAAAGGTTCCTTTTAATTAAAAACCTTAACTAAATTTCATAAAACCAAAGGCTCCTTTTAATTAAAAACCTTCTCTACATTTCATAAAATCAAAGGAACTTTTTAATTAAAACCTTTAATACATTTCATAAAATCAAAGACTCCTTTTAATTAAAAACCTTATCTACATTTCATAAAATCCAAGGCTCCTTTTAATTAAAACCCTTATCTACATTTCATAAAATCAAAGGCTCCTTTTAATTAAAACCCTTATCTACATTTCATAAAATCAAAGGCTCCTTTTAATTAAAACCCCTTAAATACATTTCACATGAAACAAAGGCTCTATTCTTTTAAAAACCCTTAAATATATTTCACATGAAACAAAGGCTCTGTTATTTTAAAAACCCTTAAATACATTTCACATGAAACAAAGGCTCTATTATTTTAACTAGAACAGTTACACAACACCTTACCTAATGCAGGGTTCACAACTAGAGGTCAACGCCTTCGAACATGCACAACACTCACTGCTAACACCCACTGGTCTATCGAAGCACTCACTAAGCTCTCACCTAAGCGTTCACTAAAGTGCTCATTGCATTTTATAGCGCACAATACACAACACAACCTATGGTGATTGCTCACACACAGCGCTCGCTCGACATAAGGGAGGTTTTTCTCTTAAACTACAGCCATAGAGCGGTTTTAGTTAAAACACAGTGCTTCCACATGGTGGTTTCACAACACACATAGGGTGATTCTTGTTTAAGCACAATGCTCCTCACATGGTGGTTTCACAACACACACAAGGTGATTCCTATTAAAATACAACGCTCTTCACATGGTGGTTTCACAACACACATAGGGTGATTCTTATTATAATACAATGCTCTTCACATGGTGGTTTCACAACACACACAAGATTATTCTTATTATAATACAACACTCTTCACATGGTGGTTTCACAACACACATAGGGTGATTCTTATTATAATACAACGCTCTTCACATGGTGGTTTCACAACACACACAAGGTGATTCTTATTATAATACAACACTCTTCACATGGTGGTTTCACAACACACACATAGCGCTTCCACAAGGTGGCTTCTATTAGCACCCAACGCTCTTCACATGGTGGTTTCACAACACATACATAGCGCTCAGCACTCACACAGCATAAGGAGGTTCTCTCAAACACATAGTGCACAACGCTTTCACACGGAATAAGGGAGATTCCAAACCACAGTACATAGTGCTTTCACAGCATAAGGGATATTCCAAAACACATAGCACATAGCACTTTCATAGCATAAGGGAGATTCTTTCAAAAACATAGCGCATAGCACTTATATGCAACAATCCCACATAAATTAAAATTAGGTTCCAGATTTAAAGCAACCCAACCTTAACTCCTACGGAGATTGGAAATATGGTGACATCTAGCTGCCCTCCTCTTAGCCTCTGGTGTGTTCTTTCCATTATATTTATCTCTCATCTGCATCTACATCTCCATTCTTGCTCTCTCCCCATCTGTCTGCTCTCTCCCTCTCCTATCCATCTCTCTTTTCCTTACCTTCTTTCTTACATGCCTGTCCATCCAGGTGGCTCGTCCACCATCCACTCGAACCCCAAGCCCCTACGGTCTTCCACCTCCGCTCTTCAATGCAGCGTCCCCTATCCCTTGTGCATTCTCCCCATATTTTCCACATTTGGAAATTAGTAGCCTCATAGGCTATTTCATAGGGTTCATTGCATAGGAAAGGGATGATTACATTTTATTTTTAAAAGACGAAGAATGGCCCTTTTTTAAAATATCATTCTTATGATATTTATCAATATTTAAATATATTACTTTTACTTACACAATATCTTTATTGTTTTTATTTTTAAATAAAAGATATATATTATTATATATAATCTTTTCTTTTAAAAAAATGAATTCTCTTTCATTCAATTCAATTAATTAAAGTCTTTTAATGAATCCTCTATTATCATTAAAATGCACACCTCTAATTAATTTAGATGCAAACTCATTTATTAATTACAAAGAAGTTTACTAATGAGCTCAAATGAGCCAAACATTATTTACTTAAACTTCATTAATTAATTTAGAGGAATCTTCATTCAACATATGCATTTAATTTATTTTCTTTCATAAGGATGATGCTTTACTTGTGCTTCAACATGATAGTTTACCTTATGCATTTATATACATCTTGTAGTTGTTCTCATACATAAAACCCAACATTAATCTACTCAAGCCATGATGCAATACAGAGAAAACAAATTTGTACAACAACAAAGAGGGAATCATTCCATCAACCCGATCACCCATCTTAGCCAGAGATTTTATGATAGCTACTAGGCTATTAACTAAAGCTCAAGGTGATCGGCCATCGATGATTATCCCTTCCATCAATGCATACCTATATGAAGGTATCTATCCATGTTACCTTTGAGTACCTTAATCATCATTTCCCCTGATATTTGGTACCCTCATTTTTGGTGGGTGACTCTACCTGTTCCACCTACGAGTGTACCTGATCCTGCACACTTGGAAATATGTTAGTGATAACATACCCTTATAAATCAACTAAACATCATATAGTTGGTTCCATTGTTCAAACTAGGTATCACCACATCATAGGTTAATACATTTGTTTTCTTGTGCCATAAAGTCAGCTAGGGAGGGTCATGACATCCTCCCCCACTAGGATTAAACATCATCCTCGGTGTTTCTAGTTTTTCTTTTTTTTTTATAGAAAGTAAAACTATTACATCATATAGCTTCAAACAAAAAGGGAAAATATTTTCGCATAACCTCCACTTTCTCCCAAGTGGCATTCTTCTCAGAGAACTAGTCCCATTGGACCTTATATTATTCAAGAGTCTGATTCCATAGAGATTTAGAACGAAACTCAAGAATCCTCATCGGTAGCACTTCAATGGCCTCTGGATTTACCATCTGCAAATTAGAAACATCCCACACATGTTCAGGGTTAGCAACATATTTTCTAAGCAAGGATATGTGGAAGGTGTCATGGATTTTGGATAGATTAGGTGGTAATGCAAGTTGGTATGCCACCGGACTGATATTTTCTATGATCTCAAAGGGCCCCACAAAATGTGGATCCAACTTCGTGGATTTGATAGCACTTTTCTTTGGCTTAACCCTTAAGAACACCTTATCTCCAATAGAATACTCTCTTGTAGTCTTTTTAGATCTGCATAACTCTTCTATCTATATGCAGCTTCCTTAAGCCTTTGCCTAATTTATTTTAGTTGCTCTTCCATTACCCTGACCATTTTTGGTTCAATCTCAACTCGATCCTCTAGGTTATCCCAAGATAATGGTGTTCTACACTTTCACCCATATAAGGCATCGAAAGGTACCATTCCTAGCGAGGAGTGATGTCCATTATTGTAGGTAAACTCTACCAAAGGTAGACAATCTTCCCATTGAGATTTGTGATCCATGTAGTACATGTGAAGCATGTCTTCCAAAAATTGGTTTACTCACTCCGTTTGACCATCGATTTTAGGGTGGTATGCTGAACTCATATTCAATTTCATACCAACTACACTATGAAGGGATTTCCAAAATTAAGAAGTGAATTTGGAGTCTCTATCTAAGATAATTACCTTAAGAAACCCATGCAATCAAAATACCTCTTTGATGAATCTACTAGCCACTACCTGAGAATCATCCTTGGTATTTCCCGATATGAAGTGGGTAAATTTAGTCAATTTTTTGACCACTACAAATATGGCATCATGTTGGTACCGATTTTTGGGTAAACCCACGATAAAATCCATAGATATAACCTACCATTTCTGCGTAGGTATATCATGCAAGTGAAGTTTTCCTATAGGATGTTGGCATTCTGCCTTGACTTTCTGACATTCAAGACATCGAGCAACAAAATATTTGATGTCCTTCTTCATACCTACCCAAAAGAAGGTTCTTTTCATGTTTTCTCACATTTTGGCTCCTCTAGGATGAGTAGAATAAGGAGATCTATGAGCTTCTTGCATTATCAAGTTCCTCAAATTACCCAACTTTGGTATGATGACCCTTCCCTTATAACACATAAAGTCATATTTCATACTAAATTCCTCATTTCCTTTAGGATATCTATCCATTTTGGCTTGAATTCCTTGGTAATACTCATCCTAAGATTGCTCATGCCTCACTCGATCCATTAGGTCCATGTGAATTCTAATTATGGTTGCTATATATTTTATTCTACTCAAAGCATCTGTGACCTTATTCTATTTTCCCTTTATGTACTCAATCTCAAAATCGTACTCAGCGAGAAATTCCACCCATCTTCTCTATCTTGCATTGAGTATTGGTTGGGTGAATATGTACCGTAAAATTTGATGATTGGTGTTGAATTCAAATGGTCTCCCCACTAAGTAGTGACAACAATACTTTAAAGCATGCACCATTGTAGCTAGCTCTAAATCATGTGTAGCATAATTAAATTCATGCCTTTTTATCTTCCTTGAAGTATATTCCACTACTAAATCCTCTTGTGAGAGTACCCCATCCAACCCCTCTATTGTTGCATCAGTGCACACTAAAAAGTCCCTTTGAGGATCAAGAAACTTTAGTATCAATGTAGTAGTAAGCTTATGCTCTAGTAGTACGAAGGTAGCCTCACACTTCTCTGTCCACTTGAATTCTTTCCCCTTCTTCTTAAGGTATGTTATGGTTCCAACAACATTGGAGTAGTCCTTTATATAACGTCTATAATAGCCTGTTAACTCCATGAAACTTTGTACTTCAATCACATTAGTAGGGGGTGGTCAATTCAGAATAGCCTCAATCTTCTTTGGATCCAGAACAATCCCTTCTGCTGATATAATGTGTCTAATATATCGTACCTCTAGGATATATAATTCACTCTTAGCCATATTTCCATAAATTTGATTCTCCCTCAACAATTCCAACACGATCCTAAGATGTTTATCATGTTCCTCTTTATCTCTAGAGTTGTAACATTGTAAAAGGCTAACACCTAATGCTGTAATAGTTGTAAATCATATAAAAATGAGCATTCATACACAAATTGACAAAGAATAACACATAACAAGAAATGTATCTTCCATTAATTTGAATCAATCCATGTTACAAATCCATCCCTCTTAGGGATACCCAATGTGATACAATTATTACAATAATAGGAAAATCCCCACGCAAGGGTAGGTGTAATCTGCATACTTCCTAAATGCACACGAACTGCTCCAAGGTGTCGATGACCTTCTTCTCCATGATTAGAGGTATTTGTTGCCTTGCATGTCAACACCCTGTTAGTCCTGCATACAATAAACAACAAGAAGCATATTAGTAATAAAGGAGGCCTCTCTTGATGAGGCTTTTAAAGGAAATTATACAAAAAGATGCCATGAAAGCTTGAAATCAAGAAAGTGCAAGAAACATGGTAAACCTATGTTAAACATGAAATATTGCCATGAAAAATGTAAAGGAAACATCAATTAATCTAACTAATGCCCTAATTATGAAATCAAAAGCATGAAAGCATGAAATATAAGATCATTATTATCCTAATTACTAAAAAGCAAATGAGAAGAAAGATAACTAAAAATCTTAATTCTACAGAACAAAGTCTCTAATAAAGCAAATATACACTGATTTATCTTATTCTAATGCAAATGAAATAACACCTACGACTAAAGACCAAGGAAATAGAGATAATGAACTCGACCATGGCTCTATCATGCGGTGAGCACTATTAGCCATGGCTGATAGCCACGGTGAAGCCAAAATGTACTTGCCCTCCAAATATGGCCTAAATCTCCAATTTCCTTGATGAATTGATGGTTCAAGGGTCACCTCTATGTCCTCTGATAGATTTGGTGGTTGAATTGCTCAGATTGTTGATGTATTGCTTGTAATCTCGTTTCTTGATTCTTCTAGCCTCCTAAGACCTCCATGACTTCAATTGTCATTTCAATCTCTCAATGTTAGCTAAAGGATTTCTCTCAATGCAAGTAGGTGAGTACTGAATTCGATAGGGCTTCACCATTCAAATTCTCCTATGCATCTCTCTCATTTCCCATTTTGGATGGGGTTCTTATAACCTCTAGGAAGGCTATGTCTTAGCTTCTTGAGGAAGCCAAGATCAAGAATGGACAACTAGAGCAGTTGGAGGGAAGCTTCTAGATCTTTCCACCCCAAAACCGCTTAGATCTACAACCAATTGGCCGTTATAACCAAATTTGGATCGGCCAAAGTCCAACTAATTTTGACTGCTAGCCATGGCTCTGAGGTGCGGTCAACTCTGTTAACCATGGGTCTCAACCATGACCAACACTAATTAGGCCAAAATGCCTAAATGAGTGGTTAGAACCACTACTATACCTTGGTATTTGTCCAAGGTCTTCCATATGGTCTTCTAGCATGTCCCATATGAGTAGTCACCTCGACATGATGTATTTTAGGTGTCTACAGATGCCCCTTTTGAGATGCATTGTGAGATCGAACAATGTTGAGCAAAAATAGACCTCCTAAAATGATGTCGTAGGTTGGATGATGATCATTAGTCTGATCAACATTAGATGCCCAAGTCCTACAAAAGGATGTGCATCCTAGAATCATTGCTTCCAACTAGATGGAAGGCTTAAATTGAAAAAGCTTTGGCAAGCTCATCATCAGACATTCGGGTAGCTTTAGTGCTACTATAGGAGTTCGAGCCTATATATCCGAAAGGAGGAGAGCTACTAACTTAACTATCATATTTGATTTTTGCCCTAACAAAAGGGTAAGCTTATGATAGTCATTGGCAATGATTCATAAGATGAACATAATTTTGACAAGATCAAGGGATCTACAATCAAGGGATCTTCTATTGACTTTGATTATGATTATGACATTATGACTACCCCCTCAAGCGATGAGTCGATGAGGGTAATGACAATTAAATGAAGTGACGAGTCGCTTGACCACTATGAATGACTTTGAACAAATTAAAGTTTAGCATTTGAATACTTGATTAGGCCTAATCAGCTATGATTGCAACTATTAATAGTAATTGTATATCTCTATCCCATGGAGCGGTCCAGCCATGAAGGCCTTCTTAGGGAATCAAGATGATAGCAATTCCAATTAGGCATGTGTTGAATCATATTGTTCGATGATCTGCTAAAAATGTCATAGAAGAATTGACATGAATATCTCATTCCCATGGAGCAGTCCGATCTGGGCCTTCTTAGGGATTGAAATGAAGCATAACAATTCAATGATGACTAATTTGCCCCAAATGTCCTTATGGTAATTTACTCATCTTGTCGGATTGCATGGAGTGCAAGTCACTACAACCACCAAGTGTATAGGGTAAATCACTAGATACGAGGTGCATTTGGCTTTTGATTTATCTAATTTTTTATTATTTTTAATATTTTTGACAATTCTAGTCAGATGGGTATTTTTAATTTAGCATTTTGAAACTCCACACGATGGGATTTGAGAGCATTTATTATAGATTTCTAGCCGTGCTTGTCAGAAGTAGCTAAAAATTTCAAATTTCTTAGCCATATGACCCACGTAAAAACCCTAATTTGGGCCCATGGGTGCAGCATGATAGGAAAAATAGGAAATATTTAAGAAATTTATCAATTTTAATATCATTTTCCATTACAATTGAGAATCTGAGAGCTCTAAGAGGTGAGAAAATTTGATATGGAATGCTACTGCAACTCGACCTCACTATCATCCACACCAATGGCAGACCAACCTAGAGGAGCCGATGCTACTAAGGTAGAAGCACACAAAACTCTCACTCATTATTTTATTTTACCATTTTAAAATTAACCTCACTAAATAATGGGCTAATTAACATCATTAAACTATCGATAATGAACCTCACCCTAGTTAGGTTTAGCTTAGGTTAGCTTAGAGGGTTAGGGTTTTAATTTTTTTATTTTTGGGATCGGGATGGGAAATGACCCTAAAAAGGTCATTTCTCCTAGCCATGGTTGGAAGGCGTGGTTCCCAATTATCAAATTGGGGCTGGTATCAACATGATGGGATTCAAATCCCAATGGTCATAAAATTGACCGCCTCCGACCATGGGTCTAAACCTGATTCGAAAACTTTAAAATTTTTTTTTTTTTTTTACATTTAATTGATTTTTTATCTTAAAGTTTTTTTCATCTTTTTTGTGTTTTGAGATTTTTTTTTTCATTTTTAACTTTTTTTTTTTATTTTTTTTATTATTTTTCCTTATTATTCTACTTTCCACCAGACTTTGACCGTGAGGGCGAGGGAATCTGAGATCCTTCATAACCTAGTGCACTACTACTTGTAGAGCTGGATTGGTTTGGGGCCATAGGATTTGGCTATGTCTTACGCCTCCCCACCATCAGGGCTGATCAGGCCTATATGACTACATTGGCTCGACGTTGGGATGCATGGACCAATACCTTTCACCTATCGATAGGTGAGATGACTATCACTCTAGAGGATGTCTACCGCATATTTTAACTCCCTCTAGATGGTGAGGCCATCACATATTCATCGATAAGGTGAAGTAGGTAGTATTTGATCATATATTTGGTCACCACAATGAGACGCAATGACACTCGGACCATGGAGGGGTCCACATTGAGCATTGGTATACACAATAGGTCTTCTCTCGATGAGCAATCATATTTATGCACTTGATCATGCAGATTATCCTACCTAACACTTCTAGAGTGAGGTTCCCTTGGAACCTCCTAGCTAGGACTATGGAGGTCCTAGCGAGCCTCCTGATCATCCTCTGATCCTATCCTAGGGGAGTGCCTTACTAGCATAACTCTATAATGAGTTGTACCAGATTACATAGAGGAGCAGAGTAGGCATCGATTGCAACCTACTACTTCAGATCTAGGGGTGGTAACATATTAAGATTGAGCATCCCACTAGCCTACCACTCAATATTGGCACCATTGAGGAGGTGCACCAGTGCTATACAACATGTTGGCCTCATGAGCAGGAGGGCTTTAGGAGTAGGTCTCATGTAGGAGATCTAGCTTACTACATTGGATAGTTCTCATGACTACAAGTGGACCAGATTGACTAGCACCCATACCTAGACTACCCTCCATGGATGGAGGTTAATGATTAGTTACATCAAGCATAGAGATAGATGGCTCCTCAAATGCAAGTCAAGGTATGAGAGTTATTTTACTTCTCTCATATCACCAGATAGTTTAGGATTAGGTAGGACATTCTAGAGCTACCTACCATCTACCATCACCTCACTCTAGAGAGGGACTTGACCTAGCCTAGGGTGACTCCACTAGGTGATGAGGATGATGAATTTTAGGAGTCAAGGCTGATAGATGTAGGGACTACTCCGATTATGACACTTGGTGGACACTCAAGGTATGGTGGGGCTTTGAGGGCCCCTTGGGTAGGATACTAGATGATGCATAGAGGGTGCAGAGGGAGTAGAGGTCGATCCTCATGATCATCGAGTCCATCAGAGGACTGAGGGTAGATGGGGTGAGGGAGCTATAGAGGATGCACCTCCATTGAGGAGGAGGGTGATGCTCTCAAGGAGGGTGAGGCCACACCTAACAATGATATCGAGTAGCTCAGGGCCCAGATTGCTAGCCTACAGACTTAGGTAGGCTCCCTGTAGACATAACTTCTACATCGAGATACCACCATTGCTACCTTATAGGAAAAGGTTGGGGATCTATAGTCTCAACTCACAATAGGGTAGTCTCAATGGTACAACTATGAGGAGGAGAAGACCACTCTATAGGCTAATATTGATACAATAGGGATAGAGATACAAAGGATTACAGGGCAAGCGCATCCTTCTACAGTCCCAGATAGATGCTCTAGGGCACAATATGATGCACTCAAGGCTAGGAGGGAGGACCCCTCCTCTTCATAGGTTGCTCTAGCACCTCCAACTACTCCAAACATAAGGATTAGTAGGGTGACGACAAGATCATGATGACTACGAGGCTCTAGTACATAGCACATCATGATGAAAATGTTGCCTACATCTCTACTCTAAGGGGAGAGATAGGGTTACTTGGTGGTCAGGTTCCTGAGAGGTCCATGGCTTCAAGATCTCAGAGGACTCACACTCGAGAGATAGGGTAGTCCTTAGCTAGCTCTAGTCATAGATCACACAGGTCAGAGAGGACCTCTAGTGCCAGCTCTAGGAGGACTCACAAGGAGGGTGGAGGTGATGGTGGAGCCTCTCAGACTAGGGGTACAGGTGCTTCTTAGTACTGATCTTATAGATGATATTGTACCATTTTTTAGTGTAAGGTCGAGGACCTACACAGATGTAGCCTACAGGTATTTTTGACATATGTCGATGTACTATTTATTATATATTTTTGATACACACACACACACACACAACACATATATATATATGATCTGACATTTGAGACTTATTATATGTGGAATTTATTATTTTTATTGTTTATATTTTATGAGATGCATATGGATGCAATGCTTATATGTTATGTTGATTTTATGCTATATGATGTGATGTATGGATGACATGCACTAGATAGATGATGGATGTATGATTAGATGCGATGATATACATGTGTAGATGGACTACTTATGATGAATGTATATGTATGCAATGTTTGTTGTTAAATGCAAGTGTAATTTATTGTACTTGTATGCATTTAATTTATGATGTTATGACATAATTTATGCCATGTATGTATTGCATAGTTTTTTATGATGAGTGCTATGTAAATGAACATGTATGTTTTAATCACTTAAAACATAATGTATGAATGCAATATGGGTTTAACAATCTAATGGATGACACCACAGAATGTATAACAATCATGAAATGTAATTGCTATATCTTTTTATAAAAATTGATAAATTGTACACCCATATGTGAGATGCAATGATATATTGTTTCTATTCATAAGTTTTTGTAAATTAAAAGAATATGGATAACATAGTCAGTGGCCATTTAAATATCATTTCTGACATCCATCCAATATCTAACCTATATTACAAATAGTTCTAATAAACAAACTCTCATAAAAGAAAATGATATTTGATAATTGCATTGAAAATTGGTTGTTGCTATTTGGGAATTTTTGAGGTTTACCATGAGACTCAAACACCCTAGTTGTCTAATCAAAAGTTGTATAATAACCATACTAGACTTCTGAAACATAAGGCTTTCGCTAGGATAGACCCTAACTATTCATTACCCATGTGTGTGCAAATGAGTATATTAGATAAGGCATAAGCATACCCCGATGTCAGGCGGGATTCTTTCAGCCCATTGCTAAGATTGGGGATCCTCAAATGTCTATCCAATCCTAGGTTTAGATTTTAGTTGGACTAGACCACTAGGTGATACAAGACACCTGAAGCTAGCTCTTCCACATTCAAACATTGGTCTACACAAAAGCAAGATGCTAATGTATCAGACATATCATCATGTGTAAGGTACAATAGTGCTAACAATTCTAAGGATTCAAGTTCACTCCCTTATTTTCTTCAATTTATCGGGATACTTGCTCATATAAAGTGATAAGAATCACTATTTATTTTGTACTCTATAGTGACAAAATCACTTTTTATTTTGTACTCTTTTTTCTTTTGAGCAAGGGATTTGATACTGATTTGATTTTAATAAACTTGAACTTGATTTAACTTGATTTGGGATTTCACTTTCTCCTTCATTTGTAAGCAAGGGATTTATATGGGTAGGGGAAAACTTGTCCTTTTGCCAATTGTCAACATTTCCCAGACCATCCACATAAGGGGATAAGCAAGAATAAACTTTTCACCTCAGGATACCTGGTCCTACTTCATAGCGTTCATATTTCCCTAGTCCTAATTAGGATTGTTTAATTTGTTTATTAGTGATAGGATTCTGATATGCTAAGGGCTATCAAAACTAGACCTCATCTACAAAAGCAAAGCAAGCTTTCTACAAAACTCTTGAGAAGACCACTAGGTATGGTTGAATGACCAGAAAACCCTAGTATATTCTTCATAGCAACAAGAAGGGTTGTGTTGAAAAACACAATTACTCACAAGGGTGACATATAATTATGATACTGCATAAAAGCATGATTGAAACACAAACGTGGTGTCATTTGTAAGATTGTAAACACAAACTATCCTAATGCAAGTGCAATGGATGGACATGCCTAATGCAATGCAAAATAAAATGAAATGCATGATGCAAATGAAATGCAATGTTTTTGAATTTTTATATTTTTCAATTTTTTTGATTTTATTTTTTATTTTTTTTTAATTTTATTTGACCAAAGGGCTTATAGATGCCTTTGGAGCCTTTTATAGATGACCAAAGGGCTTACAGATGCCTTTGGAGCCTTTTGATGGTTTTAGGCATAAAACGCTTTAAGATGAAGGATGTTGAGAGGTTCAGGCTCTTCAACACCTTCCAACGATGTCAAGTGGTATGTCCCAGGTCCAATCTTCTTAGAGATGATATAAGGACCTAACCAATTAGCCATAAATTTATCTCATATTTTAGTGATAAATTTGAGTTCTGTTGGTTCTCTTTCAGCACAAGATCACCAACCTCAAAGTCTCTTAGATGGAATTTGTTATTGTAAGCTCATTTTAAGTGCTCTTGATAAACATGGAGATGCTCAAGAGCATTCATGTGATGTTCATCAAGTAGCATCAATTGATCTAGGTGAGCTTGTCGTGTAGTGTCATCATCGATGAACTCTTTCAATGTGATGTGCAACGTTGGAATCTCCAACTCTAAGGGCATAATGGCCTCAATGCCATATACTAGTGAAAATGGAGTTGCCCCAATGGGTGTCCGAATGCTAGTCCTATAAGCCCATAATGCAAGGGGTAGCTGGATGTGCCAATATTTGTGGTGTTCTTGTACCATATTTTTCAAGATGGATACCACTATCTTATTTGAAGCTTCAGCTTGCCCATTTGCTTATGGATAATATGGAGTCACAAAACTATGTTTGATCCTATACTTGGATGTCAAAGCCCTCATAGTTTTTTCTTGAATGATGTTCCATTATCCAAGATTATCTTGGATGGTATCCCAAAATGACTTATGATATTGGTGAGTATGAACTCAATAATACATGCTCCAGTTGTCATTGTTAATGGGATTGCTTCCACCCATTTAGTAAAGTACTCAGTAGCCATAATAATGAATGTATGTCGACCCAATGATGGAGGAGAGATCTTACCGATTAGATCCAAACCCCACTGAGCAAATGGCCAAGCCGCTTGAATGGGTTGTAAGGCCTATGATGGCAAGTGCGTAAGATTAGCATGATGTTGACATTTAATGCATTTCTTGACATACACATTGTAATCCTTCTCCATAGTGGGCCAATAATAGCCCATGCGAAGGATGCGCTTGATGATAGCCATGCCGCTAAAATGGCCATCGCATGTACCATCATGAGCTTGCAAAATTGCCCAAGATGATTCTTGGGGCTCAAGACAATGAAGGAGAACTCCATCATAGCTTCGATGATATAAAATATCTCCTAACAAGACATACTTTGTCACTTTCTATTTAAATGTGCATTTCGTAGCACGTGACAATCCCTGAGGGATTACACCAAGCTTTAGGAAGTCATGTATCTATGACATCCAATTCTGATAGACCTCAGCCTCAACTGTCAAGACAACATGTTCCCCCTATGGTTTAACATTTGCAAATGCAGACTGGAAATAACCTTATGGTGAATGGTAGTACCATTCCCCGTAGGACCCTACGAGATCAATGACCCCCAAGGCGCTCTCTTGAGAAAGTCTCTAGCTCTATAGAACCATTCATGGTTTGGTTCTACCTGAATCATGTTGATTGACTCTTTGTTATCCAAAGCTTCACGTTGCATAATAGAGTGTGACAATATTTTTACATGGATGGTAGTAAAATCGGTAGAAGGATTCTAAGGGATTAAGGATCCCAAAGATGCCATAGTGTCTATGAATATATTTGATGAATGAGGGATTGCCTCGATGTCATACCACTCCAACTGAGCTAGATAAGTATCAACAAGATCTTTGTAAGACTTCAAGATAGGACATCTACATTGAAAAAGTCCCTTCACTTGGTTAACAATGAGAAGGGAATCGCCAAAGATATTTAACCTTTTAATCTTCATGGTGATAGCTATTTGGAGGCCCAAGATTAGGGCTTCATATTCAACATTATTGTTAGTGCAAGGAAAGTCTAACTTGAATGACAAGGGCATAGGAGCACCTTATGGTGTGAACAACACTATTCCTGCACCACCCCCTTGCTCACACTTCGAACCATCAAAGAACAAGGTCATATCAACTTTATTATCCAGTTCTTCGAGTTCAGGTGCTTCTGATAATGCAAAGACTACATCATCAGGAAGCTCAATGGTGAGGGGCCTACTATTCTCGAGAGGCACCTCAACCAGTTGATCAACTATGACTTGTCCCTTAATGGAATTTTGGCTAATGAATTCCAAATCGAATTCTATCAATAGCATGATCCACTTTGCAGTACATGTATTATGATACATCTTACTCATCATATACTACAAAGGATTTTGTTTTGATATGACATACATCGTATGACTTAACATATAATGCCATAATTTCTTTGTAGTGAACACTACTACTAAACATAACTTTTCCACATATGCATATCCTAGCTCGTAACTCACCAAGGTTCGACTAATGTAATATATGGCTTGCTCTTTATCTTGCACATTCTTTTGGGCTAACATGGTCCCCAATGCAAAATTAGTTGCCAATATATATAGCAAGAATGGTACATCTGGTCTTGGTGGAGCTAGCACTGGTGGCATCACCAGGTAGTGCTTAATCTCAGCAAAGGTTGCTTGATAGTCCTCATCCCAATTGAATGGGACCCCCTTGTGTAGAAGTCGATTCATGGGTCAACATTTATCTGATAATTGTGTGATAAATCACTTTATGGATGCTACTTTGCCCTGAAGGCTTCTTAATTCCTTGATATTCATGGGGGGATGCATTTCTAAAATAGCCTTGACCTTTGTTGGGTCAACTTTGATCCCTCATTTTGAAATGATGAATCCTAAGAGCTTTCCTGAAGTTATACCAAATACGCACTTCTTAGGATTCAACTTGACATTATGCTCTATCAAGTGATCGAAGACCTTTCTCAGGACCTCTGCATGCTCAGAACGTAGCAATGACTTTGCCAATAAGTCATCGATATAATCTTCTAAGATCTTATGCATATAGTCATGAAAGATATATGTCATAGCCCATTGATATGTAGCACCAACATTCTTAAGGCCGAATGGCATAACCTTATAACAAAATGTCCCCCATGGCATTATGAACATGGTTTTATGTTGGTCTTCGAGCTTAATCCAAATTTGGTTGTAACCAAAAAAACCATCCATTAAGGAGAGCATTTCATGACCCATAGTTGCATCTACGAGAGCATCTATGTTTGGCAATGGAAATGAATCCTTTGGTGTTGCCTTATTGAGGTCTCTAAAATCCATACAGATACGGATCCTTCCATCAGGTTTTCCTATAGGCACCATATTTGATACCCATTCTGGATAGTCGATGGAAATGACAAACTCTACATCCAATAACTTTTGCAATTCATATTTAACCATTAAGGCTACTATTGGATGCATCTTCCTGAGTTTCTGCTTGATTGGTTTCTTCGAGAGATCTAGCGAAAGGTTATGAGTAACCAATTTTGGATCTAGACCCGGCATGTCCTTATAAGTCCAAGCAAAGAGATCAGGTCTCTCTTTCAGTAGAGGGATGAGGTTGGCATGCTCATCAGGAGATAAAGTTTCTCCAAATTTAACCTTCCTTGGATTGGTGGGATCATTACTGATATCCACTTCAAAGGTTTCCTCTACTGACATATGGGATCCCTCCTCAAGATGGTGAGGCATAGGGATCAAATGGATGTCATCTACTGGGTTTATGGGTTCCACATTGGAAGCATCCTCAACATGATAAACATCATGTGCATAGCCTAGTACAAAATGAAAAGGTTGCAACATTTCTTCATTAGGGAAGAAATCTTCAGGCTCTAGTGGTGAGTCAATATAATCCCAATCAATAGCATCTACATCAAGATACAATGGTTTGGAAGGATCGACTGGATTGTGAAGTGGAGTGGTCAAATAAATGGAGATCATATTGATGGAATGGATCATATCTCTAGGACCACATGCATGTGACTCTACATTTGTATAACTTCCATCCCCGAGATGTGGTTCTAGGGGTATGGGGATCTCTAGATCCGGTCTATGAATAGACTCAAAAATAGGATCACTAGGCTCAAGGAGCTCTCTATATATCGATGGATCAAGGAAGACCATATGATAAATCCTATCCAAATTAGGTGGTCTTCCTCTGAGGTGAGGATGAAGATTGATATCTCTATACATATCCTCTATAGTGTAAGGTGCATTACGATGATGTAAGTAGGGAGGTCCCAAATAGGCTCTCTCTATTTCATCTTCATCATCACTATCATAATAGAAACCTTCACCACTACCTACTAGAATTGGGAGATTAGGAATATGGGGTCCCATGAAAGCCCACTCTTGATAACTACTATCATCCATGGAGGATTGCTCATCCTCGATGACTATCTCTAAAGGTAATAGATGACGTAAATTAAGAGGGCCTAAGTAAGCCAACTCAGTTTCATCCTCATATTGCTCATCATTTGAGGACTCATCATCATCACTCTCATATATGCAACTCGGTCCACCTATCTCAAATATGGACTCTGCTCTATCCTCATCAGAATGATCTTCTGACTCAGAATCTATCTCTATGCTAGCAATCTAAACCTACAGCCTATGTCATCAGATACCTCATAGATTTGTTCATCCAAGTTGTCTCTTGGGATATGCTCTAGACCGGTCTCCACCAAGATGTCTTCATGATATATCTCAGGTGGTTCTATAGTGACATAAGACACTAACTAGTTATCCCTTTGAAAGGCAGAGGGATTGGGGTGATAAGGATTGAAGTCGACTTCACCCCCTAGACTAAGGTACAAGTGGTCTAAAGATGCCATGAGGAGTTCATCCTATCCTCCAATATAATATCCTAACCTAAACCTATCAGTAGGCAACTGATATTATGGTTCATAAGGCCTCCTACGCCCTTGCTCAAATAATCTGAGACCATAACCATACCAATGGTAATGCTCAAAATATCATAAGGCATACTCTAGGTTAGAAAGATAATGAACATTCATAATGAATGGTTCATCATCATCCTCATCCATGGGAGTGCGAGATGCAAGTTGGTCGAGCCCTCCATAGATGAAATTAGTTTGGTTAGGAGGTACCCCTAGTGGTACCACCATCCCTATGGGAAGGCGATGGGCTTGTGGTCAGCCCATGTCTTGTGCAATCTCGATGATCAATGTAAATATCACATTCTACATAATATATTCCCCAATATAAGATTAACCAAATGAATGGTCACCTACGGTGCAGATGACCCTGCTGAAGATGTAGGAGAAGTAGGTTGAGGTGCCTCTTTGACTTCTACTTGAGCATTCTCTACTTCCATGGGAGTAGGAATCTCAACAACAACTGGTTTGGGTGCTTGCTTTATCTCTTTTTTCCCATATTTACTTTTAGCTTCTTATCATCCCGATGCATTATGGATGCTGATGGTCTAGTAGAAGTAGTTATCATGTGCTCCGATCATTGAGATACGGATGTTGTAGGTTTTGCACACACTTCTTTTATTTTACCTCTTAGCTCTTTGATCGGTGATGTTGGTCGTATGTCTAGGTGCATTGAGGGGAGCATAAAATCCCTCGAAAAATCTGCTAGATTCATGTATTTGAATGGTTCTTCATCTGAAGGTACCACGTGAACCTGTCCCTCATGCACGTATTTGATACATTGATGGAGAATGGAAGGGACACAATGCATTTCTCGTATCCAAGGCCTCCCTAGAAGTATGTTATATTGCATAGCACCTTCAATCACATGACACATCATAGGGATGGTCTTTAGTCCCACCTGAATAGGTAAGACTATGGTGCCTACCATTGAGCATAATGCATCATTAAATGCTCTCAAGGTGAAAGTGGAAGGTACAATATGTGATTTTGGTAACTTCAGATATGTCAATGCCTTGGTCATGATTATATTGATTGATGATCTTGTATCAATAAAAACCCACTTGAATGGTATGTGATTTACACATGCTATAATATGGAGTGGTGGGTCCACTATGATAGTGGAAACCATCTTGACTTCATGATCATGAAATTGTATGATCGGTTCTTGACACTATTGCACATGTCCCATGAAGTGTGTGAATGCTTCAGGATCCTAGGACTGCACTTCTATGGACCTTAAAATATCCATAAGCATCTCCCTATGCTTGGGAGACTACTGAATCAGCTCATAAATTGACAACTTCACTGGAGTCATCTGTAGGTTTTGAATTAACCTACTCCTGATTGTCACCATCGGTCTAGTTGGTGGGCCTAGCACATTTTGGGCTGGCCTTGGAGGAGGTGCAACTTGGACTCTAATGGGCGTTGGAGGTTGATTTGGTCTTTCATACCTCGCATGTCTTGTGATAATATTGACCATTCCGATGAACCCATGGGTTGGTGGTTCGATGCGTACTTGATTGACCTGGCCAATATTATTCCTTGGTACCTCATGGTTAGGTAGAGGATTTTTGTAAATCCCCATATTTTGATTATCTAGTGCTTGAGGGTTGTCCATAATTAGCTCACCTCTTTCTATCATATTTTGTACTAAATGTTTGAAAGTCCAACATACTTCGATGTCGTGTCCCTTTACTCTATGGAAAATATAGTACAACTCATCCTTATACCCCTTTGGCTTGGGTTGATTAGGGTCCAATAATTTGATCTCAGGTAAGTGTATGGCCTTGGCCTTGCATAATTGATGGAATATCGAAGTCATCGATTCTAATAAAGGTGTGAACTAGTGAGGAGGGCATTTTTCCTTATCCTTACCCTTATGATTGTTGTTGCACTACTCATACTACATAGGAGGAGGTTGGGCTTGATAATTTCATTGTTGTTACCCCTTATCCCCTTTCTGAAGGTTTAAAACCACCTGATTAACATGGGCCAACTTGGCCTATTGTTTCTCAATGCTCTTCTTGTTCCATTCCTTCTTATTCCTGAGCTTCAAGTTACCCTCCTATAACTTGATATCCTCAATCACTTTGGCTTATGCCAAAGCCTCCTCAAAGGTCTGATATTGCTACAACTATAATAATAATAAAATGTGCTTTGCACAACTTTTCATAAACATTCGAGTTAATTCAGAAGTAGGGATGGAGAATGGTAGCTTTGCCATCATCTTTCTCCATCATTTCCCATAATCCATAACTGGCTCATCATCATGTTGCATTAAAGTAGCCAGATCAGATAGGTTTACCTTTTTCTTGATGCCAAAGGAGAAGCATTCAAGAAATGCATCAACCAATTGCTCAAAATTGGTGATATTGTACCTCTTGAGTTGATTAAACCACTCTTGGGCTAGGCCTGAGAGGGTTGTAATGAAGGTCCATAGGAGCAAGGCATCATTGCTTTCGATCTGAAAGCACATGTCTAGAAAACTCATCACATGCTCCTGAGCATCCTCCTCTCCTTTAAAATTTTCTAGCCTAGGCATCTCAAAATGCTTAGGATAGGCCAGAATAGGCACTGATGGGCATAAAGGTTCATTATGAATCTTATTCAAGGTAGGCTTTTGATAAGTCATCCCTTACTTCTCAATAGCTTTAACCTTTTTTGCCAAGGCCTTATAGGCCTATGAAGATAGGAACTCCTCTTCTCTAGATTGCCTTGGAGGCACCTTTGGAGGTAGATTCCTCTTCGATCGAGGTGGAGGACTAGGCTCATCATCCACTTTGACTAGGGATATTTTAGGATATTCTTGATCTAATTCTTCTCCCACTTCTTCTTCATACTACCTATGCCCATGATGTTCGGATGTAGGGCATCGATCTCTATGTTGGGTCATATGGTGAGTATGAGTGTCTATATACTCAGGGTGCAAATTAGGCTACGAAGTAGCTCATCTATCAATGTGCTCCCTATACTCACTATGGGGATGTAAACCAACACTATCCAATCGGTCATCCCTCTCAACATGCTCCTTTTGATCAAGGATGCATTGTTCATGCATGCATTATTCATATAAGCATTGTCTTATGAACCTTTGCCTCTGAGTGTTCTCATTTTTGAGGTGTTCTCACTCTACATGAACATCCTCCAATTGGTCTTGGAGGATCTGATATCTCTACTCTGACACCAGCCTATGAGATCTATCTATGTGATCAACCGTATGAGGCCTCTAGTGTGTGCGCTCTATTCGAGAGGTTTGTGGGTGTGTCCCCCAATGGACTGATTTGCTATGCTCTTACCCTTGTCTATGAAGATGGCATTCATATCTAGATATTGCCTATACTCTATGCCTGCATGAGATGCAGGAGCATGCATATCATGAGAATGCTTGGAGCACTCTCTAGGTTCTCTGATAGTCCTAATGGTACTACCGCTATGTACACTCATAGGATGAGAAGGTGTAGGAGTAGGCTTATAACCTAGCTATCCTAAGACTTTATCTAGACCATCTAACTATCTACTATACCAAGGCTCATGAGGTGGCATACCATTAACTCCCACTTTAGACATGTCTATGGTGATCTTACAAGGTTCACTTCTGTTGGGAGTCTGCATGGGCCTACGCTCGAAAGTGGCCCTCTCTACTTACCCCTGAATGGGTGGATCCTAAACTTATCTATACTCAGATGGTGGGGGTCTCAAGCCTCCCCTAGACATAGGATGAAGGGGTACCAATCTGGATCCCTCGATGACATACTCTTCAATAGATCCTATGGATGCACGTGGAGTGTGATCATAGTAAATGCTAACATGTTTAGAACCCCCATGTTGGGAAGCTCCATGCTTTGATCTATGTCTCGAGGAGTGTCTAGTACCTCCTCTAACAAGGTATTCTCAATAGGATCCCCATGCATAGAATTATCCCCTCTAATACTCATCGAATGACGTTCGAGAGGATTCTATGGTTGAGGGCCTTCTACATTGTGTTGTGCATTGGGTGGAGCTTCGACTTCGATCTTGGGTCTATGCCCGGATCGACCTCTCCATGTAACCACCATGATATTATATTATCTCGTATGTAAGTTTTAAAGCAAACAAAGTAAACAATGGTGATTATCTCTTTTAAAGTTTTAATATGAGCCCTAAACTATTTGATGTGTTTTGCAATTTGTTGTATCAATAAGTAACTCTCATCATGTTTTCAAAATGTTGATGATATACTCAATTGTTAAAGGGCTTTCACCTATATACTCACACGCTCGAATATGGTAGATGAAGTCCACACATGGAAGGGAGCACAGGTCCTACCAGACCCTCACCCAATCTCACCCAATCAGTGTTATACCCTCCGAAGAGGAGTACATGCAAATTTTCTAGGCTACGGATGGATCTTGGATTCGGTATTGGTCTAGTAACAAAGGTTCGAGGGAGTTGGGCCAATGGATGGAAATCACTACCACCATCATTGAACCCTACTAGTGGTTGGATGTGACTTCCAACTCACTAGCATTTACAATGTGTCATGGTGTGTGTGGTTCCTTTTACTTTGCATGAAATAGAAATGCATAAAACAACACTCAAATGATTCTTCTACATGCTTTTCAAAAGAATGTTTCACTTTACAAAAATGCATGACTATGCTAAATGAATTTCAGAGAATGCACACTACCTATGAGGGGATGGCCACTAATTGGGCCTCATGCAAGCAAACCAACATATAAAAATGGCCTAGACCACTGGAGACTAGGGGGACTGCAATCAGAGGTCCATTGTTCCTAGCAGCGACTAGTAGAAACTAAGAAAAAGACCTAGGGACTCATCCTTTTACCTTTTATTATATTTCCTAATTATGCTAGCATTTTATGCATTCTAGAAAAACATAGATAGAAAAATAGGAAAATAGGAGAATATGGATCCTACCTCAGATCCAAATCTGATGAAGATTTATCTCTCTATTGTACTATTTTCTTGATCGTGGTCTATGGTATGGTTGCAACTATTGCTCATGGGTGTCCGTAGTTACAACTGTTAACTATGATTCTCAACTATGGTTAGTACCTATCATCACAAAACATAAAAATCAGTATTTTATGGCATTTAATGTAGATTTCCCACCATGATCACCTTCTGTAACATGAAAAAGCTAACACCTAATCCTAATAATAATTGTAAATCATATAACAAATAGATAACAAATTGACAAAAAAACACAAAAAGAAATGTATCTTCTATTAAATTTCCAATGAATCCATGTTACAAATCCATCCCTCTTAGGGATACCCATGTGATACAATTATTACAATCATAGAACAATCCCTCTCAAGGGTAGGTGTAATTCAATGCCTTCTAAATGCACACGAACTGCTCCAAGGTATCGATGACCTTCTTCTCCATGATTAGAGGTATTTGTTGCCTTGCATATCAAAACCCTATTAATCCTACATACAATAAACAACAAGAAGCATATTAGTAATAAAGGAGGCCTCTCTTGATGAGGCTTTAAAAGGAAATTTACACAAAATATGCCATGACAAGCTTGAAATCAAGAAAATGCAAGAAACATAGTAAACCTACATTAATCATGAAATATTACCATGAAACATGTAAAAGAAAGCATAATAATCTAACTAATGCCCTAATTATGAAATCAAAAGCATGAAAAAAGATCATTAACTTCTTATCCTAATTACTACACCAAATGAGAAGAAAGATACCTAAAATCTTAATTCTACTCGATAAAAGTCTCTAATAAAGCAAATAAACATGAAATATCTTAATCTAATACAATGAAATAAACCTATGCTAAAGACCAAGGAAATAGAGATAATAACCTAATCATGGCTCTATCACACGATGAGCACTATTAGCCATGGATGACAATGTAAGCTGAAAATGTACTTGTCCTCCAAATAAGGCCTAAATCTCTCAATCTCTAACAAATTGATGGTTCAAGGGTCACCTCTATGTCCTCTAATAGATTTGGTGGTTGAATTGCTTAGATTGTTGATGGATTGATCGTAATCTCAGTTTCTTGATTCTTCTAGCCTCCTAAGACCTCCATGACTTCAATTATCATTTCAATCTCTCAATGCTAGCAACAAAGCTTTCTCTCAATGCAAGTAGGTGAGTAATGAATTCGATAGGGCTTCACCATTCAAATTCTCCTATGCATCTCTCTCATTTCCCATTTTGGATGGGGTTCTTATAACACCTAGGAAGGCTATGTCCTAGCTTCTTGAGGAAGCCAAGATCAAGAATGGATAGTTGGAGTAGTTGGAGGGAAGCTTCTAGATCTTTCCACCCCAAAACCACTTAGATCTGCAACCAATTGGCCGTTATAACCAAATTTGGATCGGCCAAGGTCCAACTAATTTTGACTGCTAGCCGTGGCTCTGAGGCGTGGTCAGCTCTGTTAACCATGGGTCTCAACCATGGCTAACACTAGTTAGGCCAAAATGCCTAAATGAGTGGTTAGAACCACTGCTATACCTTGGTATTTGTCCAAGGTCTTCCATATGGTCTTCTAGCATGTCCCATATGAGTAGTCACCTCGACATGACGTGTTTTAGGTGTCTACAAGAGTATATAAGGATATCATCTAGGAATACTAGGACAAACTGGTCCAAGTATCTTTGAAACACACTGTTCATTAGGTCCATGAAAGTAGCTAGAGCATTAGTCAATCCAAAGGGTAGAATCGTAAACTCATAATGCCCATACCTAGTCTTAAATACCATTTTGTGTCTTCCTCATGAATCCTTAATTGGTGATACCCTGACCTCAAATCAATCTTAGTAAACACCTTGGCATATTTTAGTTGATCAAATAAATCTTCAATCCTAGGTAAAGGATACCAATTCTTGATTGTAGCCTTATTTAGCATCCTGTAATCAATACACAATATCAACGAACCTTCCTTCTTTTTCATGAATAAAATTGGTGCACCCCATAGTGATACACTTGGTTTTATAAAACACTTATCCAATAATCCTTGCAATTGAAAATTTAGTTCTTGCATTTCAGTAGGATTCATCCTATATAAAGATCTATTAATAGGTTCTACTCCAGTCATAAGTTCAATCATGAAATCAAATTCTTGTATACGAGGTAATCCAAGTAGGTCCTCTTGAAATACATCCTAAAATTCCTGTAAAATTGGATGATGTCTTAGTATTCCCTCCTTCTCATGGTCCTTCACTTCTTTAAGTTTTACCGCATACACTACCCCTCCCCTCTTCAGGGTATTTTCCAATTGCATAGCAGACAACATCTAAGGTTCAAATACCCCTTGACTACTATAAATCCTTAATATTATTTTGCCTTCCTCTAAATACTCAATCCATCAATCGTGTAAATTGACTAAGGCTTTATGAGCCTGTATCCAATCCATCCCTAGGATCACATCAAAGGCATGTAAGGGAGATACATATAAACAACATTTCGTAGTCCCTTCAAATAGAGTAACTTCCACCATAGGATAACACTGGTCTATCGAGTAGGTCTGTCTAAAACCATACGCAACCTTCCACCATTGGGCCAAATATATAGGTCTTTTCGACACAATCCTTGCTAGAATAGATGAAATAAAACTATCAGCGGCTCCACTTTCTATCAAAATATTTACTTTCTTATTGAAAAACTTACCTTTCACAAGTAATTGGGTGGCTTGTCCCTCTAGCTTCTACTTCCCGATTGTGTCTTAGATCTGATGTTATGGTTCCTTTCCTTTTGCATTAGCTATGCTAGTCCCCACCCGATATGGAAATTGATTATAGTAATGATATCCTCGATAATTGTAGCACACTTCCTTGGGTCTTTTCTATTTTTTAGGTTTCTCATTCCCATTCTTAGTTATTGGAATTGGAGCTTACAGCTTCTATGGCTGAGGTTTCATACTATTAGGCTTGTTATCCTTCTTATGAAAGTTCTTATTAAACTTGATCTAATTCTTGTAAGGTTTCTTCTTAGGATTTTTGGGGTTCTTGGCCTTTCGCTCTTACTCAGCATCCCATTTTACAAACCCATTACTATTACTCTTCCTCAGCTATTTTCGAGCTTGCTTGGGTATGGTGTCATACTTATAACAAAAGTGTGACTCTACTTTCTTTACTAGGTCATATACCTTTTGTAGTGATATAGGTTTATGTATTTCCACATCATGCTTCAACCTAGATTCCAATTCAAGAATAAACTTATGAATCTGCATATTCTCATTATAAATATGCATATATTTAAACAGCCTTACCAGTTTCTTGTAGCACACCTCTACTATGTTGGTTCCCTATTTGAGACTAGAAAATTCTTCAAACTTTAAGGCATAGAAGTGCTCTATTAAGAATCTCTTCTTAAATATGTTTATAAATTCTTCCCATGGATTATCAATGGGTTGAATATTAGTTCCCTCATAGTGGTTTTCCCACCACTCCAGAGTAGCCCCTTACAAGTTAATCATAGCCCAAAGTGTTTGGGTTCCTGATGAGTAACCTTTAACCATAAAGTGAACCTCTACCTCTCTCAACCATGCTTCCACTGCATCACCATCACCCTCTCCATAAAACTTAGAGATAATGATATTTTTCAAGTTCCTAGCTATTTATTTTTCTGCTAAGGCTCTAGCTTGTACTTTTTCTATAGTTAGTCCACTTTCTAGACCGATATTTGAACCACAAAATTGGGAATTTTAATTTGTAGCCATTTCTATCAACTGTCTTATCTGATCCTGCATAGTAATAACCATAACAGTGAGGTCTTCTACCTATCTATTGGGGTTGTTGGTTCTCCATCCTAGTTTTCTTCTTCGACATTACTTTTTTGAGTTTATCTATGTATAGGTCTCCTTATTCTAGTATTAGGTGACATATTATCCTGATTCCATCCAAGAAAGAAGATTAGTTTATAGTTCCATCTTAAGTTGTATCTTTAATCAAGCCATAATACATATTTCTATTGCTATATGTGTTAACAACCTAACTAGGGTAATATCCCAGGCTAGGATGTATCATTGATACTGTAGCCCATACTAAGGTATCCTAATATTTACTCTACCATGGGGTTTATGCCCGTCAGATTCTAACAACTAGGGTGTTCTAGGTCATCCCAGATTTAGCCCCTTTTCTTAAGAAAGCCTTCATTGGATACATATAGTTCCATTTTAGCACACACAGAAGCTCTATACCCTCATACCTAGAGATTTGATACCAAATGTAATGACCCAAAAATCAAACAAACAAAAAATTAAAAAAAAATTAAAAAGTTTTTTCTTTTTTTACTAAGGAGAGGGATACATGAACCCTTCATGAATCCCTAACTCAACTAACATTTACCTAAAGTTTCAATCTCTTAAGTTTTACTAAAAGTTATATCTCACGAAGTACCCTATCACAATTTCGTCTGTGTAGACGTATAATGTGTCACTGCAGATAAGCCCATCTGTCACATCATTTTTGATGAGTTATACCTATCTCCCTTAGTCCATAGAAGGTATACATGCATCTCCATATCATACACAAATCCTTCTGTGTAGGTATACTACGAGTATTGCGAGTTAAGCTATCTATATCATCTCCACAATGAGTTACTTAACTCAGATGTAATCTCTTCACAACTTAGTCCTTTATCTGCCTAAGGGGGTATCAATTCCCTTAGGTCTCCTATGTTCACCCTAAGGTGTCCTTAATTCCCTTAGGTCACATTTTATTTCATCCTAGAACTCTACTCTTATATTTCTATCATCAAGAAATCAAATAATGATACATATAATTACTATAACAACATGAATCAAATAAAAAATAATGGAGGAAATAAAGAAAGCTTAACACTAAAGAGAATAATTCACATAATATATCCAAATTCATAAATAAAGAAAAAGTACCTTCACTAAATCAATGAACATTCATCTCATTAGATTACATATGAGAAGTATTTCTTACTTTAAATAGTATCACATTATTTGCATTGGGGATATCTCCCCACAAGTCTAGTCTATTTGATCACAAGTACAACAACATTAGATACAAATACCTATGCTTTGTTTCCATAGAACTCCTTGCATCTCCTTGCTTCCCATTGGTTCTTTGAGGGTAGTAGGGGATTAGGATACTCATGTTTCAGGATAGGCATGCCTTTAAATGCATCTATTCATTTAATTTACCAAATTGCAACTATACAAACATTCATTTAAGTTTCTAACCATATAATGCATAATGGATATCATAAAAGAACCCTTACTTTTATTTTCACCTCTCAAGTTCCTTTAGAGAGTCATCCAATACGTACTTCTTAGATCAAGGTCCAACTTAAATCAAATTTATTCATGTCTTAAAACATTAAATTTCCATTCCCTTAACCTTTAAAACAAACCCTTTTCTTTTCATTCCCTAAATCAAATCCCCATAACTTCAATTTAAAGAATAAATCTACATTCCTTTTTAATTCCCCATTTCCAGCCAATCAACTACTTTTTAAAGCATTAAAGTCCCATACCTTTAACATTTAAAACCAGCATTCATTCATTCCCTAAATTGACTCCCTATAACTTCAATTCACGAATAAATCTACATCTCTTTAATTTAAACTCCTAAGATATTCAACCTTAATCAAAGGGGTTTTCTTTTAAATTAAAAACCTTCAATACATTTAATTAAAATCAAAGGTTCTTTCCTAATTGAAAACCTTACATAAATCTCTTATAAATCAAAGGTTCCTTTTAATTAAAACCTTAAATACATCTCATCTCATATAAATCAAAGGTTTATTTTAATTAAAACCTTAAATAAATCTCATATAAATCCAAGGTCCCTTTTTAATTAAAATCCTTCAATACTCCTATATGAAAAAAGGGTTCCTTTTAATTAAAAACCTTCATTATATTTTATGTGACACTAAGGTTTATTCAATTAAAACCCTTAAATACATTTCACAAAATCAAAGGTTCCTTTTAATTAAAAACCTTAACTACATTTCATAAAACCAAAGGCTCCTTTTAATTAAAAATCTTCTCTACATTTCATAAAATCAAAGGCTCCTTTTAATTAAAACCTTAAATACATTTCATAAAATCCAAGGCTCCTTTTAATTAAAAACCTTATCTACATTTCATAAAATCCAAGGCTCCTTTTAATTAAAACCCTTATCTACATTTCATAAAATCAAAGGCTCCTTTTAAACCCTTATCTACATTTCATAAAATCAAAGGCTCCTTTTAATTAAAACCTCAAATACATTTCACATGGAACAAAGGCTCTATTCTCTTAAAAACTTTAAATATATTTCACATGAAAAAAAGGCTATGTTATTTTAAGTGTAAAAGTTACACAACACCTTACCTAACACAGGGTTCACAACTAGAGGTCAACGCCTTCGAACATGCACAACACCCATTGCTAATGCACACTAGTTTGTAGAAGCACTCACTAAGCTCTCACCTAAGCATTCACTAAAGTGCTCATTGCATTTCATAATGCACAACACACAACACAACCTATGGTGATTGCTCACACACAGCATTCAACTGACATAAGGGAGGTTTTTCTCTTAAAATATAGCCATAGATTGATTTCAGTTAAAACACAGTGCTTCCACATGGTGGTTTCACAACACACATAAGGTGATTCCTATTTAAGCACAATGCTCCTCACATGGTGGTTTTACACACAGGATGATTCCTATTAAAATACAACGCTCTTCACATGGTGGTTTCACAACACACACAGGGTGATTCTTATTATAATACAATGCTCTTCACATGGTGGTTTCACAACACACACAAGGTGATTCTTATTATAATACAATGCTCTTCACATGGTGGTTTCACAACACACATAGGGTGATTCTTAATATAATACAATTCTTTTCACATGGTGGTTTCACAACACATAGGGTGATTCTTATTCTAATACAATGCTCTTCACATGGTGATTTCACAATACACACAGCACTTCCACAAGGTGGCTTCTGTTAGCACCCAATACTCTTTGCATGGTGGTTTCATACACACGCATAGTGCTCAGTGCTCACACAGCATAAGGATGTTCTCTCAAATACATAAAGCACAACGCTTTCACTTGACATAAGGGAGATTCCAAACCACAGCACACATCACTTTCCTAGTATAAGTGAGATTCCAAAATACATAGCACATAATGCTTTCACAGCATCAGGGAGATTCTTTCAAAAACATAGCACATAACGCTTATATGCAAAAATCCCATGTAAATTAAAATCGTGTTCCATATTTAAAGTAACCCAACCTTAACTCCTATGGAGATTGGAAATATGACGATGTCTAGCTACCCTCCTCTTAGCCTCTAGTATGTTCTTCCCATTATCTTTGTCTCTTATCTACATTTGTATCTCTCTTCTTGCTCTCTCCCCATCCGTCTACTCTCTCTCTTTTTGTCTATCTCTCTTTTCCTTACCTTATTTCTTATGTGTCTGTCCACCCAGGAGGCTCGTCCGTCGTCTACTCAAACCCCGAGCCCCTGTCTTCGGCCTCTGCTATTCAATGCAACGTCCCCTATCCCTTGTGCTTTCTCCCCATATTTTTCACATTTGGAAAGTAGTAGCCTCGTATGCTATTTCATAGGGTTCGTTGCAAAGGAAAGAGATGATTACATTTTATTTTTATAATATGAAGAATGGCCCTTTTTTAAAATATCATTCTTATGATATTTATCAACATTTAAATATATTACTTTTACTTACACAATATCTTTATTGTTTTTATTTTTAAATAATATATATATATATTATTATATATAATATTTTCTTTTTTAAAAATGAATTCTCTTTCATTAAATTCAATTAATTAAAGAATTTTAATGAATCCTCTATTATCATTAAAATGCACAACTCTAATTAATTTAGATGCAAAATAATTTATTAATTACAAAGAAGTTTACTAATGATCTAAAATGACCCAAATATTATTTACTTAAACTTCATTAATTAATTTAGAGTAATCTTTATTTAGAATATGCATTTAATTTGTTTTCTTTCATAAGGATGATGCTTTACTTGCATTTCAACATGACAATTTACCTTATGTATTTATATACATATTGCAGTTGTTCTCATACAGAAAATCCAACATTAATCTACTCAAGCCATGATGCAATACAGAGAAAACAAATTTGTACAACAAAAAAGAGGGAATCATTCCATCAACCTGATCACCCATCTTAGCTAGAGATTTTACGATAGCTACTAGGCTATTAACTAAAGTTGAAGGTGATCGGCCATCGATGATTATCCCTTCCATAAATGCATACCTATATGAAGGTATCTATCAATGTTACCTCTGAGTACCTTAATAATCATTTTTCTTGATCTTTGGTACCCTCATTTTTGGTGGGTGACTTTGCCTGTTCCACCTATGAGTGTACATGATCCTGCATACTTGGTAATATGTTAGTGATAACATACCCCTATAAATCAACTAAATATCATATAGTTTATTCCTTTGTTCAAACTAGGTCTCACCACATCATAGGTTAATGCATTATTTTACTGTGCCATAAAGTCAGCTAGGGAGGATCATGACAATCATTCATGCAATAACATGAAGAATACTCAGAATAGGATTGCTCAAAATATACATACAAGCTTCAATATTATTAATTCTTGAAATGGTGATCTTCTTTAGACCATTTTTTGACACATTAAATGGAGATTTATCTCCATAATATAGATACAAAAATATGACTCTTGAATACTTAACTATTACACTCCTCACATATTCAAGAGTTGCAGTCTTTCATATTATTTACGTAAGACAAGTCTCTAATGTCCTTTAGCTTCTAATCTTGCCACTTGTATACAAGACGTTTGACTCTTTAATTACTTGCACACTTCTACATACACTCCTACATGCACTCCTAATGCATGATACTTGTGCACATATTTACATTACATATTTGTACACTTACATACATGATATTTATGCACTTTCTCTCATTACACACTTGCACTCTTACTTACATGACACTTGTGCATATCTTGCACATAGACACTTACATAAATGGAAATATAAATCACTCACCTAAACTATAGATTCAAACCCTAATCTATTACATATTTACATTTGTACCATAAATGTACCATGGAATTACATTAACATGTACCAAATAATGTAATATTCTCTAATAATATTGAAGAAAATGAAGATATTAGCAAGGAAACAATTTATTATTTTAAATATATTTTTTCAAAAATTAGAAAATATAAGAAGGATCAAGGTTATATTCCATCAATTATAATGCAAGGATAGAATGAAATATTGATGAGAAATATATTTATGTAGAAGCTATAAGAGGTAATTTTATCATTCCCAAAGTACTTCAATTTTTCTTTTAAAAGTTTTGGGATTTGTTCTAGAGTGAAATGTTGCCTAAGGTTGTAAAGTCTAGGAAACAAAAAATAGCTATAATAAGTGATATTAATGCCACATTTATTGCATTTATTCCCAAGATAAATGAGAAAATATTTTTATAATTTTGTCCAATATTCCTTTATAATATATTTTATACGATAATTTCAAAACTTATGGCAAATAGGCTAAAAATAATTATAGATTATATTATTTCAAATAAATAGAGTGTTTTTATTCATTGTAA
Source organism: Wollemia nobilis (assembly GCA_028583015.1). Taxonomy (NCBI): domain Eukaryota; kingdom Viridiplantae; phylum Streptophyta; class Pinopsida; order Araucariales; family Araucariaceae; genus Wollemia; species Wollemia nobilis. Next base: position 225,915 of record JAQPPZ010002623.1, read on the forward strand.
AAAAATTATTGATAGTGTAACCATCGTATAAGAAGTCATGCAATCCCTTCATTTCATAAAAAACTATGTATGCTTGTAAAACTAGATATGAATAAAGCATATGATAAGATTTGTCGATATTTTCTACATGATATTTTTAAGAAATTTGGTTTTGATCAAAGTTGTGTGAATGGATTATATGTTATAGCTCTCTAAAATATCCTATTTATATTAATGGATCCCACGTTGGATACTTTGGATAATATTGTAGGCTTTGCCAAGGTAACCCACTTTCTCTTTATTTATTTGTTATCGTTGTTGAGGCTTTAGAGAAATATTTATCAAAGAGAAAAAGAAAACTTGGAAAAACAAAGTCATTTAAGTTACAAAAAATGGTCCCTTTGAATATCATATCCAATTTTTTATGATACTTTTTTTGTTCATTCCTTGGTTAGTGAGGCCATAGAATTTAAATTAATATTATCATGCCATGAGAAGTTTATTGAAATATTGGTTAATATTGTTGGCCTTTATTGGAAATTTTGAGTAGTTGTGTTGTCATTGATGTCAAGAGTCAATATTAGTGATCAGGGCAGGATTGGTAAAAGGAGGGTTAAAATATTTATATTTTAAGCCCAAGATATTTGGTTTAAGAGCTTCACATGATTGGTCAAAAGGATGGTTAAATACCCTGAAGAAAAGGGATACCTAGGCCTAAAGGAAATAATATTATAATATTTATTATTATAATATTAAAGGATCTCAGATAAGGTCTAAGGGTGAAAGAGAAAAATACATAGGCCCAAAGGAAACAATATTATAATATTTTTATTATAATATTAAAGGTTAAAAATAAAGCCTAAGGTTATTTATAAACTAGTAATAATATTTATATTATAAATTAATTTATAAAATAATATTATTTAAACCCTAATTTAGGGTGGGCACAAAATAATTTAATTTTTCTTCCTCCCCATCGACGTTCGAAGGTGTTTGGCATATTGTATAAATACCATAAGACTTTCCAATAAAATACAAGTCGATTTTGATGAATGTGCAAAAAACAAAAAGGTTTATTGATTCAAAATTTGTGAGCATAAGAAAAAGAGGATATTAATTATTTAAAGCACTCTAAAATCATTGTGGATAATTTTACCAAGGCTTAAAGCCTTGTCACCAACCGACTGGTTGGGCTAGTGGCAAGTGGTCGGTGTGTAAGGTGTAGGGAGAGCGAAGGTTTCGCATTCGAGTCTCGATGGCTATGAAGGGATAAGATTTTAATTTTTGTTTTGGCACCAGATCTAAGGTACTAATCACACGAGGTGCTTTTCCATTCCAAGTGAGCACCTAGCTCACATGGTGATTAGTCCGCGGCAAGGGTGTTGGTGGTAGCGCGACTAGGGATCGAAATACACCGAGGAGCATGCAAAGGTACTTTAATTTTTATTTGTTTATGTTGAGTGCATTGTCTAAGGTTGCATAATGAGCACCTAGGGAGATATAAGGAGGTTAAGGTAAAATTTATTTTTACCTTAGTTAAAGGTGGTAAATGTTTTAAGTGAATTGCATTATTTCTAGTTTGTGATGCCAATTATTTTTGGAAATGCAATTTTTGAGTAGGGAGACATAAGTAAGAAATTTGGATTAATCTATGCATTAAATTTTTGAAGGAGGTTATAGTGAAATTGAGTAATTGAAATTTGAGAAGTTTTGAGATTATAAGGTGTACTTGAGACTTGATAATTTTTTATAGTGAAATAATTTTTGAGGAGAATATATTTGGAGATTTTGAGATATATTGTTTCTATCTAACATTGAGATTGGCAATGAATATTTGATTGTGATTGAGATAGGTTTTGAAGACATATCTCAATAAAAATAAAAGGTATGGGCACATATTCCTTATGAGTTAATATTGTTGGCTTGAATGTTGTGAAATGCAAAGTTGGAGTGAAAAGGTTTGTTTGATAAGCATTGTTGGAAATGTTTGAGTGAGTTTTCATGTACATGATTGGTGAATGCTTGTGAGAATATTTGTTATGTGATATTGAGAAGTATCTTGAGCTAGGGTTTGTGAAAGATCATGAGTATCATTGTTATATGAAGTTGAGAACTATCTTGAACTAGGGTTTGTAAAATATCATGAGTATCATTGTTATGTGAATTTGAGAACTATCTTGAGCTAGTGTTTGTAAAAAATCATGAGTATCATTGTTATGTGGATTTGGAATCATCTTGAGTCAATGTTTGAGATTCATAGTTTGAGTTATTGGAAGTATAGTGAAATACTTGGTTAGGGTTTGTAAGCAAGTTGTGTTTCATTGAGTTAATGGTTGAGTGAAGTTGGATAAGCATTATTAATTGAATGCATTGGAGTGATAGTTCAAGTTCTATGAAATAAATTATTTTTTATTTTAAATTGATTTGAAAGTGAGTTTGAAAGTGATATAGTGATTTGTGAGTGTGAAATATATTGAGTCTCTAATCATTTTCTATATGTTTTTATGGTTAAACAATATTCTGAGTGAAACTTGTTTGTGGTCTTGAAGAGGTTTTCTGAAAGAGATTAAGTTGAGTTTTATATGCAAGTTTTGCAATTGATTTGAATAAGCTTTTGTGAAAGCTAGTGGATAGATTTGAGTAAGTTCTAGAGGGGACTTAAGGACTGAGTTAAGCAAGATTTTGTGAATGCTTGTGGATAGATTTGAGTAAGTCCTTAAAGGGGACTTAAGGACAGATTTGTGTGAGATTTTGTGGAATCTTACAAGCAGATTTGAGGTAAATCGTGGTGAAGACTTGTTGAGCAGATTGGACAAGTTCTAGAGAGGACTTGTTGAGAAGATTTGAGGTAAGTCTTGGTGAAGACTTGTTGAGCATATTGGACAAGTTATAGAGAGGACTTGTGGACATATTTTAGGCAAGTCTTGGTGAATACTTGTTAAGCATATTGGACAAGTTCTAGAGAGGACTTGTGGATATATTTGAGGTAAGTCTTGGTGAAGACTTGTTGAGAAGATTGGAAAATTTCTAGAGAGGATTTTTGAGAAAATTTGAGGTAAGTCTTAGTGAAGACTTTTTGAGCATATTGAGCAAGTTATTGAGATAAATTATGGATATATTTGAGGTAATTATTAGAGAAGACTTGAGAGTAGATTTGAGGTAAGACTTTGAGAATAATTAAGAGTAGAGTTGAATGATTGATTTTTTCAAGCCTTGAGTTAAGGTTTGGAGCAGATCTGAGAAAATTTTTGTATTAAACTTTGTGTTAAGGCTTTGAGTATAGAGTTTGGTGTAGATTTAAGGGCAAATTTATGCCAGACCAAAGATAGAATTGTGAGCAGATTTGTTCTAGACTAAAGGAAAGTGTTTAGTGCAAATTTGAGATAAAGATTGAGCAGAGTTTAGAGCAAGCTTTAGAGGTGATAGAGTAGAGGACAATAGTCTCCAGTGAATAGATATCCATGAGGTAGGATATTGAGGACAAAGATCTTCTAAGTGAGGATAGAGGTCTTCAGTAGAGAGTGATGCACAAGCTAGTGTAGTGGAGGTAGTAGTCTTCTAGAGTATCACCAACCAGAGCAAAGTATAAGGAGTTCTCATGTGGATTAGATCCATGAACCAAAAAATAAAAAAGAGTTCTCCTATGGATAGGTATCCACAAAATTGATTAGGGGTTTGGTATCTCCTTTGGATAGAGATCCATAAAAATTGTAATAGGAAAGGATTCCAAAGATATTTGTTGATAAAATTTTAGTGAAATATTTTCTCCATGGAGTATCCCACATTGGATGAACCACATTAAATTGGTGTCTCTATTGTGTGTGATGATTTTTACATTGCTTTGATTACTATTGTTGATATTTCCATTGATATATTAGATAATATTATTTGGTAAAGAAAAGTAAAAAGTGATCTTATATTGTTTTGAATAACACAAGATTATATTGAGAGGGGGGTTGAACAATATAAGATAACTTTTTACTTATATTTCCAATAAATATTATGCAATGTATAGGTTAATATAAAGCAGTAATTAAATAAATGCATAAAACACCATACACAATAGAGACACCACAATTTTACGTGGTTCACCCAATGTGGGCTACTCCACGGAGAAAATATTTCACTAAAATTTTCTCAATCAATCTCTTGGGAATCCTTTCCCTATTACAATGTTTATGGACCTCTATCCAAAGGATATGCTAATCCCCTAAATCAAGTGCATGGATCTCTATCCATAAAATAACTCCTACTTTGCTTTGGCTGGTGATCCTCTAGAACACTACTGCTTCCACTGCACTAGCTTATGGATCTCTCTCCACTAAAGACTCTTGTCCCCACTCATAATACTTGTCCTCACTACCCTAGCTAATGGATATCTATCCAATAGAGACCACTATCATCTCTGCTCTATAACCTCTGAAGCTCTATCTCAAATTTGGACTAAACACAGTCCTTCGATCTAGCATAAATTTGCTCAATCTCTATCTCTGGTCTGACACAAAACTGTCCTCAAATATACACCAAAATCTGCTCCACAAGTCCACTCATAACTTGCTCAAATTTTCTCAATAAGTCCACTTAGAACTTGCTTAATCTACTCAAGAAGTCCACTCAAAACTTGCTCAAATATGCTCAACAAGTAAACTCAAAAATTGCTCAAATATGCTTAACAAGTCCACTCAGAACTTGCTCAATATGCTCAACAAGTCCACTCAAAACTTTTCCAATATGCTCAATAAGTCCTCTCAAGAACTTATCCAAATCTGCTCTCAATATGTATTGTAAGCTTCCACAAAAGCTTACTCAAATCTATCCACAAGTCCTCTCAAAAACTTACCTCAAATATTCTCAAGAATTCCACACTAGAATGTTTCCAATATCATAGAAACATAAAGATATATGTTAGAGACCCAATATATTCTATACTCAATGCCCAATCATTTTCTCAACTCAAATAGAAATATAGAATTGTTTGTTTTATAGAACTTGAACAATCAATTCACACACTCACTTGACTAGACTCAACCAACTCTACTCAACCAATCACTTAAATAAATAACCCTTGCTCAAAAACCCTAGTCCAAGCATGTAAACATCAACTCAAAATATTTCCAACAATGCTCAACAACAATCCTCACATAACAATGATACTCATGTTATTTCAAACCCTAGTTCAAGTTCTTTGCTCAACAACTCACTTTAACAACAATGCTCATAAAATAATCTTCACATAGCAATGATACTCATGTTCTTTTCAAACCCTAGTTCAAGTTCTTTTCTCAACAACTCACTTCAACAATAATGCTCATAAAACAATCTTCACATAGCAATGATACTCAAACCCTAGTTTAAGTTCTTCACACAACGAATCAACTTAAACTTATAAAAAATATGTCCATACCTTTTTCTTGATAAATATGACCTTCAATAATATTCCACAATAACACAATATTCCTTTGCCAATATCAAAAGGATTAGATGACAATACAATGCATATATTAATTCATGAGTATACCTTATTGCTCCAATCTCAAAATAATATCCAACACCAAACAATTTTGAATATTCACATATCAAGCATAAGTCACTTTACTACTTTGTTTTTCAAAACCCAAAGCTATTTCTACTTATAACTCCCTAAAATTATTATTGCATTAAAGATAATTATTTTAATAAGATAATGCAATTTATATTTCCCTTTTCTAAGGTAAAAGTATTTTACCCACAAGTAAATATTTTCACCTCAATACTATATAAAAACTACTCCCTTTTAATTTAGGCATTCATCAAATTAATTACAACCTTATTTCTCATTTATTCAACCTTAGCCTAAATTAAAATTAAATATCACAAAAATGTTACCAGTTTTATTAACACCTGAAGCACTTCTTCTTCTAAGCACCTTTCTCTTGATTGTCACCACTGTGGAGCTATGTTATCCCTTGGAGGCTCCACACCTTACGCCTTTGCCTACTTCAGGCCATGCCTTGCTATATTCCCTGCCTCAAGCTACACCTTGGCTACATTTGTTGCCTTGAGCCACACCTTATGTATGCTTGCTGCCTTGTGCCACTCCTTGCCTATGTTTGCTATCTCTAGCCACACCTTGGCTACGTTCGCTGTCTTGTGCCACTTCTTGGCTACATTTTCTATCTTTAGCCACACCTTGGTAGAATTATAAGAAGGAGAAGTTGATCTTGAGGGTGAGCTTATTTCTACTCCTAAGTAATTAAGGAAGGTAAGAAAGTAGTTTTTAAAAATCAAGCTTTAATTTCAATAATGTGATGAAGAGAAAGGAGATCTTATAGAATATATAACCAACTCAATAGCTAAGACAAGAAGATTTAAATAGAGGCTAGAGGTAAAGGTTTTAGAATATGAAATATTATATCATGAGGTAGATTCACTAAGGAAGGAAGTAAAAGGGTTTAAAAATAAGCTACATAGGTTTTAAATAAGCTCAAAGACCTTTGATAAAATTATCAACGTACAAATATTTTTATCAAACAAGAAATGACTTGGTTTTGAACATGAACATAGAGAACAAGTATAGGAGTCAATATCAAGCTCCAAATAAGAAGAAGCTTCAGAAAAAGAGAGTGTAATAGAAAGTGATACTTCTGAGGATAAGTTGGAAAATAGAAAGTTCAACAAGGAAAGGAAGAATGCACAAATGAGGAACAAATGGAACATAAAACATCACATGGAATAAGAGACTAAGAGGCCAATGGGGTCAAGGTAAGTGTTCTTCAATGGACATTGCTTCTTATGTCACAGGTTTGGTCACAAGGTTTCATATTGTAGGACACATGAAAAATAGGGATATGGTTTCACTAAAAGGAATTTAAGAAATGGGTATCTATTTCAAGGGTATTGCTACTCTTGTAATCAGTTTGGTCATAAGGTAGTTAACTATAGGGTTCATGATAGGAATGGATATATCTTCACCAGGAGGAACTAAAAGATATTTCCACATTCAAGGAATCACACCATTACATTTTATAAGTGCAATAATGTTGGGAATATAGCTAACTGGTGTAAAACAAAAATTTCCATAAACAAGCAAGAACAACAATATTCAAAGGAATCATAATAATCAGTTGAGGAAGAAGGTGGACAAAGGTAAATATCGGTGTATGCTATGAGTAGAGATACTCCTACCCAAAAATTAACCACCTTAAGAAGAGAAGGTGGGGGAGGGGCTGAGTGAAGAGTCTTATCTTTAGCCCCAAGCCCCAAAGGTGGCCCTTTGCGATTGATGTCAAAAGGGGAGAATTTTGAGTTAGGGGGAGAGCATTCAGTCAGGAGGAACATTTTCTCAAGGGAAGCAGTTTTAGAAAAAGGAAAAAGGAATGGTTATAGAAAAAGGGTTGCCATCAATGACAAAGGGAGATATTATTGGAAATTTTGAGTAGTTGTACTATGATTGATGTCAAGAGTAAGTGATAGTTATCAGTGCAGGATTGGCAAAAGGAGGGTTAAAATATTTATATTTTAAGCCCAAGAGATTTGGTTTAAGAGCTTCACATGATTGGTCAAAATAATGGTTAAGTACCCTGAAGGAAAGCAATACCTATGCCTAAAGAAAATAATATTATAATATTTATTATAATAATATTAAAGGAGGTTACATAAGGTCTAAGGGTGAAACAGAAAAATACCTAGGCCCAAAGGATATAATATTATAATATTTTTTATAATATTAAAGGTTAAAAATAAAGCCTAAGGTCATTTATAGATTATTTATAATCTTTATATTATAAATTACTTTATAAAATAATATTATTTAAAACCTAAGTTAGGGTGGACGCAAAATAGTTTAATATTTCTTCATTCCCATCGACGTTTTAAGGTCTTTGGCATATGGTATAAATACCATAAGACTTGCCAACAAAATGCAAGTCTTTGATTTTGACGAATGTGCGAAAAAGGCAAAGGTTTATTGATTCGAAATTCATGAGCATAAGACAAAGAGGATATTAATTTTTTAAGGCACCCAAAAATCGTGACGGACAAGTTGACCAAGGCTTAAAGCCTTGTCACCAACCGACTGGTTGGGCTAGTGGCAAGTGGTGGGTGTGTAAGGCAATGAGTTATAAGGAGGTTAAGGTAAAATTTATTTTTACCTTAGTTAAAGGTGAAAGTGATCTAACTGAATTGCATTATTTCTGGATTGTGATGTCAATTATTTTTGGAAATGCAATTTTTGAGTAGGGAGACATAAGTAAGAAATTTGGATTAATCTATGCATTAAATTTTTGAAGGAGGTTATAGTGAAATTGAGTAATTGAAATCTTTGTTTGAGAAGTTTGAAGATTATAAGGTGTACTTGAGACTTGATAATTTTTGTATAGTGAATTAAGTTTTGAGGATAATATTTGTGGAGATTTTGAGATAGATTGGTGTTATCTAACATTGAGATTCAGAAAGATGATTTGATTGCGATTGAGACAGGTTTTGAAGACATATCTCCATTAAAAAAAATGGTATGGGCACATATTCTTTATGAGTGAATATTGTCAGCTTGAATGTTGTGAAATGCAAAGTTGAAGTGAAAATGTTTGTTTGATAAAGCATTGTTGTAAATATTTGAGTGATTTTTTATGTACATGATTGGTGAATGTTTGTGAGAACATTTATTATGTGATATTGAGAACTATATTGAGCTAGGATTTGTGAAATATCATGAGTATCATTGTTATGTGAAGTTGAGAACTATCTTGAACTAGGTTTTATGAAAGATCATGAGTATCATTGTTATGTGAAATTGAGAACTATCTTGATCTAGGGTTTGTGAAAAATCATGAGTATCATTGTTATGTGAATTTGGAATCATCTTGAGTCAAGGTTTGAGATTCATAGTGTGAGTTATTGGAAGTATGGTGAAAAACCTGGTTAGGGTTTATAAGCAAGTTGTGTTTCATTGAGTGAATGGTTGAGTGAAGTTAGATGAGCATTATTGATTGAATGCATTGGAGTGATAGTTCAAGTTCTATGAAATAAATTGTTCTTTATTATGAATTGATTTGAAAGTGGGTTTGAAAGTGATAGAGTGATTTGTGAGTGTGAAACATATTGAGTCTCTAATCATTCTCTATATGTTTCTATGGTTAAACAAGATTATGAGTGAATTTTTTTGTGGTCTTGAAGAGGATTTTTAAAAGATATTGAGTTTTGTATACATGTTTTACAATTGATTTGAATAAGATTTTGTGAAAGCTAGTGGATATATTTGAGTAAGTCCTAGAGGGGAATTAAGTACAAAGTTATGCAAGCTTTTGTGAAAGCTTGTGGGCAGATTTGAGTAAGTCCTAGAGGGTATTTAAGGATAGATTAGTGTGATATTTTGTGGAATATTACAAGAAGATTTGAGGTAAGTCTTAGTGAAGACTTGTTGAGCATATTGGACAAGTTCTAGAGAGGACTTGTTGAGAAGATTTGAGGTAAGTCTTGGTGAAGACTTATTGAGTAGATTGGACAAGTTCTAGAGAGACTTGTGCATAGATTTGAGGTAAGTTGTGAATACTTGTTAAATATATTGGACAAGTTCTAGATAGGACTTGTGGATAGATTTGAGGTAAGTCTTGGTGAAGACTTGTTGAGTAGATTGGACAAGTTCTAGAGAGTACTTGTTGAGCAGATTTAAGACAAGTCTTGGTGAAGAATTGTTGAGCATATTGAGCAAGTTCTTGAGAGGACTTGTGGATAGATTTGAGGTAAGTATTAGAGAAGACTTGAGAATAAATTTGAAGTAATTCTTTGATAAGACTTAAGATCAGAGTTGAATGATTAATTTTTTCAAGCCTTGATTCAATGTTTAGAGAAGATCTGAGTAAAGTTGATTTATGAATGGATCAATCTTTGTGTTAAGGCTCGAAGATAGATTTGAAGATAGAGTTTTGTGTAGATTTGAGGGTAAATTTGTGCCAAGCTAGAGACATAATTGTGAGCATATTAGACTAAAGGATAATGTTTAGCGCAAATTTGAGATAAATATTGAGCATATATGGGAGCAAGATTTAGAGGTGCAAGAGTAGAGGACAGTAGTCTCAATTGGATAGATATCCATGATCCAGGGTAGTAAGGATAGAGGTCTTCTTAGTGAGGATAAAGGTCTTCAGTGGAGAGAGATCCACAATCCAGTGCAGTGGAGGCAGTAGTCTTCTAGAGGATCACCAACCAAAGTAGAGGAGTTCTCCTATAGATAGATATCCATGAACCAACAAAGGGGAAATAGTTCTCCTATGGATAGGTATCCACAAACTTGATTAGGATATTGATTTCTCCTTTGGGTAGAAATACATAAACATTGTAATAGGGAATAATTCCCAAGAGATTTGTTGAGAAAATTTTAGTGAAATATTTTCTCTATGGAGTAGCCCATATTGGGTGAACCACGTTAAATTTGTGTCTCTATTATGTGTGATGATTTTTACATTGCTTTTATTACTACTGTTGATATTACCATTGATATATTGGATAATATTATTTGGGAAAGAAAAGTAAAAAGTGGTCTTATACTGTTCACCCCCCTCTCGGTATAAGCTTGTGTTCTTCAAACTTTTAGCCAAATTATCATAGGTCCCAATGTTCAGGATAAAAATATATTTTAAAATATTTGAGTATTCAAATATCAATGTCCAATATTAATGAACAAATCATTCAATTAAAATAACAATAATATGAAATAAAATGGTCAATATCATTCATGAAATTAATATGAAGAAAACTTACAATAGAATTGTTCAAATTGTCTATAAGCTTTATTATATTTGATGTTGAATATCATATAACCTTAGAAATATGACTTGAATTTTTAGGCTATTTCTCTCCTCATATTTTTAGAAGATTTATCTTATCCTATTCCACATATAATATAAACCTCACATGCCTCTTGGCTTCTCATCCTGCCATTTGTATACATGACTCTTGGCTTTACATTCTCTTGTACACTTGATTCTTGACTTACTTGCATGACACATTTCACTTTCCTACACACTCCACAATTGTACACATAGTTACATGACACTTGCACACTTTATCACTCCTCACGCTTGCATACATAGTTACATGATACTTGTGCACATACTAAATAGAAACGTACATAAGGGGAAATATAAATCACACTCCTAAACTATAGAATTACACCTAATGGAATACTTACATATTTACATTTGTATCATGGGGATACATTTACATTCCAACTAAATAATGTAATGTTCTCTAACAAATGTTATAGAATCTAAGATCTTTATATTAACATTTTCATAGAACTCCAATAAATTATTATAAAATATTTAAGGTTTAAAGTAGGAAAGTTGCCATAAACATATCTAGATATTGTTGTCTAATAAAGATGTGTGACCCCGGGAAGCACGCACCCCAGCTACCCTACTTGCAATTTGATTTATTCATTATTATTTGCACCAAAATGAAAGGAATGAAAGCACACATGTAACCAAAAAGTAAAGAAAATAAATTAAGAAGATTTTTACTAATCTTTTTGTGATGCAGTTACAAGTTCATCCCTCTGAGGGATACCCATAATTTTGATACAAAGATTTTGAGGGATACCCATAATTTTGATACAAAGATTACACAATAGAGTAGCAGTTGGAAGTATTCCCCTGCAAGGGAATGGTACGCCTACGCAGGCCTCCTAATCTCACGTACGAAAATGTCTGAGAGCTTACAGATTCCTCCTCCATATCTGGTCTTGGAGGGATCCTTGTGTTCTTGATGCTTTGATTTGATCCTATAGACCTATACATGCATTCATGGAAACAACAAAGCATATTGAGTAGTACGATCTGCCTCTTTGGAAGAGGCTCTTATTAGAAAATATAATAGTCTGGATAAATAAGCATAATGTGCATTGAAATATACCAGATGTAAGCAATATGCATACAAAAATAAGAAATATTAATATAAATGCAATGAAATATTAAGATCTATGCTAAAGCCATGTAAATGAAATAATGATAAATAATGATATATTACTTAGAACAAAGGAATCGACCATTTTAAAACTTTACTATGACGATGGGTCGCTGTCAAAGACAACAGTCTCTGACTTAAATGTTACCTTAGGTCTTATGGGATGTGGCAGTCAATTCCTTGATTAAATTGATGTTCAAGGATATTTGGATGTATCTCCTACACTGATTGGTGGTTAACAACTATGGGTATAAATACTTGTGTAGACGTGGCTCGATCAGACAATGCTCAAATGCTCCTCAAATGGGCATAGATTGGTTCTCCATTTTGATAGGGCTTCACTGCACAAAATTTGAACTCTCTGTATCTCTTTTACCTTCTTGGAAGTCTATATATATAAAATTCTAGGTTTCAGGTTTAGATCTAGGGCTTGGCTTCCTAGGGAAGCCAAGCTCCATATCTGCATGCAAACTGACTGTCCTAGAGGGAAGGTTTAGTATTGAATTGACATGGAAGGGACAGTTAGGAATAACTCTAGGATTTCCTCATTGATATCCCTTTGAAATGCATGTAAACTACTGTTACTACCCATGATTTAGGTAATCCCTCATGACAATTCATGTTTCAGGGCTAGTCGTTATCATTAGTAGTGGCTAGTTGTGGCCGTTCTAGCCTATAGTAGCCAAGATTACTAGTCACTCTAGTCTATAGCTAGTAGCAGCCGCTCTAGTCTATAGCTATAGATGACTTCTCTAGTCTACAATTAGTAGTGGCCACTCTAGTCTATAGCTACCGACGACTGTTCTAGTCTACAACTATTGATGGTCGCTCTAGTCTATAGCATCCAAGCCTAAATGGGCTAGAACTGCCATTTTGAGTGGTTAGGACCACTGCTTGCTCTTGTAAAGGTCCAAAATTGGTCATATGGTCTACGAATGTGCCCATATGAGTAGTCTCCTAAACATGACATATTTTAGGTATCTACAAATGTGTTTTTTTGGGATGCATTCTGAGCAAAAAATAGCACAACACAAAAAAGTAGACCACCTAGGGCCATATTATAGGGTGTGTGATGATCATTGATATGATCAATATTGGATGCCCCAGTCATGGGCTTGAGATGCCTTTGGGGTATTTTGTGAGTTGACCAAAGGTCTTATGATGCCTTTGGGGCATTTTGGTTTGACCAAAGAGTTTATGCTACCTTTGGGGCTTTTGGGTTGACCAAAGGGTTTATGCTACCTTTGGGGCATTTTAGTTTGACCAAAGGGCTTATGCTACCTTTGGGGCTTTTTGGGTTGACCAAAGGGCTTGTGATGCCTTCGGGGCCTTTTATTTTTAACCAAAGGGCTTACACTACCTTTGGGGCTTTTTTTCAGTTGACTAAAGGGCTTATGCTACCTTTGGGGCATTTTTGTTTGACCAAAGGGCTTATGCTACTTTTGGAGCTTTTGGGTTGACCAAAGGGCTTATGCTACCTTTGGGGTATTTTGGTTTAATCAAAGGGCTTATGCTACCTTTGGGGTTTTTGGTTTTAGCAAAGGACATATGCTACCTTTGGGGATTTTGGGTTGACCAAAGGGCTTATGCTACCTTTGGGGTATTTTGGTTTGACCAAAGAGCTTATGCTACCTTTGGGGATGTTTGTGAGGTGACCAAAGGGTTTTTGATGCCTTTGGGGCATTTTGTGAGGTGACCAAAGGGCTTATACCCTTTGGGGCATTTTATGAGTTGACCAAAGGGCTTATGCCCTTTGGGGCCTTTTGTTTTTGACCAAAGGGCTTATGCTACCTTTGGGGCTTTTTGTGAGGTGACCAAAGGGCTTGTGATGTCTTTGGGGCATTTTTGTTTGACCAAAGGGCTTATGCTACCTTTGGAGCTTTTTAGGTTGACCAAAGGGCTTGTGATACCTTTGGGGCCTTTTGTTTTTTACCAAAGGGCTTACGCTACCTTTGGAGCTTTTTTTAGTTGACCAAAGGGCTTATGCTACCTTTGGGGCATTTTGGGTTGACCAAAGGGCTTATGCTACCTTTGGGGCATTTTTTTGGTTTGACCAAAGGGCTTATGCTACCTTTGGGGTATTTTGGGTTGACCAAAGGGCTTATGCTACCTTTGGGGCATTTTGGTTTGACCAAAGGGCTTATGCTTGCCTTTGGTACTTTTGGGTTGACTAAAGGGCTTATGCTACATTTGCGGCATTTTGGTTTGACTAAAGGGCTTATGCTACCTTTGGGGATTTTTATGAGGTGACCAAAGGGCTTGTGATGCCTTTAGGGCATTTTTTGAGGTGAAAAAATGGCTTATGCCATTTGGGACCTTTTGTGAGTTGACCAAAGGGCTTATGCCCTTTGGGGCCTTTTATTTTTTACCAAATATCTTATCCTACCTTTGGGGATTTTTGTGAGGTGACCAAAGGGTTTGTGATACCTTTGGGGCATTTTGTGAGGTGACCAAAGGGTTTATATGCCTTTGGAGAATTTTGTGAGGTGACCAAAGGGTTTATGCTCTTTGGGGTCTTTTGTGACTTGACCAAAGGGCTTATGCTCTTTGGGACCTTTTTTTTTTACCAAAATGCTTATGCTACCTTTGGGGCTTTTTGTGGGGTGACCAAAGGGCTTGTGATGCCTTTGGGGCATTTTGTGAGGTGACCAAAGGGTTTATGATGCCTTTGGGGCATTTTGTGAGGTGACCGAAGGGTTTATGCCCTTTGGGGCCTTTTGTGAGTTGACCAAAGGGCTTATGCCCTTTGGGGCCTTTTATTTTTAACCAAAGGGCTTATGCTAACTTTGGGGCTTTTTGTTAGGTGACCAAAGGGCTTGTGATGCCTTTGGGGTATTTTGTGAGATTACGAAAGAGCTTATGCATTTTAGGGCCTTTTGTGAGTTGACCAAAGTGCTTATTCCCTTTGGGGACTTTTTGTTTTGACCAAAGGGCTTATGCTACCTTTGGGGCTTTTTGTGAGGTGACCAAAGGGCTTGTGATACCTTTGGGGTATTTTTTGAGGTGACCAAAGGGTTTATGATGCCTTTAGGGCATTTTGTGAGGTGACCAAAGGGTTTATGCCCTTTGGGGCATTTTGTTTTTGACCAAAGAGCTTATGCTATCTTTGGGGATTTTTGTGAGGTGACCAAAGGGCTTGTGATGCCTTTGGAGTATTTTGGGAGGTGACCAAAGGGTTTATGATGCCTTTGGGGAATTTTGTGAGGTTATCAAAGGGTTTATGCCCTTTGGGGCATTTTGTGAGGTGGCCAAAGGGTTTATGCCCTTTGGGGCCTTTTATGATTGACCAAAGAGTTTATGGATACCATTTGGAGCCTTTGGGGTGACAAAAGGGTTTTGTATACCTTTGGAACATTTTGGGTTGACCAAAGGGTTTTGGATACCTTTGGAGCATTTTGGGTGACCAAAGGGTTTTTGGATACCTTTGAAACATTTTGGGAGACCAAAGGGTTTATCTATACCTTTGGATATTTTTGGGTTGACCAAAGGGTTTATGGATACCTTTGGAGCATTTTGGAATTGATTACTTAACTGTTTGATTTCTGATCAGAGGAGGTATAATGCCAATAATACCCCAATTGATGTTTAGAAATATTTTTATTTTTATTTTATGTTGTGGATACGATGATGAGTACAATACCTAGATAATGATGTGATCATGCTATATGAATGCAATGTATTGATAAAATGCACTAGCTAGATGAAGGATGTATGATTAGATGTTGTGATCTAGATGTGTAGATGGACTACTTATGATATATAAATTTATGAATGTAGTGCTTATTGTTAAATGTGTGTTTAGTTTTATATTGTGTGCTTATGATGATCTCATGTGAATGAACCTGTATGCTTTAATCACTTAATACATAAGGTATGCATGTGATATGAGTTTAACAATATAATGGGTGACACCACAAAATGTATAGCAATCATGAATGTAAATAATAATTCTTAGCATAAGAATTAATTATTTAAAAATCCAAATGTGAGATGAGATGATGTGATGTGTATGTTATTTCTTGACTAATGGAATGATTTGTTACCATGCATAGATTTTTGAAGTTTTCCATGAGACTCAGACACCCTAGTTGCCTCATCAAACAATTGTATACTGATCATACAAATTCCTTGAAGGATAAAGCTTTGTTATGAAGACCTAGATACTCATTATCCCTGTGTGTGCAAATGAACATATTAGATAGAACATCAGCATATCCTAGTTCCAAGCGAGATTCATTCAACCCATTACTATATTAGGGATCCTAAAATGTTTATCCTAACCCTAGGTTGGGCTCAATTGGATTATACCACTAGGCAATATAGAACACCCAAGGCTAGCTCTTCCACATGCAAATATTGGTCTGCACAAAAGCAAGATGCTATTGTGATAGACATATCATCGTGCATAAGGATACCTAATGACTCGTTCATGCTGAGACTTTCAGGGATTCAAGTTCATACTCTGTTCTTTTTTTCATATTTATCTGGAATACTAGCTCATGATTTAGTGATGAAAACCACTGTTTATTTTGAATTTTTGTTTTTATTTTAAGCAAGGGATTTATGTAGTGATGATAATCATTGTTTATATTGCTTTTGAAATTTTCTTTGTTTAGAATTCTTGCTTATTTTGATTAAATCAAGGGATTTCTTTGGGTATGAATGAACTTATCCTTTTACCAATTATCAGCATTTTCAAACCGGTCACACGGGGGGATGAGCAAGATAAAATTTTCACCTTAGGATACCTAATACCACTTCATGATGTTCATATTTCTCTTGTTCCAACTAGGATTTTAGTGTTTTTATTAGTGATGGAATTATGAAATATACCAAATGCTATCAAAACCAAACCTCATCTATCAAAATCTAAGATAAATTTCCACAAAGTTTGATAAGGCCAATAGGTATGGCTAAGTGACCAGAAAACCCTAGTATATTCCTTATAGCAACAGGAGGGGTTGTGTTAAAAAAAATAGTTACACAAATGGGTTATGGAGAATGATGGATTTTGAATATGTATGATTGAGACACAAATATGGTGTCGTTTGTAATATTGTGAACACAATTTGCCCCAATGAAAATACCATGGATGGACCTACCTAAGAGCAATGCAACTATATGAATGCAAATACAAATGCATAATGCAAGTGCTTTTGCATTTTTGATGCTTTCAATTATTTTTGAATTTTTGAATTTTGAATTTTTTTTGTGCTTTTGTGTTGTGTTTTCGACCAAAGGGCTTATGGTGTCTTTGGTGCTTTTTGTGTTATGACCAAAGGACTTTCAATATGCCTTTGGGGCTTTTGTGAGTTTACCAAAGAGTTTATGATGCCTTTGGAGCCTTTTGTGATTTGACCAAAGGGCTTTAAGATACCTTTGGAGCTTTTTGTGATTTGACCAAAGGGCTTTAAGATGCCTTTGGATATTTTTGTGATTTAACAAAAGGACTTTAATATGCCTTTGGAGCTTTTTGTTTTTATTTTATTTTTTTATGATTTGTTTGGTATTTTATGATTTCTATTGTTTTTGTAATTTTGAAATTTATGAATGTTTTTGGTATTTTGTTGGTTTATTTTAATGTTTTTGGATTTTGTTGTTTTTACAGGGGGAAGGTATGATGCCTTAGGTACCCCTAGTGTGCAAGTTTCCTACTATAATATAGTAATACTACTTAGGAAGAGTGATAGAAATAAACTCTCCAAATTGGGACACTGACCTCTATGGGGTACCCTTATCTTGGTGGGGAGATATGAGTGAACTATATTCACGAAGCTCATTTCATTCTAATAGACCTTGGACCACCTTCTAGAATGAATGAAAATCATGGATTTCATGCCCCTGTATACTATGATATATACAATAGAGACTTTCATCAGGGGACCCATGCTTGGGCTCTCTTTGCTTGACCTCAAGCAATATAAATGCATTTTCCTTGTACAACTTTTGAAATAAAGTTGTTGCAATCCTCTCAAATGTTACCTCTTGTTGAGGTGGCTTGTTAGGCCTAAGAGGCTATGAATGACCTTGGCACATCAATTGGGATGATGTAGCCTCTATTTTGGAAGGTTGAGGTATTATGGATGAACCATTTATGGGAAAATCCCCACTATCTATGATATCCCAAACCACACTCTTGAATCCATAGCAATTGCAAATGCCATACCCCTCTATTCAATGATAGATGCAGTATTTTTCTTCTCTATAACCCTTAGGTTTAGCTCTATTAGGGTCCAAAGGACTGAATTTTGGTAAGGTGATGACCTTAGCTTCCTGTAGATTTTAAAAAATTTTATACATAGACTCGTTTAAAGGATTCTAAGTGTGTTGCTACTTTTTTGAGAATACGATGCTTTAGCATGGTATGAGGACTAGGTTGAGCCCTAGATATGTCACTTGTTGGCTCAGGGGGCTCTTCTTGCATTTCCAATGCAAGAGATGGATTTTTGACTAAAATAATCTATTGGTAGAATGTTGTAGAATTTTATTATTATTAACATAAACCATTCACCAATATGCAAAAATATCAAATCATTCATCCACAATACATTATCCATAATAAAAATCCATAAATGAGAGAGATATAGATAATAACATTAAGGTAGGGCAACACCAATAATAATCCTTAAGGAAGGAATAACTCTACAAGATCTCCCAAAGTGAGAGGCTACTTTGTGGGCATAGACGATTACATAAGATTATCCTCCAATGGTGATTGCAATAACACATATCTCTTCTTTATATATCCATATTATTATTCTACTTTGGGGAGCCTACTACTAATATAATATTATATTATAATATAATATAATATTATAATACAATCAACCTTGGGTTATGTATGGTCCATGCCAACCCTTATACAGTATAATAATATATCCCCAAATCTATATTCCTAGGTACCCTACCATCGACAACCCAAAGCTACTTTTTTTAAGCATGTTATATATTGTGGTTTTTAAACCTTGACATGATTGAATATCATGACCATTCTTCCTATGATATAGATAGTGTGGCTCTTCATCATACCCTTGGGGCTTTGGATTATTTGGATCTAAAGGTTGGACCTCAGGTACGGTGATGGCATTTGTGGCAATTAACTGATTGAAAATCAATACAATAGGCTCATGTAATGAGGGATGTTTGCTAGGTTGTTGAGGAAACCAATTTGGTGCTTGTTCTAGTTGAGGCTTTTCTTGTGGCTACATAGGAGGTCATTTGACCTCAAATGAAGGTTGCTTCTATAATTCTAGGCTCTCAAGTTGTTTCATGATAAAGTGTATTGCCTCATTTTGTTGCTTCATTTGGTACTCCATTCTATCTATACAACTTAGAATGGATTGCAAGACCGACAAGTATGTCATGTATATTTCTAATAATTGGTCCAAAATACCATTGTCTATTAAAGGATGTGAAATATTGGGTGCTAAATATCCACCAGGTAACTATAAATTACCCTTTTCCTTCATTTGAGTTAATGTGGAGGCTTCATGATAATCCACTTTGATAGTGGTATCCACATGCTCATGTTTATGACTCAACTCATGTTTCTGTTTCACTTCATAGTTTTGAGTTGTGCCATCTTGAGTATCCCTAACATGATGTTGGGGGAACACTTTTTATTGTTTTTTATGAGACACCATGAGAAGTGAGTCAGGGGTGACTAATGCTAATGGTTTTGACCCCTTCAATATGGAATCACCATATGATTGCACCCTATTATGTTTTATCTGCTTTAGAGTCACTTGGTCCTTTGTCTTGTTGTTGACCATTGCCATGAACTCTTGAGAAGGTACTTTTCTTGTGTCTCCTTGACCTTATTGTAATACTTAAATGGCTCAAGATCATGGGGGATCACATACACTTGTCCTTGGTGTATAAACTTTAGGTTTTGGTGTACTATGGAAGGCACACATTCCATATACCTCATCCATGGTCTTACTAGCAATATGTTATACTGTATCTCACCCCCAAAGATATGGCACAATGTAGGTATCATATTTATCCCAACCTGTATAGGTATGATTATTGTGCCAATTGTTGGGGAAGTAACATCATTAAAGTCCCTCAATGTGAATGTTGAGTTCGTAATGCGTGAAGGTGGTAAAATTAAATGCTTTAAGGCTATAGTTGTGATGATGTTGATAGATGACCTAGTGTCAATCAAGACTCTCTTGTATAGAATCTGATTGGTGCTTGCTATTATGTGTAGCAGAGGATCGAATTCATCCTGAGATATTGGGTTAATCTCCTATCTTTGAAAGGTAATCACAGGGTTCTTTTGTAAGTGAATTGAACTCATTATTGGTGTGAACCATGATATATTATCAGCTTTAGTTGATCTCTTTGGTATGTTGGTATGATCAAGGTATCTTTTTCTCCCTATTGTAGTATTGATCATACCAATAAAACCCTCATCAGACAGGGCTATATGCACCTCGTTGATGTGCTCAACTTGATTGTTGCTAGCCCCATGATTGGGAGGAGGATTTTTGAATATGTCGATGTTCTGTAATTCATTTTTATCCAACATATTCTGCACTACATTCTTAAACACAACACAATCCTGGATATCATAACTATTTTACCGATGATAAACACTATAGAGATCTTCTCTATACCCATTAGGTTTGGGGCAATTAGGATCCAGGATGCACTCCTTAGGTAAGTTAAAACCTTGGTCTAAAGAAGGTCATTGAAAACTGATGCTAAGGATTTAGACAACGACGTATAGTTATGAGGGGGTTGTTTCTATAGAACCCTAAAATTGGCGTAGTTAAAACCTTAGTAAAAAGATAAAATTTGAATTTTAACCCCGAAACCGCCCGTTAACCGCTCACCCCATTTTTTGCACCATTTTTAGGAGTTTTTTTGACCGTTGGACAACA
Source organism: Wollemia nobilis (assembly GCA_028583015.1). Lineage (NCBI taxonomy): Eukaryota > Viridiplantae > Streptophyta > Pinopsida > Araucariales > Araucariaceae > Wollemia > Wollemia nobilis. Next base: position 246,722 of record JAQPPZ010002623.1, read on the forward strand.
TCTTCACCTATCAGACGAAATTGTCCCAGATCAGACAAATTCATCTAGAACAGAACGTCCAGACGATTTTGTCCCAAAACTAAATTTTCATAATTAGCTTTTGTTTCAACAGCCTCTCCAACTTGGGCAGAAGCATGTATGCATAGTTGGAGATTCCTCCATTAGAGATCTCCAATATTGGGATGATCCCCAACTCCTAACCTCCCCCTAATCCTATATAAATTGGGATTTTCTTAGTTTATCCCCATGAACCCCCTGAATCCCTAGATTCCTTGCTTGGATCTCCTCTTAACTCTTTCCTTGGTTGATTTTCCCTACCATGTAACCTTTGCACTCGTAGTTTTAAGTTTTCATTGTAGGTTTTCACTGTGCTTCAGTTGGAGGAAGCTCGGATCATCGCAGGCGATTCCAAACGATTTTAGACGATCCTGTCAAATATTGATGATGATCTTATACAATTGGAGGCGATATCAACTGCAGTTCAGAATGGGGGCAATCAGAGCCCTGAGTTTGCATTTCTCATCTTTATTCCTTATTTTTATTAGGCATTAGCTTGATTATTTTCATTCTGCATCCTGGAGTTCACCTCATTTTAACATAAATACATGATAAAGTGAAAATAAGTCATTAAAACAATGCATTTCCTTTAATATGCTATCCAAATTTATGAGTTAGGCATTTATACTATCATTTCTATCATTTTGCATTATTCTCGCAGTAGTGTTTTTAGTTTTTTTGGTGTCTGCTTTTGTGATTGTAGGTTTTTGATGAATTCATCAGATCAACGACGATATTATCTGATCTCAAATGATCGACTGTAATATGGGATGATTATGTACAATTGCAGATGATCCTATCATTTTCGAGACAATCTGGACTCCTACAAGCTTCAGAATCTTCATCAAACATCTAGAATTAGGTGCATTCTTTCTTATTTAACTATATTCCTGGTATTTAGGATTCATTCATGCTTTCTGTATTCATGTAAATCAGAATTTCATATAGAATAGCTTAGATTCATTCTGGCCAACCTAGGATTATGAATTGTAGAGTATAAAATGAACACATAAAAACCATTCTCAACCTAGGCATGGAAACTACCACTCAAAGTTTCCTGGTGAACCCCACCATCCATAAAAAATTCACCCTTATACCCCTCCCCCGAGAGGCACGATATTCAAAGGGCCTCTCAGTCCGAGGTATTGTTCCATCCTTCTCGCATCCCCATTCCAGGAACAGATCCTATAGCCTAAAGGTAAGGGCATGAAAAATTTGGGTCGGTACATTTTGGTGAACCCGACGTGAAACTAAAAACCTTTTGAAAACAATCCAAAAAAAAAAAAATTATTATTAACATCTAGAATCATCAGACAAACAATTAAAGTTGCATATCATATTTATATGGTAGATTATAATAAAATATGAGTTGTCACCATAAATGTTGAAAATCAATTAATGACCATAGAGATTACTTCTGTACTTAGAGTACCTCAAACAAATAGGGTTCAACCTTTGTGGGACGAACTTGATAGGAGATTGGGTATCATTGAATCCAAATCTACAGAACATAGGCAAATTAAGAGGTTTGTCCTAGATAGAATCCTGGATCCTGATCAGGTAACCTTATATCATGAACTTCAGAGAGCTTGCCATAGGTGGTTAGCAGATAAAAGAGCACTTGTGTCTTCAAAATTGTACACCTTTGAGGAATACCTTGAGAATGTAGTTGTAGTACATAAGTTTCTATCTCGTATATAGGATCAAGAAGTCATTCTTACAGATATAAAAATATGGAATAGAGTTCCTAGAGCTATGTTATATCAATATTATTACCATGAGCTTTATTTCTACAGGTCAAAATCTGAGACAGATCATATTACCATAGCACACTTTGTCAAATTTTTGAAAAACCATTTCCAATTTGAAGAGGAGAATTTCATGACTCCTGATGAACTTGATCCTATCAACGATATCCATAAACTATTTATAGAAAACTAAATCATTATTCTTGTTATTGTTATTCTTTTTGTAACTAGAATGCTATTTGTTATCTTTATAATAATATTATAAAACACAAAAAAAAAACAAAAAATTAAAACATTTCCTTTTTAGAGTAGGTATATAATTAAAATATATACCTATCAAACCTAGTGCATATATATATATATATATATATATATATATATATATATATATATAAGTATATATATCTACTTGAAATCTAAGTTTAAGCACAATGCCTAGACTTAGGAATGGAAAACAGACTGAAGAAGAAGAAGAAGAAGATTGGTTATGAAAACCATTAAATAACCCAAATGTCCTTCCTGAAGATCAAATCCAGGAAGAATAAATCCTAGACCAACAAGAAGAAGAGCTTGTTGTAAGAAATGAGCAAGAAGAAAATGTTAGGGAGGAAGGATCCTCATCCCCAAAAATATATTTGGGAGGAGCTGTTACTTTTGAAAACATGGAAAAATTCTGGAAGTTCATTAATACTAATATTTGTGTTCTTAATAGAGCAGTCCATATGGACAAGGATCGAATTAGTGACACTCAAGAAACTCTAGAAGATGTATTTCATACACGCACTAATCCCTTGTCCTTTATAGATCAAGAGAGTGATCAAGCTGGACCATCCAATTTAGATATGGCAACTATAATCCAAAATATGCAACAACAACGGGTTACCCAACCATCTAAAGTGCTTGTTAGCAAGCCTAGGGCTATTCCCGCACAAAATAAACCATCCTTTACTGCTCTATTTCACCAAGATATTGAGCAATATACCTCAAATCAGCAAAAACCCAAAACAAAACCAAACACCAATTACCAACAATCTGGGATACAACATAATACTATTAATCCTCTTCATAATAATCTTCCTACTAATGCTTTGCATAATAGCAATATAGCATCTAATCCTTATGTTACACCATCATACACTCATAAATCCCATGCTTATGTCCCACCGAACCAATATGGTGTACAAACTAGTAATCTTGAAACTGTGGTGAAACAGTTAGTTTCTCGCATGGACCAGATAGATCCCTATCGTCCCTCGTACAATTATTGAGAGATGTGTAGTCAGCCTTTAGATCCTATAGTTGTAGCACAACCATATCCTAAACATTTTCCTATGCCTGTCTTGCCCATATATAAAGGAACCAAATATCCCATAGAGCATCTTCATATGTTTAGGATAGCATGTCATGATATATCACATGATGACTTGTTATTACTAAAAATGTTCCCAAAAATTTTAGGAGGAATGGCATTAGAGTGGTATTATCAATTACCCACTAATTCTTTGAGGAACTTCGAAGAAACTGCTGGGTCTTTTGTGCATCAATTTAGTGCCTACATCGAAAGGCATGTGACCATTAAATACTTGTACAACTTAAAACAAGACAAAGATGAATGCTTTGCCGATTTCTTAGCTAGGTGGAGACAATTGATAGGAAAATTGCACTTTGTGTTGCCTTATAGGGAGATGTTGGACATATTTATTAATAATTTACAAGAACAACTATCCTACGAATTATCAACTGCTACCTTAACCACCTTTGATCAGGCTATAGACTTAGCCAGATGAGTGGAATATGCTCTCATTCGAAGAGGACAACTTAAAAATAAAGATGATGAGAAAACATCCAAAAATCAATATAAAAATAAACAAGTTGTGGGTGATGGAGTCACTAATAGTAGAAATATCGCTAATGTTAATACTACGAAGACAATGAAGAAGTTTATACTGAAACCTCCTGATAAACCTCCTCGAGAATTTACTAAGTTAAATCAACATTTATCAACCATTCTACCACAATTATTAGAATGAGGTTTGATTCAATTACCAACTATCCGGGAACTTGATCCAACTATACCCGGATATAGAGCTGATTTACACTATGACTTCCATAGAGGACCTGGACACACTACCAACTCTTGTAAAATATTAAAACATAAAATACAGGATTTGATTGATAACAATGAGATGGAGGTGCAAGCCTTTCAACCTAAGAAAAATCCTCCTAATAAAGCTCAAAATAACACCCCCCAAAACCAGAATCAGAATTCCAATTAGTCATTGGACATATTTCAACATCCCTTACTGAAACATGGCAAGGAAGTGGCTAATCAAATTGAACATCATAATGTTCCCCCTCCTACCCGCTATGTAGGAACTATTAGTGGACATTTACCTACTCATGAGCTAGAAATATTTGACACAACCGTATCTGTGGTTACAACTAGGCTTCTGTACAATATCTAGACACCTGATCTCAGTGATACAGAATACGAGATTGAGAGTGATATGGAAATCACATCAAATCAATTGAATAGCTCTGAGGATGAATTAGATCCTATTCTCCCTATCACAAGTTATATGGTTCCAGAAGAACCATTTCCAAGAAGAGTCATTACTAGACCATCGTCTCACCAATTACTTTTTAATGTGCAAGCCATAAATGCTAGACCAAGACCCATTCATCATCTGTAGAATAATATTGTGGGTACCATCGGAGTTGTTACTAGACAATAGGCTCAAAAATCTCAACAAGATCAGCCCCATTTGTTTTGAAAGTTTCTAATAAAGGGAATTAGGCACCTAATATTCAACCTAAACCTCCTTATAATATTAATGAGCAACTATCAAATATTACAACTAGAATTTCTATTTTAGACCTTTTAAGATCTTCCCCTACACATAGATATGAATTAATGCTCACATTAAGCCAGATGATGGTACCACAAGACATTCAACCTGAAGCCATGGATAATACTATAATAACTCGTGAAGTTGATTGTATTGACTTTCGGGATAAAGACATACCTCAACATAGTCTACATAAGGATAACCCCTTATATATCACTACCTTAATTGGATATGTAGCAGTTAAACGAGTCTTGATTGATAATGGTTCATCTTTAAACATCTACACTTTTGAATTATACCAACGATTTGGGTTTAGAAGTGATGAAATGAAAAGAACTGATATGATCATAAGAGCCTTCAATGACGAAACACAAGAAACATGTGGAGTTATTACCATCCCATTGCAGGTTGGTTCGAGAACCTTGGATATGACCGTGTTTATTGTACATTGCCCTATATCATACAATATACTCTTGGGTCACCCTTGGATCAATGCGATGTGAGCCGTTCCCTCAAATTTACATCAATGTGTTAAATTTGAATTTAAGAATCAGTTGGTTACCATTTATGGTGATCCTAGACCCTTTGATATGTGTGCTTTGGCAGAACCTGTCAAAGTTCAATTTTGCCCTGTGATGTCATCCACACATCCTAATTCTCATTATCCATCTGAACATGTGAAACACACACCCACAACGTCATCTACTTCTTCTCCATCAGTTCTACCTCTACATACAACTCAACCATCCTCTAAACGAACCACATTAGGACCTCAAAAAGATCCTAATCCCACAACCGATGCCTCTTGTTCTACTCCTATCACTTCTATACCTATAAAAGACTCATCCATAGACATATTTACAACACCTAAATCCACCAAAGGCATAGTTTCTGCACCAAAAGATGTAGGAAATGTTCCTTCTACCTCTTATGCTCTTACTGACAAGCTTTTACCCAATTTATCTAAAATTCTTATATCAGAGAAAACGAATGCTGCTATGCAAGATTCCCTTATTTTAAATAATTTTCCACCATATCCTCATACCTTAGGCCTTCCATAGCCTATTGGAAGTATTTACCAAGTTGGGAGTTGTGCTTTTATTTATAAGGGATATGACTGGGGTCGAATACCCAGGAACATCAAGACTCATTATGATGGATATGCTCGATGTTATTTTACTAATGAGTATATTAAAGCCAAATATATAATTCTTAAATTGGGATATAAAGGGAAAGGTTTGGGACCTTTCCAAAATGGTATGAAAGAACCTTTTGAGGTAGAACCGTGGCCTGCCCGATGTGGTGTGGGCCTATTTCTTCGTAAGGGTCAGCCTTTCCCATTTGAGGATGATGACCATCTCATATGTTACCAAGATTATTTGGATAAACGTGATGCTTTGCATTTAATGAATAAGCCATTTACATGTAATATGCTATCTATAGCCTACCCTGAGATGATCGTTGAATTCGACGATGAGTTGGAGGGAGATATCTTCTATGATGTCTCCATTGAGGAATTATTACATCATGAATTTTATTTTGATGACTCTATACATAGTATAGCCCAGCTTGAGGCCATGACTCCTCAAGATGAATTATCCAAGCTAACCTTGGAAGAGTTACAAGAATTGGGTGTTTCACCCTCCCCACATAATTTTGAGAAAAATATACACATGGAAGTAGAAAATGTTATAAAAATTAACATTGGAACTGAGGATAATCCTCACATAATCAACATTGGATCAGAGTTAAGTCAAGAAAAATAGGATAAATATATCACATTTCTCAAAGAATATGAAGATGTCTTTTCTTGGACATATGAAGATATGCCAGGATTAGACCCTTTTGTAGTTATGCATCACCTAGTAGTCCATCCGGATGCTAAACCTGTTAAACAAAAACTTAGAAAAATGCATCCTAAAGTGGCCTTATTGGTCAAATGGGAGTTAGAAAAACTCCTGAATGTTATTTTTATAAAAGCCATTGATTATGCTGAATGGATATCGAATGTAGTTCCAGTAACTAAGAAAGAGGCTACTAAGGTTAGGGTTTGCACATACTTTAGAGATATTAATGTTGCATGCCCTAAAGACAATTTTACTCTTCCCAATATGGATCAGATCATTGATTTTACCACTGGGAGTGGAATGATATCCTTAATAGATGGATTTTTTGGTTATAATCAGATCAGGATAGCTCCTGAAGATTAGGCTAAAACAACCTTTATTACCCCTTGGGGAACATTTTGTTGGAAAGTGATGCCATTTGGTTTGAAGAATGTAGGTGCAACCTATCAATGAGCTATGACTTATATATTTCATGATATGATGCATGATATACTACACGATTATGTAGGCGATATTATAGCTCGTTCTACTAATGAAGATGACCATTTAGATGATTTGGGAAAAGTATTTAATCGATTAAGGGAATATCTTATCCAATTGAATCCAGCTAAATGTATATTCAAAGTTAAGTCTAATAAATTATTGGGGGTTATAGTTTCTTTACGTGGCATTGAAATTGACCCTCTCAATATTGTGGCTATCACTAATATGCCGGCACCCACAAACATATCTAAATTACGGAGTTTACAAGGTAAGCTTCAATCCATCCGTCGCTTCATCGATAAGATGGCAAAAAAAATCGAACCCTTTCTTAAGATTCTTAAGAAGGATGTTTTTTTCCATTGGGACAACAAATGTTAGGACGTATTTGAACTCCTCAAACAATATCTTCTTAACCCACCTGTGCTTTCGTCACCTCGACCTGATCGCCCATTTATATTGTATATATTTGCTTCATATTTTTCCTTAGGAGCTATGTTAGCTCAACTTGATGATGAGAAAGGAGAACGTGCTAATTATTACATTAGTAGAACCTTAATTAGTTATGAAACCCGCTACATAACATTAGAGAAGTTATGTTTAGCAGTCGTATTTTCTACATAGAAATTACACCATTATATTGTCAGTCAAAAAATGTATGTTATTGCTAAATCTGATCCTTTGCAGTATCTCATGAGTCGACCTTGTTTATATGGTCGCACAACAAAGTGGGTTCTTGCGCTAAGCGAGTTTGAACTCAAGTTTATAGGACAAAAGTCTGTTAAGGGTCAAATTATAGCAGATCAATTAGTTGTTGCACCCTTAGAGTCTACCCATCCCCTCATCATTGAGTTTCCTGGTGAATGCCTTAAACTAGAGGCAGACCATCTAGAGCAATGGTCCTTATACTTTGACGGAGCCCAATGCATGAGTGGGGCTGGTGCAGGTATTATTTTAATATCTCCACAAAAACATATTATCCCTCTGTCCTTTAAATTAATGTTTGCTTGCACTAATAATACTACTGAATATGAAGCTCTAATTATTGGCTTATGAGCTACCTTGGCATTGAAGATTAAAAATCTATTAGTTTTCGGTGATTCTCAACTTGTTATAAATCAAATTAATGATGTTTATCAGACCAGAGATGATAAATTGTGCCCATATAAAGCATATGTATTACAATTAGTATCTTTATTTGATCAAGTTACCTTGGAAGCTATTCCTTGAACTAGCAATCGTGCGGCTGACGCTATGGCTGCAGCTGCATCTCTTTTACCCTTGGAGTTAGATGACGAATATGCTACCATCATTATTCATTGAGTCTAGGATCCCGCTTCAAATAAGTCATGCTTAGAAAATTTGGATGTGTTTCTAATCAATGAAGCTACTCCTGAAATTTGGTACACTGATATATTCAATTTTCTTCAAAATGGGATCTTCCCTGAATATTTTAACAGAAACCAAGTTCGATCATTGTGTAGATGAGCAAGTCACTTCATAATAATCGACAATACATTATATAGGATATCATTTGAAGGTATCCTACTGAGATGTTTGAATCTAGAAGAGTCTAGATCAAGTTTGAGTGAAGCCCATGATGGATCTTGTGGGGGACACTTTAGTGGTAGTGCCATTGCTAAGAAGCTCATTAGGATAGGCTATTTTTGGCCTACCATGGAGAATGATGCACATGATTACGTGTGCCATTATGACAAGTTCCAGAAACATGCTGACCTTGTCCATGCGCCTGCACAAGAACTGCAGGCTATTTCATCTCCTTGGCCCTTTTCAAAATGGGGATTAGACATCATTGGAAAAATCAATCATGTGTCATCTAATAGACACAAATTCATCATAACCGCCATCGAGTATTTCATGAACTGGGTTGAAGCTATGCCCTTAGCTTCTTGCACTGGAACCCAAGTTTCCAAATTTATTTTTAATAAAATTATTTGTAGGTTTGGAATTCTTGCAAATCTCATATCAGATAATGGAACTTGTTTCAAAAATAAATATGTCAAGAAATTATGTCAAAAATATAAAATTCAACATCGTTGGTCCACTCCCTATTATCCTTAGGGTAATAGCTAGGTAGAAGCATCTAATAAAACATTAATTAAAATCCTCAAAAGACTGGCCAATAAATCTGGTCGAGATTGGCACATTCAATTATACCCTGCTTTGTGGGCTTATCGAACTAGCGTTTGTACTCCCACGGGCACTTCACTTTTTGTTTTGGTTTATGGTGCTGAAGCTGTTTTTCCCTTTGAATTAGAAGTTCTTTCTTTGGCTATGCTACTTCAAGATACCAAAGTAGGAGATGAATATCGTGCTGGCAAATTTAGTCAGCTGGAACTCCTCGATGAGAAGCACATCAATGCTTTGGAACATCTTTGAGCCTATCAGAACAAGCTTAAATGAGCATACCTCAAGAAAGTTCATCATCGATCCTTTGAGATCAGCGACCTTGTCTTAAAAGAAAATCAAAAAAATACTAATGCAACTAAAGATCTTAAAGGTAAATTCAAGCCCAACTGGCTTGGACCATATATTATCACTGCCAAATTCGAATCGGGAGCAGACAAATTATCTACCTTAGATGGTAAATATCTTAAAGAACCTATGAACATTATGCATCTTAAACGCTATTATGCATAAATCTGGTCATTTCATCATTTGTATATATTTTGCATATTGTTTCATTTTAGTCATTCATATAAAAATTTCAAAAAGACAATAATATTATTTTTTCTTTCAAGTCATAAATTAAAATCAAAATATAAACAAATCAAAATCTTCAAAAACATTTTCTATTTTTGCACCCATCAATTCTTGAAGTATTGTAGTCATATTTTCAATTATTTTGGATAAATTAGCATTTATTTGGAATCTCGCACTTTCACACTCACATGAATAAATATCTTGATTTTATTTGGTATGATTATTAATATCTCTTATATCAAAGTCCACAGTTGAATTAAATAAAGTTTTGAGCATAGAGAATTGATCTTGTTATTTACTTGAACCAAGTATATCTCTTCACATTAAAATGATTTTATTGCAAATTCAATATGATGCTACATAGTAGAAGTGGTTTCTTGAGCAAAGAGTTTCCCCTGCTATCCTATCATGCACATAGTCTAGAATCTTTGAGAATTGACAAAAGGACAAGCGCACCCCTACCTAGAATAAAATTCCCTTGCTCTACAACCAATCCGGGCAAGTATCCCTAGTATAGGAAGAAAAAGAAAAGTAAAAAAAAATAATGAGAAAAATAAAAATATCATTTTGGACCATCGTAGCAATATTTCAGCATTATCTCAAGTTCCAATCAAAAATAAAAAATAAAAAATAAAGAGAGAGAAAAAGAAAAGCAAAAGCAAAAGAAAAAAAATCCCTTCCCTACCCCTTGAAAAAAAAAAAAAAAGAGGGTGAATGAGCTTGAATCCCTAGAATTCTCAATTATTCGAAAACTGTGAGGTATGCCCCATAACAGGTGGTTTGTGCCTAACCTGCTTGGCCTTGGGTAACTCCTAGCATGGTGATATGTCTGTCACATTAGCAACCTTTTGTACAGACCTATGTTTGCTTATGGATCAGCTAGCTCTTGATAACCCGACTTACATAGTAGTATGGTACGGTTACATGCATATAAATCATGGACAACAAACACTTATTTGGTTAATTCAAATTACTTGTATCAAATTATCTTGCTCAAATTTGATAAATGAACAATACAATTGCACACACATTTGTATTTGAGATATTTTATATCATTATGATAAATCAAGATCGGCAATGAACTCACATATGCACATGAGGGTTCCTTATAAATCTACATTTTGTCTTTGAGATAATTTAAAATATTTTTGCAACTCTTTTTGGAAAAATTCCATCTTCTTATTTAAGAACATATGTTTAGTATAAAAACAATTCAATACATTGTTTTCAAAAATCCAAAATTTCTTTTAACAACATGTTCAAAAATCTAGCAATAAAGTCACGTTTATATTTTTTTATCTCAAAATCAACAATCAATTATGCAATAAATTTATTTTTTGGATTTCGCGATGATGGTATAAGTATATACCTATAATTATATGCCTAGCGCAAACCATTGTTCTAATTTTATTTTCCATTCATTTTAATTAATAAAAACATATGGCTTAAATCATTATGTTCCACAATTGTGCTTTAAAAAGAATGAACACTTTTTCTATTTTCATTTCATTATGTCAACATCCCATTTTGCGACGATGGTATAATTCCTAGGGAATTGTTCCAAATTTTATCACACTTAGGAATTTTATGCCTAGCAAAAATCATATTTCTAATATTTCATGTATAATATTTTCATGACAATCTAAAAACAAATTATCACCATCATCATTTTTCATCATCACAACACAAAGTCTTAAGATAGTCTCTTAAGCACTCTTTTACTTTTAGCAATATTTCTATACTAGGATTAGCTTGACAACCTAGCGAGCGACGACTCCATGAAATGTTCTATAACAATGACAATGTCCTTTGAAATTATTGTTAGAAGTCCCTTTATTTTTCATCAAATCACACCACAAAACAACCAATTTTTTTACATCAGATTATTTCATTTAAATTTTATGGCATGACATAAAATTATACTATTTCCAACGACATAATTACATGAATAATCAATCAAAAATTCAAAACTTAAATCATCATAAAATATGTGGACAAGTCATATCACAAAAATATCATATATATATATATCAAAAATATATGTACATCATATCAAATTGGATTGGTATGCCACAATCTATACACTGACATACTCAATCCTCTCAAAAATATACAGTCCAACCAAATAGCAGCTAGTCTAGAGAAGCCCTTGAGCTCTTAGCCTCATCTCCTCTCTTGCCCTGGCATGGAGGAGGTGGTTCCATGGAGGTCTGTGTTGTATCGGGGGTCCTCACCGTCGATCATGAGGATGTCCTTGATGATCCCATCATGACCAGCTCTGCAATGGGGGCTGGCAGCGGTATCCTCTGGTTCTCTGGAACCACGTGATAGTATAATCCTTGGTAGAATATGGTCTGAGCAATAGACCATGCCAAATATCGAGTGCTCACCCCTCTGCTCTGAGGCCTGAGTCATGTAGCCTCATCCTGTAGCGTCTACACCTGAGCTCGAAGGTGGGCATTATCAACCTGAAGAGCTACCATCTCACTAATCTGCCCCACCTCGATACCCTTGCCCTTAACGGGTGATGGTGGCATCTCCCTCTACTAAGAAGGGAGCCCCTCCTCCCTCCTCTCTATCTGTTACGGTCTCTCCAGAGCTTATGGCACTCTCCGGCATCTCTCCTGAGGAGACCATTGCTGCTCCCTCCATTCGTGACCCCTCGTTGCATCGATAGTAACCTGGCGCTGCCTCCCCATCCATCGCACCATGACATGCATCGAACCCTATGCCCTCATCATCCAAGGAGGGTGGATGCCTACATACCAGGAATCATATCCGTTTGTGACCCCAACATCGTCCCCATCCATTGGCTGAATGGGGGCATCATCCACGTTATGACTCCAAAATCACTGCATATCTAGAGCCCTGATCAACGTAGTACTATCCCAAACAGTCTGAGAGTACTTGTAATCCCTGAGAGAAGGGATCCCCTACTGTAGACCAAACTATCGCAAAACCCAGTCATAGCGGTGGAGCTCTACCTCTCCCCGCTCCATCCTCAGCAAGAAGATTCACCTAATGTGATCCAAATCATGTCCATCCTCTCCCCACCCTTGGTGCTCTCTCCACGGCCTCAAGGTGATCTAGTCAGGGATGAGGTCGTCTAGCAACCTCTGAGACATCGATAAATATATCCACTGTTGTGACCCTCTATGGAGCCACCAATAGAAAACTTGGGGTCTCTCCCTATCGACCCCTATCAGTGGAATCCCTATTGGCATCTGCATCACAATGTGCTCCCAGCACCAAACCTATAGTAGCAATTTCAAAACTAGACATTGACCTCCCTTGTATACAACCCCGTGCATGATCCTATATAAGCGGTATAGCACAAAGTTGCCCCAAGAAAATCTGTAGCCGTGGTCTCTCATATCGTAGACCACATCTAAGAGTAGCCAGGGTAACTTGCATCTGCTCTGGTGGAATAGCAGTAGGCCACCCACTACCATTACCAAAACCTGAGTCAATTGAGATGCCCCAGGAATCTACCATAATGTCTCGATGTTCACTCTGCCCTTCTCCAAGGTGAAGCTAGGGTCTCTGCATAGTCGCATCATGGCATGGCCTTTATTGGCTGTAGGAGTCATCAACCGTCCTTGTATGGGGATCCTAAAAATCCTTCATACATCCTCTAAAGTGGGAGCCATCTCCCCTATCGATAACTAGAAATAGGACGACCTCGAATACCACCTCTTTGCTAGGGTTGTCAATAGCCCCATGTCTATCGGTATTTGTGACATCTCTGCCACATTTTGTAGCCCAACCTCTGATAGTCAGTCTCACTCCGCTTGATCGAGTGTGGCTACATCGTCTCTTAGTCCCCCATATTTCCATTCCTGACTTTTTAGTAATCCCTTCTACAAAATACACAATAAAACAACAAAAATCATTAATAGATAATCATTAAAATCAATTTCATCCTATAAAAAAATGATGATATTGTCCACTATTGGACGATATCGTCCTAAATTGAGTCAAATCGTCCTTTGTAGGATCAAATCGTCCCTATTTTGCTGATTTTGCCCCTTGTTGGATGAGATCGCCCCTATTTCGCTGATTTCGCCCTTACACGAAATCGACGATCTAGGGACGATTTTGATGAAATTGGGACGATTTCATCTCGATGTCATCAACGGCCTAAAAACGGTCACGATGCCCCAAAAATAGTCAAAATTTAAATTAAAAACCACACAAATCAAATTAAAAACATAATTCATCAAGTTTAGATCCTTACCAGCAACCCGCGTCGGACCTCTGTCGATATTTGCGCTATTTCTACTATTTTGCCTACAGAGATCTAAAACAACAAAAATGAACAGTAACAACGAATTAGGGTTTTACCCTTTTTTTTTTTTAAACAACTTTTTCTTTTAAAATTTTGCTTTTTCACGCTTTTACCTCAAACGTTCGATTTGGGTAAAACATGGAGGGGGCACCATAGCAAGCAGTTGTACGATTCGACCTAGAATCGTCGTCTAAAAAATTGAGTAAATTTTCACTTTCTCGTAAAGCATGAAGAACTCATATTTAACGCATTTTCTTCGAAAAATTCACTAAAGAGAGGGGAAAATGTAGCACCCTAAATTGGCGCAGTTAAACCCTTAGTAAAAAAATAAAATTTGAATTTTAACCTCGAAATCGCCCGTTAATCACTCACCTCATTTTTCATGCCATTTTTAGGAGTTGTTTTGACCATTGGACAATATCGTCACCGATCAGACGAAATCATCCCAGATTGGATGAATTCATCTAGAATAGAACGTCCAGACGATTTCATCCTGTTGACTGATGTTTTCACCCAGTTGTGAAAGCACACTCTCTGGTAGGATTTGGGTTCCAAATCCCCTCTTGCAAAGAAGTTAAAAAAACAACTTCTCCAAGGTTCTTGTTATATTAGCATTTGCATATGTGCATCAAATAAAGATATTCAATTTAAATGCTTGGAACACCTTAGTGATTGCAAGTAACTATAAACAAGGGGCACTGTTGGTTTATTTTACTATGAAAATTTAATGATTGTTCATTGAACCCTGATAAAGTAAATGTGAGTTGGCCCTCATATGACCACGATGTAAAGCTTTAATTCCTTTTATCTTAATGTTTTTAAGATAGATTTTATCTTGTATTAAATCCTCAATGATGAATAGGGTCTTCAAATATAGCTTCAAAATGTCACTTTAACTTATCCCTCTTGAATGAAATCAAATTTTCATCAAGATGAACAATTAAGTGCTTTAAGGAAAAGACCTTCAATGTAGTACTCAAATTATCCCTCTTTCGTAAAATTGGAATTTTTATGAAGAAAGGGTAATTTTAGGCCCAAAATCGAAATTTGTGAAAATGCCATAAAACATCAAGGGATGGTATGTGTGATAATGTTTTGGTTGTAAGTCTTCAGCTCATTGTAGTTCCAAGCAATACAATCTATGTAATGCTTCAATGCCTGTATTATATTGCTCCTTTCTTCCTCTGTACATGCCTTTGCGAGTGTCTTAACCCAAAAAGGTGAGGATAGTGCCGAAAAACCCATAGCATTTTTAAGTGCCCCCCTAAAAGATGCTCAATTGAGGTATTCAATCCTTGATAAGCAAATGTACGCACTTTTTAAAACGGTGAAAAAATTTAGACACTACATTGTTCACAGCAGAGTTATTGCCATCGTGCCCGACTCTGCTGTCAAAACCATGTTTTTACAAAATGAACTAGGTGAGAAGAGAGGAAAATGGATTTCCACCATCCAAGAGTTTGATATCGAAATCCAACCTATGAAACTAGTTCGAGGACAGGGACTGGCGAAGGTGATCGCAGAAAATAATCCTCAAATAACAGGCCAATGCTCAAACATAGAATACATTGCTAAGGATGACTGGTATGTTGATATTGTGCAATTTTTATTGACTGGTAAGTGTCCTTCTAATCTGAATTCAACACAGAGAAGAGCTTTAAGGCTTAAGTCTATCAATTATCTAATAAAGTCTGGTGTGCTTTACAGGAAAAATCACGAAGGTATCTACCTGAGGTGCTTGAACAAAGAAGAAGTTGCCAGGGTGTTGCAAGAATTTCACGGGAAACATGGAACTGGTCATGGTGCAGCCAATGCTACAACACATCAAATCCTGAGAGCAGGATACTACTGGCCGCATATTTTCAAGGATCTGCATGCCCATGTACGATCTTGTCATATCTGTCAAGTGGCTGCAAATAGAGAAAGAAATGCAGCCATGTCGTTGCAACCTGTAGTTGAAATGGGACCATTTGCACAGTGGGGACTATATTTCATCGGGGTTATTAACCCAAATTCTTCTGATTCTCATAAATTCATTTTGACAGCTACATACTACTATACAAGGTGGACAGAAGCGATTCCTACTAAACATGCCACCACAGACGTTGTGATTAAATTCCTAGAGGATCAAATTATAACAAGATTTGGGATGCCCGATTCTATTGTCAGTGACAATTGTAAAGCTTTTATTTCAACACAATTTGCAGATTGGGCATATGATAACAAAGTGAGCTTAAAATTTGCATCCAATTATTATCCTCAAGGAAATGGGTTGGCCGAGTCTTCAAATAAGAATTTGTTGAATACTATTAAGAAGTTGCTAGAAAAGAACCCTCGGGACTAGCACAGCCAATTGAAATTTTCCCTTTGGGCAGATAGGACCAGAGTGAAAGAATCTATAGGGAATACTCCCTATCATTTGGTCTATGGACAAGACCCAATATTTCCAGCAAATTTGAAGTTGCAGACCTTACATTTCATACAAGAGTACTTGGGGACAGATGATCAAGTTGAATCCAGGTTAAGCCAGTTGTTGCACCTTGATGAAAAGAGAGAAGAGGCCATGAACCACATGAATAAACACCAAGAAGTTATCAAAATATGGTTTGACAGAAGGGCCAAAGTTAAATCATTCAGAATTTCAGATTTGGTATTACTATGGGACAAAAGACATGAGGAAAAAGGAAATCATCAAAAGTTTGATTGTCTTTGGTTAGGCCCATATCAGATTTCAAAGATTCTTGGGAAGAATACCTTTAGGCTAAAAACCTTATAAGGGAGAGATTTCATGCTACCGGTTAATGGGCAGATTTTAAAGCATTATTTTAGCCCTTAGGTTGTGAGATTTTGATATTATTATTTTGGTTTTGGTGGGGATTTTCAGATTTTGTTTTCTATTTAGGATTGTTAGTCTAGTTAGGATTTTGGTTGTGGATTTGATTTCAATTGACATGTTTTGTTTTGAAAAAAAAAAATAATAATAATAATAATAATAATAATAATAATAATAATAATAATATAATAAAAAAATAAAAAATAATAAAATAATAAAAATAAAAAATTGAGATGTCAACTTATGCTTAAGGTTAGGAGAATATGAAATATTGGAATTGTCTTGTAAAAGCTCCACAAGTAACATAAAACATCTTAAGTTATATTGTTTGATTTTGTGATACATGAAAGAGTCAGTTTTGCATGACAAATCATTTCATTTGCAATTCAAGAAATAATGCATTCATGTTCCATATCACCTTACATACATCTCATCTTAGTTACATATGCATCTGAGGTACAAGTCATTAAAGTATGTCGAATCCTCTTAGGGTTATGTTATAACATATATGTAAGTAAATCCTAAGGTTGGAAACTAAGTCTTGAGATATCTAGAACCAAGCACGTCTCATACATTAAAAAGGATCTTGAGCAAAATGATTAAAGCTTAACTTGGAGGAAAAGGTTGGGCGAAAGAAGTTTTTCATGTCTATCCTATTATGCAACATGATCCTTAAAACAGTGGTTTTGACCACTTCCATAGAACTTAAAGCCTAAAATCAGAGTAGTAAGGATAGGGTTAAATCCTCATCGAACTTAGGTTGAGGATCCAATTCCCCAAAGCTTTGATTTGACCCACATGGAGTAGTAATGATAGGGCATAAATTCTCATCTCGCTTAGGTTGAGAATCTGATTCCCAAAAGCTCTTATGTCTCATTTCACAATAAATCTTGGATTGTAAGGATCGTACTATTTGTCCTCTACAAAGGATGGGTAGTCATCCCCAAGGTCTAAGCAACAAAATTAATGTTTCTCATCTAGAGTTTGGATTGTAAGGATCATACTACATGTCCCTAGCCAGGATGGGTAGTCATCCCCAAGGTCCAAGAAGTAAAAAAATAAATAAATTTTTCCCATCTCATCTTTATATTGGATTGTAAGGATCGTACTACTTGTCCTCTACAAAGGATGGGTAGTCATCCCTAAGGTCCAAAGAAATGAAGATAGGTTTTGGATTGTGGGGGTTAGATATGCCCATGCATGGCATCATGTCTTGCCTAAAAAAAACAAGACCACTGATTGTCTAGAGGGTTAGACTAGCATGACCATTTCTTTCATAATTGGTTTAATTATTTTTCTCAAAGTGAGGTAATGAATTCTAAATCAGAATATTAAGGATAGGGTTAAACTCTCATCTCGGTTGGTTGGGAGTCTGATTCCCCAAAGTTCTGATTTCACATTCACTTGCACATCGGTTCAAGGTAGTAGGGACTCATAACCAACTTTGGGATACAATAAGGTAATGAACTAGTGGATCCTAAGAGGGTTTGGCAATCTTGAATGCTTGTACATAATAATAGAGGAGTAACCATACCTTTTATGAAAGCAAAATCTCCTAGCACATTCATTAGGGTACATACATCATTCACCATCACACATATGCATTCATGCAAAACTGATAATGGAGTGTGGATCAATTTCAAATGATAAGAAAAGAAATTCATTGCACACACTAAGCTAATACTTGATGATTCTGATAATTCATGTACTTCTGATCTTTGGGCATTTGTTATATTGCTTATGTGCTAACTCATGTTTCAGGTTTGTGATATGTTTCAGATTGGGTTCTCATTAAAATGCTCAAGAGCATTTGACAGCAGAGTCGCCATTTGTTGTGGTTGATCCACAACACACCCCAAAATTGGGGACCCACATTTTTGTAGGTTTTTAGGGAAGATCTCAGGGACCCAGATGCTAAAAATGAAGAAAGGAAGAAAAAATGCCTAAGTGTTGAAAGTGTCGCGAAATCGTGACATGTCACGAAATCGCGACTTGTCGCGCCATCACTGCAAAAAATTGAAAGTTGTTGCGATATCGCGACATGTCGCTGGAAAGATTGAAAAGGTGTCGCAAAATCGTGACGTGTCGCTGGAAATATTGAAAAGGGGTCACGAAATCGTGACGTGTCGCTGGCAAGAGTGAAAAATGGTCACGATTTCGCGACGTGTTTCGGAAAATTGTACGAAGAGCAAAAATGGTCACGATTTTGCGACGTGTTTCGACAAATTGTATGGAGAGTAAAAATGGTCATGATTTCACGACGTGTTTCGGAAAATTGTACGGAGAGCAAAAATGGTCGTGATTTCGTGACGTGTTTCGGCGAAGTACCCCGATGGCAAAAATGGTCACGATTTCGTGACGTGTTTCGACGAAGCAACCCGATGGCAAAAATGGTCGTGATTTTACGACGTGTTTCGACAAAGTGGCTCGAAGGAGAAAATGGTCGCGATTTCGCGACATGTTCTGGGCAAAGTGTACGGACGAAGAAGTGGTAGCGATTTCGCGACGTGTTGCTGCGAAAGTGTACGGACGAAGAAGTGGTAGCGATTTCGTGACGGGTTTTGCCGAAGCATTCGGAGGGCAAAAGCGGTAGCGATATCGCGACAGTTTGCGGCAAGAAGGTCCGAAGGCAAAAATGGTAGCGATTTCGCTACAGTTTGTGGAAGGAAGGCTTAAAATAGAAAATGGTAGCGATTTCGCTACAGTTTGTGGAAGGAAGGCTCAGAATAGAAAACGATAGCGATTTCGCTACAGTTTGTGGAAGGAAGGCTCAGAATAAAAAATGGTAGCAATTTCACTACAGTTTGTGGAAAGAAGGCACGAAAGCAAAAATGGTCACGATTTCGTGACGAGAAGCTGCCGAAGGCGCACGAGCGAGGAAAGCGTCACGATATCGTGACATGTCACGTTTTCGCGGCTAGGAAGGTGAACAGGCTGCATGCAGTTTTTGTCATGATTTGCATAGGAAAGCATTACAAAAGGCACAAAAAACGTAGGACACGTGGCATACAGGTGGCAGACTTGCAGAAGCGTTACATGCAACAAAGGATTTCAAATGTTTTGCCATCAAGTGAATCAAAAGCAACGAAGAGAAAGGGAAGTTGAAGAGTCACATGCCTGGAAGGTGAAACAAAGCGACACAGTAAGAATCAAAAAGCCGTGCCAAATAGGATAAATCCAGAAGCGCAGATTGAAGAGGGGTTGGAAATTGCCGATTGCAGAGTTGCAGAGACAAGGGCTTTTTGCCATTCTGGGCCTGCACTTGGGCAATTTCCTTCATTGTTTTGGAATATTTATGCTTGGAACATTCTTTGAATGTAATTGACATATCATTTAATACAAAATACAGATATTTGGCATCTTTTATGAGAAAGAAGGAGTCATTTTTTGCATGCATGATTTAATGTTATATCATTCATTTCAGATTTTGTAGGATTTTAGGTGAAGTTTAATGCAAGTGCTCTTGGTTGCTTCATGTGAATTCCTGAATCTGGAATTATAGTAGAAACCCTAGAAACCTGCACCTAGCCTATTTGGATTGTGCGAATTTGCAGGTTCATTAGGTTAGGTTGTATGCAGAAAACCTCATTATCTTCGGTTTCATCGAATTGATGGCAGCATTCTGACTGTAGCTTAGTTTATTTTTCATTTGCTTTTCTTTATTGTTCAAACCCTTGCTTTATTTTCTGTATTTTAATTAATGCATTCAAATAAGCAGTTGAAAATCCATCAGAACTAAGGATTACAATAGGTCTTATTCACTTTGAGTCCACTAAAAATTCAAATTTAATAAACCACAATGCCCCTTGTTAACATCCACCTGCAAACCCTAAGGTATTCCTAGCATTTCATTTGAACAACATTATTGGCAATCAAAAACCAGCATAACAGGAACCTTGGAGAAATTATTTTCTTTACAAGCAGAGGATCTTGGGACTCAGATCCTATTGGAGAGTGTGCTTTCACAATCGGGTGAAAACACTACTCAACACGTCCCAAAACCAAATTTTTATAATTAGCTTATGTTTCAACAGCCTCTCCAACCTGGGCAGAAGCGTGTTTGCACAGTTGGAGATTCGTCCATTGGAGATCTCCCAGATTGGGATGATCCCCAACCTCCTAACCTCCCCCTAATCCTATATAAACTGGGATTTTCTTAGTTTATCCCTCTAAACCCCCTGACTCCTTGGATTCCTTGCCTGGATCTCCTTCTAATTCTTTCCCTGGTTGATTTTCCCTACCATGTAAGCTTTGCACTCGTAGTTTTAAGTCTTCATTGTAGGTTTTCACTGTGCTTCAGCTGGAGGAAGCTCGGATCGTCGTAGGCGATTACAGATGATTTCAGATGATCCTGTCGAAGATCGACGACGATATTATACGATTGGAGGTGATCTCGACTGCAGTTCAGAATGGGGGTAATCAGACCCCTGAGTTTGCATTTCTCATCTTTCTTCCTTATTTTTATTAGGCATTAGATTGATTATTTTCATTCTGCATCCTGGAGTTCACCTCATTTTAACATAAATGCATGATAAAGTTAAAATAAGTCATTAAAACAATGCATTTCCTTTAATCTGCTATCCGAATATATCATTTAGGCATTTATACTATCATTTCTATCATTTTGCACTATTCTCGTAGTAGTGTTTTCGGTTTTTTTGGTGTTTGCTTTTGTGATTGCAGGTTTCTGACAAATTCATCTGACGAATTCATCAGATCGATGATGATCTTATCTGATCTCAGATGATCGACTGTAATATGGGATGATTTTGTACAATTATAGATGATCCTGTCATTTTTGGGATGATATGGACTCCTACAAGCTTCAGAATATTCACTAGACATCCGAAATCAGGGGCATTCTTTCTTATTTAACTATATTCCTGGTATTTAGGATTCATTCACGCTTTCTGTATTCATGTAAATTTGCATTTCATATAGAATAGCTTAGATTCATTCTGGCCAACCTAGGATTATGAATGATCGAGTATAAAATGAACACATCAAAACCATTCTCAACCTAGGCGTGGAAACTGCCACTCCAAGTTTCTTGGTGAACCCCACCATCAGTCAAGAATTCACCCTTATACCCCTCCCCCAAGATGCTCAACCTTCAAAGGGCCTCTCAGTCTGAGGTATTATTCCATCCTTCTTGCATCCCCCTTCCGGGCATGGATCCTATAGGCTGAAGGTAAGGGTACAAAAAATTTGGATCGGTACAATTTATGTTTACCTCTGCTTTTATTGTAGGAGGTTAAGCTTGATAGTTATCTTGTTTTTGGCTTTATGTTGCTTTTGGAATTCTTAACATGATCTGGTTAACATGCATAGGATGGGCCTGTTGTGATTGATGTTGCATGCTTTTGTTCCATTCCTCCTTATCATAGAGCTTTAGATCTCCTTCTTCCAACTTTATATCTTCTATCATCTTGGCTTGAGCGAAGGCTTCCTTGAATGTTTCGTACTGTTGTAGTTGCAATAACAATGAGATGTGCTTTGTACAAATCTTTGAGAATATTCAGATGGGTTATTTAGTGGGGACATAGAATGATAGTTTTGCCATGATTTTTCTCCACTTGTACCCATATTCCATCATTAGCTCATAATCATACTACTTTAAATTGGCCAGATCAGATAGGTTCACCTTCTTCTTGGCACCGAAGGAGAAGCATTCAAGGAACACATTCACCAGTTGCTCAAAACTAGTGATGCTATGCTTGCAAAACTGGTTGAACCATTGTGTTGTTGCACTCAAGAACGTCATGATGAATGTTCTCAACATCAGGGTGTCGTTCTTGTCAAGGTGGAAGCATGCATTCATGAAGTTGGTCACATGTTCTTGTGCATGTTCCTCTACTTTAATTTTTTCTAACCTAGGTATCTCAAAGTGCCTAGGATAAGTAGGACTTGGTACTAAGGGGTAAAAAGGTTTGTTATGTATCTTGCTCAATGTCGGATTTTATCTACATGTGTTGTACTTTTCAAGAGACTTTACTATCTCAGCTAGAACTTTGTATGATTGAGAAGAAATGATCTCTTACTCCTGTAGGGGCCTCTAGGGTGTAGGTGGAGGTATGTCTCTTTGAGTACAAGGTGGTCGATTTTATTCATAAACCATGTTTACATCCGATGGTTCAGTATATTACTGATCCTAGTTATCCAAATCTGATCTCTCATAATGCCTATGCTCAAGATTTTTTGGCACTAAACGCTCATGTGACTGAGAGGTATGTTGAGATGTATGGTGAATATAATCATCTAATCACCTATTATGCAACTCAAGGTTTGAAGTAGCATATCTCTCCAAGGTTATGCATAATGGGTTGGAATCAAAATGTACTTGTAAAAAAATGATGAATCCTAATCAAAATCAAGGTGAAACATGGAGAATACTAAGAAAATAAAATCGAGCATCTTCATAACAAAATTATGGGTATTTGAAGCCCTAAAATGTAAGGTAATATTTGGAGCCACTTTTAACCTATTAAATCATCTTATAACTTCATAAAAAACACCACCATTAGATTAGACATGAAAAGAGCTGTCCAATGAGTACAAATATTTCTATGTTTGGATATATATTATGGAAAATTGACCCTAATAAAAAATTGGTCCTAAAACTTTTAGATGAATGGGCTGACGTCGAGGGTCCTCATTTTCATAAATTTCCAATTTTGAAAATCCTAATATTCGTCCAATTGGTGAATATTCTCCACTATCCATAACCCTACGTCTCTCATTATGTTGTTGCCTATACTCACTATGGGGAAGTAATTATGATTGAGCCAATCTATTTGATCACTCTTTACGCTCCTTTATATCAAGGAGACGTTGCTCTTCTAGGTGGTGTTCATATAAGCATTGTTGATGCAACTATTGTTGTTTTATGCTTTCTCGTTCTACATTTTCTAAATGCTCACGCTCAATGCATTAATCCTCTAAATGATCTTGAAGCATTTTTTCTCTCTGAATTGCATCTAACCTATGTGATCAATTTGATCAGTTTGTTGTGCTATATCTATGACTCTACAACTCCGTACGAGGGTTCTTTTTTACTTTGAATTTTGCAACAAGGTTGAAAAATATTTTTCTTTGATGATTCAAGATTGCATTGATATTATGCTTCTCCCTATGGGTGCAATCTTCATGCAAGGATGTTGCAAGGGTGCCACATGTTCACTAGGAACACTCATCATGGGTACGGATAGGATGCAACTAAGTTATAGTTCCTTCATCCATGATGTATTCTTCATCAGATCCAGTATATTTAGGTAGGGTATGATCATGATATATTCTACCATGCTCAAATGTCTCATGTTGGGATCTTCTAGCACCTTGATCTAGGACGTCAAGGTGATGGGTCTTCCAAGGTTGGGCAAGAGGAGTTCCTTCCTCGCCAATACTATGGTAAAAAAACTGACATCCCCCAGGTTCAAAAGGATTTGGCATTACAATGGATATGTGAATGGTCATATTCTCTCTATCTTACCTCTCATTGGGCTGATTTGAACTCTTAGTGTCATGAGATGTGGTGGGTCTAGAAGTATTCTTGTTTAAATCACAAGAAGATCTGGTGTTGATTCTCCTAAGTAGGGTTTCTTGGTGATATTCGCAGTGAGTGGTGTTGTCTCCCCTGAGACTACCTAAAGTTTGTTCAAGTATTTTTTGGGCAGATGTGCTGCCTTTAGGGCAATCTGGACCCTTTTGTCCATTAGGTACAATCTCAGTCTTAAACCGGGGATAGCCCCATGTATTGACCATAACCTTGTAAAATTTGACTTCCAAGAAAAGTTGTGGGTGCTATATACCAAAACGATCAATGTGACAAGCTGGTCGCAATAGGCTATGACTTCAAAAAGTGACTTTCAACTCAAATATTTTTTTCAGTATATTTTCTTGAAAAATTAGGGTTAGGGGTTTTCCCCAGACCAAGGATCTTAGGTTGATTACCCAATAATAAAGAAACACATAAAGTAGACAATATGATTATCTATTTTACAGATTATATGCATGTCCTAAAACTGGTTTCATTGTGTTTCATATGTGTTGTTGCTTTTGCTTTCTTGTTCATGTTTTGGAATCAGAATGAGGGAACTCAATCAAAGTGTGACTAGGAATATTAGTGCCAAATATGATTTCTCAAAAGAGCCTAGGGTACACTGCTTAAATCCTAGTAGGGGGTTTGCCTAGATCTTCCACTCTAAACCAATAATTGCTCCAATAGTGGGTAGCAATTTGAACACAAGTGACCTGCACCAACTTAAAGGAGTTCCCTATTTTGTCTAAGGACATCTAGGGGGCAAGCTGATGGAAGGATATGAATTCCAATGTCACCATTCTGAATTAGGGTTCGGTGATGAAATCCAAACTCACAAATGTTATTGTAATATGTGCAAGTGTGTGGGGTTCTTTTTAGAATCTTGAAATAGAAAGTGATGCATAAACTAGCATTCACGACTACTTTCCTACATGCCTAAAAAGAATGTTTAAATTCAAAAAATGTATTTCTAATTTAATCTAAATGATTTTTATGTAACGCACTTTCTAATTTGTGAATTGAGGCCACTATTTGGGCCACATGCAAGTAAACTTATGCACAGAATCCTAGAACATTGGATACTAGGGCAGACCTTATAGGTAGAGGCCCATTTTAAGTCTATCTATATAGAATCCCAGGTTTCAAGTTTAGATCTAGGGCTTGGCTTCCTATATAGAATTCCAAGTTTCAGGTTTAGATCTAGGGCTTCGCTTCCTAGGGAAGCCAAGCCCCAAATATGCATACCAATTGATTGTCCCAGAGGGAAGGTTCAATCTTGAATTGGCATGGAAGAGATAGTTAAGAGGAACTCTGGGAGTTCCTCACCAATATCCCTTCTAAATACATGTAAAATATTGTTACTGCTCGTAATTTGGGCAATCCCTGATGACAGTTCACATTTTAGGGCTAGCTATCATCATTAGTAGCAGCTAGCTATAGCTTCTCTAGCCTATAGCAGCTAATATTATTGGTCGCTCTAGTATATATTTATTGATGGCCGCTCTAGTCTATAATTGCCAATGGCCGCTCTAGTCAATGGTTGTTGGTGGTCGCTCTAGTCTACAGTTGTCAGTGGCCGCTCTAGTCTATAGCTACCTATGGCCACTCTAGTCTATAGCAACCAAGCCTAAATGGGCTAGAACTTCCCTTTTGAGTTGTTAGGACCATTGCTTTCTCTTGGAAAGTTCCAAGATTGGTCATATGGTCTACGGATGTGCCCATATGAGTAGTCTCCTAAACATGACGTATTTTAGGTGTCTACAAAAGGAAAGAAGCTCAAGGATTCAATTGTGGATAGAATGAAATCATATTTGAAAAGTTGGAAAGATACATTCTTAATGATGACTAGAAGACTACAACTCATAAATACTACATTAGAACTTATCTCTATATATGATATCATTTTCAATATTTCTAGTAGGCATAACATTCAAATTTGATAAAATTTAAAGACATTTTATTAAAAAAGGATACGAGAAAAAATAGGTTTCCTCTTTGTAAGTAAGATATTGTTTGCAAATAAAAGAATATTGGAGCTATATACTTATAATTAAAAACTTATGAATTTAGAATTACAGGTAAAACATGAATGAAGGTTATACGATGATAAATAAAATAGTTTGGTGAAAATGTTACTTCAAAATATGTAGTTTTCTTTGACGTAACAAAATTGATTGAGAAAAAAACCCTACCTAAAGGATCAATAATATGAAATTCATATCAAATATTTTATAATTGATCAAGAAATATATTATATGGGCAATCAATGAGGGGGTTCTATAGATTTTTATTCTAATGCTTTTTTGAATCCTTATACTTTTATTTATGATCCAAAATAGCAACTGCTAGCTCAAGCATGTTGAGCTTATAAATATTTAAAGGTCAAAAATCATATTATTGTGGGAAAAAATTCTAAATCATAGAGTTCTATTAAAAACCTAGTGGAAGGAGAGAACTTTAGATAAAGATTTTTTTTTTCAAAATATGCAAACCAATAGTTGTATTTACCTATTTTATGGAAAATGATGAGTTGATTTGGAATCTATCAAAATATGGTTTGTCAAGTTAGTATATAATAATTTAGAGCAATCAAAATTTCATACTCCAAGTGATTTTTCTTTAGAAAATGTTTGGGCACTTGATACCCTCCCTAAAACTTCAACATTCCTTTGGTTAATAATCTAAAGTAAAAATCCTATAGGTTAGAGTTTTAAAAGAATATAATAACATGGAGCTTTTATGCATGGATTGTGTAAGAATGATCTAGAAGCATTAGATAATTTACTTCATGATTGTTCCTTTACTTATACCATTTTGTGCCACTTCTAAAAAATGTATATTTGGTGGCTTTAGAAATTAACATTGAAATAGTTAATGAAATGTTGAGTTAATTATTTCACATCTAAGGCATTATGCATTTTTTGGAAGGTTATTCCTATCATTATTTGTTGAAATTTATGGCTTAAAAGTAGTAATAGAAAATTTAAAAATAAAACTTACAATCATTCTGAAGTTTGAAATCATATTATTACCTCCAGTAGAATGCTTACAAATATGGTTCTCAATATGGTAAATTTTAAATGTAGAAAAGGAGGTGATAATTTTATTATTATATGATATGGGTATATATGGAAGGGTAATCTATGACAAAGGGGTTAATGCAAAGGATTTGCTTTGATCTATGGTAAAATAAAAATGTATAGAAGTTGAGTCTATTAAAATTAATTTTGTTAGTGCTTCTAAAGTAAATAAAAAAAACACGTGGAGTTGGTGGTTTTCAAAATAATAAAGGAATACTTCTCCTCACTTAGGATTATATGGAACTTAAACTAAAAACTATGAAGAGATAGGGCACTTTGTAAAGGGATTAAAATTGTCATTGTAAAAGGATGTAAATATATGTCAATTAAGGGACATTCACAAATTATTATTAATGCTATAAAAATAATGGATATGAGGATGGGATCATAAATAACATTATTTTTAATGTCTATCAACTATTCTTGGAGGTGGTATCTTGGAAATGCCAACATATCTATAGAGAAAAAAATTTGATAGTAGATAAACAATATTGATATTTATCTTAACAAAATTTAAATTTCAGAAGTTAATTGGCTAAGTCATATTTTATCTCTTAGTAAATATAATATCAAGGAGCTTATTATAAAACATAACATTTTGATAAAATTAAATATTATATTTGATAAAAAGGACAATGAATAAAAATTGCAAAGTGTGAAGGATGAGATATTTTTTCCTAAAAAAAATCTCATCTTTTAGGAGCCATATCTTTGTGAAGAGTTATCTGATTCTACTTATTCTTGTACCAACTTGTGCAGAATCTAAATAGATTTAAAATTAGTGGTCATATGTAAAAATCTAAGCAATATTAAGGGAGATACGACCCTATGAAGTTAACCATTCAGAACAAGGGTAGTGATGATTTTTCAAATTATGAAAAATGAAATTGCAAAGTGTGAAGGATTAGGGATTTTTATTGAAAGCACCTTATTTTTTAGAAGCCATATTTTCACAAAGCATCATTCAATTCAACTGATCCTTACACCAACTTGTGTAGAATTTGAATAGCTTTAAAATGAGTGGTCATATGCAAAATTTTGAGTAATATTGATGGAGATACAACCCTATAAATTCAACCATTCGAAACAAGGGTAGTGACGATTTTTCAAGTCATGAAAAATAAAATTACAAATATTGGCCAACTAGGTTTTGAACGATAGGAAGAGCAATGAAGAGCTAGGACTTCAGTGGGACAAGACATTCTATATAGACAAAGAAGTTTTTAGCTAAGTTATTTTCTATAGAGCTTTTAGATTAATTTCATTATATTTTGAGTTTTAGTTTCCTTTCCATGGATTGATTTATAGTTAAATCCTTAGAATCATCCCTGGTAGTAGAGTTTAGTGAGCACACCTCAGAGAGATCCTCATTGCTCCAAGATAGGGTATGTTTTGGTAAATTTAATGTGTATTGGATAGGGGCTTCAGCCTTGAGAAAATGGATTGATAGGAGTTGGAAGTCTCCATGAGTGATTATATAATTTCTTCCCAAAGGTTTATTCCTAGCCATTTTTTATTCTAGGGAAGAAAGAGAAAGAATCCTAAAAGGGGGTCCTTGGTTTATGGGAAGAGTAGGGCTCTTCCTTACCCATTGGTATGAAGGATTTTCACCTAAAAAAATGTAAATCTATCCCTAGTAACAGTCTGTTAGAATGTTTGGGTTACCCATTGAATTTTAGAAAATAGATACCCTCAAGACAATAGGAAACACTCTAGGATAATTTCTTGATATTTTAGATATAACAAAATATGGAATTTTGGCAATTTATGCACGAATATTGGTCATGATTAATATAAGTAAAGCTTTACAAAAATCATTCATTCTTAAGTATGGGGATAATATGTCGATCCAAACTAAAGATTGTGAAAATATATATATTAGATGTAGAATATTTCATAAGGTGGCACATATTGAGAGATCATGCCCTAAGAAGATCTGAGCATAATCATTTTTAAGATAAATTTACAAATGGTTATGGATAAATATAGTTTTCAACTTCCAAAAGATATATCTATAAAAATAAAATAAAATGAAAAGTGGAGACCAATAAGGAAGGATACTGGAATAAATTCCAATTATTTTGAGGCTTTAACCTATAAAAAAGTAGATCAAAACTTCTAGGACACAATACAACAATTTAGACATATTAACAAGGAAATATCTATTCAATATGATCCTAATTTAAGGGAAAATATTCTCGATGAAATTAAGGAATGTGTCTCATTAGATTTGGAAGACTCTATTGAAGTACCATGCACCATTTAGGAGAATATAATTGGTAAAGAAAATATAGTTTTGGAAGTTAATACCTTTTCCATTAATAAGGAAATACCATAAATGAGCAGGATATGTCAAAAGCTTCTATAATAGAGCTAGGAGAGGATAAATATGTTGAAAAAAAATATGAAAGAATATTGAGAAATAGAATAATAAGACATACTCTTGATATAGGCAAGGTGACAAGAGAAAATCCTCAAATTATCAAGCAAGATATAGGGAAGCAATATCTAACATAAATAAAGGAACACAAACTAAGTTGGTTGAATTTCTCTTTACTAAATATCAAAATGATATTGGTGAAGAACATGGACTTATACTGAGAGGGGGGGTGAACAGTATAAGACTTAACCAATTAATAATTTTAACTTTAGATAGCAGTGGAATCAACACAACTTTAATCAATACAGAAAGCATCACACATTGAAGACCCATTTTTAATATGGTTCATCCAAAATGGTTGGGCTACATCCACAAAACTTTTCTCTAAAAGTTATCTCAAGGTTCTTTGGGAGTCCTTCCCAATTACAATGTTTATGAGCCTCGGCCCAAAGGAGATACCTTCCCCAAATCAGAATTTATGAGCCTCTGCTAAAAGGATATACCTTCCCCCAATAAGAATTTATGAGCCTCTACTCAAAGGAGATACCTTCCCCTCTACTCTGGAAATGATCCCTCAGAAGATCAACTGCCTCTACCTCTTGCCAGCATGTGGAACTCCTTTCCACCGAAGACCTCTTGTCCTCAATGCTTAGCCTATAAGAGACCTTTGCCTTCTATGATCATGTCCACAACAGCTCAGCAACCTGTACCAAACACAGTCAATCGGTCTAGTACAAGTCTTCCTCTATCTCGTCGGATCTGTCCAACTCTTGAACAAATCAATCCTCTACATACAAGCCTTCTCAAAGACTTGCCAAATCTGTCCTCAGGTTCTTCTCATAGAACCAATGCACCTCTATCCTCAAGTTCTATGATAGAACTATCAAACTCAGCTCACAATTCCTCTTCTAGGACCTATCCAAATCTGCTCACAAGTCCCCATCGGAACCTGTCCAAAATCTGCTCACAAGTCCCCACTGGAACCTATCCAAAAATTGCTCACAAGTCCCCACTAGAACCTGTCCAAAAACTCAACAAGCTCACCAAGAAAAACTTTCTTAGTAGGAAATCACAAAGTGAATTGTTAGAGACCCAATGTGATTTGTCAAACTCATAGAAGCATAAATAGAATTGTTAAAGACTCAATATGTTCTATACTCAAATCCCAATGTCAAAACTCAACTCAAATCAACTCAGCTCAATCTCAATCTCAAATCTTAAAACTCAACTCAATATCTGAAATGGATAGGATAGAATGTTTTATTTCAAGAACATGAAACCCAAACAATTGCCAACTATGCAAAGAATCACATAACAATGATACTCATGTTCTTTTCACCATCAATTAGGGTTTCAACAACAATGCTCATCAAACAAGGTTTAGTCAACCAACACCATTCAACTCAACATCAACCTTGAAGCATTCAACCAATCATCACAAGAAAAAGAAACAAGTAGAAATCTTTTTCCCTCCAAAGATATTTGAACAAAACAACCACCAACACAATATCACCAAATGCAAAGAATAACTTGCTCAAATCAACTCAATGGAGTAAGCCCAATATCATGAATCAAGTAAAGCAATAACTTGATCAAACAACCTCTATGAAAGCAACTCAACCATCAAACTCAAAACAGCCAACCAAGTATTCCACCAACTCAATGCAAGTAGCTAGACTCACAAATATAAACCCTAGTGCACAAAGCTTCCACTATCTCAAACCAAAAATTATGCATTCATCAAAAACTCTCCTTAAGGATAACAATGCATAAGTAGTCTTCAACAAACCAGAAAATAGGATTTACACCTAGCCAAAGGATACCTAGTAGAATACCTTTTCACTCCAACCTTATTTCAGAAAACATACACCAATCATACTCATAAGAAGAATGTGCCCATACCTTATTGGAGTAGAAGATAATTGAACCTTCAAGCTGTCACCACACACAACTCTCAAACTTCCAACCAAGTTAGGGTTAGAATAAAAAGAAATGAGCAATAATATAAACTTCCTTTATTACACCTTTTAGCTCCACTTATTTAAACACAACCACCATAACATGCCAATAAATCAAAAATCACAGACTCACACCTTATACCTCCATTTTTAATTTTAGAATAGCAAAGAATAATATTAAAAATACATCCAAAGAAATATGCCCTTATTTCTCCTAAGCTTTTATTCAATGCTAATCACAAAAGCCAAAACTCATAATGTTTAATCACACATTATAAATCGCTGTCCAAGAAACTCCGAATGTCGTGGCATAAAGTCATTTTAATAAAAACGTGTGTTACTCTAGCAAAGCACCCCCGCGAGACTCGAAATGGTGACCTCCGCCAATGTAGCGCCCAACAGCAGCCTTCACTGCCACTAGCCCACGTGGGCTATGAAGTTCACAAGTGAACTTCCCTCCACTTCACCCTCAAAAAAAAAAAAACTCCCGAAGGCTTTTCAACCGCATGTGCTTCTAAGTATTCCTTCGATCGCAGCGAATATAGAGCACAAACACTTCAAATTGCATTCGGGGAATTTCAAATTAATTAGCCTTCCAACCTTAGGAGTTGGAGAATAAATAGTCTCTTCGAAGACACCTTGAAATCGATGAAAATAAAGACCATTTCGATGTTGAGCAAGGTGTTGTAGGAGTATTGTCATTGTTGTCAACACAGTCAGTTAGATCTAATGATGCGGTGGACAGGTAGTTCAGAAGTCATTCAGATGTAGAGGATAGAAGTTCAAAGGTTATTCAGAGCATGGACAGTGAAAAGTGCTTGAAAAACTGTCATGATTTTGCGACATATTAGAGGAGAGAGAAATAGCTAGCAAAACTGTCATGATTTCGTGACATGTTAGAGGAGAGAGAAAGTACTGGAAAAATTGTC
Organism: Wollemia nobilis; assembly: GCA_028583015.1. Classification (NCBI taxonomy): domain Eukaryota; kingdom Viridiplantae; phylum Streptophyta; class Pinopsida; order Araucariales; family Araucariaceae; genus Wollemia; species Wollemia nobilis. The sequence continues at coordinate 279,432 of JAQPPZ010002623.1, forward strand.
ACGATTTCGTGACATGTTAGAGGAGAGAGAAAGTGCTGACAAAATTTTCATGATTTTGTGACAAGTTAGAGGAGAGAGAAAGTGTTGACAAAACTGTCATGATTTTGTGACATGTTGGAAGAAAGAGGAGCTGGCAAAACTGTCGCGATTTCGCGACATGTTGGAAGAAAGAGAAGAAGCTAGCAAAACTATCACGATTTTGTGACATGTCGCATTTTCGTGACTCGAAAAGTGTAGGAAGGTAGAGAAGGAAAAGTGTCACGATTTCACGACATTCTGCAAAGAAGGCTGTACGGATGAAAAAGTGTCATGATTTCATGACATGTTGCAGAAGAAAGAGTCTGTAGTATGAACTATCATGATTTCACGACAAGATCGAATAGAGAGAAAGTGATTCAGGAACTATCATGATTTCGTGACATGATGCATAGTTCCAAGTGAGGACTGTCACATTTTTGCGACATGCTGCAGAGGTCATGTTGAGGACTATCGCGATTTTGTGACATGCTGAAAAGCTCAAAATGAGAAGCGTCACGATTTCATGACATGTAGCAAAGGGAAGAATTTGAAAGGAGAAGCGTCGTGATTTCATGATAGGCTTCTAAGAAAGCGTATGGGAGCTAGAAGTGTCGCGATTCCATGATAGGCAGAAGTGAAGAAGCCATCAAGAGGAAGATGTCATGATTTTGTGACATGTCACAGTTTCATGACTCAAAGGGGAGAGAGAATGTACGACGTCAGTAATGTCATAATTTTACGACAAAAGCAGAGAAGAAGGCCATGAAGACAGAAGGGTCATGATTTCATGACAAAAGTGAAGATGACATCAGCAGAAGCAGAAAGTGTCATGATTTCATGACAAAAGTAGAAAGGAAGTCGACAAAGGCTGTAGTGTCACAATTTCATGACAACAGGCAAAAGAAGATGTACGACAGGCAAAAGTGTCACGATATCACGACAAAGGCCAAAGGAAGGCGTACGGTTGCAAAAGGTGTCGTGATATCATGACATGTTGTAGTTTCACGAGGAAAGCTACAAAATCACAAAGGCGATTGAAGCCGACAGATTTAAATCTGAGTCGACAAAGATTAGGGTTTTGCAACCGATGATCTTTAGGGTTACAGTCGACTATAGTTTAAGATTTATTATTGAAATCTCTATTATTTAAGGAGGGTTGTTTTGGAGATTGTGGTTATGCGATGTATGTATAAAAGTGTGCGATATGCGGCCGTAAGAGCACATATAGCGTAGAAGCAGCGAGATGATGGTGAAGTGTGCAAAGTGAGCGATTCGTGTTGAATCGAGCTTAGCACGAAGCAAGAGCACATAGAGAAGCAGAAAAAGCACACAGGAGTAGAAGCGATAGTTTGAGTGTGTCGAAGCGAAGTGTGCGAGGCAGTTGCGTAAAAGCAGACTGGTGGTGCAAAGCTACTACACAGAAGAAGCAAAATACACAAAAACAACAAACAGTGTGCAATAAGTGTGAAGGTATTTTTTTGTATTTTTATTGAAGTCCAAGTTGCAGCTTGGCATAAGGGGTTGGTGCTCCTTCCAATAGGTGTTGGTGAATTAGGGGTTGGTGCTCTTTTCTGTAGGTTTAGAAAAATTAAGGGGTTGGTGCTCATTCTAGTTGGTGCTGGTAAATAAGTTGTAAAGTTGGTGCTTTGCAAGAGGCTGGATTTGGATGGTAGTCCAAGAAACCGTTCTTTTTGAGGAGTAGCCATATTGGTGAACCTCGTTAAAAAATTATGTTGTGTGATGTTCTCTTGCTGTACTTATTATATCTGTTTATAAGTTTTAACTACTGCTATTTTTTTGAGCTGTTAATTCATGTTTTGGAATGCTACACTGATTCACCCCCCTCTTAGTGCCATACTAAGTACAACAATTGGTATCAGAGCTAAGTTCCTAGTTCAGACTTAATCAGTCTGGGTTGATCTTGGATTAGTACACAAATGGCAAGGAAAGGCAAAAGCAAAACCATGAGACACAAGAAGAAGAAAACACACATGGTCATGAAAGAAAATGAAGTTGAACTCAATGTTGTTGTTTTGAGAGGAAGAATGGAAATAGATTCAAGAGATGAATCAAATAGTGGAGAACAGGCCAGATTAATAAAGTTTTGCACCAGATGTGGGAAGACCGGTCATTTTGCAACTGATTGTTCAAAAGGTAAAGAATGTTTTGTTTGTGGTCAACTCGATCATGATGAACGTCATTGCCATGGGTTTAGTAGCTATGAAGATGAAGATGATCCATTCAAAATTGGTGAAGAAACAGATTCAGAACAGGAATGTGATGAAGAAGAAAGTGATGCAGAAGCAAATAAGGAACATAAACTAATTTTAGCTTTGGGTAAAAAGCTTGAGGGTGCAGAAGATATGATTACCAGTTTGAAAGTTCAGACAGAAAAATTCAAGAAATTTTTTGAAGATCTCGAAATGCAATTAACCAAGAAAACAGAGTATTGCAGTAAGCTAGAAGAAGAAATTGACGGTTTAAGAATGCAGACAGAAGAGATGCATAATAAAATTGACGTATGTAGCAATCGTGAAGAGGAATCTAACAAAGTTGTTAGTAATCTAAAGCTGCAAGTAGAAAAGTCCAAAAAGATTGAAGAAACTCTCAGTTTGTAGATTAGTGAGAAAGAGGCCATTTGCTGCAAACAAGAAGAAGAGATTGTTTCATTGAAGAAACAACTAGAAGAGGCCAATACAAATCTTAAATTTGAGAAGAGCACAGAGTTACTAGACAAAATGATAGGCCAACAAAGAAGCTCCGCGGATAAGAGTGGTCTTGGATATGAAGCTAAACAACAGTCATCTTCCAAATATACAAAAAAAGAAAAGTACACGGTTGAAGGATCGAAGCAAGAAAAATTTGAAGCTGAATCTTCAAAAGGAAGAAATCATCAAAGGGGATCTACAACAAAGCAGCCACATCAAAAGAGGTTCTATCACTCCCATTCTATTCATAATAATGTTTTTAACGGCTACTGTTTTAGATGCAACCTTTATGGTCACAAGGCAGTTTATTGTGGATGGAATAATAGGTCAAAGAATTATGCTGTTAGAAATACATCTGCATCTCTGAGTAAACATTATGTGCGATGTTTTAAATGTGATGGTCACGGGCACATAGCAAGATTTTGTCCAAGCACTTCGGTATCTAATCTAAGGCAAGACCACAGATTTCATCAGACACAAAGAATGCAATATAGACAGGGAATAAATCATGTATATGAAAGAAAGGAAAATAATCATTCTTCAAGGATGCAGAAGAGACAACCACACAAGAGAAATGTTTGAGTTCATGAAAAGGTGCAAAACAGGGATGTAGTTGAGAAATACAAGCCCGTGTTCAAGAAAGTTTGGAGAAAGAAAGAAGAGAGGAAATCATGTCTCCTTGGACTGAAGGAGACTACTCCTTTGCACTAAGCAACTCCAGGAAGCACATCCTCAGGGGGAGCAATATTAAAAGGTTTTATTTTAATGCTCCTCTATGTTTGTTTGGCTATCTGAGGATGAAAGGACAGTAGTCAGGGAAGTTGTTGTTCAGTTGACAAAGTGTCTTTTTTAGTTCTTGTAGTTGTTCGTGGTAGTGTCGTAAAGGATCAAGATTAAATTGAGAGGTGTCACCATTGGCAGTATGAATATATGTCATTATTGTTCTGTTGTTGGTTCTTACTACCACTGTTCAAAGCTATGGAATATTTTAGTTCAGAGAATTTGGTTAGTGAAAGATATTTGCCCTAGCTGCGTATTTGTGTTTTGATAAAAACAACGTATATCTGTTTGTTGTGAAGATTGTTAGATCTTTCATGATGCCTTGGTAAAAATATTTAATTCATAGAAAGTTTCATTTTATACTGTTGATAAAGTGCCAATTCGAGTTTAAGAAGGTTGAGGTTGAGTAAGGTGCACTATGGTTGGCAGTGAAGTGTTTGACAAAATGTCCTCTCCTGATTTGCACAGTTGAAATTTAGAATTGACAATGGTATTGCAAGTGTCAGTACAGTGTTGGAGAAAAGTTGGTATAATGGATTTGATTTGAGACTGTCATTCATTGTTGAGTTCATTTTTGAGTACCTCTTGAGCATGATTGATTGAGCCTTTGAAGAAGGCCTTTGGGAAACTTGTTTTTAGGACAATGCTGGGACAGATTTCTAGAGCAGATTTGGGCAAGTTCTTGGTAAGATTGCTAGAGAAGAATCAGACAAGTTCTTAGTGAGCTTGATGGAACAGATTAGGACAGGTTTTGTATGAGCTTGTTATTCAACATTGGAAAAGTTCTATGTGAGCTTGTTAAGCAGATTCTATGTGAACCTTTTGAGCAGGATCTTAGTGAGCCTATTGACTGAGCATTGGAGGTGACAAAGTACAGAGTACAAAGTTTCAATGGATAGAAAAAAATGGCATCCAACACAGCTGAAGATAGATCTGAGTGAGGATTCTTCAAGTGAAGAAGAGGTCCACCAGTCAGTGCAGCAGAGAGACAAAGTCCTCTATAATATTACAAGGATACTATGGAGTATGGGTTATGGTATCCTAAAAATGCAGATTGGGCAGGATGTGTAGATGACAAGAAGTTTACCAGTGGAGGTGCATTTTATCTTGGAGTCAGATTGGTCAAGTGGTTAAAACTTCCCAAGAATTGGCTAGCCATAGGGATCACATTTTCAGGGGAAGCATTTAAATAATTGATTATCTTTTTTCTCATGATCGTAATTTTTGATAAGTGTAATCAATTTTGCCTGAAAATGTTGTGCATGAATTCAGGGGGAGTCTGCAGTAGCCCTTTGGTATTATTTTCAAAGGGGGAGAAGAGTTATAGGAAATTACACAGGTGTTGCCAACAATTCCAAAGGGGGAGATTGTTGAGCAAGGTGTTGTAGGAGTATTGTCATTGTTGTCAACACAGTCAGTTAGATCTAATGATGTAGTGGATAGGCAGTTCAGAAGTCATTCAGATGTAGAGGACAGAAGTTCAAAGGTTATTCAGAGCATGGACAGTGAAAAGTGCTGGAAAAACTATCGCGATTTTGTGACATGTTAGAGGAGAGAGAAAGAGCTGGCAAAACTATCACGATTTCGTGACATGTTAGAGGAGAGAGAAAGTGTTGGAAAAATTGTAGCGATTTCGTGACATGTTAGAGGAGAGAGAAAGTGTTGACAAAATTGTTGCGATTTTGTGACATGTTAGAGGAGAGAGAAAGTGCTAACAAAACTATCATGATTTCGCGACATGTTGGAAGAAAGAGGAGCTGGCAAAACTGTCATGATTTCACGACATGTTGGAAGAAAGAGAAGAAGCTGGCAAAATTGTTGCGATTTCATGACATGTCGCATTTTCGTGACTCGAAAAGTGCAGGAAGGTAGAGAAGGAAAAGTGTTGCGATTTTGTGACATTCTGCAAAGAAGGCTGTACAAACAAAAAAGTGTCACGATTTCGCAACATGTTGCAAAAGAATGAGTCCGTAGTATGAATTGTCATGATTTCGTGACAAGATCGAATAGAGAGAAAGTGATTCATGAATTGTCATGATTTCATGACATGATGCAAAGTTCCAAGTGAGGACTGTCTCATTTTTGTGACATGCTATAAAGGTCAAGTTGAAGATTGTCACGATTTTGCGACATGCTGAAAAGCTCAAAATGAGAAGCGTCACGATTTCATGACATGCAGCAAAGGGAAGAGTCTGAAAGGAGAAGCATTGTGATTTCACGACAGGCTGCTAAGAAAGCGTATGGAAGCCATAAGTGTCGCGATTTCATGACAGGCAAAAGTGAAGAAGCTAGCAGGAGGAATATGTCACGATTTCGTGACATGTCGCAGTTTTGTGACTCAAAGGGGAGAGAGAATGTATGGCGTCAATAATGTCATGATTTCATGACAAAAGCAGATAAGAAGGCCATGAAGACAGAAGGGTCATGATTTCATGACAAAAGTGAAGATGACATCAGCAAAAGCAAAAAGTGTCACGATTTCATGACAGAAGCAGAAAGGAAGTTGACAAAGGCTGTAGTGTCATGATTTTGCGACAACAGGCAAAAGAAGATGTACGACAGGCAAAAGTGTCGTGATATCATGACAAAGGCCAAAGGAAGGCATACGGTTGCAAAAGGTGTCACAATATCATGACATGTTGTAGTTTTGCGAGGAAATCTATAGAATAATAGAGGCAGTTGAAGCCGACAGAGTTAAATTTGAGCCGACAGAGATTAGGGTTTTGTAGCCGATGATCTTTAGGGTTACAGTCGACTATAGTTTAAGATTTGTTATTGAAATATCTATTATTTAAGGAGGGCTATTTTGGATATTGTGGTTATGCGGTGTGTGTATAAAAGTGTGTGATATGCAGCCGTAAGAGTGTAGATAGCGCAGAAGTGATGAGATGATGGCAAAGTGCGCAAAGTGAGTGAGTTGTGTCAAATCGAGCTTAGTGCGAAGCAAGAGCACACAAAGAAGCAAAAAAAGTGCATAGGAGCAGAAGTGTATCGAAGCGAAGTGTGCGAGGCAGTTGCACAGAAGCAGAATGGTGGTGCGAAGGTACTGCACAAAAGAAGCAGAGTACACAGAAACAACAAACAATGTGCAATAAGTGTGAAGGTATTTTTTTGTATTTTTCTTGAAGTCCAAGTTGCATCTTGGCATAAGGGGTTGGTGCTCCTTCCAGTAGGTGCTGGTGAATTAGGGGTTGGTGCTCCTTTCTATTGGTGCAAAAAAATTGAGGGGTTGGTGCTCCTTCCAGTTGGTAATGGTAAATAAGTTGTAAAGTTGGTGCTTTGCAAGAGGCTGGATTTGGATGGTAGTCCAAGCAGCCATTATTTTTGAGGAGTAAGCATATTAGTGAACCTTGTTAAAAAACTGTGTTGTGTGATGTTCTCTTGCTGTACTTATTATATCTATTTATAAGTTTTAACTGCTACTATTTTTTTGAGCTGTTAATTCATGTTATGGAATGCTACACTGATTCACCCCCCCTCTCAATGCCATACTAAGTACAACATTCAAAATTAATCAAAAGTATCTTCAAAAAGGGTTTAAAAACCCTTAAATAATTTTAATAAATTAAGAATAAAAAAAGGTTTTAAAACCTTTAAGTATTTTTAATAAATTAAAAATAATTTCTCCCTTAATTAATTAAATAATTAATTAATTAAAACATTGAAGGGTTTTAAATAATAATTAAATAAATAATAAATAGAACCTCCATTGGTTTTAATAAAAACCATTTAACTTGGTTTTAATAAAAAACCTATCCAACTTGGTTTTAATAAAAACCGGTTTGGTTTTAATGAAAAACCCTTGCCAATGGAATCTCTTCGGATTATCTTAAAAATATTCTCTTGGAATCTTCCACCTTTGAAGCCAACACATCCTCTTAACATTAATGCCATTTCATTTTGACATCAATGACAACTCATAGACAATAAGATAGGATCTCAAACCCAAAATTGCCAACAATCTCCCCCTTTATCATTGATGGCAAACCATGCTTCTCAACAACACATAAACTCAACATAAACAACTCCCCTTGTCTTGAGGCTCTCACCCTTACTCAAATCTCTCCCCCTTTGTCATCAATGGCAAAGGGTCACCTTTGGGGCTCGAGACTAAGAATGATCCTCTTAGCTTAGTCCCTCCCCCACCTCCTGTTGAGGTGTTTAATTATGGGATGGGAGTACAACTCCCAATTTCTCCCTTAGATACTCAAACGTATCTCTTGGAAGATGTTTGGTGAAGATATCTGCAATCTACTCTTTAGTAGGCACATACTCTACCTTGACCTGCTTGTCTTGCACTTTCTCCCTTAGAAAGTGACACTTGATGGAAATATGCTTTGTCCTTGAGTGCATTATCGGATTTTTGGAAATACTTATGGCACTTGTATTATCACAAAGTATGGATATGGGTTGTTCATACTTGACTTTTAAATCCTCCAAGGTGGTTTTCATCCATAAAACCTGTGTACACCTCACCCACTATCGCTATGTATTCAGCCTCTGCTGTAGATAAGGAAACTGAAGGTTGTTTCTTACTTAGCCAAGAAACCAAACTCTTTCCCAGAAAGAATGCTCCACCACTAGTGCTTTTCCTATCATCAATACTACCTACCAAATATGCATATGTATAAGCTATGAGGGTGAAATCATCACCTTTGGGATACCAAAGCCCAAAGTCCATAGTGCCCTTCAGATATCTGAATATCCTCTTAACTTCTATAACATGAGAATCTTTTGGAGCTTCCTGAAATCTTGCTACTAACCCAACTGCCTGCATGATATCTAGTCTGGTAGCTGTAATATATAATAAATTGCCAATAATAGATCTGTACAACCTTTGATCTGTCGCTGGAGATTCATCATCTTTACTCATCTTGCACCTTGTAATCATTGGAGCACACACTGGTTTGCTATCCATCATACCAAATTTCTTCAACATTTCTTTGATATACTTTCCTTGAGAGAGAAATATACCATCTTTTGATTGAGCAATCTGAAGACCTAAAAAGAATGATAGATCTCCAATCATAGACATCTCAAATTCCTTTTGCATGGTGTTAGCAAAAACTTTGCACATCTAAGTATTATTTCCCCCAAAAATAATATCATCAACATAGACAACCATAATCAACATATCATCATCTTCATTCTTAATATACAAATTGCTATCTGCCACATCTTTCCTGAAACCTTGCTCATGAAGATACCTGTCAAGTCTTGAGTACCAAGCCCTAGGTGCTTGCTTTAACCCATACAAGGTCTTTTTTAGTTTACACACATAGTCTGACTGTTCTAAGAGAGACACTCCTTCTGGTTGTTCTATGTAGACTTCTTCTACCAATACCCCATTTAGAAAAGTTGACTTTACATCCATTTGATATACCTTGAATGATTTGAAGCTTGAAAGGGCCAATTTTTTTTTGATATCTTCAAGAAGAGCAATAGGAGCAAACGTCTCTTCGAAATCAACACCTTCTACTTGAGCATAACCTTTGCAGACTAACCTAGTTTTGTTTCTGACAATATTTCCATCCTCATTGAGTTTATTTCTGAATATCCATTTTGTGCCAATGACATTCTTGTCCTTTGTTCTTGGAACAAATTCCCAAGTTTCACTTTTCTCTATTTGATTTAGCTCTTCATCCATTGCTTTTACCCAGAACTTATCTGCACATGCTTTACTAAAATCTTTTGGCTCAATCTAAGATAATAATGAAACATTTGTAGAATCATGTGAAGGAATGACTCTTCTTCTTGTTTGCCTGCTATTTGGATCACCAATGATCAAATCTTTGGGATGATGTTTTTGAACATATCGTGAAGGAGTTTTGGGAAGCATTTGTTGTCTTTCCTCTTCTTCATCTAAAACCTCTCTAAATTCTTCTTGAAAAATTTCATCACTGAGTTCCTTGACTGGTTCTCTTATCCTTGTATTTTCATCAACTGCTACATTTATGCTCTCTACAACTATACGAGTTCTTTTGTTGAAGCATCTGTAGGCCTTGATTTTGCTGGAATATCCAAGAAAGATTCCCTCATCACACCTAGGATCAAACTTACCCAAATTTTGATCCTCCCTTCTGATGAAGCACTTACTCCCAAACACTTTGAAGTATTTTACCGTAGCTGGTCTTCCTTTCCACAACTCATAAGGAGTTTTATGATGATTGACTCTAAGTTGGGCCCTGGTGATAATGTAGACTTCTATACTGACTGCCTCTTTCCAAAAGCCATCTGAAAGTTTTGACTCATTTAACATAGCTCTAGCCATATTTTCAATAGTTTTGTTTTTCCTTTCAACAACTCCATTTTGTTGAGGAGTTCTTGCTGATGAATATTCTCTTTTGATTCCTTGTTGCTCACAGTATTCCACAAATTCATTTGAAGTGAACTCTCCTCCTCTATCTGATCTTAAACATTTGATTCTCTTGTCAGTCTCATTTTCAATCATTTCTTTGAAAGCTTTAAATTTTTCAAAAGCTTCAAATTTTTCTTTGAGAAAAGTAACCCAAGTCATTCTAGAATAATCATCTATAAACAACATGAAGTAGCTTTCTCCCTGAATGCTCTGAGTTCTGGTAGGGCCACATAAATCAGTATGAATAAGATCCAATGGTTTTGAAGAAGTATACCATTTTTATTTGAAACTGGTTCTGGTCTATTTTCCATGTTGACAAGGACCGCAAATGATGTTATGGGGCCTTTTTATTTTGGGCAAGTCTCTAACTACTTCCTTGTTACTAATATTGACAAGATTATCAAAGCTCAAATACCCCAATATTTTATGCCATAACCAACCCTCATATTCTTGAGTTAGAAAACACTTTTCCTTTTTATCTCACTTAGCATGTAAAGATTGTTTGGAGTCCTTGTAGCACTAGCAATGAGTTTTCCATTTTTTTCTTTACTTATCTCACATCTATCTGAAAAGAAAGATACTATGTGCCCTTGATCACAAAGTTGACTCACACTTAGAAGATTATGTCTTAGGCCTTCTACATAAAGCACATTTTCTATTTTGGATTTCCCATCCAAACTAAGAGTCCCTTTACCACGGATTTTAGCTGACTTGTTATCTCCAAAACTGATTGTTCCTCTGTTTTTTTCTTTTAAGACCAAAAATTTTTCCTTTTCACCAGTCATATGTTTTGAACAACCACTATCAAGATACCATTTTTCTACTTTGTCTTGAGCATGAAAAGTAGTTTGAACTATCATTGACTTAGATTTGATCTCATTTCTATTTTTAGTGAACTCAAGGCTAGATCTATCCAAACTGCACATCCTTGCTATATGCCCAAAATTCTTGCACTTGTAACACATGATATTTTTATTCATAAGAGGTGCAAAAGAGTTAAGATTTTCCTTACTATGGCTATTCAAAGACTTATTGCAATGCATAGATTTGTGACCAAATTTCTTGCAGGAAAAACAATAGCCATGGAAAGTATTATGTAACCTATTTTGATGCCTTGGATGATTGTTCTTCTTGTGACCAACTGGAATCCACCGCTCTTTAGGATGAAGATTGATCTTGCTCGAAGACCCTATTTCATGAATGGTGATACCATCCTTCTTTTGCTTTTCACACGGAGTATTCTGTCTGAGAGCCAACTTTTCCAACTTCACTTTAAGAGACATAATCTCTTCTTCTAGTTTCTCGCAATCAACTTCCTTTTCTTTGAGAGCCTCTCGTCGGAACCTCGTTCAACCTTCTTCCCTTCTTCGGCTAGAATTTTGAAGTCTATAACACTTTGAGACAATTCTGATCTTGCTATCTCTTCTTCCTGACATTGATGCTTGAGAACAGAATTCTCTTCCCTGAATTTCTCAAGCTTTCTCAAAGCCAAGAAGAATTCACCTTTGAGATCGAACTCAAACTCTTCATCTCTTTCTGAATTTGTATGTTCCTCTGATAGATCCTTCTCCAAGATGTTAGGCTCTTTCTAGAGAACCTGCTCTGATACCAATTGAAGAACATGGAATTATACTGAGAGGAGGGGGTGAACAGTATAAGACTTAACCAATTAATAATTTTAACTTTAGATAGCAGTGGCATCAACACAACATTAATCAAGACAGAAAGCATCACACATTGAAGACCCATTTTTAACGTGGTTCACCCAAAATGGTTGGGCTACGTCCACAAAACTTTTCTCTAAAAGTTATCTCAAGGTTCTTTGGGAGTCCTTCCCAATTACAATGTTTATGAGCCTCGGCCCAAAGGAGATACCTTCCCCAATAAAAATTTATGAGCCTCTACTCAAAGGAGATACCTTCCCCCAATCAGAATTTATGAGCCTCTCGCTCAAAGGAGATACCTCCCCTCTCGCTCCGGAAATGATCCCTCGGAAGATCAACTGCCTCTACCTCTTGCCAGCACGTGGAACTCCTTTCCACCGAAGACCTCCCGTCCTCAATGCTTAGCCTAAGAGACCTCTCGCCTTCTATGATCACGTCCACAGCAGCTCAAACAACCCGTACCAAACACAATCGATCGGTCTAGTACAAGTCTTCCTCTGTCTCGTCAGATCTGTCCAACTCTTGAACAAATCAATCCTCTGCATACAAGCCTTCTCAAAGACTTGCCAAATCTGTCCTCGGGTTCTTCTCATAGAACCAATGCACCTCTGTCCTCAAGTTCTCTCGATAGAACTATCAAACTCAGCTCACAAGTCCTCTGCTAGGACCTGTCCAAATCTGCTCACAAGTCCCCACCGGAACTTGTCCAAAAACTGCTCACAAGTCCCCATTGGAACCTGTCCAAAAACTGCTCACAAGTCCCCACTAGAACCTGTCCAAAAACTCAAGCAAGCTCACCAAGAAAAACTTTCTTAGTAGGAAATCACAAAGTGAATTGTTAGAGACCCAATGTGATTTGTCAAACTCATAGAAGCATAAAGAGAATTGTTAGAGACTCAATATGTTCTATACTCAAATCCCAATCTCAAAACTCAACTCAAATCAACTCAACTCAATCTCAATCTCAAATCTGAAAACTCAACTCAATATCTGAAATGGATAGGATAGAATGTTTTCTTTCAAGAACATGAAACCCCAACAATTGCCAACTATGCAAAGAATCACATAACAATGATACTCATGTTCTTTTCACCATCAATTAGGGTTTCAACAACAATGCTCATCAAACAAGGTTTAGTCAACCAACACCATTCAACTCAACATCAACCTTGAAGCATTCAACCAATCATCACAAGAAAAGGAAACAAGTAGAAATCCTTTTCCCTCCAAAGATATTTGAACAAAACAACCACCAACACAATATCACCAAATGCAAAGAATAACTTGCTCAAATCAACTCAATGGAGTAAGCCCAATATCATGAATCAAGTAAAGCAATAACTTGATCAAACAACCTCTATGGAAGCAACTCAACCATCAAACTCAAAACAGCCAACCAAGGGTTCCACCAACTCAATGCAAGTAGCTAGACTCACAAATATAAACCCTAGTGCACAAAGCTTCCACTATCTCAAACCAAAAATTATGCATTCACCAAAAACTCTCCTTAAGGATAACAATGCATAAGTAGTCTTCAACAAACCAGAAAATAGGATTTACACCTAGCCAAAGGATACCTAGTAGAATACCTTTTCACTCCAACCTTATTTCAGAAAACATACACCAATCATACTCATAAGAAGAATGTGCCCATACCTTATTGGAGTAGAAGATAATTGAACCTTCAAGCTGTCACCACACACAACTCTCAAACTTCCAACCAAGTTAGGGTTAGAATAAAAAGAAATGAGCAATAATATAAACTTCCTTTATTACACCTTTTAGCTCCACTTCTTTAAACACAACCACCATAACATGCCAATAAATCAACAATCACAGACTCACACCTTATACCTCCATTTTTAATTTTAGCATAGCAAAGAATAATCTTAAAAATACATCCAAAGAAATATGCCCTTATTTCTCCTAAGATTTTATTCAATGCTAATCACAAAAGCCAAAACTCATAAAATTTAATCACACCTTATAAATCGCTGTCCAAGAAACTCCGAATTTCATGGCATAAAGACGTTTTAATAAAAACGTGTGTTACTCTAGCAAAGCACCCCCACGAGACTCGAAACGGTGACCTCCGCCAATGCAACGCCCAACAACAGCCTTCACTGCCACTAGCCCACGTGGGCTACAAAGTTCACAAGTGAACTTCCCTCCACTTCACCCTAAAAAAAAACTCTCGAAGACTTTTCAACCGCACGTGCTTCTAAGTCTTCCTTCGATCGCAGCGAATACAGAGCACAAACACCGCAAATTGCATTCGAGGAATTTTGAATTAATTAGCCTTCCAACCTTAGGAGTTGGAGAATAAATAGTCTCTTCGAAGACACCTTGACGTCGACGAAAATAAAGACCATTTCGAAATTAATCAAAAGTCTTTTCAAAAAGGGTTTAAAAACCCTTAAATAATTTTAATAAATTAAGAATAAAAAAAGGTTTAAAAACCTTTAAGTATTTTTAATAAATTAAAAATAATTTCTCCCTTAATTAATTAAATAATTAATTAATTAAAACCTTGAAGGGTTTTAAATAATAATTAAATAAATAATAAAGAGAACCTCCATTGGTTTTAATAAAAACCATTTAACTTGGTTTTAATAAAAACCCTATCCAACTTGGTTTTAATAAAAACCGGTTTGGTTTTAATGAAAAACCCTTGCCAATGGAATCTCTCCGGATTCTCTTAAAAATATTCTCTTGGAATCTTCCACCTTTGAAGCCAACACATCCTCTTAACATTAATGCCATTTCCTTTTGACATCAATGACAACTCATAGACAAGAAGCTAGGATCTCAAACCCAAAATTGCCAACAATTTCCCCTTTGTCATTGATGGCAAACCATGCTTCTCAACAACATAGAAACTCAACATAAATAGACTCCCCCTGTCTTGAGGCTCTCCCCCTTACTCAAATCTCTCCCCCTTTGTCATCAATGGCAAAGGGTCACCTTTGGGGCTCGGGACTAAGAATGAGCCTCTTAGCTTAGTCCCTCCCCCACCTCCTGTTGAGGTGTTTAATTCGGGGTGGGAGTACAACTCCCAATTTCTCCCTTAGATACTCAAACGTATCTCTTGGAAGAGGTTTGGTGAAGATATCTACAATCTGCTCTTTAGTAGGCACATACTCTACCTTGACCTGCTTGTCTTGCACTTTCTCCCTTAGAAAGTGATACTTGATGGAAATATGCTTTGTCCTTGAGTGCATTACCAGATTTTTGGAAATACTTATGGCACTTGTATTATCACAAAGTATGGAGATGGGTTGTTCATACTTGACTTTGAAATCCTCCAAGGTGGTTTTCATCCATAAAACCTGTGTACACCCAACCATTGTTGCTATGTATTCAGCCTCTACTGTAGATAAGGAAACTGAAGGTTGTTTCTTACTTAGCCAAGAAACCAAACTCTTTCCCGTAAAGAATGCTCCACCACTAGTGCTTTTCCTGTCATCAATACCGCTCGCCCAATCTGCATCTCGTATAAGCTGTGAGGGTGAAATCATCACCTTTGGGATACCAAAGCCCAAAGTCCATAGTGCCCTTTAGATATCCGAATATCCTCTTAACTCGCTATAACATGAGATTATTTTGGAGCTGCCTGAAATCTTGCTACTAACCCAACCGCTCGCATGATATCTCGGTCTCGGTAGCTGTAATATATAATAAACTGCCAATCATAGATCTGTACAACCTCTGATCTGCCACTGGAGATTCATCATCTTTACTCATCTTGCACCCTGTAATCATTGGAGTACACACTCGTTTGTTGTCCATCATCCCAAATTTCTTCAACATTTCTTTGATATACTTTCCTTGAGAGAGAAATATACCATCTTTTGATTGAGCAATCTGAAGACCTAAAAAGAATGACAACTCTCCAATCATAGACATCTCAAATTCCTTCTGCATGGTGTTAGCAAAAACTTTGCACATCTGAGTATTATTTCCCCCAAAAATAATATCATCAACATAGACAACCATAATCAACATATCATCATCTTCATTCTTAATATACAAATTGCTATCTGCCACACCTTTCCTGAAACCTTGCTCATGAAGATACCTGTCAAGTCTTGAGTACCAAGCCCTAGGTGCTTGCTTTAACCCATACAAGGCCTTTTTTAGTTTACACACATAGTCTGACCGTTTCGAGAGAGACACTCCTTCTGGCTGTTCTATGTAGACTTCTTCTACCAATACCCCATTTAGAAAAGCTGACTTTACATCCATTTGATATACCTTGAATGATTTGAAGCTTGAAAGGGCCAAAAACATTCTGATAGCTTCAAGACGAGCAATAGGAGCAAACGTCTCTTCGAAATCAACACCTTCTACTTGAGCATAACCTTTGCAGACTAACCTAGCTTTGTTTCTGACAATATTTCCATCCTCATTGAGTTTATTTCTGAATATCCATTTTGTGCCAATGACATTCTTGTCCTTAGGTCTTGGAACCAATTCCCAAGTTTCACTTTTCTCTATTTGATTTAGCTCTTCATCCATTGCTTTTACCCAAAACTTATCTCGCACATGCTTCACCGAAATCTTTTGGCTCAATCTGAGATAATAATGAAACATTTGTAGAATCATGTGAAGGAATGACTCTTCTTCTTGTTTGCCTCGCTATTTGGATCACCAATGATCAAATATTTGGGATGATGTTTCTGAACATATCGTGAAGGAGTTTTGGGAAGCAGCTTGTTGTCTTTCCTCTTCTTCATCCGAAACCTCTCTGAATTCTTCTTGACAAATTTCATCACCGAGTTCCTTGACCGGTTCTCTTATCCCTGTCTTTTCATCAACTCGTTACATTTATGCTCTCTACAACTCGTATGAGTTCTTTTGTTGAAGCATCTCTAGGCCTTGCTTCTGCTGGAATATCCAAGAAAGATTCCCTCATCACACCTAGGATCAAACTTACCCAAATTCTGATCTTCCCTTCTGATGAAGCACTTACTCCCAAACACTTTGAAGTATTTTACCGTAGCTGGTCTTCCTTTCCACAACTCATAAGGAGTTTTATGATGATTGACTCTAAGTTGGGCCCTGGTGATAATGTAGACTGCTATACTGATTGCCTCTTTCCAAAAGCCATCTGAAAGTTTTGACTCATTTAACATAGCTCTAGCCATATTTTCAATAGTTCTATTTTTCCTTTCAACAACTCCATTTTGTTGAGGAGTTCTTGCTGTTGAATATTCTCTTTTGATTCCTTGTTGCTCAGAGTATTCCACAAATTCATTTGAAGTGAACTCTCCTCCTCTATCTGATCTTAAGCATTTGATTCTCTTGTCAGTCTCATTTTCAATCATTTCTTTGAAAGCTTTAAATTTTTCAAAAGCTTCAGATTTTTCTTTGAGAAAAGTAACCCAAGTCATTCTAGAATAATCATCTATAAACAACATGAAGTAGCTTTCTCCCCGAATGCTCTGAGTTCGGTAGGGCCACATAAATCAGTATGAATAAGATCCAATGGTTTTGAAGAAGTATACCCTTTTGATTTGAAACTGGTTCTCGGTCCTGTTTTCCATGTTGACAAGGACCGCAAATGATGTTATGGGGCCTTTTTATTTTGGGCAAGTCTCTAACTGCTTCCTTGTTACTAATATTGACAAGATTATCAAAGCTCAAATGCCCCAATATTTTATGCCATAACCAACTCTCATCTTCTTGAGTTAGAAAACACTTTTCCTTTTTTATCTCACTTAGCATGTAAAGATTGTTTGGAGTCCTTGTAGCACTAGCAATGAGTTTTCCATTTTTTTCTTTACTTATCTCACATCTATCTCAAAAGAAAGATACTATGTGCCCTTGATCACAAAGTTGACTCACACTTAGAAGATTATGTCTTAGGCCTTCTACATAAAGCACATTTTCTATTTTGGATTTCCCATCCAAACTAAGAGTCCCTTTACCACAGATTTTAGTTGACCTGTTATCTCCAAAATTGACTGTTCCTCTGTTTGTTTCTTTTAAGACCAAAAACTTTTCCTTTTCACCAGCCATATGTTTTGAACAACCACTATCAAGATACCATTTTTCTACTTTGTCTTGAGCATGAAAAGCAGTTTGAACTATCATTGACTTAGATTTGATCTCATTTCTCTTTTTAGTGAACTCAAGGCTAGATCTATCCAAACTGCACATCCTTGCTATATGCCCAAAATTCTTGCACTTGTAACACATGACATTTTTATTCATAAGAGGTGCAAAAGAGTTAACATTTTCCTTACTATGGCTATTCAAAGACTTATTGCAATGCATAGCTTTGTGACCAAATTTCTTGCAAGAAAAACAATAGCCATGGAAAGTATTATGTAACCTATTTTGATGCCTTGGATGATTGTTCTTCTTGTGACCAACTGGAATCCACCGCTCTTCAGGATGAAGATTGATCTTGCTCGAAGACCCTATTTCATGAATGGTGATACCATCCTTCTTTTGCTTTTCACACGGAGTATTCTCTCTGAGAGCCAACTGTTCCAACTTCACTCTAAGAGACATAATCTCTTCTTCTAGTTTCTCGCAATCAGCTTCCTTTTCTTTGAGAGCCTCTGTCAAAACCTGTTCAACCTTCTTCCCTTCTTCAACTAGAATTTTGAAGTCTATAACACTTTGAGACAATTCTGATCTTGCTATCTCTTCTTCTTGATATTGATGCTTGAGAACAAAATTCTCTTCTCTAAATTTCTCAAGATTTCTCAAAGCCAAGAAGAATTCACCTTTGAGATCAAACTCAAACTCTTCATCTCTTTCTGAATATGTATGTTCCTATGATAGATCCTTATCCAAGCTGTTAGGCTCTTTCTCGGAGAGACCCGCTCTCGATACCAATTGAAGAACATGGACTTATACTGAGAGGGGGGTGAACAAGTATAAGACTTAACCAATTAATAATTTTAACTTTAGATAGCAGTGGCATCAACACAACATTAATCAAGACAGAAAGCATCACACATTGAAGACCCATTTTTAACGTGGTTCACCCAAAATGGTTGGGCTACGTCCACAAAACTTTTCTCTAAAAGTTATCTCAAGGTTCTTTGGGAGTCCTTCCCAATTACAATGTTTATGAGCCTCGGCCCAAAGGAGATACCTTCCCCCAATCAGAATTTATGAGCCTCTCTCAAAGGAGATACCTTCCCCCAATCAGAATTTATGAGCCTCTGCTCAAAGGAGATACCTTCCCCTCTACTCTGGAAATGATCCCTCGAAGATCAACCGCCTCTACCTCTTGCCAACACGTGGAACTCCTTTCCACCGAAGACCTCCTATCCTCAATGCTTAGCCTAAGAGACCTCTCGCCTTCTATGATCACGTCCACAATAGCTCAACAACTCCGTACCAAACATAGTCAGTCGGTCTAGTACAAGTCTTCCTCTATCTGTCAGATCTGTCCAACTCTTGAACAAATCAATCCTCTACATACAAGCCTTCTCAAAGACTTGCCAAATCTATCCTCAAGTTCTTCTCATAGAACCAATGCACCTCTATCCTCAAGTTCTCCCGATAGAACTATCAAACTCAGCTCACAAGTCCTCTGCTAGGACCTGTCCAAATCTGCTCACAAGTCCCCATCGAAACCTATCCAAAAATTGCTCACAAGTCCCCACTAGAACCTGTCCAAAAATTGCTCACAAGTCCCCACTAGAACCTATCCAAAAACTCAGCAAGCTCACCAAGAAAAACTTTCTTAGTAGGAAATCACAAAGTGAATTGTTAGAGACCCAATGTGATTTGTCAAACTCATAGAAGCATAAAGAGAATTGTTAGAGACTCAATATGTTCTATACTCAAATCCCAATCTCAAAACTCAACTCAAATCAACTCAGCTCAATCTCAATCTCAAATCTGAAAACTCAACTCAATATCTAAAATGGATAGGATAGAATGTTTTCTTTCAAGAACATGAAACCCCAACAATTGCCAACTATGCAAAGAATCACATAACAATGATACTCATGTTCTTTTCACCATCAATTAGGGTTTCAACAACAATGCTCATCAAACAAGGTTTAGTCAACCAACACCATTCAACTCAACATCAACCTTGAAGCATTCAACCAATCATCACAAGAAAAGGAAACAAGTAGAAATCCTTTTCCCTCCAAAGATATTTGAACAAAACAGCCACCAACACAATATCACCAAATGCAAAGAATAACTTGCTCAAATCAACTCAATGGAGTAAGCCCAATATCATGAATCAAGTAAAGCAATAACTTGATCAAACAACCTCTATGGAAGCAACTCAACCATCAAACTCAAAACAGCCAACCAAGGGTTCCACCAACTCAATGCAAGTAGCTAGACTCACAAATATAAACCCTAGTGCACAAAGCTTCCACTATCTCAAACCAAAAATTATGCATTCACCAAAAACTCTCCTTAAGGATAACAATGCATAAGTAGTCTTCAACAAACCAGAAAATAGGATTTACACCTAGCCAAAGGATACCTAGTAGAATACCTTTTCACTCCAACCTTATTTCAGAAAACATACACCAATCATACTCATAAGAAGAATGTGCCCATACCTTATTGGAGTAGAAGATAATTGAACCTTCAAGCTCTCACCACACACAACTCTCAAACTTCCAACCAAGTTAGGGTTAGAATAAAAAGAAATGAGCAATAATATAAACTTCCTTTATTACACCTTTTAGCTCCACTTCTTTAAACACAACCACCATAACATGCCAATAAATCAACAATCACAGACTCACACCTTATACCTCCATTTTTAATTTTAGCATAGCAAAGAATAATCTTAAAAATACATCCAAAGAAATATGCCCTTATTTCTCCTAAGCTTTTATTCAATGCTAATCACAAAAGCCAAAACTCATAAAATTTAATCACACCTTATAAATCGCTGTCCAAGAAACTCCGAATTTCGCGGCATAAAGACGTTTTAATAAAAACGTGTGTTACTCTAGCAAAGCACCCCCGCGAGACTCGAAACGGTGACCTCCGCCAATGCAGCGCCCAACAAGCAGCCTTCGCTGCCACTAGCCCACGCGGGCTACGAAGTTCACAAGTGAACTTCCCTCCACTTCACCCTCGAAAAAAACTCCCGAAGACTTTTCAACCGCACGTGCTTCTAAGTCTTCCTTCGATCGCAGAGAATACAGAGCACAAACACCGCAAATTGCATTCGGGGAATTTCGAATTAATTAGCCTTCCAACCTTAGGAGTTGGAGAATAAATAGTCTCTTCGAAGACACCTTGACGTCGACGGAAATAAAGACCATTTCGAAATTAATCAAAAGTCTTTTCAAAAAGGGTTTAAAAACCCTTAAATAATTTTAATAAATTAAGAATAAAAAAAGGTTTAAAAACCTTTAAGTATTTTTAATAAATTAAAAATAATTTCTCCCTTAATTAATTAAATAATTAATTAATTAAAACCTTGAAGGGTTTTAAATAATAATTAAATAAATAATAAAGAGAACCTCCATTGGTTTTAATAAAAACCATTTAACTTGGTTTTAATAAAAACCCTATCCAACTTGGTTTTAATAAAAACCGGTTTGGTTTTAATGAAAAACCCTTGCCAATGGAATCTCTCCGGATTCTCTTAAAAATATTCTCTTGGAATCTTCCACCTTTGAAGCCAACACATCCTCTTAACATTAATGCCATTTCCTTTTGACATCAATGACAACTCATAGACAAGAAGCTAGGATCTCAAACCCAAAATTGCCAACAATTGGTAATATGCAAGAGGGGCCAAAAGCCCCTAATGAGACATTATTATCATCTCATGGAATATAAGGGGTGTTAATACCCCGTCAAAGCACAGGTGTATCTGTTGGGACTTAAAATATGAGATATAATATTGATACAAAAGAGTACAATATATAGGCATAAGCCTATATGAAAAACATGACAAGTGTCAAGGAATATGACAAGTGTCAAACTAAAACTGAAGGCATAGTGCACATTAATATTCTAATATTCCCCCTTAATATGCACTATCCTAACTATAAAAAATAAGTCAGTAGTAGATAACATTCCTCCTTAATGTTGAGCTCTCTAAAAGAACCATATCATCCTTCTTTATTACATAATTTGGTCTATGCTCATGCTCTTTACACTTGGATCTCCAACTGTGATCAATGATGTATACATATCAGTCTGTTGCTCAGGGTCAACCACTTTATTAGATCTATTACCTTTGGGTCAGTTGTATAAGCACCTCAGGGTCATCCTATATGCGTTAGGGTTAGCCACTCCCATGGGTCTATTACATTTGTAGGTCACCCTCTAGGTATGTTGCTTCTCATAGGTCACTAATTATATTCACCATGAATATCATCCTCACTCATGGTGAACTCAATCTAGAAGGTGTTGGTATCTATCAAAAATGCACCTTAATACAAAAGAAATACGATCCATTAAATACAATAAAATGAGCCATAGAATCCAAATGTGGAGGAGAAGAATAAAGAAGAGAATATAATCTTCTGAAGTGTCTTCATCTATAGTCTTCAAAAGTTGATCTGAAAAAATATTCGAATAGAGTCTAGGATGTCTATGTTTGTAGTCTCTAGAGTAGGTGTCTGTATGGTAATCACCTCATCTTACCAGAATACATGGGTAACCAGTCGCTGCATTTGCGATGTATGATAGAGGATAATACTAGATACTAGGATCACTTACATAGAGTGTTGGGTTCAACTGAAAATGCACTCTAGAATACAATAATATTTGAGGCTAAAAAATCTTGCCAAACTACCTCAAAACTAAAAAAAGACACCACCATTGTGTCCATCATGGAAAAACCTTTTTGATGACTATAAATACCCCTATGTTCCACTCTCAATGGGGTCTTCATATTACAGAAAAACAACAATATACCTCTTTAGGCAAAAAAAAAAAACCTCAGGAATAAAATATTCTTAGCATCGCTCTTAAGTGGAATAAAAAAAAATGGACTCTGAATGTGGAAATAATTAAAAAAAATTGAATGCCTATCCACTATCAATGGGGTTTACAAGAATATTGTGTTCGAACAATAAAGTAGCTTCCAATAGCCTTACCCCATGATTAAATAAATTACTCCCCTTATGATTTTTAGATAAAAAACATTTAGGCTCATTGTAAACAAATACCCCCTATTCAAACATTTCAAAATTACTGGCCCACTCGTTAAGAAAATAATTTATTGACCCCTTAAAAAAATATCTACGACCCCTAAAAGACTTCGAAGGAGCCATGAAACCTTGGTTGTATTGGATCACACACATATCCATATTTAAAACACAATGTCAAACAACATTAGAAAACACATAATCAAACACCTTCATCCAAAAAATGATATCTTCATGCAAAAGCTCCTCTTGCCAATAATATCGTTGCATCAGGGGCTTGCAAATGAGATACGTAGCACCAGTGTCAATGTGAAATATCCACATAGGCTAAGTTTTCTAAGGGTAAAATCATGCATCGATGGCCAAAAATCACCCGTACCACTTGGATATGTTGTTCTTGCTCTGTATAATCATCGATTGTAGCCATGTTGCTTTCCTACTACCACCAACAACTATAGACAGTGGTGACCGCCCATCTAGCTCAGGGTTTGGGTACCCAATTTCATCGTGACTCTGTATGCCTACCACAACTAGACCACTTGCACAGACTTTTATAGTTGAAACCTAACATCTTCTGGGTTTGGCATGTTGGAAGAAAGACAAACTGGTATGACTTGGTAGAAAAAAAATTAATGGGTACTCTGTGGGTCTCCATTTCAAAATCTGCATCACTGTAATGGTCAAATACCATAAGTTTCATTGAGGTATAGTATTGAATGGCCTCCAAAGCAATAGACCACCATACAATAACTTCAGTAACTAGGTGGAAGTAGTGGTGCACATATATCAGGAACCATGATTATCCAAATTCGTCTTCATCATGATTGAGGCAGCATTCACAGGACACGATCTTTGAGCTTAATTTCTAAAATTACATAATATTATCTCTTCATGAAAAATACACCCATGTTGGAGGTAGGCATTTTTGTGCATCAAGGCTGGACTCGAATTACACACTGTACAAGAATTATGAGAGTGGAGTACTCACAAAAAACAAATTTGAATCTCTCCATGAAGTTTATTGTCCACCATAAAATCACACAAAAGCTACAAAATTATTAGCAGGATGTAATTCCACTGCTCCGCTTGAGCTACGACGCTTGTAGCGGGTACTAATAACACAATTTCAATACTATAAAAAACTTCTAAGATCAGCCACTTCGACTGATGTTCATCACAACAGAATGGTGTTAAGTGACAGCAACACTGATGCATTGGATTTCTTGATGAATCTCACCATATTTTTTTAAATGATACTCCATGTTACGACTATGGGATATCTCCAAATCACCATAAGTTCACCATCGATATTACGTCTGGTAATCTAGAAGAAAAAAATAGATTTCCTGGAATGTGTATGGACAAATAATCCACCTTTTATTGCTCTTTGATATTTGGTGTAAGTGTTGCAGGTGGGAAAAAAATGGTCTTCGGATTTGTTTGCTTGCACGTGTGTTTGATGTTGGTTGTGTGTTGTAGTGGTACGTACCAAAAAATCATCCATAATTTTAACAGCATCCATCGTGGTTGAAGCAAGTAATAGATAGCCCGAATATCATCCAAATCTCTCTCCCTTTAACGAGCACCAAAGTGAGGAGTGTACATAATATTAATCAGGTGATTCTCCACTTGCTAAATATTTTTGAACTGTTCAAGCCACCATATTAAGAGGCTGGTCCTCTCTCAGCAACAGAAACTCGTCGAGTGTCGTCGATATCAACAAACAATAAGCTTCGGGTTTTTTAGAATAAGAGGATTTGAACATTGGTTTGTTCGTCAGCTATTTGAGAAATTTGAGCACCAGGTGGGAGAGAGGAGGATGTAGATGGGTGGGAAGTCTGCAGGGGAGAACGAGAGTGGCGATGGTTTGGTTCTTGGGCACAGCGGAGAAATCGGAGGGCATCAAGAATCTGGTGGAGCGAAAATGCCCGAGCCCATTGAAGATGACCGGGCTGGCAACAATATTGGTCAAGGTAAGGACCCACCATACAAAGGGGGTGGTGGGGCTCAAAAGTCTTATGCCTAGGCAAAGACCTCAAAAACCCTAAACAAGTTTTTTACCAAAGAGTTGTTTTCGGTTGGGGATGAGCTGGACATCCAGGCGGAAGTTCTTTCAAGCTTCGTGGAGTTTGAGAAATTTACCCTAATAGGTAAATTCATTGGAGGTCGTCCCGACATGGAAACTATCCAAAAATGGGCAGCAAGAAAATGGAGGACTTCTGGCCATTTGGATCTGGAGGCCCTATCTCGAGGTTTTTTTGCCATTAGATTGAACAATAAGGAGGATTACTGTAAAATTTTGGTTAGCGGGCCATGGTTTTTGGGCCGCAAAAGTTTATTTCTCAGGAAGTGGGACATGGATTTCAGTCTAGAGACCCAGAACATCAGCATTGCCCCAATATGGGTTAGGCTCTCGAATCTTCCCCTCTTTGGTTGGCATGAAAATTTCATAAGAGGTATTGCACGTTCCATTGGAGAGTTGGTCACCATTAACCCTCCCACCCGAGCTCGAACAAGGTTCGTCTAGGCTCGATTTTGCGTTCTGGAAGATTTGGAGGCAAAACTCCCAACTTCCATCACTCTTCAGTTTGGAGGTACCATTCTTCATAAACAAACAATTGTCTATGAAAATAGACCAGCTTTCTGCACCCAATGTCGGTCCCAAGGGCACCTCCAGTCCCAATGTCCTCTTCAAAAACTGGGAAAGAAGAAACATGAAAATGATAACTCGTTGGAGAATAAGGAAGATCAGGCAAAGAAACCACATCTCCCAGATGCGAAGGACCATGGATCCCTAGGCCCCTCTAGAGATTGTGGCAGAATCTCTCAGCCTGAAGAGAATCCCTCTCTCCAATCAGACCCTAAGCATCCTGAGGCTGACAACCAACAAGGAGAAGACTCCCACTTGGAAAGTGAACCGTAGGAAGAGATGGAATGAACACCTTCCAAAGTTTTGACTCAGGCTATTACTCTGATCCAAGATACGGGTCATCCTAATTTTAGTCAGTCATAGACACTGCTAGAAGATTACCTCTTAGGAAGGAGGGGTGAACAGTTCGGTCACATTAGCCCCTGAAATACGAGGAGCTAAAAGCAAAGTGTGGATTTTGGTAGTGAGAGGAAGCAGGGCCATCCTCCTAATAAGGAAAGGCGAGACAAAGAGACTACAACTGATGTTGCAAATGGAACCCAGTGTTTTTTGGTTCTGGATGACTGTGACACACAGTCGGACGAAACACATGCATCAAAACCTCCCCCTCAACAAGGAAGGGGAGGCAAGAAAAACTTCAAACTATCCAGATGAAAGTACTCTCATGGAATGTGAGAGGACTGAACGGTGCAACCAAGTGAAGGTTAGTGGCTGATCTCCATAGGAGGATTAACCCTTCTATCATTATTTTGCAAGAGACCAAGCTTGATGCTATCTCCTTTGACAAAGTGGCGAAGGCCATTTGGGCCAAGGCAAATTATCTGTCCAGCCCTACAGTGGGAACAGTGGGAGGACTCATGGTTCTGTGGGACCCTTCGAGGTTTGAGGGTAGCTTGCTATCAACTTCCAACAGAATCATCAATGTACTGTTCCAGTCCAAAACCTCCAATTTTTCCTGGATTCTGTCCAACATTTATGCTTCAAATTCTGCCACAGAGAGCATAAATGTGGAAAGCTATCTCTCTGATGAGGGAGAATTTTAGAAACTTTCCCTAGGTTTTAGGGGGTGACTTCAATTGTCCCCTTCATCCATCATAGAAAAAATGAGGGTCTGACCACTCTAGTCGTAGCTTGGAATATTTCAGAGATTTTGTCTCTGCTAATGAACTGCTTGACATCGAACTCAAAGGGGCTTCCTTCACTTGGAGTAACAGAAGGATTGGGGGCAGTTTGATTCAAGTCAAACTTGACAGACTCTTCATTTACCTAGAAGCCATTCCCATCCTTGGCGGGGCTATCCTTTTGGATCTTCCAAGGATTGGGTCTGACCATAACCCTATTTTATTGGAGGCGAACGATGGGCCTATTTTTATGACCCTTTTTAGATTCGAATCTATGTGAATTTCCCACAAATACTTGAAAGTATTGGTTTCAGCATGGTGGCAATCGAAGGTGGAAGGAAGTGCTCCTAAGAGAGTGGCTTTAAAGCTCAAAATGGTCAAAGAAAAACTAAAGATTTGGAACAAAGATGTTTTTGGCAACATTTTTAAGTCCAAAAAATCCATCGCGAAGAACCTAAAGGTTGTGGAGGAAAGGATGGCTATCGAAGGTTACACTGAGGGTCTCAGGGAGGAAGAGCGGAGCCTTTTGGTGGACTTTCATTCTATTCTCACTAGGGAGGAAACGTTTTGGCACCAAAAATCTCGTGACCTGTGGTTGAAGAATGGAGATTCCAACACGATATTTTTTGACGCATCTACTATGAGGCACAGGGGGGCCAACAAGATCAAATAAGTGACTTGTAAGGATGGGCACATTACCAGGGAGATTGAGGAAATTAGGAGTGAAGCGATTAATTTCTTTCAGGATTTGCTTGGCTCTCCTCCGGATAGCAACCTCCAGGTCCAGAAATCTATGCTTGCCAATTTTCCGACTAAAGTTCCCCATGAGGTAAGCATGAAACTTTTGAAACCTTTTTCCTCATCTGAGATTAAGGAAGCTTTGTTCTCCATGCAACCAGATAAGGCCCCTGTGCCCGATGGTTTCCCCCCCTGATTCTTCCAAGTCATGTGGGAGGTCGTGGGCCCGGATGTGTGTGATGCTATTAGGGTAATCCAAGCATCCAGATCTATCCACCTGAAACTCAAATCCACCTTTTTTGCCCTCATTCCTAAGTCTCCTTCCTGCAAAAGTTTCTCTGACTATCGTCCCATTAGCCTGTGCAATGTTTTTACAAGATCCTTACCAAGTCTATAGCCAATAGACTCAAAATAGTCCTCTCCCTCCTGATTGATCCTTGTTAGGGAAGCACTGTCAAAGGCAAAAAAATTCTTGATGGTGTTATCACTGTCCATGAGACCCTTCATTCCGCTTACCACTCTAGGAATGCTACTCTTTTTCTTAAGCTCGACATGAACAAAGCCTTCGACCGTGTCGACCAAAATTTTTTGTGTGCAGTCCTCCTCAAGTTTAGCTTTCATCCCCATTGGATTGACCTTGTCTACAGCTGTATATCCACTTATTTTTTTTCTATCTTGGTCAATGGGTTCCCCGTTGGGTATTTCCAGAGCTCTAGAGGCCTCAGACAGGGTGATCCTCTTTCTCCCATCCTGTTTATTCTTCTGGCGGAGGTTCTGAGTTGGTCCATGAAAGAGGCTCTTCGACAGAACAAGATTTCTGGCATCTTGCCAACTTCTAGAATTAATCCTATCACTCATCAGGAATTTGTGGATGACACCCTCATCTCCACTGGGGCGTCCGTTTCTCAAGAGATCTTGTCTTGTTATGAGCAAGTTGCAGGGCAAAAGGTCAATTATATCAAGAGAAAAATTTACTTTATTAACACTCCTCTGTGTCAACAAATTTAGATTGCTAGAATTCTTGAATGCACTATTGATTTCGTGCCTACGTCCTATCTGGGGTTGCCTCTATCTTATAGCGGACAGGCCAGTGGGGACATGTGGAACATGATTCTTGAGCGCCTACATAGGAAACTCGACACTTGGAAGGGCAAATTCCTATCGCAAGCTGGGAAAGCCACCCTTACCAAAGCCTATCTTCAGGGGATCCCGACCTACTTCATGTCGGTGTTCATGCTTCCAAGTGCAGTCCACTCCAAGATTGAGAAGATTCAGAGGACCTTTCTTTGGTCTGGTAACGAAGAGAAATCTAGACTTCCCCTTGTATCCTGGGACAAGGGGTGTTCGAGAATAGATCAAGGCAGCCTGGGGTTGAGAAGATCTAGACTTATGAATTTGTCTCTGATCACGAAGCACACTTGGAGGATTATTTCTAGTGACCCAGTGGAGTGGGTTACGCTGGTTAAAATGAAGTATCTTGGCCCCAATCCCTTCTTGGATGTTGAAACATCCTTCGTGGCATCAATATTTTGGAAATCTATGCTCCAAACCTGGCATTTGATCAGTCTGGGAGCCCGCTGGATTTTGGGTGATGGCAACTGCATTTTCTTTTGGAAGGATAGGTGGGTGACTGAATAAGACCTTGGGTCGAGGGCGGACCTCGCTGGGCTGAGAAGCTTGACCGACCCTAACACCCAGCTTAGGGTGGCAGGTTTCATAGATCGGAGCACCTGTTTCCCTCGGTGGAAGCTTCCTATTGTGGAGGGGTTTAATAATGAGGTTACCTTCCTTGATAATATCCTTCAGTCGGTTTTAATTCCTTCTACCAAAAGGAATGACAGTATCATCTGGAGTGGTACAAATGATGGACATTTCTCTGTTAAATCAGCTTATGAGCTTCTCACCACCAAGACTGCTCTGGACTATAGGTGGAATACTATTTGGAGGAAATGAGTTGTTCCTAAAATCAACTTCTTTGTATGGATTACTTTCCACAATAAAGCCTTAACTATTGACAACCTTCACAAGAGAGGTTTTGCCTTCCCCAACAGGTGTTACTTGTGTTTAGCAGATTGTGAGATGAGGGATCATTTATTCTTGCATTGCCCATTTTCCCACTTTGTTCTGAGCATTGTCCTATCCTCCTTCTAGATCCTTTGGTGCTCTCCCCGATCCCTTAGAGATGCTTTTCATCAATGGCCTAATCCTTTCAAGAATCCCAAGCTCCACTTCCTCCTCGAGGCCTCCTTCCACCATTTAATTTGGCAAATTTGGTTAGAGAGGAATGCCAAAATATTTGGCAGAGCTCCTAGAGGGACCCCTTCTATTGCTCAAAGGGTGTTATCTTAAGCCATTGAGAATTCTATTGCTGTTTCCAGTCCCCGTCCCCATCTTCTGAGCGAAGAAGCTATTCTCAAAATGATGAATCTCTGGCCATTTTTGGAGGTTGTTAAAGGGCCCTGTCGAAGGAATGTTGTGTGGACCAAACCCCCGTGGGGTGGATTAAATTAAACTTTGATGGAGCGGCTAAGGGGAATCTTGGGCCCGCTGGTGCTGGTGGGGTTGTCCGTGATCATGACGGGAATATTGTGATGGCCTATTGTGAATATTTGGGCTCCTAGATGAATCACTATGCTGAAGCCTGAGGTGCTCTGAATGGCATTCAGATTCTCTCCGAGGATCCCCGACCTCTTATCATTGAGGGTGACTCGCTCAACATCATGAATTACCTTCTTGGCACCAAAAATCCATCTTGGAAAGTCTACAACATCATCCTCAAGGCTAGATCTCTTCTCTCCTATCACGGTAGATGGAAAGCAAATCATATTTTGAGAGAAGGAAATCGTGTGGCTGACCACATGGCCAATAAAGGGCTTGTGACCATGTGCCCGGTTGTGTGGTGGTCTCACTTCCCATCTGAAGTGGAAAGGTTGGCCAGGGCAGACATCCCTTCCTGATGTTTTCCTTACGCAGTTTTTGGAAGGCCCATTCCGACGTGTTTTGGGGATCGTGATTAGCTGTCCTTGGTGTCTGTCTCTTTGTTTTTGGCTTTTTTTTGGGTTTCTCTCGAGTCTGTCTTGTTTTCTTTTTGTTGTTGGGTCTCTAGGCCTAAAATCCCTTTTTGCTATTTTCAAGTCTACAACATTAGGATGGTTTTATTTTCATTTAGGTTTATTGTTACAGCCAAGAGGTCTGATGCATCATTAGAAAGTTGGCTAATTTTGTACATAAGGTTTTGGTATCCTCTATAAAAACCCATTATTAATATATTATAATAATTACCAAAAAAAAAAACAAACAATAAGCTTCAAAAAAAAAACTTAGCAAAAATAAAAACTTTATGGAAATAATAATGTGGAGGTAGGCCATTGACCACAAGTATTTGACATGGTCAACATCCTCCATATCCAATCCAACAAAAAAGGGTACAATTTTTAGTAGTAAACCAATGATAGCTTCTTGTTGAATAGTATCTCCACTCTGCAAAATCATCATCTCCACCACCATTGCTCGTGTGCAGCCCACCATCGTACAACAATGCATAGACAACAACATAGGCTATACTCCATATTTTTGACCAAAATCAGGAAGATTTTTTGAGTGGCTGATGTGGTCACTAGAAGAGACGATCCTCCAAGCACAAGCACCATAATAGAATATACTCTATTTTCTAAGAAGTAGTGACTATCATTTGGTAAGGCATGTCTTCCCCACATGTCAGGTGAAGGAAATCCATCATAGTCTTGCTGCAATGCCCTCGCTTTAAAAGTCAATTATTTTTCCATCTGTCTCTTTCACATCCATACCAACAATGAATTCAACCAAACGTTGTGCATCACTACTCAATTTCAATAATAACGTACCAACAAAGACAAAAACTAATCAGTTTAAACTTTTAGGGCTTGGCCTTTGTCCAGTTGGTTAGTGGACCCTATTTTGTAAAATGGTTTTGGGTCAACCAGTTAAAACCCGGTGTTAATTATAATATTCTCTTACTTACCAAAAAAAAATAATAACGTACCATAAAATGTGGTACCGAAAAATACAATACATTATCTAAAAAGACACTTCGGCCCAAGGCGGAAGACGTAGTTTAACTGCTTGAACTAGTAGTTTTTGAAGGTTATGATAGTGATGAATGTGGCAGTTGGTAGAAAGCTAGCACGGAAAATAAATATCCTCCATGTGATTATGTCTACCTTTTACTGGATAGAAGAAAAGAACTTGTGTATGGTTAATAAATAATTATAATAAATATCCTATAATATTTGTTTTTAAATTTTTTTAATTCTAATATAGTTATATCCTATAATAAATAAAATACTAAATAATTAGTATGATTGTGTTATTTTTTTGTTATGATTTTTATTAATAATTTTTTTAAGAGTGAGCGTTAATTTTAAAGTTTAAGTTTTAATTATTCTCAGAAATTTTTTTTGATAATAATAAAATTAGTTATTTAAGATAAAATTATGGAGACTTTGTGGATTCCTTGTATAACCAAGAAAAAATAGTTACTTATTTTAAGATTCCTTAAAAGTCTTTATTTGATGCTTTGATTGCCCAAAATAACAACTTATATTGTTGACAATAGTGTTTAATATGGATTATGATGCTTATACCATGTTTCTTGTTGAAGGTGATCTTTTCACACTTCACTATAGCCCACCTCCAATAGGTTCCTCTCCCATTTCTATGTGTTAATGACCCAAATCATGAGAAACACCAAACTAGAATATAATATATTGTGGATAGATTGAGGTTAATCCAAAAGATTAAGTGTTGATTAAAAGTTATGTGGAGGAAAAAAATCCTTTGTTTCGTGTGAAATAAAAAATAAAAGATACAAGTTATTTGTTCACTCAAAATTGGTACAATGTGATGACTCTACCTAGAAAATTTTATCTATCAATATCCTACTCAATTTTTAAATGGCATATCTTTAGAGAATGAGGATGATAATTTGTACAGCCCTATGAGATTAAAAAAGTGGGACTCGTATGATCGTAAAGTTTAAATCACATCTTCTATACAAAACAAAGTCAAAAGGATCATACTTATAATGGTTGGTTTTAAAGCTCAATCCTTTTACCATCCACATACAACACCATACCTAGTGGAGAATATTACATTATTTAGTTCCTTGCAAATATATTTATAAATATCTTGTAAATATTTGATGGTTTATAATCATTATGTGGAAGTTAATAAAATATTTCTTTCATGAGAAATATGAATAGTCATATCTCCCATGAGATTGAGAGAAGGTGAAGAGATAGTTGAGGTAAAAAAGTCAAGGATTGAAGAGTCACATAGAATAAAAAGCCTCTATATTGGAGTTGTATATATAAATGATAAAGCTTTGAGATAAAATATGTAGAAGCTTTGCATTACATTATATTGCATTGCTTAATATTATAGATTTATCTCATAATCCTAAATATAGAGTATTATGGTTTGGTTATTGTATGAGTGTAACATTTGTATACTTGTGTTACCTGAGTTCTTAGATATTGTAAATGGTTTTTATCTTTGTACTAAGTTTTCTCTTGTTGATTCTACGGTATTAACCAACATATGGTATTAGAAACACATAAATGATGAGTAAGGGTATTGGGATAATTATTGCCATCTAATAATAAACCCAATTATGCATTAGAGAAGCATTCAACTAAATTGAGAAGTGAGATATCAAATTGGAGAAAGCAAACTAAGAGATGAACAAGAGAAATTGGATTAGAGAGACGAAGCGTTGGAGAGATAAAATGTTGGCTGGAAATAATATCTTAATTGCTCAAGGTTAAAATATGTTAAAGCCTTTAAGTGAGGAGAAAGAAAAATCATATTGCATGGTATTGAATCATTTTCTTATGTTCATACATATACTTAAATATTCCTATGTTGTCGAATAACAATATGTAAATATTGCTTGTTGTAAGAAACCTATATAGGATCTATCATTTATGTGATTGGTATTGTCATTTTACCTGAGTTGTTTCAATCTAGGAATACCATTAACTAGTTGAAGTTTGTCAAAACATCCTTTAAATTGAGATAACATGATTAATCCCTTCCATGCTTGTGTTATTTAGAAGTCGTAACCACCAAAATATCCTACATTTTGGTCATGCAAGCTTTGTAGCAGATTAAAAGATATTTTTGGCTATATTCTATGTTGAAAAATAATTTGTTTTGCCCTCATATTCTATCTATGTCTAACTTGAAATTTTCTAGAACATTTACAAAGGTGCTATATAAAGTTCAATTGAGTCACCCAAAGTGATTTTGAGCAAGCCCCATGTATATTTTTCAAAAAATGGGGGCTAGTTTCAAAAGAAAAAAGTTCCAGAGGGCAAATTAAAACCAATTTCGAGGAGATTATCAAGCGACTAGCATATTTTTTAATGCACTTGGCATCTGAAAAGTTGCAAGTTATTTTTTTTTGAAGCTCACTTGAGAATATGCAAGTTCAAATATATTTGAAGCTCACTTGAGAAGATGTAAGTTCAAATATGTTCAAAGCTCGCTTGAGTTTATATGGTACATAATATTTGCTTTTAAATTTGTTTCAAAGCATTTATTGGGAATTTAATATTTATAAAGAAGTTTTAAATATTAAAGAAAAGCAAGTTAGAAGGCTCATTATTACTAGAAATTATATGAATATTTTTACAAAGGAAATATTGAAAGGAAATTATTGATGCTTTAGTGGGCCTCTATAATTGAGGTAAATTATTCTTAATACCTTGGGTTTATTGCTGATAAAAAAGGAATCCATGCTAATATCAAGAAGCTTAAACTAATTAGATATTGGCCTTTCCTAGAGACTTTAATAGAGATTATCAACTTTTTTGGTCTTGCCAATTTCTATCAAAATTTATATTAGGATTCTCACACATTGATTGGCCACTACACCAAGTAACCAAAGGAGGTTTCAAATCCAAGTTTCATTTTGAAGACATATAATAGAGGGTATTTGAGACGTTGAAGAACTAATTATATTTATCTCCTACATTTTTATACTTTATCTACATCAACCTTTTGATATAATTATTGATGCATCAAAGTATGGATTGGGATTTATCCTGGCATAGAATGGGAATCCAACTACCTATCACAATGAAACATTCAATGAAATAATTCAAAAATATTCCACATACGACAAAGAGCTCCATTACATTATCCTAGCATATAAATAGTGGAAACATCTTGGAAAAAGAAACCATCATCCATATTAATCACAAACCTCTAGATTTCATTTATATGTAGAGTAAGCTAAGGAATGAAAAACATCAAAAATGGGCCACATATCTACAATAATTTTATCTAATCATAACAAGAAAGAAAGTACCAATTAAATAGCAAATTGTTTGATCCAACCTCCAATCATGACTCTTACCACCATTCTTGATTCTTGTGGATATGTTACTTCTAATTTATCCATCTTGTACGAAGTAGATTATAATTTTGTAGATGCATACCAGGATCTTTTTATGGGTAAACATATTTTTTATTTCTACTTATAATATAACCTTATCTATCATATGGGATATATTTGTGTACAAATTACTGAACATTAAAATATAATGTAGAAAACATATTTTAGTGAATCAATAGGGCACTTTGGGATGAAAAAAATGTTGGTATTTATTCAAAAGTATGTATATTGGACCAAAATGAGAAATGAGGTCAAGAGGTACATCAAGTCATATACCCCTTGCAGTGTTGTGAAACCAATCAACAAGAAGTAGGGTTTGTATACACCACTACTAGTGCCATCCAATACTTTGGAATCTATATCTATTATTTTCCTCTTAGGGTTTTCCACTTATGAGTATGAAAATGATTGTATTTTTGTGGTAATTTATCATTTTAAAAAATGGTTTTCATGATTCCTTGTAAGAAATATATTTCATATAAGAATATTTCTAATCTTTATTTTGATTATATGTGGATCTGTGGCTCAAATTTGGTTTACTAAAGTCCATTGTATCCAATAGAGTAGCATATTTCTAAGTATTTTTTGGTCCATCCTATGGAGAATGATGGACACCAAGTTGACCATGTCCACAACCTTCCATTCTTAGAATGATGACAAGATAAAAGTTCTGAATCAATTGATTGTACATCTTCTTTGAATATACAATTCTAATAATCCATGCACATAAAATGATATTCTTCTCTATATTCAACATAGGTACAATCTAGTTCTACATAACTCTAATAAACCTACAAAGATCAAGCTAAATATGATGAAGAAGATTCATATTAAAGACTAAGGTTTTCAATACCCAAATAATGTAATATAGGAGGGTGTTAAAAATAGAGTCTATTTCACCATTTGGGTTATTTAAATGTATCTTCCAAGATACATACTTTATGTGCAAGTTATCTAGTTACTTCGTGCAATGTAATACATGCACGAGTGTCAATGTGCAAGTTGTATATGTGTAAGTTGTCCCTTGCACAACTAGATAGAGTATTGACCAAGTATCCTATTTTACCTATATAAGAATGACCTCTTAGATAGATTGACACATAGATAGTCGAGGGATATAATCAGATAGTGTAGCTTAGGGGATAGTATAGTTCTATGTACTTCACCATCCATTGGTGATGGGTACAATGTAGTTTAGTAGCTTTATTAATGGAGTATTAATTTCCTCCATAGATACATTGTAATCATTTATATAATTTCTATTTACAACATATTTTAGTCATCTAGTAGATTTACTTTCTTTCATATTATTTTGCATATTGTTATTATTATCTCCCAATGCTCATTCATCAAAATCTAACACAATCTAGTTCTACATAAATCTAACAAATACAACCTATTTCATGTCTATTTTGGGTTCCAACCCTTAGCACTCACTAATGCAAATTCCTTATGTAACTTATAGAGTAATAAACTCATTGATAAAAAGAAAAAAAAAGACAGCTAGGTTTTTAGAATAAATTTGACATATACAACATGTCCACAACCTCTTTGAAAAGATAACAAAATAAAAACAATGCCATGACTAGCATTGGGTTCCAACATCAATTTAAGGTTGGACATAAGATACGATTACATCTATAAAAGGAAGACATGCAGGGTCCCATATTAATATTAAACCTCTTTGGTATGGACCATACACCATCACCAAGAACATAGAAGAGGATTATTTTGAATTTAATCTTCCATCTTATCTTAGGTTAAATTCAATCTTCAATATTGAATTTAACAAGCCTTATCACTTAGCTCTATTATATACTTTTGTAGTAGTAGAATAGTTAGACTTAAAAAATATAATCTATATAGTTTAGCAGTAGTGGAGGAGGATCATATTGTTGAAACATGCACTAACACCACTAGAAGATAGTCTATTTTGATTCATATACTAGTCAAGGTAGGATAACTTGATCACCAAAGAGAGTGGCTTAAAAAAATTTAGATAAAGAAATAATTTCCACACTTGATATCAAAAGTTAATGCAATGGGAACCATTGCTTTTCAAAGGAGGATCAATGATCCAACCATGTGACATTTTTAAGGCATGAATTTATGATCGATAATACCTAAAAATCAATTTTTAAATCCTAAAAATTGTTAGCTTTTGAAACTATAAACTTAAGATAAACAAACTAAATGATATGAAAAAAAGTAATAAACTAATGTATATGATAATGGTAATATTCTACAAGTATGAAATAGAGAAATAACTCTAATATCTACTCCTAAATATACCATAAAGAAATGCTCACAGAAATGGTGCCATAGCACTGAAAGAACCATGTAATGTTATTACAATCATGTCACTTTACATCTCCACATTACTATGCATATATAATGTAATGTGACTCTTCATATGGACCACTCTTGGCCTTCACACTTCTAGACTATTCAACTTCTTATGGACTCATGTACACATGGACTAATGTGCACATTTATATTATTAAATATTATGCACACTTGTGAATTTATTACATTACATAAAGTAAATCCTAATCTAAGACATGTACCAAATAATGTAATATACTCCAAAAAACACTTGTTAGGGTCATAACTACATGTTGGGGAGTCTTTTTTGATCCATTCATGAAATATTGGAAAAATTAGAAGGAGAACAAAAAATTTGACAGGTGACTTTGTCATAGACAGAGTTGCCAACAACTTTGTAGAAAAAATTCTTTAAAGGCCCTCACAAATAAAAAATAAAATATTTACTAAATGTAATAATATTCTATTTCTCCCTTGGCCGCGATGGCACAACATGTCACGATATCACGACATCTTTTCCTCCTTACTTTTTCTCTATGCTTGGGATCGCGAAAATGCAACATGTCGTGATATCACGACACCTTTCTTCTTGTGGTGTTTGGATTTTATTTGATATTTAGCTCTTGGGCTTCTCTGGTCGGTTTGGATAACATGTAAAAAATACTTGTACAAGGTTCAGGGACCTTTCAACACCCTTTCAACCAATCAAAAAAAAAATATATTCTATTTCTAGTTTTTCATAGCCAAAGTGTATCTCTAGCCATGTTGACACCTGAAGAGAAGAAGAAATACAAAAGAACAAGCCATATGTGTATAATTTTTAATTACATTTACTTTGTAACTCATGGAAGTTGAATCACCATATTTTGATATAGGTGACCTTCTAAATCATGGAAGGTGAACCACCACATTTCCATACTTCCATATTCATTATGGTGGATTTCCAAGACACTAAACTTATTATATAAAGAAAGATGCATCAATTATTATAAAGATATGAGTAATGGATACAATGTTATAACTTCACATCTCTTCTCAAATATTGCTTTTATTATACTCTATTTTTTTGTGTTGTAAAATCATTACATTATTTTGTGTATTTACTTTTGTTCTCTATTTTGTTATACTCTATTTTTTCTTAATTGCACTCTTTTATTATCTTCCTTAACTCCAAAATTTTATTCTAGTTTTTTCAATGTCAACTTGAATATTTTATAAAATTTGTATAGATAGCTAAAAAATGTTTTTAAATACAAAAATACTATAAATAAATCCTTAAAGTTGATTGATGTAATTTTTCATTAGAAATAAGACTTGAGTATTGAAATATATCTTATAACACTAGTAACAAATAAATCTATGTTATGCATATTTTTTGATAGACTCATGTTAATGTAAATCTTATGAACACCACATTACCTTCTTCTAGTGGAGGAATGGAAGTCTTGCAAGAATAAAATATAACACATAAATTTTGAATTATTTATTTAAATATCAAATTTAATATTTAATAAAATTTATGTGGATTTTGTAGACACCAAAACCTAGCCACTTGTCCTCCATCCATATTTTCCCACCATTCCTAACACCAAAATCTAGCCACTTGTCCTCCATCCATACTTTCCTGCCATTCCTAACACCAAAACCTATCCACTTGTCCTTCATCCATGCTTTCCTGTCATTTCCACCAACTATTCATATATATTTATATTTTTTTATTATATATACTTAATATTAATATTTTATATATTATATA
Source organism: Wollemia nobilis (assembly GCA_028583015.1). Lineage (NCBI taxonomy): Eukaryota > Viridiplantae > Streptophyta > Pinopsida > Araucariales > Araucariaceae > Wollemia > Wollemia nobilis. The sequence goes on from JAQPPZ010002623.1 coordinate 318,099, forward strand.
TATTTAATTAATATATATATATATATAAGTGAATTAATCCCAATCATCCAATTTCATTTAATATTATCCATTTATCCACATCAATGCATGCCACACCCTAAATATTATATCCACCCTTTGATGTGCTTTTATGTCAACCACACGATTAGTGTCATTGAAACCCTAATATGCCTTAGGTTGTATTATAAATAGAAGCCATTTTGATGGATCAATCCCTAAGTCTTTGCCCTAAGTATTTTAAACCTAATTTTTAGATTCCATGAGCAACTCGTGCCCTAAGATCCCTTGAGTTTCATCTTCCCTTGGTGCACTCAAATACCTTTGCCTCCATTATCACTCACCATAATTCCTACAACCGTTGCCATCCATTTCCCTTCACCAGATCTACTTTTGCAATATCTTTCCTCAGCTACAAGCACCTTTAGGAACTTTCTGTAACTATCGACCACCTCTAGGCACATCCACACCCACAGGAATTTCTTGCAATCGTAGAGTACTCGTAGGTGTTTTACGTAAGTGTTTTGAATACATCATAGCCTTCGAGTGATGTTAGGGCATCAACGCGCCTACCGCTTGTAACAAAATCTCACATATTGGAAGACATCAAGTAAATTAAGGTAAATCTATTGGTTATTAATTCATTTTATGCATTAATATTTGCATCCACTCACACATTCTAGTTAGAGTTTCTATTTTTGATGTATTTACAAATATAAAATGGTGCATTCTATTTGCACTTGAATTAAAAATTAGTATAAATTAGAGTTGCATTTTGGGGTTAGAAGTACCTTCTTTTATATATCTAAGTAGGAACATCATTAGGGTGCCAAGAGTATTTCTACCATTGGGTGATTCTAGGCAGAGGGGTGGATGAACCCTTCGACTATTTTGATAGGGGGTCTTAAGCGGTGTACTTCACACCCTTTGGAGAAATTAGCATTCTGTTTTTGGCTTCTATCTTAAATTTATGAAATTAGTTGCTCCTAATATTGTTTGTCCACATTAATAAATATAAACATTAAAATAAACAATTCACACATGGCACATTTCACTCAAAATAGTAGTGGTTGGGTTTCATCACCAACCATTGCTTAAGATTCAATGATGGTGGATTTCATCTCCATACACTAATCTCTTCCCATAGAAACCATAGGATACCCCCGAAAAATCTTGTGGGATTTCATCACCAACAAGAATCTTGTTGTTCTATCTTTGCCATAGTTTTTACCTTTTTTATTAATATTAGAACACCAGAACACATAATACTGACACTTAAAATGAATGTACATTAAAATGGAGATAATCAATGAACAAGGTAATCCATATTGGTTGAAAATTAGCATTGGTTGTTTGTTTCCTTTTGGATATTTAAATATTTTAGTTTTATGTTACATTTTATAGTTTAATATGCATTTTTATCTATTTGCTTTATGGTTCTAACTCAAAAACAAAAACAATTATTAAATTAGAATAATAAAATGGAACCTTCATCCACCTTCCCCACCACTTTTATGGTAGAATCCTTGAATGTGACACAAGTGAATTTCTCTACAACTCCATCACATTCTTTGCCCTCCACAGCCTTCCATATGGCTATGCCCCAAGAGGAGTCAACCTCCCCTACCATCAACAATCACATTACCCATATAGACATGGCAAGAGTAGAAGCTTTCATGAAGTCTTCTAGTTATGTCTTAGAATCAATTCTCAATTCACCTAGACCAGATTCTACTTTATAACAAGAGCCTATTTATTCGTAACCCCCATCCACATTTATCCAAGGGTATACTAACCCTCTTTTTGAGGCATCAGTTACACCATATTCCCATATTTCCATTCTCCAACATTCATGTGCTCCTAACACATCATATACTTCCACTTACATCAACCCCTTGTATGAAGCACATGTCAATGTTGGTTTACAAGTTCCAACCTCACAAGTTGCCATATCTAGTGTAACTTGAACCTAAGCCATATTTTCCATACCATCTATCTCCATACCCTTAGCATTTGATAGAGAGATTAGAAAGGCATGGGAACACCTAAAAAATTGCTTAGATAGCATAAAATTCTCAACAACAAGTACAGGTAAACCCTAAGCCTTCATATAACTCTACTCAGACTATCCTTGTTAACTAGGGTCCATCACGGACACCATAATATTTTGTGGTTACTATCCCTATTTTCCCACCAAGTCATACCATCACTAATCCTATTTCCATTGGCCAGCCTAGACATAACCTTCATCCATCAATCTCATTATATAATTCCCCATATTTTTATCAACAATATTCCTTTCATCAATTTTCATCAAATTCACCTAGCCATAACTATCAATCTCATAATCACTTAGTCACTCCATAACATTTCTCCACTCCACATTCATCCCCTACCATGCATCAAAAAACATCCTCATCATCTAAGTCTTCTGGTTGAGATTGACCTCAACTCGGATCTCCTCCACTAGTACCTTTAGGATGCAATATACATCTTCTAAGGTAACAATCACCTTGCCTGTGGGGAGCTAAAAGGTACACCTATCGGCATCCCACATCTCCACTAAGGTAGAGAGGTACCCATCATCAGCCCTCATCACATACGACCAGGCTACCTCTACTAGACCTGCATCCTCCAACAACTACTCCTCGTCAGAAACCACCTTCCTCATCCCAAGGATGTATCACAAGAATCGGTGTCGAGCCTCAAAAATCCTAAGTTGTAGCACAACACAAAACATTTGTCAATATTACAAAAAATATCATAAAAAAAAATTGCATAATACATAATAAAAAGTTGTTACCACAAAAACCCACACTCCAACCACAGTCCTGGCACCAGCTGCCTCCATCACCATAGCTTCCATGCTCCAAATGCCTCACCTCACTTCACTCGACTCTCCCAGACACAACTTCTCAAATTCCTAAATGCACAAATGAGTTTGGTTTCTCATCTTGGTAGCTATTTATAACTGCTTTAAGCACCTTGAGATGTCCATGGATGTTTCCTAGCACACTGAAGTGCCCATGGGCATTTGCAAAATTCCCAAACACTAACGGGTATTTTTGTAGGCCAAAAGCACCAACAGGCATTTGGCGTCAAATTGCACAAAAGATAAAATTTTCATAAAATAGTGGCTTCTTCCAACAAAATCATATACAAATTTCATCCATGCATTCATTTCATCATTTTATAAGGTTTTGTGAATATTTCAATTGATTTGGACACATAATTTTTGTTTGCAACCACATATTGCAAATTCACCAAACAAGTTACAAAAGCACCTCAAAATGGTCCAAATATTCACAAAAAAATGATCATCATCATTATCATAATTCATACATCATACTCCCATTATTTCACATCATAATTTGTATATTTTCCAAGTGCCAAATAACATTCAAGTGAATCTCATATATAGTAGGTTTTGCAATTGCAACGATTTACATTCATGCATTTGGTAAGATGAAAGATCTACCATAAGAACACTTGGTCATTTTCATCATCATATATATCCTTGTTTGAAAGCATAATCATCTTTGGTACTTCACATTTTGCATGAAACCTTGCCAAGAATAATTTGCACAAAAGCTATCATTGATGGCCTAGTTTATGGGGCTTAAAACATGAACAAAATTACATCTCATAATTTCACATTTCCTTGACAATCATCATGGTGATTGGCTTTAGCTAGGGTTATTGGTTTTGATCATAGGAATTATCTGATAGTCACTAGTTGACCCTCTGAGGTTGACTACTTTTATTTTTCTTTGCATATTCATCATTGCATATCAATGATGCCGGAAGGTATATTCTTAAACAACATCGAATCACCCAAAATTTAGGGCAACCACATCTGGTTATGACTTTTCCCACAATGGAATACATATTATATGATCATGGCATCCGTAATTGTAAAAATCCCTTCCTCTGTTTGGGCAAAAATAGATACATGTCTCAGCACATATTTCACAAATCCCTTCATATGTTGGGAAAAAACAAACACATATTTTTCACAAATCCCTTCATCTATTGAGGCAAAAATATATGCATCATATCACTTTTCACCACTCCCCTTCCCATCATTGGAGAAAAAATGGTATCACATATCACATAACACATCATTCATTTGCAAATATTTTTCAATTGGCTCGTGAGATTCATCCAAAAAATTATTCGTCAATTGAGGGGGTAAGCTACGCAAAAACACAAAGAAATTATTTTATTATTTTTTCTTCAATATTGTTTCCCACATCCCAAGAGAAGCTTCTTCTGCACCTGGCCAAAATGAGTGTCTCATTTTTTGCACTACATTGTATTTCATGCAATGTAGTACAAAAAGGGGCATATGTAGACACCAAAACCAACCCACTTGTCCTCCATCCATACCTTCCCACCATTCCTAACGTCAAAACCTAGCAACTTACCCTCCATCCATACTTTCCTACCATTCCTAACAACAAAACCTAGCCACTTGTCCTTCGCCTATTCTTTCCCACCATTTTTGCCCACTATTCAAATATATTTATATTTATTCATTATATATATATTTAATATTAATATTTTATATATTATATTATATATTTAATTAATATATTTATATAAGTGAATTAATCCCATCCATATGATTTCATTTAGTCCTGTCCATCCATCCACATCAATCCATTCCACACTCTAAATTTTATATCCACCCTCCAATGTGCTTTTATCTCAGCCACACGATTAGTGTCATTGAAATCCTAACATGCCCTAGGTTGGATTATAAATAGAAGTCATTTTGATGGCTCAACCCCTAAGTCTTTACCCTAAGTCTTTTCAAACTAAGTTTTGGAGTCCCTGAGCAACTTGTACCCTGAGATCCCTTGAGTTTTATCTTCTCTTGGTGCAACCGAATACCTCTTCCTCCATTATCACTCACCGTAGTCCTTGCAATCATCGCCATCAGTTTCCCTTAACCAGATATACGTTTGCAACATATTTCCTTAGCCACCAAGAACCTTTGAGTGCTTTCTATCATCAATGAGTGCCTCTGGGTGCCTCCATTTCATCTCCAAGCGCCTTTGGGCACCTCCCTACCAGTCCCAAGCACCCATGGGTGTTTCTTGCAGCTACAGAGCGCCTGCAGGTGTTTTCCATAAGTGCTCTGAAGACCTCCTAGCCTTCTAGAGATGCTAGGGCATCAATGCACCTACCACCTACAAAAAAATATCATAGATCAAAAGATATCAAGTAAAGTAAGGTAAAGCTAGTAGTTACTAATTCATTTTATGCATTTTCATGTGTGTTCACTCCATTTGCAGCGTATAGTTAGGGTTTTATTATTGCTTACAGAGGGCCTCACATTATGGAGCCCTCATAGGTATTATTAATATTTTTGTGTCATTGTGTGTAGATCTGAAGGTGCTACATCAAGCATTGGATAATTGTTTAAGTTGCAGTGGCTCAACATTAGATATCAAGAAGGCCACTCAATTCTGTTGGGATCAAAATGCGCCTGAAGATACCACCAGCCTTGTTTGGTAGGGTTTCAGAGAACCATGACCATATTGTAAATTTGTATAAAAATGGATTCAAGAATCCACATTATAACAATGGAGTTTTTAGGCTCCCCCCATTAATATAAGAATATCTATTGTTCAATTCTTGTATCCTTGTGTTTTATTTATATAGCATTATTTTGTGTTATGTTTTGCATCTTTCAGATTTTATTCTATTTTTTATTTTATTGTATAATTTAATTGTAATGGTCTTACTATATGCAACCATTTATGTCCTTATTGAATAATATTTAACATTTATTATAATATGTTGAGGAATAATATGCCCTTTTGTTTATTAAGTTTGTTATGTTTTCTTGGCTATATTGCACAATTTTTTGTGCCCACTTGGGTAATTTGTTATGCCCACCTGGGGTAGTTCAACATGATTCCAAATTCAATTTGTGTGTACATGGTTTGTTATGACCATCATATTTTTGTATATGTTCCTATTTAAGTCTTATTATGTATAATAATTAGAAGTGAAATTCAGTGTCATATCACTAGTATTAGAGTAGTTCTAATTCCTGTTAGGACTTGGTTTGTAAATATTTTAATTTTTTCTAGGTTATATCAAAAAATATTTGAATTTATTGATATAACATTATGTAACTTGTTATATTTATCCCTAGGCTAGTTTCTAGTGTGGGTGAGATTGATTTTTAAAAAATATGATGACTATGAAAATGGTGCCTGATAATATCATGCTAAAATGAAGCAATTAAAAAATAATCTGTTATAGGATTTGGGAGTGACTCGAATCATATTGTGACACTCATTGAAATATTTTTCAAATATCGATTTGCCTAAATAATTTACCTCCATCATAGATTCAATTATTGGAGGTGTTGATAAATATAGCAACAAAGAAAAAAAATTATTTATTTTGATGAAATCATCTCCACCAATAGCACTTCACAAAAGACAAGTATTAATGTCAAGAGATGACAAACTATGTTATTCTCAAATCAAGCATTTAAATTTTAATCTTATGCCATGTGATACTTTCTTTGGGACTTTTCTTATTTATTGTGGCCTTATTGGATTACCTTTTTATAAATCTAAATTTTTACACATTCCTCTTGAATCTTTTGTTGACAAGAATCTATCAGTGGTTATAAATTCATACCCAAAGGTCATAAATTCATGACAATAATGCCTACAAGAGTTAGGTTTGCAAAGTAAGTAGTATCAATGCTTAGCTAGCCTATCATCCCCCCATATATTCTTGCACATTTATTTCAAGTGCTATGAGTAGTTCCTATCACACATTTTCTTTTATCCACTCATTAAAAGACATTGAATTTTGGCATGGTCATATCATTTTATAATGCTCTATTTGTGGTGAGGAAGAAAGGATTTTGTATTATTAAAATCTTTGGAGGGCAGGCAAATGTTTAAATGCATGTGGCACATGTAGTGCATATCCATATCAATAGTTAGTGTAGTTGGTGACCAAGGTAGACTTAAGGCATTTGCAAGGCAGAAGTTGGGGTTTAAAATCCCTATGCAGTCATTTTTGGAAGGGCAGAACTATTTTCTTTTCAATCGTCAACAATTGCGGAGATAACAAGAAAAGGTGCTAGAGTGTTTAGAATTGTGTGGGCATGTGGCCCAACGGTTGCCTAGCTTCGACTAGATCATAGCAGCAACAACGAGGTCATAGGTTCAAAGTGCAGCCAAGGCATGCCCTATCCATTTTGCACATGGGCCAAGGTACAAGGTATGCATTAATTTGTTTTTATTTAATTTTTTATAGCACCAAGTTTGTGAAGCACTTTAAGGCCACGTGAGTTTAGGTAGCGCCTTGGAAAAGTAGGAAGTCATAAGGTATTTTATAGTTTACATTATTTTGTGCTTTGAAAAATTAAATAAGGGTTGAAGCTATAAGGGTATTGGATATGTTATATTATTTTGTGATTAATTAAATAGGGGTTGGAGTAATAAGGGTTAATCAAGGGATTAATTCTTATAGGTTGAAAATTATCATTGGGAGTTTTTTTTAAAGTGATTGTGAAAGAACTTGGTCTTCTATAAATTGATTAATTTGGAGTTGATAAAGAAAAAATGATTTCTATGTGTTAAGAAATATTTTGATAAGTTTGGAGATAATAAGGTGTACTTGAGTCTTGCTTATTTTTGTATGGTGAAATATTTTTGAGGGAAATAATTGAGTGAATATTTTTTATATGTAACCATTGAGATTGGCCAAGGGGTTGATTGTGATTGAGACAGGTTTTGACGTCAAATATTCATCAAAACAAAAAGTATGGGCACATCTTCCTTGTGAGTGAAATTTTTTTGGATGGGATGTTGTGAAATACAAATTTGGAGTAAAAAGGTTTGTTTGATAATCATTATTGAGTGAGTTCTTATACATGATTGGTGAATTTTGTGAGAACAATTGAGTGTGAGATTGAAAACTATCTTGAACTAGGTTTTGTGAAAGAACATGAGTATCATTGTTATGTGAGATTGGTTGATAAGAATTTTTGAAAATGTTGGAGTAAATATTTCATGTGCATGATTAGGGTCTATGAAAAGATCATGAGTATCATTGTTATGTGAATTTGAAATCATCTTGAGTCAAGACTTGAGATTCATAGTGTGAGTTGTTGGAAGTAAAGTGAAACACCTGGTTAGGGTTTGTAAGCAAGTTGTGTTTCATTGAGTGAATTATTGAATAAATTTGGATGAGCATTATTGATTTAATGAATTAGATTGATAGTTTAAGTTTTGTAAAACAAATTGTTTTTTATATTTGAATTGATTTGAAGAAAAGTTTGAAAGCGATTGAGTTTTTTATGAGTGTGAAACATATTGAGTCTCTAATAATTTTCTATATGTTTCAATGGGTTATATAATATTTTGAGTGAAACTTGATTATGATATTGAAGATCTTTTTTAAAATATATTAAGCTAAGTTTTATATGCAAGTTTTACAATTGATTTGAATAAGCTTTTGTGAAAGTTTAAGGATAAATTTGTGTGAGCTTTTGTGGAAGCTTACAAGTAGATTTAAGGTAAGTATTGGTGAAGACTTGTTGATAATATTGGACAAGTTCTTGAAAGGACATGTGGAAATATTGAGCAAGTCTTTGTGAATACTTGAGAGTAGAATTCATTGATTGATTTGTTCAAGATTTAAGTTAAGGCTTGGAGCAGATCTAGAAATGTTGATTTGTGATTGAGTCAAGCCTTGTATTAAGGCTTCAGGATAGATTTGAGATAGAGATTAAGTAGATTTGTGCTAGATCGAAGGATAATTTTTAGTGTATATTTGAGACAGAGATTGAGTAGATTTGTGCTAGATCAAAGGACAATGTTTAGTGTAGATTTGAGACAGAGATTGAGCATATTTGTGTTAGACCGAAGGATAGTGTTTAGTACAGATTTGAGATAGAGATTGAGTATATTTATGCTAGATCAAAGAACATTGTTTAGTACATATTTGAGATAGATATTGAGAAAATTTATGCTAGACCAAAGGATGGTGTTTAGTGCAGATTTGAGATAGAGATTGAGTAGATTTGCGCTAGATCGAATGACTGTGTTTAGTGCAAATTTAAGACAAAGCTGAGAGTAAGCTTTAGAGGTGATAGAGCAGAGGATAGTAGTCTCTAGAGGATAGAATTCCATCAGCCAGGGCAGTGAGGATAGGTATTCTATGTGAGTACAAAGGTCTTAAGTGGAGAGATATCCATAAGCCAGTGTAGTGGAGGCAGTAGTCTTCCAGATGATCACCAATCAGAGCAAAGGATAAGGAGTTCTCCTGTGGATAGAGATACATGAATTTTATTAGGTAATTGGTGTCTCCTTTAGATATAGGTCCATAAAAATTGTAATAGGTAAGGATTCCCAAGAGATTTGTTAAGAAAATTTTAGTGAAATATTTTTTTTGTGGAGTAGCCCACATTGGGTGAACCACATTAAATTGGTGTCTCTATTGTATGTGGTGATTTGTGCATTTATTTTATTACTACTATTGATATTGCAATTGATATATTGCATAATATTATTTAGGAAATAAAAGTAAAAAGTGGTATTATACTGTTCACCCCCTCTTAGTATAAGCTTGTGTTCATAAAATTGATTGTCGATCAATTCAAAGTGTAGATCTCATCGAGCTAGGTGGTTTAAAAAAATATAGAAGATGCCTTACTTCGAAAATAAAAAACTCATCCATTTTGCCTATCTTATATTTTTCTATTTTTTTCATCCAGCATGCCATTTTCTATTGTTCATTGTCCATTGTCCTTATTTCTATGGTTTGTTGTTTGTTATCCTCCGTTCTATTGCCTGTCATCTATCATCACCCTTTCTATTTTTCATTGTTCGTCATTCCCAACTTTGTTATATTTTTTCTATCATCCCCATTTTTGTTATCCATCGTCCATTATCACCTTTTTCTTGTTCATCATCTATCATCCCTATTTTTCCTATCTATTGTTCGCTATCCATTGTATCCATTTTTGTTGTTTGTCATCCATTATTTATATTCCCATTTTTTGTTATCTATCATCCACCTTTTTGTTGTTCATCATCCACCATCATCCTTTCTATTGTTTGTCATATATTATCATCAATTTTATTATTCGTTATCTATTGTTCCTCTTTCTACTATCTATTATTCATTGTTAGTATTTCTATTATCCATCATCTACCATCACCCTTTCTATTACATATCATCCATTGTTCCCATTTTTATTGTTTGTTGTTGGCCATCCCTATGTCTCCTATCCTATCTATCATCCATTGAACCTCTTTTGTTTTGTTTATAGATCCTCTTTATTGTACCTATCCTCCATCATCCCTCTTTTTGTTGCCTATCATTCATCATCCCCTTTATGGTACCTATCATCCGTCGTTCATATTTTTATTGCTATAGTTGTTTTTATTGCTACAGGTTATTCTTTTCCACTATAGGATTTTGTTGATATAGGTCATTTTTCATTGTTGTAGGTTTTTTGTTGCAATTTTTTCACTACTATAATTTTTTCATTACTACAGGTCCTTTTTTGAGGAGAATTAATGTTTTCGATGTAGGAGTATCGATGTTGTTTTAGGTATATATAATGGTGGTATAAGAGGTGAATTTGATGAGGTAAATAAAATTATTTATAATTTTAAGGCAAAAAGGTCCATGATTTAGGTGGGAGTGGTTCACAATTTAAAATAAAAATGATGAAATTATTATCAAAGGAGGTGAACCAACCCTAAAGCATTTTTGCTCATAGAAATTTTGGGCAAATGGGATGATGTCTAGGGTCCCCATATTCACCAATTTCCAATTTTGGAAATCCTAATATTCATGAATTAACAATAATTCACTGCTATGCATAGCCTTGGTTCAATGCCTATATTTATTGGAGATACAAGGATCTTGCATGTCCTAAATCTTGTATGATATTTTAGGCCAATTGTATTTTGTGCTAGTAACAAATGATAGAGAGGACATCAAAATTCTAAATCAAAATCCACCTCAACAACCTCTTCCCATGGGAAGTTCATTGAAAAATTAATCATTCAAACTTAGCCATTGATGTATTCTATAAATGAATCATGATGGTTCCTTTTTGGTTAAATGGTGCTTAGGTCTCATAGGTATGTAAGCATCAAAGGTTTTTTTGAAATTTTGGACTATATCCACCTTTGAAAAATATTTCTACGTAGTAGAGTAATATCTATATTTCATTTTAGTACCATTGGAGATTAGAATTAGATTGATTTATAATGATATACTACATGAATCATTTTCTTGATAGTAGATAAAATATTTTAATTGTTGAATACTAGTTAGTAAATAGAATTACAATTGGTGATAATAATTTTTACTCTATTGAGAGTTCAAAATTTTAAATCTTTGTAACTTTTTCATCTAGCCATAAAATTTATCATACAACCATTCGTTCTATGAGTTTATCTTATAGTATAGAAATATGTAGGGTTAAAATTAGTCTAAAATTTATTATTGGGAGGAAAGGTCACCCTAACTAGTGATAACATGTAGTATACCAACCATTGCACTTGCCAAAAATATGGTTAAGCTCACCAATGTGGTGGTTAATAACATATCATTATCTACCCCCTACTCTACCTGCTAGGAAAAATATTAAGTTAATGTGTATAGTTGCTCTTGTGATCTATAGATCATTGTCTATCCAATCTTGGACATGGAGATATGGTTCAAGTACAAGAATATTCCAGAAGAGGATAATGTATCATTTGTTGGAATATATTCCATCATTTGGTAACTATGCCAAGTGTCATGTAAGTTGTACCAATTTTCATAGGTAAAGTGAGGAACAAGAACCCCATCCTCCTATATAATGGACTCATAGTTCCATTCAGAGTGTATAATTCTACTTTCATAATATTACATGTCTTATTCATGTAGATTGTCTATTCTCTCTTTCTCCTAGTAGATGGAATAATGAAAAAACCATAATTGGTATCATAGAAATATTCAAGGGACCTAAAAAGGAGTGCAAGGAGTAGCAACTCCTGCAATAATATTTTGGGATAATTGTTACCATCCGACAACAAGCCCAAAAATAAAAGTGTTGGTTTCTACATCAAAAAATCAAACGCCATTGAAGAAGAGTTGGAGCTACATCTCCAAATAGCAACTTGGTGAATCAAATTACCAAGATAATAATCATATTTAGAGATCATTAGATGTATGCAACTTAGGTGCAAAGGGTTCATTACTTGAATACTTATAGGATAGGAACAATACATTATAAGAAATAATCAAAGAAGCTTATGGCACTTTTATGGGTGAACACCAAAATAAGTGATGTTATAATAAGAAGAAATGGAAGAAAATAAGAGGGCTATAGTGAAAATGTGTGCCTAGAATATGGGACAACCCCACAAAATTGTACCTCCATAAGTATAATTTGTTACACCTAAAAGCTATTTCAGGTCCAAGCAAGGTGTCTTGAATAGATATTCCATATGCTTATAGGCTAGGATCTACCATTTATGTGTCACTTTCTCTTCTTTATGCAATCTAGTAGGAACCTTTTCAATTGGTTATTCTCTACCACATGGGTTTCTATTTTTTTTCTCTTAGGATCATCAACATATTGAGGAATATTTTCTTTGGTTTTTTAAAGGAATGCCAAACCTTATACAAAATAGAGTTCTACATGATTGTTTTGCCATTGATATCTTTTATAATCATCACACAATCATGCCTTCTGGTGGAGTTTTTCTCCCAAGAAATTTGGATTTATGTGTTATATCTATTCACATCCTTTTTCTTGCCATTTGAGCTTCTTTTTGAGCTATTTTCTATGTATCTGACATCACACTAAGTGTAGAATGGTGCATCATCTTCTTGCACAAATTTTGTTAGCTTGAATTTATATTATATTGGACCTTCAAATACAATCTTGCCATGCCTAAACTATTTGGGCTTATTCATTAGGGTACGAAGTTGGTGAAATGATGATGGGGATGAATATGGATATAAAATTTATGTTGTGGAAATATTAAAAGGCAATAATATCTCTATCTCATTTTAAAATCTCTATCTAGCTTGCCAAATTCTTTCTAAATCTATTAGTCTAATCGAGTTGTAAATTATTTTTTGTAGTAGCTTTATTTTATTTACAAAAAGGTATAAAGGACAACTTGTATACTAGCTACTTGTATTATGGCTATACTAATCGTTTATTTACTTGTCGAATATTTACATAAAAATGGTCCTATTTGCTCATGCTCGGTCTAAATTATCTCTTTCCTTTTATCATATACATGAAATCACTTGGCCATTCATCTCTCAATTCAAGTCATCAAATATCTTTGAAAAATGAAATCTTGCTCATCAATGAACTTGGGAAATTCTCCATCAAATCCTCTATCTTTTTACAGATTAATCTCATCCATCCACATTTGTTTGAATTTACTAATAAATTTTATTTAATATTCGACACTCTTTTTATCTTATGGTCAAACCTGAGCCACTAAACACCTCTTCATCTTTCATTGTGGTCCACTAATTTAGTTTGGTTTATGTTCTTAAGATCCTATTGAATTTTCTTCTACTTTTGTGAGTCATTAATCAAGACTTATAGATTGATGTGAACCTTTGATTTTGTTTAACTAGTTGATTTTATTTTTCTCATTTGTATTTATTCCTTTGCCCATGGTATTTATTTGGATTACTAGATCTATCTTGTATAAAACTTGTTGCATTGATATGATTGGCCTACACCCTATGAATAATTGTTTACTACATACATGTCACATAGTAAACTATTCATTAAGTACTTGACATAAGATATTTTTAATCATGCAATTTAGACCACTCATTTTTTGGATATTATAGACCATTTATCTTTGTCTATGTGGCATAATGTACATCGTTAATCTATGTCTTTTGAATTTGGTCCAAATTACTTGTATTTTTCTATAGTGCAATATGTTCTATGCCTTCCTTATTGTAGGTGAGTGTGAGTTGTAGATTTGTTTTGAAATTTTGTATACTTTAGGCTATCAATATTCTCCAACAAACCATACATGTAGATATCCTTCCTTGTATTAAATAAAATAACTCATTTTCCTATCAATAGCCTAAGAATTTTGTCATCATATATCAATGAATGCAAACCAAATATTTTACTTGGAAAATTCATCAGTAATCCTTGCAAACCATAGACTACAAAACACTCATTTAGTAACTATTTCAAACCATATATTCTTCCTTCAAGATATTATGGGCCATTGATCTAAGTGTACTCCCAAAAAATACTTAGTGCAATACACGTGCTTGCTTCCAAATGATTGACCATGGTTGTTTGTTATATTGGCATTGAATGCTTCTACACCGTTTATAATTAGCAAAGACATTTGATGACCTAGATTTCTTTGAGGATCTTGCGATAATTGTAGGCCATGGATGGTAGCATAAATTGCTTGATGCATAGACTAATATGTAACTTTGACAAGTCAAATGAGAAAATGCATCAGGGATTACTTACTACTAATATTAACTTATGATGACTAGATCAATGTAGACTATAGATGATATGAAAAGATATTCTCCTTATAGCTGTGAGTGATGAATTATGACGAACGATGTGGATTGACTTTTGGTAGAAAATTAACGAGAGGGATGGATCATCGGGGAAGATGCATGAGGTTTAATGATGTGTGCACTAAATTATCCACATGGATGAATTTAAATTTAGATAGGAATAATTAAAATGAGCTAATTGAATTTAAAGAAAATAAGAAATTCTTATTAGATGCGAATTATCAAAGGGTTTTATAGATTAGCCAATGACACTAAGTGAATTATTTTAAAAATAGAAAATGTAATAAATTGGACTAACTGTTCAAGAATAATAGGCGAACATGAAAAATTAAAAACTAACAGTGGTGTATTTTTACAAAAAAAAAAAAAAATGTAAAATAAATTTTAATAAGACCTAAGAGGGATGCTTTTAGAAATAGAATGTAGCAACAAACTGGACTAAACATTTTAACAATTAATGAGCCCATGGGTTATTTTAAAGCTTAAAATTAGGGGTATTCTTTATGCTGGAATTTGAGAATCCAACATAGCTCCTACAGAATCTGGTCTATAACTCACATGCTTTAATTCTTCCCCTCCATCAAATCCAACTCTCTATTACCAATTGATTGGGAATTTTATCTACGTAACTTACACAAGATCAAATATCAATTTTGTAGAGAGGTACCTTTCATGGTTTATGAAATAACCTAAAGCAACACATTGAAAGAAAATATTTCTTTTAAGACATATACAAGGTACCATTGATTATGGTTTATAATTTAAGAAGAGTGATCATTTTATCTTCATAGGTTATATAGAAACAGACTAATAATATTGTATTGATAATAAAAATTCCACTTTTGAACATATATTATTTCTAGGATCAACATCTATATCATGGGATAGTTGAAAATAACAAATAGTCATCCAATATTCCACTAAAGTAGAATATCATGCAATAGTTGCAACTATATATTAATTAATATGGTTGAAAAATATGTTTGTAAGAGTGGGTATACCATAAGATAAAGCAACTATGCATTATAACCAAAGAGTATTCAAACTTGTTCATAATATAGTATTCCATGAATGGATCAAGTACATTGACATAGAGTGTCATTTCATTTGCAAACATGTCCAACAACACAACATTCAATTCAAATTTTCTCCTACTCAAGAGCAACGCGCAAATATCTTCATCAAAGCACTTGGATGTATCAAATTTGAATAAATTTAAAAATTTCTCTATAAGAACCTCATGAATATGATGTAATAAGGGGAAAATATTAGGAATTATTACATCTTAGTCCATGTGATATGGTGTAGAAAATAACCATCTATCACAAGGACTATGCATCTACTAGAAGATAAGGATAATTGCATGGTTAGTTAGAAATTTTTTACGTTGTTTATGGGCATCCAATGTAATTAAATACCTATCATTTATTAATGCAAGTAATTCAAATAATTGAGCTATAAAAATGGTACTCCTTGCATTTCTATCCAATTAATCCCATTCATCTTGATCCATACCTATAGAAAGAAATTTGAGTATAGAAATTATCATAATCCATTGATCTCTTTCTACCAAGATATTCTCCATTTTTAGTTTCCACAACTCAATTTTTTTCCTATTAAACTTTTTGATATCCAATTTTCAAATGCTATCTATATAAAATTATTTTTAAGTAAGATCTACAATATGACAACAAATCTCCCACTATGACCAAAAAAACCACTATAAAAAAGTTATCCTCAAACAAGATCAGTTCCAACGCTATATTTGGTACCCAATGTAGAGATCTATGGGTTAATTAGTGTAATCAAGTACATTCAATTTTTTTTATAAATATGATCTAAATCCTTTAATGGTTGATCTTACTATGTAAATAAAAATAAAATAATTTAAAAAACAATAATGAAAAAGAAGAAAATCAAATAATATACACCCTAGGAAATCCTGTTTGGAAAAACCCAACATGAAAAAGGAGAAACAGTTGAATTAATTCTTAAATTAACTCTAAATACAATAATTCATCTCAATATTAGCCATAGCAGCAGTCTCCTTCCTCTCAATCTACTAACTAAATATTGGCTAAGTGCTCCTTTAAACCTTTAGTTAGTATTTAAAATAATTTAAATAATTCAAACCTGGCTAAGATAAGTCCAACAATAAAATAATTTAAGATTACCATAACAATAAAAATCCCTAAAAATTATCACAACATAAATAAACCAACTATAAGGGGAAAATAATTTTAAATAAAAATAAATTGGTCATAAAATTAGATACAAATAATTGTTCAACCAAAACTAATCAATAATAATAATCATAGTAATAGAATACAACATAGGTTAAAATATTTCATTCATAAATTAAGTAAATAAGAATGCTTTTTAAAAAATAAATGAAACCAACTATATAAAAATAAAAAATAAAATAACATTTAATTAAATGATAATAAAAACTAATCGGTAATAGTGGTAAGGGTTTAACGAAGGTTGATGTCAAAGCAAGGGTTTTCAGAGGTTTGAGGAATCAAAATAGGTTTTTATAGGCTAGGGAAAAGGAATGGAGAATATTTTCATGTAAAAACCACCATCAAAGAGGATTAATCTTGTTGGAGGGTCATTCAATAGTAAGGATCATGGCCAAGAATAGGGGACATAGGTACTTCGATACCAAATCCTCCAAAACAAGGAATATCATATCGGATATGTGAAACCCAAGATAGCTTCAATGACTATCAAACACAAGCAAGGAAAATCATAAACACCATTATAAGAAAAAAAAGGAGGATTCTTTGCTTGGAATGGTGAACAAATGTTTACCACAAGAAAAATAAATACTAGTATTAGAAATAACTAAGCACTGGATAGTTGAGAATATAGTTTATAATATAAAACACAACTTGATAGCTAAATTCATGGGTTCTAGACCATCAGTGCACTTCCTCCACACGTGGATAAGAAAACAATAGCATTTGGAAGGAGAATATAAAATTCTAACTGTCCAAAATGGGTATTTTTTTGTAGAGTTCACATCAGTGGCATATCGACAAAAAGTATTTGAGGAAGGAACATATCATCATGGCTAGTGGGACTATTTATGCAACCATAGAAGATGGAATTTGACTTGAGGGAAACCAAATACAGTACCAATATGGGTAATATTATTTTCCCTTACCCTTGAATTTTGGAAATAGGAGGTACTCGAGGCAATAGACAACTTACTTAGTCATTACCAAGGTAGATGAAGAGAAATAGTTTTAGGAGGATCAACAATGTTTGCTAGGGTTTGTGTAGAAATGGACCTCAATAAACCTCTTCTAATAGAGATAGACCTAAAAATAGGGGATTTTTTCTAGCACCAACAACTATATTATAAGACTATTCCATTCAAATGTCAGGTGTACCATGCTCATGGACATCTGGCTAGAATGTGCTCAACAATTAAGGATCCTCAATTTGAACAAGAGGGGACAAAATTAAATATTAGCATGGTGGGCCAATATCTTTAGCAAAAGGTAAATCAGAAGGAAGGGAAAGGCTCAATATACTCAGAGGGCTTCCAAAAAGTAATAATAAGGCCAAACAAAATAAATCAATAGAGTAACCAAAGACAAGGAGAAAATGTAGGAAGAGCAAACAATAGATATGAGATATTCAAATAACTAGAAATCTTGGAAAGAGAAGGAGGTTTTCAAATAGAAGGATTAGAGGAGGATACTCATCAAGTCACACCAGTTGATCAATAATAATACCCCAATATAGTGTTAAGGAACAAACAAGGAGCAGAATCAGATACAACCTCTCTCATGGAAGAGGGTATTCAATCCACGAGGGAGACAATAGGAGGGTAAATATAGTAGAGGATAGTTTTAACTTAGGAAATAGATATGAAAGAAGGAAATGAAAACAAAGAAAATCCTACTTTGAGGATTTAGCAAGTGGATAAAAAATAAAAACTAAACCAATCTATAGGGAGAAAGTCAAACAAGGATAATATGGAGGAACATGGAAGAGATTTATGTTAGAATGGAAAGGTAAAATCGATGGCTGATTTTTTCTCTCCTAATTCTCAATTATATTAATTACATGGAATGTGAGGGGTTTATGTAGTCACCCTAGACAAAAGGCAATCAAAAATATTATCATAGATATGAGTCCAGATATAATTTTGTTATAGGAAACCAAAATGCAAGAAGAGGATTTACAAAAAAATAAATAAGAGGATATGGCAAAAATGAGATATCCTTACTCAATTGTCACAAGGGAAATCAGGTGGATTGACAACTATGTGTAATCACCAACTGGTCCAGCGATAGGGGCCTCTACGAGAGGGGTGTTGATGGTCTGATTAAAAAATAGGAAAAAAGGAAAAAATTAGACTATAGTTAATTTTTATGGAGCATAGATTATCATATTATAGAGGGATCAATGGGCAACCATCCAGACTTTCAGGAACAACTACCCAAAGGACCAATGGATTATGGGGGGAGACTTCAATTTAAATCTTGGAATAGAGGAACAACAAGGAGGTAGATCCATGTTGGAGGAAAAGGATAGGTTTTTTCAGTAATAACATGTCAAATGAATCTAATAGATATTCCAACTATGAATAGCTCCATGACCTGGACAAATAGAAGAAAAGAATGGGAAATAATAAAATCTTTCTTGGATCATTTCTTCATGGGGGAGGAATTATATTTTCATACCAAGCATCAAGTGAGGGTCATGGATAGGCTTTATTCAGATCATTTTCCAGTAAGCCTTACCATAGAAGAAGATAATCATAAATTTGTAGGAACTTTTAAATTTGAGCTATGGTGGTTGAAATATGAGGAGTTGGGGAACCACATAAAGGAATGATGGAAATTAGGGAAACCAATATTTAGGAAAACCCAATTTAAATTCCACAAACAACTAATATGTAAGGACCCAACTAAAGGAGTGGAGTAAACACAAGAATAAAATCACTAGAATCCAAAAGAATGAAATCAAGGATCATAAGGAGAATAATGCTCAAAAGATAAGAAAAGGAACTATTACGAGAGATCTATTGTAATGTGAGGCAGAACTTTTTAGGAGAGAGAAATATTTATAGGAACAAGAAGATATCTATTGGAGGTAAAGATCTAGAGTCACATGGTTAAAGGATGGGGATCAAAACACAACTTTATTTCATAAGATAACAATATCTAGAAGACAATAAATATAATTATAGGTCTTACAAATATGATGGGTCAGGTAAAAACTAGTAGAAGTGAAATAAAAAATATAGCAAATCAGTACTTCCATACTCTTTTTAGTAGCAATGAAAATTTGAATGCAATATGGTAGGAGAAGATACTAGAGGCAATTCTGCAATTAGTCAAACATGAACACAATAAATTATGAATGGAGGAAATTTATTTGGAAGAAACATCGTAGATCATACAAAAAATACAAATAGGAAATATCCTAGGACCAGACGGATTCCCCATTGAATTTTATCAAAATTTTGGACAATTATTTGTCAAGCAGTGGTGGAGGCACTGAAGGAAATCATATAGAGTAAGCAAATATTAAAAGCCTTGAATCATACTTTTATCACTTTAATTCCTAAGGGCCAACCTAGTGAGATAATTGATAATTATAGGCCTATTTCACTATGTGATGTAGTATACAAGATATAACAAAGCTTATGACAAAGAAATTAAAACCTTTTTTACCAAATTTGATTTCAAGTAAGCAAGGTGGTTTTGTTGAAGGTAGACAAATTCTAGATGGAATAGTAGTGGCCTAGGAGGTGATACACACAATGTCCAAGAAAAATGACCTAGGTATTAAATTATATCTTTCTAAAGTCTATAATAGACGAGACTGGTCCCTTATGCAAAGGATTTTAGAAAAAATGGGCTTTACAGAGGGGTGGAGAGATTGGGTAAAAGCATGTACACAAACTACATCATTCCCAGTTCTGGTAAATGGTATTCACTCTCCCATTTCATAGTAGGAAGGGAGTTGAGGCAAGAGGACCCTCTTTCCCATTACCTTTTTACCCTTTATGTAGAGGGTCTAGGGAGACTGTTAAAAAAAAAGAGACAAGAGGGGAGGCTAAGGGATCCGAAAATAAGTTCTTAGATTGAGATAAATCACCTCCAGTTTATGGATGAAATTTATTTTATTATCCAAGCCCATCTCTTAGTATAAAGAAACATAAAATAATTTTTATATGGGTATACTCAAGCTACTAGGCAATATTTTAATGAAAAAATAATCTCAAATAGTTTTTTTCAATACAATGAAGAGGGTGAGAGATAAAATTATAAAATTATTAAACTTCAAGGAAACTCCTTTACCCATACAATATTTAAGAGTACCTTTATATGTGAAGAAAATAAAAAGGAAGGAGTGGAAAGGGTTGATTTATAAACTTAAAGCTAAGTTGAGCAACTGGACACACAAATGGCTAAGCTTGGGAAGAAGGCTTACAATGATTAAATTTGTGCTAAAATCTCTCTTAGTTTATAAATTTTCCATACTTCAGGCTCCAAAGAGAATTATGAAAGATATTGACAAACACACAAGAAAGTTTTTGTGGTCAGGTGCAAAGGAAGAACAAAAATTAGCACTAGTTGGGTGGGAGAATATGTGCCAACCAAAAAAACAAGGAGGATTGGGGATACGATCAACATACCAAAACAACAAGGTACTAGCAATGAATCTATAATGGAGATGGATTAAAGCTACTGGGGGCTAAGAAGTGGCTAAGAAAAAAATTACAAGACTCAAAGTGGAAGGAGAGGGATCTACAATATGGAGAACAATGGAAGAAAGACAAGAGTTAATAAAGCCATACTATTGGCAATTTGAGTTATTTTGTATTGTCATTGATGTCACATAGATCACATTGAGTTTTTGTGGCAAAAGCACTTCATAAATATTTATTTATGACATTTTGGAGAGCATGGATATATACAGGATTTTGTGGCATAAGAGGCATATAATATTTAATTTTTAAATATTATATCAATGGTTTTTCTTAAAACCAATGGTAAAGGTTTTTATTAAAACCAATGGCAAGGGTTTTTATTATAACCGATAGAAGGGTTTTTTAATTAGACCAACGAAAAGGGTTTTTCATTAAAATCAATGTGCTAAGATATATCCAAATGATGATGGATGAAAAGGTTTTTCCAATAAAACCTAGGTGCAAAAAGTTTCATGGAAAAATTTAAAATAACGAAGGAGATATCCCAACTCAAATATAAGAGATGAATTATTAAATATTTATTTAATAATTATAAGGTCTAAATTTTAATTAAATTATCAATCGACATCATTTGAAGGTATTGTAAGGTATATAAATCAAAGAAGACTTTGGTCATTTTGTTTCGGAGATAGGAGAATAATTAGCACATGAGAGAGAGTCATCGAAAGGAGGCAACATAGAGGTAAAATGAAATACTAAACTCAATGGCAAAGACAAAATTATAAGCTACCAAAACTGATGTCACATTGGATAACGTAATGCAATTGGCAGGGCATCATCTTTGCACAGGAGAGGTCTGTCTTCAGATCCCACCAGAAGCAAAAAAAAATTGTGAGAGATTGATTTCATTTTGATAGCCAAACGCAGATATTAAAGGAAGTGTTTGGGATAAAATACCAATGTGGGCTAGTGCTCACGTGGTAAGCGCTTCACAATGCAAGCAAGGAGTAACAAAGTTTGACTCCCGTGAAGGTGTGAAGGCGTATTTATTTTTGGCTAAAACATTGATGATTTCAAAGGTGGTAAAGGTGCATTGATTTTTGGCAATGACATTAACATTTTCGAAGATTGCGGAGGCTATGAACTTCATAAAAAGATATTTATCTCTAGCACATGGTAATTTTTTATATTGCCAAATTTATGGTGCATTAAAATCATTTCCATCAAAATTAGGGAGTCATAAGGCATTTGTTGAAAATAAATGATTGTTGTGTGTGCTTAGGGAGATATAAGGTGTTGAGATATTATTTGTTATTGCTATGTGTAGTTAGGGAGTTATAAGGTGTTGAATTAAATAATTGAAAATTATTGTATGTACTTGTGGAGTTATAAGGTGTGAAAACAAATAAATAAAAGCATAGGTGCTTGTTGTTTATGTCAATGAAATTAAGGAGTTATAAGGTAGTAAAGTGTTGAACATGTATATGCCCTAGTGCATGGTTTGATTATAAAATTAAACTAGGAACTTGAGACCTAGTTAATTGCTACCTTGAGTTAGAATACATGAACATGAGTTAGGGTTTGAATTTGAAGACAAACTGCTTGATTATGTGCCTTGACTATTGAGTGGAATTGGATGGATTAGAAAATCAATTTTATGGATAAAATTGATGCTTCAGTTCATAATTTCTTTAGTGGAGTTCATTGAGAGTATTGCCACTATTGAGGAGGTTTTTTCTATTGCTTTGAGGATAGTATTTTTGGTTACTTTTTGAGTACATTACCTCTATTTGAGACCATTGATGAGATCATTTTCTAGTCACTTGTGGATACATTTATCTTTAATTTGAGGAGATCGTTGTTGGCTATTTGAGAGCTCTTTTCTTGAGGGAGTTGTGCTTGTTGCTTAAAATATTATTGACATTGCATGAGGAAGATATTATTGAGAACCTATTGCTATTACTTGTGGATATTGTCCTTGGTTGGTTGAAGTCCTCATTGTTATTGCTTAGAGAGGTTTTCATTAGAGAGCTCATTTACCATACATTTGAGGGTATATTGTTGAGCATTGTTGTCATCCATTTGATAGAGTATTTGTTATACATTGTTGAGATAATTTTTGATCATTGTTATCATCCATTGAAGAGTACATTGCCATTCATTGTTGAGTTCATCATTTAGCCTTGTATTCATTTATTTGTGTTTGATATTTGAGTGCTACTTGAGAGTGATTGGTTGAGCCTTTGAGAAGGATTTTGGGATAAAATTTTTGGATGGATTTGAGATAGCTTTTGGGCATGATTGGTTGAGCCTTTGAGAAGGCTTTTGGAATAGAATTTTTGGATAGATTTGAGATAGATTTTATGCATGATTGGTTGAGCCTTTGAGAAGGCTTTTGGGACAGATTTTTGGACACATCTGGGACAACATTTGAGCAGGATTGTTTGAGCATTTTTTAAATACTTTGAGGATAGATTTGGGATAGAATTTGAGCATCATTGCTTGAGCATTTTGTGAAGGCTTTGAGGACAAATTTAGAAAATCATATGAGAAGGATTATTTGAGCCTTATGAGAAGGCATTGAGGCAAAGTTGTGAGCAATGATAGAAATATAACAAAAATAGAAAAATATATCAACACTAGTTGCCTAGATGAGCAGTTCAATGGAGTGCCTAGCTGAGAAGATCAGTGGAGTGCCTAGATGATCAGATCAGTGGATAGCCTAGCTGATAAAATTAGTTGATAGCCTAGCTAAGTGATCAGTGGATAGCCTAGTTGGGTAGATTAGTGGATTGCCTAGCTGAGAAGATCAGTGGATAGCCTAGTTGAGCAGATTAGTGGATAGCCTAGATGAGCAAATTAGTGGATAGCCTAGCTGAGCAGATAAGTGGATTGCCTAACTGAGCAGACCAGTGGATAGCCTAGCTGAGTAGATCAATAGATAGCCTAGATGAGAAGATCAATGGATAGCCTAGCAGAGTAGATCAGTGGATTGCCTAGCCAAGTATATTAGTGGATAGCCTAGATGAGAATATCAGTGGAGGGCCTAGCTAAGCAGATTAGTGGAGCCCACCTGAGCAGATCACGATAGCCTAGCTTTGAGCAGATCAAAGTAATCATTTGTATTAGTATAAGGATCCCTATTTATTTGTAAAATATTATAATGATATTATCTTGTGGACTAACCCATATTGGGGGAACCATGTTAAATGTCATGTCTCAATTGTGTGTGGTGATTTGTGTAGTTGATTACTATTACTATCTATGTTATTAAGGCAAAATGTTGTTTTTGGTAATTACAATTGAGGACACTAATTGATATTTGTTTGGAAAGAAAGTAAAAATTGGGTGCTATATTATTCACCCCCCTCTCAGTATAAGCTTGTGTTATTAAATTGGTATCAAAGTGGGTTCCTTCAGAAAGGCTAATAGCTTAAGGGCAAATTCTACACAAACACATATGGCTTCATAGAATGGATCATCTAAAAGTAAGGCTCCACTGTTTGACAGTAACAATTATGCTTTCTGGAGCATGAGAATGAATAACTGCTTGATATCACAAGGATATGAGGTATAGCAGATGGTTGCAAAAGAGTATAAGGTTGAAAGTGATACAGAGACAGATAAGACTATCAGAAAATTTGTTGAGATCAATGCAAATGCAATGAATTGTATACTAAGTGGGCTACGTAAGACAAATTTTGCAAAGGTCATGGTATGTAATTTAGTTAATGAAATGTGGACCAAGTTGTGGAATAACTATGAAGGAGATTCCAAGGTAAAATTGGCAAAACTACAAACTCATAGAAGAATATCTGAGGAATTGAAAATGGAAGATTCTAAAGATATTGAAAGTTTTTACTTCGAGTTGATGATATTGCTAACACTATGAGAAGCCTAGGATTTGAGATGAAAGAATCATATGTTACTCAAAATATTTTGAGATCACTTCCCATGAATTATGATGCAAAAGTTTCAACGATAGAAGAAACAATTAATATCGACAAGCTAACAATGGAAGAACTACAAGGAACTCTCACAACTTATGAGATGAGGATAGATAAGCATCAAGCTCCAATAAGAAATTGCATTCAAGGCTTCAAAGAAAAATAAAGGGAAAGATCCAAAGATAGATAGAGATTTAGATAATGATGAGGAAGTTAACTTCATCAAAAGGAAAAAGGACTCAAGGAATTATAGGGATATGAAAAAAGTCAAATGCTACAAGTGTGGTGATTATGGTCACTATGCAAACAAGTTTCCACATGAAGAAAATAGTGATGATGAAAAACAAGGTCACAAAAGAAAAGAATAAGTAAATCATAATCCTGACAAAAATGATAGGTACAAGCAAAGCAAGCATGAGAAGAAGAAAAGTTTTCGTAAGACAAAGAAAACTTTCTACATTCAAGAAGAAAATGATAGCTCAGATCATAGTGATAGAGACAAGTCAGATGATGAAAATTAAGAACATCTATTCCTAGGAATAGAAGATGAAAGAGAAAAATTCTTTGTGTGTGGTCAAAGAGATCACAAATTAGGATATTGTAATGGCTTCAGTGATAGTGAATATGAAATGACACATCAAGGAAATAGGCATGGTCAAAGAATTAATGAGAGTTTGTTTGCTATAGAATATGATAATGATCTCAGTGATAGTAAATATGAAGAAGTATCCCTTTTGGTAATAGAAAAGGAAGAGGATGAGTTAAGAAAATAAAAATTAGAATTCAAAAGGCTAAAATAAGAAATCAGGAATCTTAAAAACAAGATTCGAATAGATGTCAGAGAAGAACTACTTTAGACACTCAATAATCTAAGAGATGAGCTTCAAGATACAAAAATGATAAAGAAAAGGATGAATAAAGAACTAAGGGTAATAACGACAAGACATGACACATTAGATGAAAAAGTTCAAAAATGAGTGGAAACATATTTTAAGGTTGTATCTTATTTCCAATAAAAGTCACACTCAAAAGGAAAGGAAGTTCTAAAATATGAAAGCAAGGGAGCACCTAAGATTCATGAAGAAATTTCCAAAGCTCCTATGTCTCAAAATATCTAGTTTGGATCTTGTTTTGAGATAGGTGAACCAAGTTCAAGAGGTGAAGAAATTCTTGAAGAGAAAAGCAAGGAAGAAGTGAAGGAAGAGGATTTAGATACTACAAGGAAGGATCAAGGATACAATGCACAAGTCAAATATGATCACAAGGATAATGGTCAAGAAAGGTATGAGGAACCAAGGTGTGAACAAAGGGATTTCCAAGGACATTGTTTTTCTTGTAATGGATTTGGACACAGGGCTATACACTGCAGGGTCTATGGATCAAAGAAGTTTGATTTTGCTAGAAGGAACTTCAAAGGAAGAAGATATGTTTTTCAAGGACATTGCTTCTTATGCAACATGATTGGTCATAGAGCTTCTCAGTGCAAAGAAAATGAGAAACATGGTTTTGTTCTTAGAGCTATACAATTTAGATGTCATGGTCATAATGATTATGAAAACAAAACCTCACAATACAAGGTTTAGGAAAGGAATAGATATGGAAATGATTTCAAGAAAGAATTCAGAACATGGGCACCATCCAAAGGCTACAATATCAAGTGTTTTAATTGCAATAACTTTGGACATATTGCAAAATGGTGTAGGACTCAATTCCAAACAGGTTCAAGGCAAGAAGTTCAAGTAGTCTCAAGGCAAGAAGGTCAAATAGGTTCAAGACAAGAATATCAAGTAACTCATCAAGAAAAGGATATCATAAATAAGTGGAAGGAAGTTGACAAAGGAAAGGAACAATGTAATATGGGAGTAAAAATACTCCCACCCCAAAATTAATCACCTCAAGAGAGAAGGTGGTGGGGGGGCTAATATTAAGAGTCATATATTTTAGCCCCATAGGTATCCCTTTTTGCCATTTATGTCAAAGGGGGAGAGATTTGTGTAAGGGGGAGAGCATTGAGTTAGGGAGAGCAGCCTCCAAAGAGACCATTGAGATAGGGGTAGTAGCCTTCATAGAGATTATTGAGTCATGGGGAGTAGCTTTGATTCTCAAAGATGGTTTTTACAGTGATTGTGGTGTTTTGCATTAGAGGTGTTGCCATCAATGACAAAGGGGGAGATTGTTGGGAATTTGAGTTATTTTGTGTTTTCATTGATGTCACATGGATCACATTGAGTTTTGGTGGCAAAAGCACTTCATAAATATTTATTTATGACATTTTGGAGAGCATGGATATATACAGGATTTTTGTGGCACAAGAGGCATATAGTATTTAATTTTTAAATATTATATTAGTGGTTTTTATTAAAACCAATGGCAAGGGTTTTTATTAAAACCAATGGAAATATTTTTTAATTAGAACAAAAAAAAGGGTTTTCATTAAAACCATTGGAAAGTGTTTTTCATTAAAAACAATGTGCTAAGACATCTTCAAATGATGATGGATGAAAAGGTTTTTTCAATAAAACCTAGGTGCAAAAATTTTCATGGTAAAATTCAAAAGAACGAAAGAGATATCCCAATTCAAAGATAAGAGATGAATTATTAAATATTTATTTAATAATTCTAAGGTCTAAAGTTTAATTAAATTATCTGTCGATGTGCAAAGGTTAGGGTGGCAAATCAAAGTTTGCCGACATCATTCGAAGGCATATAAATCAAAGAAGACTTTGGTTATTTTGTTGTAGAGATAGGAAAATAATTATCGCATGAGAGAGAGTCATTGAAGGGAGGCAATGTAGAGGTAAAACAAAATATTAAACTCAAGGGTAAAGACAAAATCGAAAGCTGCTAGAACTAATGTCACACTGGATAATGTAGCACAGTTGGCAGGGCATCATATTTGCACAAGAGAGGTTTGTGTTCGAATCCCGCTAGGAGCAAAAGTTTTTTGTGAGAGATTGATTTCATTTTGACAATCGAGCACAAATATTAAAGGAAGTTTTTGGGATTAAATTCCAACATGGGCTAGTGCTCACGTGGTAAGAACTTCATAGCACAAGCAAGGAGGAACATTGTTTGATTCCTGTGAAGGTGTGAAGGCGCATTGATTTTTGGGAAAAACATTGATGATTTTGAAGGTGGTAAACGTGCATTGATTTTAGGAAAAGACATTAATGTTTTCAAAGGTTGTAGAAGATACAAACTTCATAAAAAGGTATTTATCTTTAGCGCATGGTAATAGTTGATATTTCCAAAGTTGTGGCGCATTAAAATCATTTCTACCAAAATTAGGGAGTCATAAGGCATTTGTTGGAAATAAATGATTGATGTGTGTGCTTAGGGAGATATAATGTGTTCAGATATTATTTGTTATTGCTATGTGTATTTAGGGAGTTATAATGTGTGAAAAAAAATAAATAAAAGTATAGGTGCTTGTTGTTTATGTCAATGAAATTAGGGAGTTATAAGGTAGTAAAGTGTTGAACATGTATATGTCCTAGTGCATGGTTTGATTATGAAATTAAACTAGGAACTTGAGACCTAGTTAATTGCTACCTTGAGTTAGAAGACATACACATGATTTAGGGTTTGAATTTGAAGACAAATTGCTTTATTATGTGCCTTGACTATTGAGAGGAAGTGGATGGATTAGAAAATAAATTTTATTGATAAATTTGATGCTTGAGTTCATAATTGCTTTAGTGGAGTTCATTGAGAGTATTGCCACTATTGAGGAGGTTTTTTCTATTGCTTTGAGGAGAGTATTGTCGGTTACTTATTGAGTACATTGACTCTATTTAATACCATTGAGGAGATCATTTTCTAGTCACTTGTGGATACATTTGTTTTTCATTTGAGGAGATCATTGTTGGCTATTTGAGAGCTCTTTTCTTGAGGGAGTTGTGCTTGTTTCTTGAAATCTTATTATTGCATTAGGAATATATTATTGAGAACCTATTACTATTACTTGTGGAGATTGTCCTGGGTTGGTTGAAGTCCTCATTGTTATTTCTTGGAGATATTTTCATTAGAGAGGTCATTTTCCATAGATTTGAGAGTATATTGTTGAGCATTGTTGTCATCCATTTGAGAGAGTATTTGTCATACATTGTTGAGATCATTGTGGATCATTGTTGTCATCCATTGAAGAGTACATTGCCATTCATTGTTGAGTTCATCATTGAGCCTTACCTTCATTGATTTGTGGTTGATATTTGAGTGCTCTTTGAGAGTGATTGGTTGAGCCTGTGAGAAGGCTTTGGGATAGAATTTTTGGAAATATTTGAGATAGCTTTTGGGAATGATTGGTTGAGCCTTTGAGAAGTATTTTGGGACAGAATTTATGGATATATTTGAGAGAGCTTTTGTGTATGATTGGTTGATCCTTTGAAAAGGCTTTTGGGACATATTTGTAGATATATCTGGGAAAACATTTGAGCAGGATTGTTTGGGCATTTTGTGAAGGCTTTGAGGATAGATTTGGGATAATAGTTGAGCATCATTGCTTGAACCTTTTGTGAAGGATTTGAGGATAGATTTAGGACAACATTTGAGAATCATTGATTGAGAATTTTGTGAAGGCTTTGAGGAAAAATTTGGGACAACATATGAGAATGATTCTTTGAGCCTTGTGAGAAGGCATTGAGGTAGATTTATGAGTAGTGAGAGAAATATAACAAAAATAGAAAAATATATTAACATTAGTTGCCTAGCTGAGCAGATCAGTGGAGTGCCTGGCTGAGCATATCAGTGGAGTGCCTAGCTGAGAAGATAAGTGGATAGCCTAGTTGAGTAGATCAGTTCATAGCCTAGCTAAGTAAATCAATGGATAGCCTAGCTGAGCAGATTAGTGGATTGCCTAGCTAACCAGATCAGTGAATAACCTAGTTGAGCAGATCAATGGATTGCATAGTTGAGTAGATCAATGGATAGCTTAGCTAAGTAAATAAGTGAATAGCCTAGCTAAGTAGATCAATGGATTGCCTAGTTGAGTAGGTTAGTGGATAGCCTAGCTAAGCAGATCAGTGGATAGCCTAGCTGAGTAGATCAATGGATTATCTAGCTGAGTAGATCAATGGATAACCTAGCTGAGCAGATCAGTGTAGAGCCTAAATGAGCATATTAGTGGAGCCCACCTGAGCAGATCAGGATAGCCTATATTTGAGAAGATCAAAGTAATCATTTGTATTGGGATTAGGATCCCTATTTATTTGTGAAATATTATAAGGATATTATCTTGTGGACTACCCCACATTGGGGGAACCACATTAAATCTTATGTCTCAATTGTCTGTGGTGATTTATGAACTTGTTTACTATTGATATCTATGTTATTAATACATACTGTTGTATTTGGTAATTGTAATTAAGGACACTAATTGATAGTGGTTTGGAAAGAAAGGAAAAATTGGTTGTTATACTGTTCACCCCCCTCTCAATATAAGCTTGTGTTATTCACATACCTATACTCACAATTTGGGGATGGAAAGAATGCTCTATTTTGGGAGGATTCATGGAATCAATCTCAACCAATTATTTAGACATTTCCAAATATGGAGAGTTGGAAAGCAGATCTCCAAAATGTAGGGTGTTGGAAAGCCTCTTACTATATTATATCGTGGAATCAACATGTTCCAAACTTACTACAATGGAAAAATCCTCAAGAATGGCCAGTGAAAGGATAAAGGAACTAACAAAAAAATTTAGAGACATATCCAAAGACACCTAAGTAAGGATGGTTCTAAGAGGGATATACTTGGATGGGGAGGGAGCAAGTTGGGTATATGAGATTACCCTATCACCATTTCCATGGATATTTTTTTAGCAAAAGGAAATATGGCCAAAAATTAACATTTTTCATGGCTGATTAACCATAGAAGGTGCTTGACATTTGATAATTTGAGAAAAAGAGGTTTCTACGGGCCTTCCAAATGTTTTATGTGTGGAAAGACAAATGAGACCTTGAATCACCATTTTTTTGGGTGTTCTTTTGCTAAAGACACATGGATCAATTGGTAGAGGTAGACGAGATAACATTGGAAATTTTTTTAGAGCCAGGAAAACATTTATGAGGCATAGAAACAATGCAACTTTAATATTTAAACAATGAAAATGGTATGGAAGCTGGGACCTAGTTACACATGGTGCTAGTTATAGCTAGAACTAAATGCACACATATTTATATTAGAGCATAGAATAAGAGAACAAGTATAGGATAGGATTATGATTATGGTAATGGACACACTATCTATTAGATTATAGGAGGAAACAAACATAGAATGGAGGAAGTGACTATTCTACGAAGCTTTGGAATAATTGTAAAATAAAAAAAAACTAAGGGTTGGATGTGCAGGTGAGATCTCCTCGAATAACATAGAGTGGGTATCACCTCCCAAAGAGTGGGTGAAGGCAAACACAGATGGGAATTCTACTAAAAAACCTAGAAAAGCTGGTTTTGGTATTATCATATGAAATTGTAAAGGAGAATAGTTGTATTGGAGAGCATAAGGTATGGGCAAGACAAAAAATAATGAAGCAAAAGGACAAGTGATATTATCAGCATCAATGATAGCTACAAATATATATTTACATAAGCTATTGATAGAGATAAAATCTCAGGTATGGGCTAGAATCTTAGATTCGATAAGACCCTTTCGAGTGCTAAGAATTAGTTAGAGAAGGAAGGTGGAAGCAATTCAAAAGAATTGGCAGGTTTTTTAATATTTTTTTTATTACACATATCAAGTGATAGGGAAATAGGGTGGTAGATTATGTAGTAAAATAGGGGAAAAATGGAAGGAAAGGAAATATGTAGAGTAACATATGGAAAATCAAATAAGATAGTGCTAAAGAATCCAAGGGATGCGAGAGGTGGTACAAGAAAATAGCAGAATAGGAAGAGCAGATAGTGATTCTAATGAATCTATCACAGTTAGACCATGGAGCAAAAAAACATGAAGATAGATGGATGGTCTACAAAATTTAGGTGAATGAGAAAATTTGGAATTCAACTATGGTAATAGTGATGTGTATGGATATCTACATTATGGTGGTCTTAGGTGATGTTTTCAACAAACACACCTATATAATGTTTATGGGTAATTTATGAGCTAGGAGGGATTGAACGAGGATTTTCTTTCTCCCTTGTTTCCTGTCAAAATCATTTTACTTTGTAATGCAGCTTCTATAAATATAATATATATTTTTTATTTTAAAAAAAATATATGATAATAAAAACAAAAAATAACAAAAGTAGAATAGAGACAAGGACCTTCATTTATGGGATCCATTGTAGATATGATGGTAGTGTTAGGGTTTTTATCACTATATGAGGGTTGGTGACACTACTATTTAGGGCCACTCATGTATTAATCCATACTTGGTAGGGGGTCTATTTCAGTTTAAATATTTGTGCTTGGTATTTTTGGCATCTTTGATGTCATGTTGAGGATAGAGAAATTGGTGGATATTGAGTTGTGACCAAGGAGTGTATACCAAATGGGACTACTAAGGAGGGAACACTGGATAGGATAAAATGGAGAGTGGTATCTTGGAGTGGTAACAATATAAAAATTTTCTCATGTAGAAATCTCAACTAGTAGCAAAGAAAAAGGTGAGCAACAAAATGAGACGAGGTGGTTTTCATTTGGTGAAGGTCACAGATGTGACTATATTTGGTTGTATGAAGGGTGTGATGAGTAGGATATAGTTTAAATTCCATAAAAAGGGTTAATTTTAGTTAATATGGATTCTATAAAGAAGTGGTAGAAGGAACAGTGCAAGATAGTGTAGCAATTTTTAAGCATTAATTGTTTTAGGATTATGGTTTAGAACTTCATCAATAACACCACTTGGTTTGCTTGTGAATTAAGGGAAACCATATTATGGGTGGTATCCTTATTTGGAATAAGGATTTTAGGTTTTTTTCCATAGTTCATTGTGCCCAATATGGTGTTTTATGTGTGAGTGGTAGAGGGATTGTGCATCAATACATGAAGTTTATAGTTGGCATAATGCCTCTATCACTAACACAATAATGTAGCTTACTTCTTAACATATATACCTTATATGATATCATGAAGGATGTGAGATAAATATTTTATAAATATTATGGTTGAAATAGATAGGATTGATACCTATACCTTTTACCATTAACAGTAAGCATGACATACTTTTGAATTATAGGAATTTTGCTTATTTTGGTAATTATGGGTATCTCATGGGATTCAATGCATAAGAAATATTCCATAATGTTGGAAATTTTGAGTCCCTAAGCTAAATTTTTTTCATTGATGTCAAAAGAGAATTTAATGTCAAAAGGATCTATGAAGGATTTTTGTGAAAACCAAGGCAGAAAAAATAAAAGGTTTTTCTTTAAAACCATGGACAACATATTTGATCTGGGTTTTTCTTAAAACCCAAGTTGGGCCTTCGTTTCATCAAAAAATGTGCCCCGATGATGGAGTTATTTGAGTTTTAATATTTGGTTTAAATTTTAATTATTTAAAATTTAAATTTAAATGTAAATTTTCCCACCGACGTCATCAAGCAAACATAAATTCATATTTTCAACGACATATTTGAAGTGTTTTAAACACTATATAAAGGGGTGGTAAATGAATCAAAGTTTCATCCTTGCTCTTGTGATAAATGTTTGGCATTCGAATAAGTCTATGAGCTCATGCAAATTTTGAGAAGAGAAGCAAGAAAGAAAATGACAGCGCTTGGAAAGTCAAAAAGTGGTGGGAAGTGTGGCACATTGGCAAATCATTTTGGCTAAGGGAAAAGGCAACACAAACACCAGGGATCAAATCCCTTGGATGGTGTTTCAAAATGCATGTGGAAAGCACTTCGATGCTTTGTATTTTGCGGAAGGTGGAGGAAGGTTTAAGGCACTTTGGGCCTTTGTCTTTCTAATGAGCACCTAGCTCATGTGGAATCTTAACCGCGGCTAAGACGCTCGAGGTGTGGAAAGTCAAGGGTTCAAATCCCCTTGAGGATGTAATTACATTTTACATTTAAATAATTTTTATTATCCCTAAAGTTTGGGGTTATAAGGTAGTTAATGGAAATTAAAGTTTGTTATTAGGGCTGTGATTATTATTGCAAAGCATAATTGGTTTATGATTTATTGGATGGTTATGGAGAATTAATTTTAGGAGAAATAAGGAGTTTTTTTTAAAAGAAATTTTGAGAGGTTTATTATTTTTGATAAGGGTTTGAATAAAAGGGACTTTTGTGGATGTGTTTATTTTTTATTTTTTTATTTGTGGAGGTGGATGTGTTTATTAATTTAGAGTAAAAAGGGTGTAATTTGAATAATGCTTTATTTTGTGATTATTTGAATTTCGTTAACCCTTGTTTAGATTGGAAAGGAAAGTTGTGTTTAAGGGTGGCAAATTTTATGGACAACTTATTGGCATTAAAAATGTATGGGCACATTCTCCTATTGATTATTTACGATGGTTGATTTCTAAAATATCATTGGAGAGAAAAGGATTGATTGTGGTTTCCTTTGAGAAAATTATTGTATGAATGCTTCAAGGTTTTTTGGTTTGTGAGTTGTATTTAAACCTTGTTTTATTAGCATTATTGTTGAAGCCCATTGATGATGAAATGAACTTGAAATTGAGTTAGAAAATAACATGAGTATCATTTCTATGTGAGACTTGTGCTTGAGCATTGTTGGAAAACATTGTTGGAAAAATTTTGAGTTGGTTAATACATGCTTGGACTAGGGTTTGTGAAAAATGATTGTTCCTTGAGGTGATTGGTTGAGTTGGTTAATACATGCTTGGACTAGGGTTTGTGATAAAGGATTGTTCCTTGAGGTGATTGATTGAGTTGATTTGATTAAAACTAGTCAAGTGGATGCATGTAGTTGTTCAAGTTCCTAGAAACAAACTATTCAATATTCTTATTTGAGATTGATGTTGATTTAGGTTGAGATTGAAATTGATTTGAGTTGAGATTGAGGTTGATTTGAGTTGAGATTGAGGTTGATTTGAGTTGAGATTGAGATCTAAGTATAGAAAATATAGAGTCTCTAAAAATTATCTTGATGTTTGTATTGAGTTGATATTGGGATTTGAGTATAGAACATATAGAGTCTCTAACAATTCTCTTTATCCTTCTATGAGATTGATTTGAGATATTAATTGTACATTGAGATTAGAACATATTGAGTCTCTAACAATTCTCTTTATGATTCTATGTGATTGAAACAAGTCTTTGAGAAGACTTGTGTACTATTTTGAGTTAAGCTTTTGTGAAAGCTTGCTATGCAGATTTGTACAAGTTATGTGTGAACTTGTTGAGTAGATTTAGCCATGTTTTGTGTGAACCCGTTGAGCATATTTGGACAAGTATGAACTTTTTGAGCAGATTTGGATAGGTTTTGTGTGAACTTGTTGAGAAAATTTGGACAGGTTTTGTGTGAACCTATTGGGCAAATTTGAGCAGGTTCTAAGTAAACCTATTGAGAAGAATTATACTAGACTGATTGTACTATATTTAGTGCAAGATATTGAGCAGAACTATGCTAGAATGACTGAACTATGATTGGTACAGTATTGAGAGAGAGCTTTGGAGGTGATATATTATAGAGGAAAGAGTCTCAGTGGATAGAGATCCAGTAGCCAAGACAATTGAAGATAGATTTGAGTGAGGAGTCTTCAAGTGGAGAGAGATCCACAAGTCAGTGTAGTAGAGAGACAAAGTCTTCTATAATATCACTAGCCAAAGCAGAAGGGGAAAGAGTTCTCCTGTAGAAGATATCCATGAACTTGAGATTAGGGGACCAACATATCCTTTGGATAGAATTCCATAAACATTGTAATTTGGTAAATATTGCTAGGAGATTATTTGAGAAAAATTTAGAAGAAATATTTTCTCTGTGGAGGTAGCCCACACTGGGTGAACCACATTAAAATTTGTGTCTCTATTGTGTGTGATAATTGGTGCATTGATTTGGTTATTGTTATTTATATTGCCATTGATTATATTGATTAATACTATTTGGGAAAGAAAAGTAAAAAGTGGTCTTATACTGTTCACCCCCCCTCTCAGTATAATCTTGTGTTGTTCAATTGGTATATGAGTTGGTTCCTTCAGAAAGGGTTTAATGGATTGAAGTAAGATCTTGCAAGAACATAAATGGCAAAGAAAGGCAAGAGTAAAAGCATGAGACATAAGAAGAAAAAAACACCTATGGTAATGAAATAAATGGAAGATGAGTTTAATATTGTTGTGTTGGGAGGACACATGGAAATAGATTCAAGTAATGGAGAAATATCTAGACTGATAAATTTTTTGACCAGTTGTGGAAAGACATGTCATCATGTAGCTTATTGTTCACAAGAAGGTGAAAAGTATTTTGTTTGTGGTCAACTTGGTCATGATGCAAGTTATTGCAATGGGTTTTATAGCAATGAAGATGAAGATGATTCTCTTATATTTGGAGTTCTAAAGAATGAGTCAGAAAAGTATAACAAGAATAGTCGAAGCAAGTATCAAGAAGAAATTCCACTTTGGAAAATAGAAGAAATTGAAGAAGAGGAAGATTCAGATAAAGAAAAGGAGGAAGCCACTCTTAAGGAACTTGTTGAATTTAAAAGAGAAAAATCAGAATGGAATGCTTGAATACAAGAAGATGAGAAATGTAAGATAAAGCTTCTACAGGATATATTTGACTTGAGAGATAAGGTTGAAAAGGTAATAAGAGTTGAAAAATGTATGGTTGAATAGTCAAAGGTAAAAGAGATAGAATGTGAAAGGCTCATTGTTACTTTTGAAGAATTAAAAAGGGAGAACTCAGGATTAAGGGTCCAATCTCAAGAAGATGAAAAAGCAAAAGCATGGTTTTTACAAGAACTCACCAAGTTCAAAATGAAAGTTTAAAAGACAAAAAAAATTGAAGAAGGTATCATTGAAAAATTAAAGAAAAAATATCTAGAGTGTGAAATATTAGAGCATGAATAGTTTCACTAAGGATGGAAGTAAAAGGCTCTAATAATAAGCTACACAAGTTTGAGAAAAATTCAAGGACCTTGGAAAGGACTATCAATGCACCAAGATAATCAATCACCATAACAAGACATAGTTCTAAATAAGAACAAGGGAGACAAGAAGCATAAAAAGGAGAGCCAAGCTACTATGCGGATAATGCAAGTAAGTACTTAATTGACAGTGATGCTAGTTTTTTCATACAATGATAGAGATGAAATATTATTTGTGGTTGAAGAAAAATATCCAGTTATTCTCAAGTGTTTTAGATGTGGTAAATTTGGACATCTTGAAGATGATTGCACTATGGGTGGATATAGTTTCAGTGATGATGATTTTGAAGATGCACTTGGTAAACTGGATGAGAATATTCTAATGGCATTATAAGAAGAAGCAGTGAGTGATCCAATAGAAGATAAATCAAAATAAAGGAATGACATGGACAAAGGAAAACAAATAGAGGAATATTCAATAGATAATGGTTATAATCTGAAGGGAGAACTTATATATGCTCTTGACATAGTAAATAAGGCAAGAAAGCAACACTCAAAACTGGAAAGTCAATTTCAAGAATGTGATGAAGAAAGATTACTACTCATAGAGGACTTATAAAAGTCAAAGGCTAAGCCAAGCAAGTTCAAAGATAAGTTAGAAGCAAAGATCCGAATGTAAAAAGTTAACACATGAAGTTACACTACTAAAGGAAGATCTAGAGGATTCCAATAATAAGATATACAAGTATGTAACCAGTGAAAATAATGTGGATAAAATAGTCAGGATACAAAGAGGAGCATAAAACAAAGTAGGTCTTGGTTCTAAATAGGTTCAAAAGAAATGGGTAGAAAAATCTACTTCAGGTCTTGAAGAAGAAGGTACTTCAGAAGAAGGATTCTCAGAGATAAGTGAAAGTGAAAATGAAACTTCTAAGGATGTGTCAGATTGTAGTGATTCCAACAAGGACAATGGGCACAAAAGATTAATATGGAACAACAATCAAAATAGGAGACCAATGAGGTTTGGACAAGGAAGCTTTAATGTAATATGCTTCTCATGTTAAAGGTTTGGGTATATGGCTTCACAATGTAGATCACATGAAAGACAGGTATATGGGAGAGATCGACTTTTCCAAGGATATTGCTATTCATGTAATGAGTTTGATCACAAGATAATGAATTGCAGAATTCATGATAGAAGAGGATATGGCTTCACTAGGAGAAATCCTAATACTGTTACACATACAAGGAATAATAATATTTAAGTGTTACAAGTGCAATAATGATGGTCACATAACAATATGGTGTAGAGTAAATATTCTAGAAATAAGCATGAACAAGAACAGGAACATGAACATGAATAGGAATAGGAATATGAACAAGAAAAGAAACAAGAACATTGAACAAAAACAAGAAGATGAACAGGAATAGAGACTCAAAAAAAGAAAAGAGACTCAGAGAAGAATGAGAACAATAACATGTATAAGAATAGGAACATGGATGAGAACAATAACAGGAACATGAACATGGATGATGACTTGGAAAGAAACAATGAGAGGATTCAACAAAAAGGAAGAGGAAAATACAAAGGCTGAGAACATTGCTTTTAGGGAGTAGAAATAGTCCCACCCCAAAAATTAACCACCTCATGTGGAGGTGGGGTAGAGTCTAAGCTAAGAGGCTTAATTCTTAGCCCCGAGCCCCAAAGGTGACCCTTTGCCATTGATGTCAAAGGGGGAGAGAATTGTGTATTATGGGGAGAGTTTTTGGATATGATGAGATGTTGAGCAAGATGCAACAACAGTATTATCATTGTCATCAACACAGTCAGTCAGATCGATTGATGCAGTGGACAGGAGTTAAGAGGTTCTTCAGAGCATGTATAGTGGTTTTCCAAAAGATAGAAGTGGCCCATTTACTAAAAATCAAAATAAAATCACAAGGAAGAAAACTATCGCAATATCGCGACATGTTGAGTAAGAAAGAAAAACTGTCGCAATATCGCGACATGTTGAGAAGAAAGCAAAACTGTCACGATTTTGTGACATGTTCAAAGAGAAAGCGCAAGCAAGCAAAACTATCATGATTTCACGACATGTTCGGAAAGAAAGAGCAAGCAAGCAAAACTATCGTAATTTCACATGTTCGGAGAGAAAGTGCAAGCAAGCAAAAATGTCACGATTTCCTGACATGTTGGAAGAGAGAAAGGAAAGTAGAAAAAGTGTCACGATTTTGCGACATATTGCAAGAGAGAGAGTCTGAAAGAAAAAGTGTCACGATTTCGCGACATATTGCAAGAGAGAGATTTCGAAAGAAAAAGTATCACGATTTTGCAACATGTTGTAGGAGAGAGAGTTCGAAAGAAAAAAGTGTCGTGATTTCGTGACATATTGCAAGAGAGAGTCCGAAAGAAAAAGTGTCGCAATTTCGTGACATGTTGTAGGAGAGAGAGTCCGAAAGAAAAAGTGTCACGATTTCGCGACATATTGCAGGAGAGAGAGTCCGAAAGAAAAAGTGTCGTGATTTCGTGACATGTTGCAGGAGAGAGAGTCCGAAAGAAAAAGTGTCATGATTTCGTGACATATTGTAGGAGAGAGAGTCCGAAAGAAAAAAGTGTCACGATTTCGTGACATGTTGCAGGAGAGAGAGTCCGAAAGAAAAAGTGTCGTGATTTCATGACATATTGCAGGAGAGAGAGTCCGAAAGAAAAAGTGTCACGATTTCATGACATATTGTAAGAGAGAGTCCAAGAGAAAAAGTTTTGCGATATCGTGACATGTCGAGTTTTCGCGACCCAAAGGCAAGAGAAAGAGCTAAGGAGAAAAAGTGTCATGATATCGTGACATGTTGGGTTTTCGTGACCCGAAGGCAAGAGAAAGAGCAAAGGAGAAAAAGTGTCATGATATCGCGACATGTCGGGTTTTCATGAACCGAAGGCAAGAGAAAGAGCAAAGGAGAGAAAGTGTCACGATTTCGCAACATGTATTTTTGTGACTTAAGGAGGAGAGAGAAAGTAAGAAGGCAGAAGTGTCGCGATATCGTGACAAAAGTAAAGAAGAAGAGTATGGAGGCGAAAGTGTCGCGATATCATGACATGTTGAGTTTTTGTGGGTACAAGAAAATAGAAGAGTACGGAGGTGAAAGTGTCACGATTTCGTGACATGTGTTTTCGTGGGTACAAGCAAACAGAAGAGTACAAAGGCAAAAGTGTCACGATTTTGTGACATGTGTTTTCACGGGTACAAGAAAACAAAATAAGCAAGGAGGCAAAAGTGTCGTGATATCGCGACATGTGT
Source organism: Wollemia nobilis (assembly GCA_028583015.1). Lineage (NCBI taxonomy): Eukaryota > Viridiplantae > Streptophyta > Pinopsida > Araucariales > Araucariaceae > Wollemia > Wollemia nobilis. The sequence continues at coordinate 358,593 of JAQPPZ010002623.1, forward strand.
TTTTGTGGGTACAAGCAAACAAAAGAAGCAAGGAGGTGAAAGTGTCGTGATATCGTGACATGTGTTTTCATGGCGAAATTCGAGAAGAAGACAAAGAGGCAAAAGTGTCACGATTTCATGACAGGTCATTTTGGCACGAGCTAAGAAGAGAACCCAGCCAAAATAAGATATGTGATAGTTAACTAAAGTTATATGGTAGTTACAGGTGTAGTTGCAAAAGAAAATCATGCAGCTAAAATAAGAAGAGTTAACTGAAGTCGAGTACGTCAGTTATAGGTGCAGTTACAGAAAAAAATCATGCAGCTAAAATAAGAACAATGAACTAAAGTCAGAACGATAGTTACAAGGCTAGTTACGGAGTGTAATCATCGAGCGGCGATTAAACTGAAAGTCATCAGTTGAAGACCAAACTTGAGCCGTAACTATTAATAGGATGCATGAAAGAATACTATGAGATAAAGGAGTTACATATAGAAGTTTCTATTAATAAGCTGCATGTGAAAATATGGAAGTTAAAAATAGAATCAATTTTTTTTTATAAAAGGAGGTCTGCATGGAGAATTATAGGGGGCTGAAAAGAGAGCGAAAGAGCTACTGAAATAGGGTGAAAGTGCTACAAAAAGAGGGTTGGAAGAGTGTTGTAAGAGAGCATTAGGTAGAGCCATGAGAGTCATAAGAATGCAGTAAGAAGCACAATAAGAGGGCTATAAGAGGGATATAAAAGTACAGTAAGTAGAGCCTTAAGTGTGTGTGATGTTTTGGTGAATAGTGAGAGAGGTTGGGTTAGCAATAGACCAGTTAGGGTCTTGTATAAAGCAGAGGCATTTTTATGTCAATCTTATAGTTTCAAAATTGCAGTCCAAGTTGGTGCTTGGAATTAGGGGTTGGTGCTCCTTTCTATTGGTGCAGATAAATCAGGGGTTGGTGCTCCTTTCTATTGGTGCAGATAAATTAGGGGTTGGTGCTCCTTTCTATTGTTGCAGATAATCAGGGGTTGGTGCTCCTTCTAGTGGGTGCTGGTAAATTGATTGTAAAATTGATATTTTGCAAAGGCTAGATTTGGATGGGAGTCCAAATAGTCAATTTTTGAGGAGTAGCCAAAACTGGTGAGCCTCGATACATCTTGTGTTGTGTGATGCTCTCTTGTTATATTTGCTTTATGTGGTTTTAAGTTTTCATTGTTTTTGCTTTAAGAGTTGAAGTTTTTAAGTTTTAAAGAGCCACACTGATTCACCCCCCCTCTCAGTGTCATTGTGAAACTAACAATTGGTATGAGAGCCAAGTTCCTGAACAAATCTTAACCAGCTAGGGTGATCTTGGATTAGTACACAATGGTAGGTGGTGAAGGCTTCTCATCAAACAAAGCACCATTGTTGGACGAAACTAATTACACATTTTGGAAACTTAGGATGCAAACATATATTTGTGCTTTGGGATATGACATTTGGGATTCAGTAGACAGTGGATACACAATACCCACCACTCCTCCAACCGATGTTGTCGGTAAGAAACTATTTGAGAATAACTCTAAAGCAAAGAATGCTATCATGTGTGATTTAATGGACAACGAACTGATAAATATTATGAGTTGTAAAATGACAAAAGACATATGGGACAAACTAAAGAGCATTCATGAAGGATATGGCAAGATCAAGGAGGCTAAGTTACAAACGCATCGAGATCAGTTCGAAGCATTAAATATGAATGATGATGAGAACATAGAGGCATACATGCTGAGAGTTAATGGAATCATTAATGCGATTAGAGGACTCGACGAGGAAATGGAAGATGCTATCATCGTGAAAAAGGTACTAAGATCTCTTCCCAAAAGATTTGACTCTAAAGTTTCAGGAATAGAAGAAGCTAAAGATCTAAATACTTTTAGTATGGATGATATGCATGGTTCTTTGACTGCATATGAGATGAGAATAGGAAAAACTAAATCCATAGACATAGAAGTTGCCTTTAAAGCACATAAAAATATAAAATCAAAACAAGAATCTGAGGAAGAAGAGACATCAGATGAAACGAAAGCAAAATTTGTTCAAAAACTAAAAATGGCAAAAGGAAAATACAGAGGTAAGTTACCGTTTAAATGTTTCAATTGTGGAGGCATTGGGCATCTTATAGCTAAATGTCCACTTAATGAGAAGAAAATAAGTGATGAAGGATCGCACCAAGAAAGAAGTGACTAGAAGAACAAAACAAATTTCAGAAAAGGCAACTTCAAGAAGAAAAGTTTCATCTCCAAGAATGTCAGTTCATCAAAAGACAGCTACAGTGAGGATTCTAAAGAGGAAATAGGTGAAGTTCTTTATATGGCACTCAAAGAAGAAAAAATAGAAAAAGAACAAGTATGTGATGAAAACCTAGAGGTTGAAGTAGATCTAGAAGGTGATTTGATCGCTGCACTTGAAGAGTTGGGTTTAGAAAGGAAAAAGAACAAAATACTGTCCAAGAAGTTGGAAGAATATGAGGGTAATATTGAAGATCTCTTCTTACAAATTCATAAAGCCAAGAAACTAGAAGAAACCTTGAAGTCAAAGATCAATGAGAAAGAGATTGTTTGCTACAAACAAGAAGAGGAGATTGTGTTATTGAGGAAACAACTAGAAGAGGCCAATACAAATCTCAAATTTGAGAAGAGCACAAAGCTACTAGATAAAATGATAAGGCAACAAAGAAGCCCCATGTGTAAGCTTGGTCTTAGATGTGAAGCTAAACAACCTTCATCTTCTAAAGTTGCAGAGAAGAAGAAATCCACTGCTGAAGGATCAAAGTAAGAAAAACTTGAAGCTGAATCCTCAAAAGGAAGAAAATCTCAAAGGAGATCTATAGCAAAGCAACCACAACAAAAGAGGTTCTATCACTCTCACTTTATTCATAATAATGCTTTTAATGGCTATTGTTTTAGATGCAACCATTATGGTCACAAGGCAATTTATTGTGGATTGAATAATAGATCAAAGAGTTATGCTGGTAGAAATACATCTACTATTTCGGTTGAACACCATGTGCAATGTTTTAAATGTAATGGTCATGGGAACATAGCAAGGTCTTGTCCAAGAACTTTTGTATCTAATCTAATGCAAGACAGTAGATTTCATCAGATGCAAAGAATGAAACACAAACAGAGAAGAAATCATGTGCATCAAAGAAAGGAAAATAATCATCCATCAAGGATGTACAAGAGACAACCACCCAAGAGAAATGTTCAAGTTCACTAAAAGGGTCAAAATAGGGATGTAGTTGAAAACCTTCAGCCTAAGTTCAAGAAATATTGGAGAAAGAAAGAAGAGAGGAAATCGTGTCTCCTTGGACTGAAGGAGATTACTCCTCTATTGCACTAAGCAGCTATAGGTAGCACATCCTTAGGGGGAGCAATGTTAAAGTTTTATTTTAATGCTCCTATGTATTATTTGGATATTTGAGGATGAAAGGAAAGTAGTCGGGGAGTTGTCGTATAGTTGTCAAAATGTGTTTCAGTTCATGTAGATGTTTGTGGAGATAGTATCAAACTGATGTGCTTCAGCAGAACAACATGGTGAATAGCTAGGTTTTTGATGCAATAGCTGATAGGCATTATCTGAGATAGAACATGCAGCACAGGTCGATGTGTCATGGAAGAATAAGCTTGCAGGTGCTAGTTTTGAAGCCTGTAACATTCCCAATATGTAGATAAAATAGAATCTATGTTGTGAGTTGGAAGGCATGCATGTCTTAACCAAAAATACAACACATCATGTGGTATAAGAGAGCATTAATTTTCTCTAAAAGAAGTAGCAGTTGTCAAAGAAATACCAGAGTCAAAGCAAAGAGTGGCACTAGCACCCAGTTGGTCAAGAGTGCAAATTGGCACATGCAAGGCAAAGACATTGAGTAGCCCTGACATATGCCCTAGCAAGAAGCAAAATATCGAGTGTTGATGACTATGCATAGATTGAGGTTCCAACGCTAGGTGTAACGGTCCACTGTCAATACCTACGTAGACGATGAAAACATTCATGGCAGCCGTTAGAAACCAAAGACTTTGAGCTACACAACGGATGCGAGGCAAAGTCATTAGTCACGAAGGAGGTGGCAGTCAAGAGGCTAAAGAAAATTGTGGAGATTGTCAATGTTAAAGTTGATAAAGGTAGGGAATGAGTTATAAGCATAGTGGTTGAAGCCCATTGGTTGTGAAAGAATTTGAGTACTACTTGAGCATGATTGATTGAGCCTTTGAGAAGGCCTTTGGGAAATATTTGAGGACAGTGTTGGGACAAATTTCTAGAGCAGATTTGGGCAGGTTTTGTATGAGCTTGTTATTCAACATTGGACAAGTTCTATGTGAGCTTGTTATTTAGCATTGGACAAGTTCTATGTGAGCTTGTTAAGCAGGTTCTATGTGAGTCTATTGATAGAGTACAGAGGACAGAGTACCAATGGATATAGATCTAGCAACCAACACAGTTGTAGATAGATCTGAGTGAGGATTCTTCAAGGGAGAGGTCCACCCACCACCCCAGAAAAAAAAAAACTTCTTCAAAAAAAAAGTGGAGAGAGGTCCACCAGTCAGTAGTGGATACCTTAGCAATAAATTAGGAGTGGTCACGCTTCCCAAGAATTGACTAGCTATCGAGACCACATTCTCAAGGGGAGCATTTGATTATCTTTTTGCTCATATTTGTAATTTTTGCTAACTGTCATAACGTGTGCCTAAGAATGTTGTGCATGGACTCAGGGGGAGTCTGCAGCAGCCCTTTGGTATTATTGTCAAAGGGGGAGAAGATTTATAGGAAATTGCACGTGTGTTGCCAACAATTCCAAAGGGGGAGATTGTTGAGCAAGGTGTAGCAATAGTATTGTCATTGTTGTCAACACAGATTAATGAGATCGGTTGATGTAGTGGACAGGAGTTAAGAGGTTCTTCAGAGTATGTACAGTGGTTTTCCAAAATATAGAAGTGGCCCATATACTAAAAATCAAAAGAAAATCACAAGGAAGAAAATTATGGCAATATTGTGACATATTGAGTAAGAAAGAAAAACTGTCGTGATATCATGACATGTTGAGAAGAAAGCAAAACTATCGCGATTTCATGACATGTTCGAAGAGAAAGTGCAAGCAAGCAAAACTGTCATGATTTCGCGACATGTTCGAAAAGAAAGAGCAAGCAAGCAAAACTATCGCAATTTTGCGACATGTTGGGAGAGAAAGCTCAAGCAAGCAAAACTGTCATGATTTCGTGACATGTTGGAAGAGAAAAACGCAAGCAAGAAAAAGTGTCACGATTTTGTGACATATTGCAAGAGAGAGAGTTCAAAAGAAAAAGTGTCACAATTTCGTGACATATTGCAGGAGAGAGAGTCCGAAAGTAAAAATGTCACGATTTCATGACATGTTGTAGGAGAGAGAGTCTGCAAGAAAAAAGTATCACAATTTCATGACATATTGTAGGAGAGAGAGTCAGATAGAAAAAGTGTCATGATTTCGTGACATGTAGGAGAGAGAGTCCGAAAGAAAAAAGTGTCACGATTTCGCGACATATTGCAGGAGAGAGAGTCCGAAAGAAAAAGTGTCACGATTTCGTGACATATTGCAGGAGAGAGAGTCTGAAAGAAAAAGTGTCACGATTTCGTGACATATTGCAGGAGAGAGAGTCCAAAAGAAAAAGTGTCGCGATTTTGCGACATGTTGTAGGAGAGAGAGTCCGAAAGAAAAAGTGTCACGATTTCGTGACATGTTGTAGGAGAGAGAGTCCGAAAGAAAAAGTGTCACGATTTTGTGACATATTGCAAGAGAGAGAGTCCAGGAGAAAAAGTGTCATGATATCGTGACATGTCGGGTTTTCATGACCCGAAGGCAAGAGAAAGATCTAAGGAGAAAAAGTGTCACGATATCACGACATGTCGGGTTTTCACGACCCGAAGGCAAGAGAAAGAGCTAAGGAGAAAAAGTGTCACGATATCACGACATGTCGGGTTTTCACGAACCGAAGGCAAGAGAAAGAGCAAAGGAGAGAAAGTGTCATGATTTCGTGACATGTCACATTTTCGTGACTTAAGGAGGAGAGAGAAAGTAAGAAGGTAGAAGTGTCACGATATCGCGACAAAAGTAAAGAAGAAGAGTACGGAGGCGAAAGTGTCGTGATATCGCGACATGTTGAGTTTTCATGGGTACAAGAAAATAGAAGAGTACGGAGGTGAAAGTGATGCAATTTCATGACATGTTGTGTTTTTGCGGGTACAAGAAAACAAAAGAGTACAAAGGCGAAAGTGTCACGATTTTGTGACATGTTGTGTTTTCGTGGGTACAAGCAAACAAAAGAAGCAAGGAGGCAAAAGTGTCACGATATCGCGACATGTGTTTTCGTGGGTACAAGAAAACAAAAGAAGCAAGGAGGCGAAAGTGTCGCGATATCGTGACATGTGTTTTCACGGGTGAAAGCCGAGAAGAAGACAAAGAGGCAGAAGTGTCACGATTTTGTGACAGGTCATTTTGGCATGAGCTAAGAAGAGAACCTAGCCGAAATAAGATATGTGATAGTTAACTGAAGTTATACGGTAGTTACAGGTGCAGTTGCAGAAGAAAATCATGCAGCTAAAATAAGAAGAGTTAACTGAAGTCAGTATGTTAGTTACAGGTGCATTTACAGAAAAAAATCATGCAGCTAAAATAAGAATAGTGAACTGAAGTCAGAACGACAGTTACAAGGCCAGTTACGGAGTGTAATCATCGAGCGGCGGTTAAACTAAAAGTCATCAGTCGAAGACCAAACTTGAGCCGTAACTATTAATAGGATGCATGAAAGAATACTGTGAGATAAAGGAGTTACATATAGAAGTTTCTATTAATAAGTTGCATGTGAAAATATGGAAGTTAAAAATAGAATCAAAATTTTGTTATAAAAGGAGGTTTGCGTGGAGAATTATAGGGGGCTGAAAAGAGAGCGAAAGAGCTGCTGAAATAGGGTGAAAGTGCTACAAAAAGTGGGTTGGAAGAGTGTCGTAAGAGAGCGTTAGGTAGAGCTATGAGAGCTGTAAGAATGCAGTAAGAAGCGCAGTAAGAGGGCTATAAGAGGGTTGTAAAAGTGCAAGTAGAGCCTTAAGTGTGTGTGATGTTTTGGTGAATAGTGAGAGAGGTTGGGTTAGCAATAGACCAGTTAGGGTCTTGTATAAAGCAGAGGCATTTTTATGTTAATATTATAGTTTCAAAATTGCAGTCCAAGTTGGTGCTTGGAATTAGGGGTTGGTGCTCCTTTCTGTTGGTGCAGATAAATCAGGGGTTGGTGCTCCTTTCTGTTGGTGCAAATAAATTAGGGGTTGGTGCTCCTTTATGTTGGTGCAGATAAATTAGGGGTTGGTGCTCCTTTCTATTGTTGTAGATAAATCATGGATTGGTGCTCCTTCCAGTGGGTGCTGGTAAATTGATTGTAAAATTGATATTTTGCAAAGGCTGGATTTGGATGAGAGTCCAAATAGTCAATTTTTGAGGAGTAGCCAAAACTGGTGAACCTCGGTACATCTTGTGTTGTGTTATGCTCTCTTGTTATATTTGCTTTATATGGTTTTAAGATTTTATTGATTTGGCTTTAAGATTTGAAGTTTTTAAGTTTTAAATAGCCACACTGATTCACCCCCCCTCTCAATGTCATTGTGAAACTAACATGAGATTTGATATTTGAGAGAGCATTGAGTCAGGGGGAGCAAAGTCCTAGGGGGAGCAGAAAAGAAGGTCAAAATTAAGTAAAAGGATTTGGGTTGCCATCATTGAAAAATGGGGAAATTATTGGACATTTTGAGTCCCTAAGCTAAAATGTTGTCATTGATGTCAAAAGAGCATTTAATGTCAAAAGGATCTATGAAGGGTTTTTGTGAAAAACAAGGCAAAAAAAATAAAAGGTTTTATTTAAAATCATGGACAACAAATTTGATCTGGGTTTTTCTTAAAACCCAAGTTGGGATTTTGTTTCATCAAAAACGGTGCCCCGATGATGGAGTTATTTGAGTTTTAATATTTGGTTTAAATTTTAATTATTTAAAATTAAAATTAAAATTTAAATTTAAATGTAAAGTTTCCCATTGACATCATCAAGCAAACATAAATTTATATTTTCACTGACGTCTTCGAAGTGTTTTAAACACTATATAAAGGGGTGGTAAATGAATCAAAGTTTCATCCTTGCTCTTGTGATAAATGTTTGGCATTCGAATAAGTCTATAAGCTCATGTGAATTTTGAGAAGAGAAGCAGCAAAGAAAAAAACAACGCTTAGAAAGTCAAAATGTGGTGGGTAGCAAAACACATTGGCAAATCATTTTGGCTAAGGGACAAGACAACACAAACACCAGGGATCAAATCCCTTGGATGACGTTTCGAAAGGCATGTGGAAAATACTTTGGCACTTTGTATTGTGCGGAAGGTGGAGGAAGGTTTAAGGCAGTTTGGGCCTTTGCCTTTCCAACGAGCGCCTAGTTTGTGTGTAATATTAGCTACGACTAAGACACTCGCGGTGTGGCAAATCGGGGGTTCGAATCCCCTTGAGGAGGTAATTACGTTTTGCATTTAAATAATTTTTATTAGTCCTAAAGTTTGGAGTTATAAGGTGGTTAATGGAAATTAAAATTTGTTATTAGGGTTGTGATTATTATTGCAAAGCATAATTGGTTTATGATTTATTTGATGGTTATGGAGAATTAATTTTAGGAGAAATAAGGAGTTGTTTTTAAAAGCAATTTTGAGAGGTTTATTATTTTTTATAAGGGTTTTAATAAAAGGGACTTTGGTGGATGTGTTTATTAAATTGGAGTAAAAAGGGTGTAATTTGAGTAATTATTTATTTTATGATTATTTGAAGTCCATTAACCCTTGTTTAGATTGGAAAGGAAAGTTGTGTTTAAGTGTGGCAAATTTTGTGAAAAACTTATTGTCATAAAAAAGGTATGGGCACATTCTCCTATTGATTACTTATGGTGGTTGATTTCTGAAATATCATTGGAGAGAAAATGATTGATTATGGTTTCCTTTGAGAAAATGATTGGTTGAATGTTTCAAGGTTTTTTGATTTGCGAGTTGTATTTTAACCTTGTTTTATTAGCATTTTTTTTGAAGCCCATTGATGATGAAATGAAATTCAACTTGAGTTAGAAAAGAACATGAGTATCAGTGCTATGTCAAACTTGTGATTGAGAATTTTTGGAAACATTTTGAGTTGGTTAATACATGCTTGGACTAGGATTTATGAAAAAGAATTATTTCTTGAGGTGATTGGTTGAGTTGAGTTGGTTAATACATGTTTGGAATAGGGTTTTTGAGAAAGGATTGTTCCTTGAGGTGATTGATTGAGTTGAGTTGATTAAGCCTACTCAAGTGGATGCATGTGGTTGTTCAAGTTCCTAGAAACAAACTATTCAATATTCTGATTTGAGATTGAGGTTGATTTGTGTTAAGATTGAGATTGATTTGAGTTGAGATTGAGGTTGATTTGAGTTGATATTTAGATCTGAGTATATAACATATAGAGTCTCTAACAATTCTATTGATGCTTCTATTGAGTTGAGATTAGGATTTGAGTATAGAACATATAGAGTCTCTAACAATTATCTTTATGCTTCTATGATATTGATTTCAGACATTGATTGTACATTGAGCTTAGAACATATTGAGTCTCTAACAATTCTTTTTATGATTATATGTGATTGAGACAAGTCTGTGAGAAGAATTGTGGACATTTTTGAGTTAATATTTTGTGTGAACTTTTTGAGAATATTTGAATAGGTTTTGTGTGAACCTGATGAACATATTTGGACAAGTTCTATGTGAACTTGTTGAGAAAATTTTGACAGGTTTTGTGTGAACCTATTGAGTAGATTTGGACAAGTTTTGTGTGAACCTGTTGAGCATATTTGAGCGGGTTCTAAGTTAACCTATTGATAAGAATTGTACTAGACCGACTGTACTATGTTTAGTGCAATAGATTAAGCAGAATTGTGTTATACCGACTAAACTATGTTTGGTATAGTATTGAGATAGAGCTTTGGAGGTCACAGAGTATAGAGGATAGAGTCTCAGTGGATAGATATCCAACAACCAGGATAATTGAAAATAGATCTGAGTGAGGAGTCTTCAAGTGGAGAGATATCCACAAGTTAGTGCAATAGAGAGACAATGTATTTTAGAAGATAACTAGCCAGATCATAAGGGGAAAGAGTTCTCCTGTGGAAGAGATCCACGAACTTGAGATTAGGGGATCAACATCTCCTTTGGATAGAAGTCCATAAAAATTGTAATTTGGGAAAGATTCCCAAGAGATTATTTGAGAAATATTTAGAAGAAATATTTTCTATGTGGAGGTAGCCCACACTGGGTGAACCACGTTAAAATATGTGTCTCTATTATGTGTGATGATTGGTGCATTGCTTTGGTTATTTCTATTGATATTGCCATGAATTATATTGATTAATACTGTTTGGGAAAGAAAAATAAAAAAGTGGTCTTATACTATTCACCCCTCCCCTCTCAGTATAAGCTTGTTTTCTTCACATAAGAGGATCTAAGAAGCCAAAAAATAAAAGTATGCATTGGGAAGGAATCTATTATTGAAAAATTTATCACCTAATAAATAACAATAAAAGCATGTGTGAGAGGGAATATTAAATGTATAACGTTAAGGCTTGTCACTAGTAACTATTCCTAGGCCTTCAAGGTCATCACTAGGTATACTCAAACTACTCATAACTCATACATTGGTGAAGAGTACCTTTGTCAAGGTTTATTTCCATCATTTTAAAATTTGGTTTCAAATGAACAAGGTTTGCTAGTAGTTCCCTAGTTGACACTTATGCCAAATATGGAAGTATAGATGATGCATGTCAAGTTTATGATAGACTTTTGATTGGAAATTTGGTTTCATGGACTAAAATTTTTGTTGGTTTAACCTAAATGGATTGTTATTCCTTGGTAATGAGGAGTTTGAAATAGGATTTTCAAATTAGAATTTAATTATTGTGGTGGCGTCTATTTTAGTACAATTGGGTCTATGATTTGTTACTAGACTATTATTATTTATGACATACTTTTTAATATTTTGGTGTGATAATAGTAGAAGTAATGTGTTAGGTTTTTATTGTTTTGGATTGAAATGGATATCTAATCATCATATTTTAAAGGGACATGGAATGGAGGATTTGGTTCCTTCTCTAGCATACCCCACTTTGCATCTAAGTTTTCTCCCCTAAGGGATGAGGTCCTAAGTGATTATGTTCCCATTAATAAAGGGTGTTCTTGTAGATGGTGATAAAAGAAAGTGATTACTTAATAAGTGTATAGAAGGGAAATAAGCTTGTTAGTTTTTAGTAGTTGTATGCATCCCATTTTTTTTTAAAAATCATATTTTTCAACTTCCTTATCTAGGTAAACACTTGAGTGATATTGAGTTTTCTTGAAGGCTTTTTATGCAAATGAATAATTCACAAGCATCCTAGGATATGGATGATTTCCATCAAATTTTTCACATTAAATAGATGAAAAACACAGTCCAATGAGATTTACCCTTGGTGAGCAATATGTTTATTGGTTTAATGATCATAATGGGTCTAGCCTATGAAGCACAAGTGTAATGAGGAGGTGCTATATCTTGATTATTAGTAATTGTTATCTTCTAATGGTGGGTGGTTCTTATGGGGCAGATATCTCTATTTGTAGACCTTCAATATCATTACTGCTTGAACGAATACTAGTTATAAAGTTTGATTGATCTTTGGGTAACTAATTTCTTGTCATCATTAGGTATTTAAACCACAATTGTTATCTATTTAATTCTTTGATGTATCTAGTTTTATTATTGCAAGGTACCCTTGTAGAACCCTATTTTCCAAAAAATATAAAATGGAAGAGAATTATACCCAAAGACAAGAATAACATTATGCCCTAAAATGACTTTTTGAATAGTATATTTAACAGAATTTTAATTATTATATGAACATTAAACATTGAATTATTTAGTGAATACTTTGAAGTGATTTTAATTTTGTTTTATTCTCAATCAATACTAGGCAATCCTTCATAAAATTTTAAAACTTCAATCCTATAAAATGTTAAATATTTCTTAACAAGTATTTATAAAACGCTCTAAATTGCTTTCAATATTTTGATATCATATGATTGATTTAATTATTTAAATTCAATCATATTAAGTTTTTAAAAAATAGTTAGATGTGCTAAGAAATAAAACAAATTATAATCCCTATTATTCTTCCCTATATTGAAAATATTAGTTACCACCTTCATCATAACCTTATTCTCCATATCTATTAGTACCATATGAAGTAAGAAGGATTAAAATTTTTAAAACCCTTTTGTTTTAGTCCAAATTCAATATATTAAATTTTATTATTTAACAAAACCATTTTTTAATTATGGTATTGTTGTTGTCTCATAATACACCTACTCATTGGGATAAAAGCCCGATATGCTAGGGGCACCCATACCTCATATAGAGTGACATAGTAGGAAGCATTGTGGGTGAATGGGATCTCCTATAGGACTTTCTTCAGGGTTTTTAATCAAGGTCAAATCCTCATCGAATTTAATCCTTGGTATAGTGGAGCCTTCATGAGATAAGACCAAATTTTCTTGAGTAGTTGTAGGGAAAGGAATTGCAATGAAATTAAAAAGTATAGGAAACATAAAAGGAACAGGAAAGTAAATTATGTAGCAAATTAAACCTAAACTATGGTGGATATGCACCAATAGTAAATTCCCCCTAATTGATCAAAATAAGTGGCCATAAATGAACGCACACAACACTATCAAATAACTAGGATGAACACATTAAATTTCGTACAACCCAAAATTGGAAACACATCAAAGAAAGAGAAAATAGCCAAATTTGTCATAGATTCCATTAATATACCATACATTATTACAAGGAATGTGGCCTCTAGAGGCTTGATGTTCCTTTGATAGTGGCTTAATGATCAATATCTACTTATTACAATCAAGAAGGGGGAATGAAATAAATATCCCATAAATCCAGATAAGAGGCACACATAGACATCTCTTAATGCCTTTACAATACAAATTTGGATCTATTTATAAGCTAGGAGGAAGGTGTCTTCCCTCTAAAATGTTGTGTAGAAGATATATAAATTCTACTCTACTTTACAACCAAAATTCACCTAGGATGATAGTCAACAACATTGAGATCTTTGGATTTAGGGCCATTAATGAATGGGGATTTCAAGCCTTTAGATGATAAATCATCACTAACATATCTTATTGTTGTTGTGTTGATAATGGTTGCACCATTAAGTTCTTGTCATGTTTCTCTTGGAATGCCTTGCTTGTTGAAATAGTAGGTATGACCTTCTTGACAGGGTAGTCTTATGTGTATATTGGGTGGCTACCACACTGACACTAGTTGGCTTTAATAGGCTAGGCCATAAAAATCCAACTTCAATGGCCAATGGTGAGTGCCCTCTGAAATACCCTTTTGCTTGCCTTCTATGTGTGTGTGGTTGCCATGTGTCCTTGACCAAGGTGGGACCTTGTTGGAACCAATTCTAGCATTCATAGGATTTTGATTTTCATGCTACAAGAATACATTTGAAACCAACGAGCTATTATAGGCTTTGTTCGACTTGCCTCATGTTATGTTAAACACAAATATTGCTAAGGAAAAACTACATAACGGGTAAGGAAACCCCAATGGTTATTCTATGATTAAAACTCTAATTTCACTCTCCATATTTATATTATACTATATGTATTAAAATTACCAAGCATGCAAACAACCATTTGTTATGCCTTATGTATACCAGTGCCTAGATTCATTGGGTTGTTATAGAAATTTAACAACAATACTATAATGAACAAAAACAATGGGAAGAGAAAAATTGGTGTTCTTAATCTTATTTGAATATCGTAATAAAACCAAGAGTTAACCAATGAGAGAAAAGTATATAATGCATTCAAATAATGTAACCCATTATACAGTGACACACAATACCAAGACAATGAAATGATAGGAATAAAACTCAGAATTGTATTGATTTATGAAATGTTACATGTAGAGTGGACAAGATGCCTTTAAACTCTCTTTTGCTCAATAGAATACATCAATAAAATGAAGAAGACTCTATTCAAATGATGTAAAATATCTCTCCTACTCTCCTTATTTCAATCTAATAACAAAAGAGTTTTTGAATCCTAGGCTCAATAAGACTGGAAATATTCTCAGCTTCTTGAATGCTTTACTATCATAGGATTCTGCATAGCAAGGGGAGGAAGAAATAATGAATAAAATAAAATAGACACAAAAAGGAGATACAAAAACACAACTATCGGGCACTCAAGTATACTTCTTAACAAAAATGTTATTCTCTAATTGCTTGATGCAGAATCCAGACCTACATGCTTCCTTTTATAGCTGCTGGTTCTTGATTCTATTATTCTTGGTTGAATTTTGGCCCTCCACTTGTCAGCATCTGATTAGACTTCCAAATTTATATAGTTGGATTCCACTTCACTTATTTCCTTGGTTGTGTCTTTTACCTTTGACTTTTTCAAAAGTGTCTTCAGTTTATCCGATGATGGTGGTGTTTGGTGAACCTGTTTCTTTCTTTGTACCTATTTTTTCTTCAACTATTTCTATCATTGTCTTAGGGACTTTTTCTATTACTGTAGGTTCTTGTTGTGAGGAGCTAGCTCCCAGTTGTTGACCTTGAATTTTAACTTCTTTCCCTTTTTGGACTATCTGTAGTCTTATTATTTGTTCAGATATTAATTTCCAAAATCTTGTATCAAAGGTGGTTTCAATCCTTAACATATTCATTTCCTACAAAATTCTATTTTTTTGGATAGTGATAGTGGGACCATTTATTTCGTATTGAAACAACAACATCTCTACAATATTCACCATGAGAGTAGTTTGCTTAATCATCTCTACCTCATCACCATGTTCACATTTGAATCTCTCGATGGTCTGAAGCAATGCTTCTTCTATATCCAAGACCTCTAAGCATTGGTCTAAGGATAAACCGATATCTGCCATTTTTTCCATTGCATAATTTATCATTTTATTCATCTCATCTACCACAATAATCCACCTTCCTCGGTTTGCTCCAAATAGGGTTACTTTGAATAACTTGAATCCAAGCTAAATTTTGCTACCATAATTTATTACCACTTATTTCCCCTGTATTTCCTCAAAATGGTTCCCTATAAAATCTAATGTAGGGTGGATGGTTTCAAAACCTCTTTCTCTTTATTGCAATAATGACAGTATCTCTTGAGAAATTACTTCAATCACTTTCATTTTTCTAAATATATCAAAAAAATGTTTGGCATGGATTCTTACTATCTTTGACATATCCTTCTTCATAGTGTTCAGATAATAAACATGATCTTGGACTTTTATTGTTGGGGGTGGTTGTGCACTTGAAGTGTCCTTTTGAATCAATTCTTCATGTTGCCTACTTATCACTGCTTTTAATTATGCTTTTTCCTTCTCCTCTTGGTCCAATTGTTTCTTGAGTTTTTCAATATTTTCAACAAATTGGTCTATGGCCTGGGCACTCATTGTCTTGACAATTTTTGCTATATCAGTGTCTTTCCTTAGTACTGATGAACTTATTTTTTCCTCATTAGCACTGAAAACTAGTGGGTCTTTCAGAGGAGTGAGATTAATCTCAGCAATATCTGACATAGTTGTCCCTAATTCTGCTCTTTCTGAAAATTGTTCTTCTATATTTCCCATCCTTGCCACTAACTACATTTCTTGTTCATCTATAGCAGTAAAGGTGGTCTGCTCATCTGCTCTTTCCAAAATAATCCTGGAAATAGGTAAAGACAATCTTGGCTTCTTTGCTTCTATAGGAGTTATTTTTGTTTGAATCTTTACTAAGTGGCTTCAGAAAAGGCCACCCAGTCCACCAGTTCTCTTGGGATTCATTTGTATCACTGATGGGATTTTGATCTCCTGTCCCTTTATGTTTATAGAGGTAGGGATGGCCATGGATGCCAATTTCTTCACACTAGTTACAACTAATACATTATCAGAAATGGGAACTACAACTTGAGAGGATGAAGTTACCATTTCTTTGCCTTTGTCTATACAGGTTTGTTGAGGAACCTATTTTGGTGTTGCTTCTATTATGAGTTGATTATTCACAGGGGGCCTAACCTATTGTTCTATTACATCAACAGTTCTAACGGTGACCTCCATCAAGTCGATGTCCTGCTCCTCTATCAATTCTAGCAAGGGGTCTTCTTTGATTACTGGGTCTGTCCTTGGTAAAACAGGTGCTACTACATCCACTAAAACTTCTCTAAGCCTTCTTAGTTCTACTGGGTAGTCATAAGATTCATAAACCTGTGTGCTACCTCTTTTTTCTGGAGGGAAATTATCCCATACTACCCGCAAATCTGATCTTTGCTCTATAGCTTCCAACAAGCTTTCTTCAAAAGCATCTTCCCGGTGTCGTATTCGAGCATACTCTCTTTTTTCCATCATTTTGATGTATGTTCCCTCTGGGTCATAAAATCTCCAAGATACTTCATCGAATCCCATGTTGTCCAATTTGAAAATTCCTTTGAGTAGGGAAGGATATCCAACAAATACATAATCCCCAAAATTATAGGGAACATCGAGCCAGGGGACCTATTGTGGTTGCCCCACAACTAGCCCCAAAACTTTGAGACCCACCGTTCTTCTCATGTTTTTGAGAGTCTTGGTCTCAATGGAGCAATATGTGTACGATAGGATCCATCTCGGATGTATGTAATGCAGTCAAAGATTCCTCTATGTAGCATATTCCGTCTTCAACGGGCTTCCTTGGAAGTATGGATAGGGTTACATGTGATCATGTTGCTTTTCATTGCTATTTCAAGGCGTTATTAAGGGTTTTCTATTTCACATGTTTCATTTTTTGCTTTTTTTTGGATTTTGGTTTTGTTTAATGGAGCTTAGTATGGCTCAATTTTACTCTTTTCAGTTGGTTTGTTTTAAATAAAAAGAAAAGAAAAACTATATATATATATATATATATATATATATATATATATATATATATATATATATATATAATAAGCTTTTGTATTTATACCTATATATACAAAGTTGAAATAAAACATAAAATAAACTTATGTATACATACTTTTTATATCTATGCATAAGTTTATAAAATAAAAATAAAAAATTTAAATAAATAAAAAATTAAATATATATCTTTATATATATTTAATAATAAAAAAATATAAATAAATGAACTAATGATTCATATATATGATAATTATTGTTATTATTATCATTATTAATATTAATATTAATATTAATATTAATATTAATATTAATAATAATAATAATAATAATAATTATTATTATTATTATTATTATTATTATATAATAGATAATAATAACATTATGATTACATACTAATAATAATATATATAAAAAAAACAATAATAAAAAAAATATTAAAATCAAATAATAAAATATATATTATTATTATAATAATATATTTCATATATAGTACAATAATAATATGCATAAAAAAATAATAAATGTTGTTATTAAAAAGAGGACTTTATGTTGGTTTTAGATTCATTTGCTTTATTTAAGCTTTAGAATTTTGGTTTCTTAGTTAAGTTCTAGTTAAGTTTTGGGATTTAATTTAAATTTATTATTTTTATGGTTTAGATTTGGCTATAAAGTTTTCAATAATATTAATATCGTGATATGCATGTGTTTTACAGGGCAGACGATAACATGCACAACACTATCAAAAACATAACACGACAGTAACGGACAACATGAAATACGACGAATGTTTGACATCGGCGGATGCAGAGGCGCAGATGTTCGAAGTCTGGCAGAGCAATGTAGACGTGCAGGGGATTGGCTGCAGTGGAAACCACGATTTTAAATAGCAGTCAATGAGGTTTTCGGGGGAGCTCATGGGTGGTAAACCATTTACAGGCGTTTTTATTGGGGGCAGTTGATAAGATTTTATAGATGGAACGCAGGCAGAAGTTGAGTGACAGTGTGGTTTTATGTGGATGACCACGTAAGCAGACAATGTTCGAGGCAGTGATAAAAGAGAGAATGAAGGAATATCATTTTTATTTTGATCACGGTAAAGTGGAAGAGCAATAACGTGGCAATCACATAGGATTTTCAAGGATAAAAAGGACGACGATTAGTACGCCACGACGTAGTGTAGATAGTTTTCAAGCGATGCAGTGACAGGCCTGGCGACACGCAGTGAAATGGTAGCTCTGAAAAATATCAACACTGACATTGATGGTCCAATACAAAGAATACTGGATTTAACGTGGATAATCGTAGTGGGTAGCTCCAAGAATACTACAACGAGAAATGGAAAATCGTAGTAGACAGGAACGCTGGTTGTGCGCAGTGTAACGCCGATGTGGTTAGATATTATGAACTGGGTAATCGGTAACCGTTATCATGCCGCAGAGAGACACGGATGATGATTTTCAAATGATTTTGGAACTCCTCCTTTGGCCAGAAAGCCATGCATCGGTTACTTTTGATACGGGTATGAAATAAAGAAATAATAAAAAATATATATATAAGGAGAAAGGGCTACAATGTTCACGGAGGGAAAATGGAAAGCACAACAAAGCAAGGGATGTGTTTGTGTTTAATTTATTTGCCACGAATGTCGGGTCGTGCGAATTAAAAAAGGTTCTAAAGTTATTTATTATGAAAATTATAAATATTTTTAAAGAAAAGCAAACTTTGGGAGATGAAAAGAACCACTTTCTCGAGAGAATGAGATGCTTCGAAATGAAGCATTGGAAAACAAAAGGAAATCAAACGTTGCAAATGAAGAGTTGGAGGAAACGAAAAGACAACGTTCGAAGGGGAACGGAAGAAATTTTTTTTCGAAATTTTAAATATGCATTTTAGAGAATGCAGAAAGGGGGGTTGGACCTTTTGAAGGCCAATGCTGTTGGAATGTAACAGGGAATATTTTTAATGCAAAAGCCTTTTTAGAAATTTGGTTTTTGTTTGTCAAAATAGGAGGAGAAATTTTTTTTCATGCTGGATTTTCATTGTCTTATTTTTCTATTTTCAGATTTTGAATTTATAGATAATGTTAATGCCATTTTTTTTGGGTTGCATTAGGCGAATATTTGGGATCTGAAATTTATGTTTGTACCTTAGGAGCTAGCACCTGTTTTATTTTGATTGTGTAAATACAAGTTGGAATATAATAGTTGCATGTAAGAGTTTCTCATATCTTCTGTTTTGCAGGATGGGATGCCATAAAACTAGAAATGCTTTGCATATGTCTGTTTTCAGAATTTAAATTTATTTTTATATTTTATTTTCTGTTTTCGAAATTTTCATTTTGCATTTTTTTAAAACTTCAGGCATTAAAATAAAAACCGTAAAAAAATAAAATGATAAAAATAATTATATGGCTGTGAAGAATGATGTAAAATATATCATACGCAACATATTTGGACTCATTCCGAGATCATGTTGATTTTATATTAATTTTTGAAAATGACTATTTGATGCAGATTTTTATAATTTCGAAAATTCATATTTTTTTTTTATTTTGAAGCCAAATCAGATTTTTTCAGCTTCATACATTATTTGCAAGTATAAGATGATCTTACCTTCATGAAAATATCAATTTCATTGAAGGGGGTCAATTTTATGGCGTTTCACAAGTGATCATTTCCGGAGAAATAAATGCATTTTTCTTCATAAAAATTCTAATTTCATTGAAGAGGGGTAATTTGTCATTACATCAGTGTTTTAAAGCATTAAATTTTATCTCTTTATGAAAATTTTGATTTCATGAAAGAGGGATAATTTATGATGACATTTTGAGGTCACGATTTTCAAACAATAAATTATTATCTCTTTGTGAAAATTAATTTCACCAAAGAGGAATAATTTATTATTCACATCAAAGGCTATTGTTATCTTCGTGATAAGAAGCTACATTCAAGGAGTTTGTTCATCATTTCAGATTTACACTCATAGATAGATTTAATCTTCATTTTCATGTTTAAAAGTAGGATTTAATGCAAGGTAAAATTTGATTAAAATCTACTTAATCAAGGAAGATAAAATCTACCTTAAAATTTTCAAGACAAAATGAATTAATGCACTACATCATGGTCATATGAGGGCCAATTCACATTTACATTCATTTTGGTTTCATGAACAATCATTAAAGTAGCATGGTAAAATAAACCAACACATGCCCCTTGTTTACAGATACTTGCAATCACTAAGATGTTCCTAGCATTAAATTCATATATTTTTATTGAGAGTACTAATACACATATGCAAATGCTACTATAACAGAGACCTTGGAGAAGTTGTTTGTTTAATTTCTTTGCAAGAGAGGGTTTTGAGATCTAAACCCTAAGGGAGAGTGTAATTTCACAATTGGGTAAAATTAATACTCAATAGGACCTTGCCATGCTTCTTAACCAGTCTTATTTTAGCCTCTTCTACTACCTGTCTACATAATTCTAAGGCTACTATGGACAATGGGCAGTACTAGGGTAACACCTTAGGAGGGATTTTAGCTCTATATAATATAATGTAAGTAAAACCCTATGTGAAGAAGAAATATACTATTTTATTTTCTTTAATGAAGGCTCTTACCCCTGACCCTAATATCTCTGGAACTAACCCAGTTAAGGCCCAATGGATTTCTATGAGGAAATGATCACAAAACTAGCCCATGTGTGTTCGTCCTTCATGAAGTCTCCAGAAGCTATTCTGAACATAGGGGCTATTGATGGATTTTACTATTTTATGGGCTTATTCCCCCAATTGGCCCACTATTAAGTGAATGAGAAATGAATACTGTGAAAAGTGAGGCATCTCCTGCTTCTATTCGAAAATTACTCTTCTTAGTTCTACAATTTCTTTATGTATTTGGGTCCTTAATTCAAGTTCCCACACATAGATTGGAGTATTATATCCTCTACTATATTGTGCATCTAAATACAAAACCCTTCTTGTTATTCAATTCATATCCTATACTCCTAATACTATGTTTATCATGTCACAGAAATCTTGTACCCAGGGTTTAAAAGCATTTTTGTTAATTGGGAATTATTTCTCTATTGTTGCATGTGTATCAATTTTTTTTTCTAAAAACTCCATATCAGTAAACATACAATATTAGTGTTCGATTACCTGGTCTACCAGATACGTGGTATAATTCATCAATTTTAACACCTCCTGGATATGGTCAACTTTGATGCTGAACATCGATCGATTCTTGTGATCTTGAAAGGTCCTTGTTCTTTCATCATATGCTACTGCCAGCCAAGCCATCAAGTCTGAGGAGAAGTGCACTTTTAGGCATATCAGCTTTCCAAGGTTACTGTTCCATCTATTTTCTTTGGGAAAACCCTTGTACTGTAAGCTATGAGCTTTATGGAATAAATCTACCATTATCCATGGGGTCCTGTTATCGCCTTCTATAACATGGGAGAAACTCTTAATACAGGCATTGTCGATCTTGTATAGTTGAGCCGAGTTGGGTTTTTTATATGTCCCACATTTTTGGGTAAACTCATACATAATGGTACCAAGAACAGGTGGCCTAGAGATCACAGAGCAAGGTGACCTATCTGTGATAAATTTCATGGCTTCTCATGTATCTTCTGGCATGAAAACATCTCCCCACGATGCCATTGCTCTTATGACTGTTGGTCAAATTCTTCTTGAGTTCTCATAGTTCAAATACTCTCTTCTCTCTATGCCTCTGTTGTATCAAATTTAATTCTTAGATTACCAGGATAGTGGCCTTGATTGGTTTCATAATTTTATATATAGGGTGGTGTAGTGAGCTTGATAAATTCATACATTTCGTCATCGAACCAATGCCACCAACTGCTATTTAAAATTGGCCAACGAAATCACACCAACTAGTCCTTTTTTGGAATTTAGTGTTTTATGACGGGTAATGTCCATTATATTATGTACCTTGGGCTCTTTTGATTCGTGTTCCTGTAATCATTTAAGCATTCTATTCATTCATCGATGGGGACATTTTAATATGATGTGGAACTGGCATGTGTGGTGGGGAAAGTGTCCTTTTTGAACCTCAGGCCACCTCAGATCCGAGTGATAACTAAATATTCAGGATCAATTGTGTTTTCTTTAAATTTTTTTGTGACATTCGATCTTTGGTGCGAGTGTCAATTTTTATTACCTTTGATTTCCCTTTTTCCCTAAGTCAAACATGATTAATCGCAACCATCAGATCTAAGTGATTGGTTTTGCTCTTAGAATGTCGATTGATGCGCTGTCGTCCAATCTTGATAAGGTTTTTAGCGTGGTCATTCATATCCTAATACCTACACGATAGTTAATGTACCTAGCTACATATAAACACTTGAAACAACATGGTTTATTGGTCCTTGTTTAATAATGATTATCCAATGTTAATCCTCATATTTTTAAACCTTAACAACTCGTATTAAATGATGGTAATATATAATATGTTTACTTCCCTTTTGTGATCACCGTTAGATCTTACTATGGTGGGATGCAATTGTTGGATCATACATATACATGTAGTTCTTAACAAATGGGAAAAAACATGCATACCTTGGACTAATTTTATCAATCATTTGTAATATAATGCTTAGGCTAACCTTCGGTTTTTTTCCATATGTGCATCATTGGATATGAGGAGGAATGAACGCCGTCATCCGATTTAGACGTCTTCATTTAGCTTTGGATATTTTTCCACCACTGCAGGCCTTTGCATCCATTGATTCTTGGATTAGTTTGGGTGCCATCATTAGATTGTTCGTAAGATGCACACAATATAGTCAATGTTAATTTTTTTTATTTTTTATTAATCATGATTAATCCAAAAATGGGGAAATCAACCAACATATTAAACCCTTGCTAAAGTACAATTAATTTTGCCTTTACCTTTACCTTTCTCTTATCATTCATGGTTTCGACGTGACCATCGAATCTAAGTGGAGATAAGCATCACCATTAGATTTAGTCAACCTGCGAGTTAGTTTACCCAAGGGTGCATAATATTAATCCTGATTAAGCCAAAATGGGAATGATTATCCAATGTGTTAGACCCTCGCTAATGATATGATTAAATTTTAATTAATATTTTGAAATATTAAACACTTTAATATATCTTCTGCGAGTGTGCCACGATTAGATCAATTATTGTTTGAGCGTAGCCATTTGATCCTCTTAATTAGCCCGATGATTAGTCCAAAGAGGGCACATTTTATTAATATTGATTTTAAAGTTCATTTTAATCGAAGCAATCACAACCATTGATCTAGGATTTTTTTGGTGCGATCGTTTGATCTGTTAGACTTGCTCATATTTTAACTCAACTATATGACCCATGACTACTTTATTTAAACCTTTGACTTTTTGGAAATTGCACAGCCGTCGGATTTGTTTTAGATCAAGCACGTCCATTATATCAACCAGAGATGATATATTTTTAAACCTTAGGTTAAACCTTATTGACCCTTTGACTTATCTTTCAAATTTATTCATGAGCGCATCCGTTGGATGTTTTTTTAGATGATGCACTACCATCCTATTAATCCTAAGGTGTGATATTTTTACTTTTGACCTACTTTGACTTGTTTGGTTTATCTCTTGGTCAATTTTATTAATGCGTTTTCATTCGATTTCTTCTGGATCGAGCGCGACCCTTAGATTAAATTTGAGGTGCTCACTTTTTAGCTTGGTGGGGTACATACCTTTAGGTTTTAATAAATATTTGCTTCGGACCTAAGTTTTAGGATCTTGATACCATAGCAAAATTTTAACCAATTTTTTATTTTTTTAATTTGTGGAAAACATCCCAAAAGGGATGCCACTTTCGAGTAACACCCAAGGAGGTAGGGGTATCCATTCTGCCAAAAATGCCCAGGACTCAGACCTAGCCTACCACCTTTGACATACTCAAGGAGCAAAAAAACACACAAAACCAAATTACAAAAGTAAATAATAAAAATAATAATAAAATAAAATAAAAAACATGCTCCTTGAGTGTGTCAAAGCCAAAATCACAACCAAACACACACAATAAGATAAAAGAAACCACAACACAAACCATATAGAAAAACACAAGAACCACATAAAAAAACACAAACAAGACAAAAACAATAGAACACTACAAAGACATAACCCAAAAAAACATGAAAAATAAACACAACCAAAACCTAAAAAATAAAATAAAAATAAAAACAACCAAAAATAGACAATAAAAAAAAACAAAAAACATAGAAAACACTCACACATAAAAAAATGAAATAACACAAACAAAGAGAAACCCAAGAACAAGAACCAAAAAAACACAAGAACAATAACAAAAAACATAAAAAATAAAAATAAAACAACAAAAACACAAGAACAACAAAAAACAACACAAAGAACACAAAAACAAAACAAAACAAAACAAAAGAACCCACCCACATTAAAAAACTAAACAAAAAAGCAAAGAAGACAAAAAAAAAAAGAACAAAACAATGACCTATCTAGACTAGAAGACTATAATGCAAGAATCAACAGAGGAAACAAAATAAATAATAGAATGAGCTAGGAAACTAAAAAAACTGAATGAACCAAAGAGAAACAAAAAAAAAAACAAGAAGAAACTAGGTACCTTCAGAACTAGAGCCATCCAAAGAAATGATAGAAAGAAGAGCTTCCCTAATTTGAGAAGCCCACCATATAGGAGGGTGGCCATAACAAGTAAGATCACCTTTGTGCAAAGCCCAATTAGCTAAAGCATCGGCACTCTTGTTTTGATCTCTGACCACATGATTGTAATCAACTTTCAAAAATCCCATCTAGATTAACTGAATCTTCTCAATAATTCTTTTTATTCTCCAATCCACCTTATGATTCTTAGAAGGAGTCTTCAAGAGATTAATCATAAGTTGAGAGTCAGACTCAACTAACTAAGTTGAGAGATTAAATTTGGGGGTTTCAAAGTTGAGTCAAATTTGGCTCCAACATAGGCTTTGACTGGGACAAGGTGCTAAAAACTTGAGGCTCTTGAAAATTCTAGAATCTCCTGGTTTTATTTGCAAAAGAAAGTAAATAAGAATAAAACTTTGAACTGCTAAGTAAATCTTGAATTGTATAAAAGAAAAAATTTTCTTCCTCTTTTCTTTCTTTTCTTCATCATTTTTTTTGTATACTGAAAAACTGTATGAAGAACATGATATCAAAGCAAGTAGAGTATGAAAAACTATAGATCCCTTTTCATTCAATTCGGAAAAAAAGGTTAGAAATTTTAAAAATCAATGAGTTTTATTTTGAAATATTGTAATGCTTGTTTTATCTAAGTCATAAGATATGATTACACAGGTTTTATCACAACCGTTTGTTTCATAATATTTTTGCCCATGTGTGTGTATTACATTCTTTTTTGGATTTCTAAATCTTTCAGAACTTTACCATATTTGAGAAAAATAGACAAGTCTAATATGTGATTTCACTCTAAAAAAAATTTCACCATTCTGTAGGGCTCCACTGCTAGTCAGGCATCTATAGCCTTGGTGGAGTTGCTTCTAATCCCATATTAATTTTACCTTACTTCCAGTTAAGCGTCTATAGCTTCGGTAGAGGTTTTCCAGGATATGTTAGGTAGTGACTCAATTTTACTTTATTTTTTATATTTCTTTCTCATAAGAGAAGTGTTTGGATATATAAGCAAATTGTGCAATAAGTATATCTGAGTTGAGGATTAGTTTTTGGCTATAAAATATGAGTGTAATGAATTTTGGATAAACTAACCTCTGAAATAAATATTAGTTCTTTGGACCTTTGAAGTCACCTTAAGTATCATTTATAATGTGAGTCTTGACATGATGTTTCAATCAACTTTGTTTTCTCTATGGTTTATCTCATATCCAATAACTATTGCATAAACACTCATATCTAACAGAATTGTAAACCTCATCAACATCTAAAATAAATCCTCTTTTTTCTTATTGTCTTTAGTGGAACAAACAATTAGATATACTCATAAAATTAAGATATCATGTGTACAGTAAACTCAAAATTATTCAAGAACAAAAGGGAAACTTAACTACTAAACACAATTCACCACTATGTTTTTGGATTTTTTTTGTAAAGTACACCTTCAATAGGGATTGTACATTTTGAGGTGTTGGCCATTAATAGGGATAGCCATTATTTCTCCCTACAAATTCTGTAGCTTGTAAGTATTATGACTGATAAAATGGGCAATTTGGTATGGGCCAATCCATTTAGGTTCAAACTTACCATTTTCACCATGCTTATCATTTTTAGGATCCCAATAGATGACTCTATCTCCTTGAGAAAAAAGAGTACCCTTGGCTTTCTTATTAAACCATTATAGATTTTTATGAGTTTGTTCCATCTTTCTATTGAGGGGCTCTCTTCTTTGTTCTTCTAACAAGGCAATTTGGTCAAGCCTTATCTGAATGGGATCAGGGTTTTCATGATCTTGCAATAAAATGGAAAGTGTCATTTTTTCCATTTTTGGGGGTAGTAGGGCTTTTTCTCCATAAACCATCTCATAGGGGGTTATTCCTGTATTTATTTTAATAGACAGCCTATCAACCCATAAAGCAAACTTAAGTTCGCTGTCCCATCGCCTTTTGTTTTTTCCTAATGACCTTTTTTTTTTTGTTATTACATTTTTATTTGATGACTCAGCTAAACCATTTCCTTGGGGGTAATAATTGGCAGAATGAGAGAATTCAATTCCATATTTAGCACAAAATTCTACCATTTCATATGAAACAAAATATTGAGCATTATTAATCACAAACTTTTTAGGAACTTCATACCTGGTCAAGATGTTTTCTTCTATGAATCCGATGACTACTGTAGTTGTAGATGTTCTCAAAGGTGCAACTTCCACCCACTTTGTGAAGTAATCTATTGCTATTATGATCCACTTATTCTGGGCATATGAATTATGCTTGATCTCGCCAATCAGGTCAATACCCCATTGAGCAAAAGGTGCTTCAATGATTACTAGCTTGAGGGGCATGGCTGGTAGATGTTTTTTCCTTGTAAAAACTTGGCAGTTATAATAATTCCTAACATATTTATATACATTCTTAAAAGGGATGGCCAATAATATCCAGCTCTCATGATTTTATTAGCTGTAGCTCTTGGAGGAAAGTGTCCTCGACAGAAACCATTATGAAATTTATTAATTATTTCTATGACTTCTCTTTCATATAAGCAAACTAATAATACTCTATCAGGATGTTTCCAATATAATAATCCGTTTTGTATATAATACTTTTGAGATTGAAGTTTAATTGACCTCATTCTTCTTATTGTCATATATCTGGGAAAATACAACATTTGTAAGTATGATAATATTTCTTCATACCATTTACATTCTTCATTTTTTATTCTTCTGTCATCATATGTCTGATCTTTGGTGAGAATATTTTTAGATCTTGCTTCTTCTTTGTTAGCCAACAATTTAGCTAAATCTTATCCATTGAATGTTTTAACTATTTTGAATTCAACATTGTATTGCAAAATTTTTACCATCCATCTTGTTGGTCTTCCTAATGGCTCTAATTGAGAAAATATATCTTTTATTTCTATAAATGGAATATAACAATAAACTTTGTTTGAGCCAAATATACCTTTGAAGTGTTCTAAATATTGGATGACTACATAGACATGTTTTTCTAGTAAGGTGTATTTAATATTTGCTCCTTTTAATCCTAAGCTCATAAAGGCTATTGGCATTTCATTATTTTCATTATCTTTTTGTGAAAGGACTACAACAATAGAGTTTTCAAAAGCATATGAATAAATATTAAAATCCTTTGCATAATCAAGGCAAATTAAAGCTGGAGTGGTTGATATTGCTTCTTTAATCTTGTTAAATGTTTTCATATTTTCTAATGTCCATTTTATTTCTCCAGTTTTCTTCACCATATCATTTATGGGTTTGGTCATTTATACAAAATTTGAGACAAATATTTTGATAATATTTATTTTGCCAAAGAATGACCTTGCCCCTTTTAGATTCTTGTGTGGGGGAATTTTAGAAATGACTTCTATCATTTTTGGATCAATTCTTATCCCCTTTTATGAAACTATATGACCTAGAATTCCTTGTGTAGTTCCAAATATGTATTTTTTTGGATTTAGAGAGATTCCAAATTCCTTACACCGGGCAAAAACTATAGTCAAATGTTCTAGATGATCTTTTGGATTTTTATAAAAAACTATGATATCATCTAAGTACACTACTATAATTTTGAACATTAGTCCTTTGAAAGCAAATTTCATCATTATTTAGAAAGTAGCACCTGCATTCATCAATCTAAAAGGTATTCTTAAATATTTAAATGTGCCCCAGAGTGTGGTGAATGCTGCCTTGTGTCCATCCTCTGGATTTGTTAGAATTTTATTATACCTTGAAAATCGATCTAATAGGGACAATCTAGTTGAACCTACTACTGCTTGCAGCAGTTGTTCCATAATAAGCAATGGGTAATTGTTTTTTAGTGAGCTCTTGTTTAAATTTCTAAAATCCACACATAGTCTGATGTCCCCATTATTTTTCCTAACTGGTACTAAGTTGGATATCCAGGAGAAAAATTTGACTTTTCTTATTATCTTGGAGTCCAAAAAATTTTGTACCTCTTTTTGCATTATTAAATCATCTAATATATCAAAAGAAAAATAAATAATGAAACCAATTTTAACACAAATAAATTCAGTTCCAATTTTATCTAATCAAGTAATAAAACTAATGAAATCTATTTTAATTTTAATCTTATATTATGATTTAGAAAAAAAAACAAACATTTTAATATTAAAATATTGTAATATCATTATATAAAAAATAAATTAATAAAAACAAAGTAAAAACATATAAGTATTTTATTAAATAAATTATAATTTTAAATTTAAAATATGTCAATAAAAACACAAAAAATTATATAGACACACACATAGGTAATGATAAAAAAGACACCCATGGCCATAGCCATACTTGTTTTATTTAGAAGATATCTTAACACATACATAGGGAAAGTTAACACAGACAAAGACATGTTAGGGCAACACAGAGAGAGACATACATAAAGATAACACCAAGATTAAAGTCCCCCTTCTCGATCAAAAGAAGTGACCATAAATAAACACACACAAACCTATCTAATAAATAGGATGAACACATTAAATATTGTACAACCCAAAATGGGAAACACATCAAAGAAAGAGAAAATAGCAAAATTTGTCATACATTCCATTAATATTTCACAATTATTACAAGGAATGTGGCCTAGAGAGGTTTGATGCTCTTTCTATAGTGGCTCAATGATCAATCTCTACTTATTATGATCAAGAATGTGGAATGAAATAAATATCCCATAAATCTAGATAAGAGGCACACGTAGACATCTCTCAATGCCTTTACAATGCAAATTTGAGTCTATTTATAAGCAAGGAGGAAGGTGTCTTCCCTATAAAATGTTGTGTAGAAGATCAATAAATTATATTCTACTTTACAACTAAAATTCATCTAGGATGATAGTCAACAACTTTGAGATCTTCTTTGATATCTTTGGTAATGGTTGCACCATTAAGTTCTTGTCATGTTTCTCTTGGAATATCTTGCTTGTTGAAATAGTAGGTATGGCCTTCTTGACAGGGTAGTCTAATGTGTATATTGGTTGGTTGCCACAGTGAAACTAGTTGGATTTTCAACCAATATCATAATCAAACAACACCATGCAAAATTAAAAGATATATATTACTCTAATGTCATTCCAGGTAATAGAAGTAAATCTATAAATAATCAACCCCCATTGTCTAAGAATGACCTATATGAATAAGGCTTGGTCCTCTTGCATTGACCATATAATATATACTCATCTTACAACTAAATAATATTTAAAATGATTGTAACAAGGTCTTGAACTAATGTTACAGATATGCATAGATTACAAAATCACAAGATCTATAAAAAGGGGTCCAAAACACTTCTCTATGAAAATGTTATGGCCCTAAAAGTGGGATATATTAGTAAGAAAAAAAGAGAAAAATTACATATTCAAACCTTAAATGTAAATAAGTGAGTAAGTTTATATCATATATCAAAATCTTATAAGATCCCACTTATAGGCCACACCATTAAATGCAAAGAAAAATGAATAGTCTTGATGAGACTCAAATTGGTGACCTTAAACAACAAAGAGAGTTTTAAGCTATGATAGATAATAGGTTGCATGTTATGATTGGTATGGAAGGGAAATGCCTACCCATTGGGATTACAAATATATATATGCACAAATGAAACCCTTCCTAGAAAGAGAAAGCATTGCCATCACTAACACTTGAATTCCTACATTTTAGACTATAAAATAACTTACCAACTACAATTTCAACAAGCACTATTAGAAGAAATGAATCACAATATCTTCAATATGGAGATGACATATATAAGAAAGATGCATAGCAAAAACTATTTCTAAAAATAATTAAACCCATGATGTCTTAGATATAAGAAAGTACATTAGTGCCAACTATCCATCCAAGTGGCTATAAAAGAAAATGTGGAATACCTACATGTAAGCTTGAGTGAATTCCTATGAGGTTTGAATCTATGATCATCTAATAACAATGATCAAAATATAATTTTGTAAATTATATGCCAATGTTAGATTCTAGGAATAATATGCTATATAATCCATAGAAACACATCGAAAAGGATATTATAAGGACATTCATAAAATGAGAAATAAGAAGGAAAATAGAAAAACGTGTTCTACATGACACTTATGGTCCTAAAAAGAGACAATCATCTTTGTCTGCTACAGGTGAAAAATATGAAATCCCCTCAAAAATAAGAAACTTGCTAATTGCATGTCATGAATAGTAGAACAAACTCAAACCCATGACTATAGGCTCAAAGGAAGTTAAAAATGTTATGTTATTCACAAGGATGTTGGATCTAATTGAAAAAAAGATACTATGGACTTGATTAATATGATAAAATATGGAAACAATAAAATACAACCAATAACCAAAAAAACTAATGTTGAGGAGTTTGAGTCTTTGGATCTACAACATACAAAATCACCACCATACCATTTACTAGTGAGAAGAACAATCTACCTTGCATTGGTTGAAGATGTTAGTGAAAGGATTCTTTAGGGGATAGAAATAAAATATTGTATGGTATTTGATCCCACTACTTTTGAAAAAATTGTTTATTCTTCATCATATCATCTAGAATAGTAATTAACTTTTTATGTTACCTTGAAATACCTATTAAAAACTTATTCTTTTCCACCAATGAAATGATTCCCACAATAAGCTACTTACCTGTATAGAATAGTCTAGATTTCTATGGATATCCTCCATTCTTTTCTCTTTATTATTTTTCTCTTCAAACCCTAAAGTGTAAG
The DNA here is from genome assembly GCA_028583015.1 of Wollemia nobilis. Taxonomy (NCBI): domain Eukaryota; kingdom Viridiplantae; phylum Streptophyta; class Pinopsida; order Araucariales; family Araucariaceae; genus Wollemia; species Wollemia nobilis. The sequence continues at coordinate 390,035 of JAQPPZ010002623.1, forward strand.
AGATAACATCTTTACTACATTTCTGTTAGAAGGATTTTATATTACTTGAAAAAATAAATATGATTTATAGGGAAAAACTTGACTACTTTTACCTCCTTTGTTTTAAAACTATTTTTTCATGTCTTTCTTTGCACCTTTAATTCCTTTAAAATTTGAACTTGTATGTTATACTTCGTGATTAGTTGTATTATTTTATATTTTTTCTAACAATTGGTCCATATGAACTATGAAGACCCTTGTCATTTGATGTTAGTGAAAGGTTTTCTCTATATTTTTTAAGAGTGGAATATCATTGATTTAATCCAATTTTTACTATATCCTTGGTTCTCTTTTTGTTTTTAATTTGCAATCTTTTGCTATATGTCCAATCTCATAACATTTGAAATATCATAATATAATAATTTTAAGACCTTCTTGTTAATCACATTCTTTTAATTTACATTTACACTAAATACATTAATAAATTTAATTTTTAAACATTTAAATACAAATAAATTTGATTTACACTCAATAAATTATTTAACTAATATTAATTTTTATTTTAAAAAGTGTTATATTATAACTTTTAATTTTTAATCTATAGGGTGTATGGATTGATTATATATTACAAACACATATTAAAATAATTTTACATGGTTTACAATTATACTATATCTTATACAACATTTTACAATAATATTAAACTAACTATACATTAATTATGAACTAAACTATGGATGTTGATTGCTATTGAAATATCAATCTGAATTGCTAATAGGTTTCTCTCCCAAATTTTTTATATTAAATAGTATTTAGATTAGATAGTTATATTTTTTCAAATTTTAAGGTTCTAAACTAATAAAAATACATATATAAACTGTTGTACAACAATATTATGTGATCATGTTGCAATATAAATGAAATTATCTTATATATAGAAAGAAAAATAAATAATGAAGCCGGTTTTAACACAAATAAATTCAGTTCCAATATTATCTAATTAAGTTAGAAAAATAATGAAATCTATTTTAATTTTAATCTTATATTATTGATTTGGAGAAAAAAAATAAACATTTTTATATTAAAATATTGTAATATCATTATATAAAAAATAAATTAATAAAAACAAAATAAAAACATAAAAGTATTTTATTAAAAAAATTATAATTTTAAATTTAAAATATGTCACTAAAAACACAGACAATTATATAGACATAGACATAGGTAATGATAAGAAAGACACACATGGCCATAGCCATACTTGTTTTATTTAGTAGATATCTTAACGCGTACATAGGGAAAGTTAACACATAGGGAAAGTTAACACAGACAGAGACACAACACAGACAGAGACATAGGGAAAGATAACACAGACAAAGACACATGGCCATAGCTAAAATATAGGAACAATAAAATACAATCAATAACCAAAAAACTAATGTTGAGGAGTTTGAGTCTTTGGATCTACAACATACAAAATCACCACCTTACCATTGACTAGTAAGAAGAACAATCTAGCTTGCATTGGTTGAAGATGCTAGTGAAAGGATTCTTTAGGGGATAGAACTAAAATATTGTATGGTATTTTATCCCACTACCTTTGAAATAAAATAATTTATTCTTCATCATGCAATCTAGAATAGTAATTAACTTTTTATATTATCTTGAAATGCTTATTAAAAACTTGTTCCTTTCCACCAATGAAATGATTCCCACAATAAGCTACTTGCCTCTATAGAATAGTCTAGATTTCTATGGATATCCTCTATTCTTTTATCTTTATTATTTTTCTCTTCAAACCCTAAAGTTGAAGGGATAACTTCTTTACTACTTCATTTCTATTAGAAGGATTTTATATTACTTGGAAAAAAGAATGTGATTTATGGGGAAAAAAAATGACTACTTTTACCTCCTTTATTTTAAAACTTTTCTTTCATGTCTTTCTTTGCACCTTTAATTCCTTTAAAATTTGAACTTGTATGTTATACTTCCTCTGTTAGAGTTAAAGTGCACTATGCCTTCACCTTGACACTTGTCAGTTTCTCTTGACAAGTGTCATGTGTTGAATATAGGCTTATGCCTATATATTGTAACCATTTATATCAATAAATTAAATCCCCTTCAGTTTCAGTCCCAACATTTGGTATTAGAGCAGGCTTTCCCTGCCTGTGAAACCCTTGAGGGGGGATTTCCCTTGTGGAAATCCTCCCTCCCCCTATTTTTTAAGGATGAAGAGCATACTCCCTATTTTGAAAAAAAAAATGGGGGGAAGAAACCAGATTTTTGAAAATTAATGGCTGCCCCCAATTTTTTTTTTTTTTAGATCCATTGTTGTAGAAGAGTTGTTTCCTACAGATGATGGGAACCCGGTGATGAAAATGCACAGTTTCAATTTTAGAGATGATATGTCTTCTTCTTGCCTACAAGATCAAGTACCAAGAAATTTTTTTCCTTTTTGCACATCGTAACCGACGGTGCTTGTTGGCATATGGATGGAGATAAAATTCTAGCTAATACCTGCACCTGAGTTATGGAGAAAGAGAAGAAGACCAAGATCCGGTGTGTTGGGGTTCATTTCCTGCGGGCAACAAATTTTCCCATTGTGCAAAATCGATGGCGACGCTATGGTGATTTGCAGACTCATTGTTTATTTTTTTTCTACGACTATGTTCTTTTTTTTTCTACACGCCAGCTCTTCGCTCGGCTAACGACGACATCGAAGGCAGGATTCGAGGGTTTGGCTAGTGCAGGGTCGTTGATTCCTCGTCGTTCCTACATCGAAAAACTCTGATTGTCTAGTTGTTGAATTTTCTACTTCACAAGCTTTGAATCGATGGTTTTCTGGTCAATTTTGGCAGAGAAATAGCCCTAGACGATGTGGCGCAGTATTTTCTTAAAAGCTCCAGTCGGGGTTTGTAGGGAGGTGCTGGCAGGTCTAGGGTTCGATCAATGGCAGATCCGATACAGGGGAATTTTTATGGGAATACGATGATGGAGGCGATGGAGAATTTGATTCAGCTATCAGAGTTGATGCAGCAGGCCACAACTTTGCTGGTAGACGAGGACGTGGAGGAACCCTCGCCTAGGTCTTCCACATTTCTGAACGTTGTGGCCCTAGGCAATGTTGGTGCTGGAAAGTCTGCAGGCTATGGGAGGCGACATGAGGAACACTGTGCACTCGGGCACTGCTACATGATAAGCAATAGCGACATAGGTGGGAGGACGACCAAAGTCTTCATCGCCATCATCGTCCTCCACAAGGCGTTGTAGCACGAGATTGCCTCGCAATGGTAGAGATGACTCCGATGTGCCAGGATTCTACGATCTGGTGATATGATCTATGATAGGAAGGCTGCTCATCTTCACACTCGAATGCAGCGGATTGTCTTGAATCCATCACCAACTGAAAAACCTCCGATAATTTTTGTCTCTTGATGGAAATCTACGTCAGCGCCCCCGTTTCTCAGGCAGAGGATAACGACCGCTTCTAGAGTGAAGACGATCCATTTTTTTAAAATCTGGCGGGTGTTCAGTTTAGTCCATGATAAAGCTAGGCGAGATAGTTCAGTTTGTGAATACCCTAATGTCATTAAATTTGGCTTTGGACCTGTGTCCCACGTCCAGATGATGGATTTTTAGGCATAAGAGTGAGCGATTCGGTGGCCAGATGTGCATTTCTGTGATGGCCTAAAGAATGCATTCGATGCCCTTGGAGGAGTTGGTGATGCACAGAACCATAGGAGGTCGATGATCCACTGACCGTTCACCCACCTCACTGTGCTCCACATGTGGTGTCAGATCTTGGAGGTGTACGTGGCCCGATGATGCTCTGGATCGCCCACATGGCAAGTGGCAGTAGTGTTGGCCACCAGAGCAGCATGTTGACTTCCAGTTTGTCTTCTAGTAATAATGTATTTAGTGAAGGGGTGCTAAATTTTTTTATCTAAATATCATGTGGGCAATAATTTATTTAAAGATTTGGTAAACCCCCTTTTTTTACTACATGGATGGGCACTCAAACTTTGTCATGTAATTCCCCTACGAGGGAAAAATTGAGACTTTTTTATTCTGCAAAAGAGCAATGCCGCCATAGTGCGAGGTTTTAGTTGCTGTCTTGGAGAAGCATGTTGTTTTTCATTATGATGAAGGCCCCTTTGATGGTGGAATATAGGGGTATTTATAGTCGTTGGAAATGTTTTTCTACGATGGACACAATGGTGGTGTCATATTGTAATTTTGAGGCTGTTTCAATTGAGTTTTTTAGCCTCAGTTTTTCTACCTTAGAGTGCACTCTCGGTTGTACCCAACACTCCCAAGGTAATTTTATATGTGATCCTTGTACCTAGTGACCTTTTCTATACACTTGGCGAATGCAGTGGCTGGTTACCCATGCATTTTGATGAGATGACATGGTCACCATAAGGACACTTATACTAGGGACTACAGACATAGACACCCTAGACTCTATCCGAGGTTTTTTCTAGATCTACTTCTGAAGACTACAAATGAAGACACTTCAGAAGATTCTCTTCTTTTCTTCTTCTCTCCTCCTATTTGGATCTATGGCTCATTTTATTGTATTGAGTGCATTTTCGGTAGAGACCGAAACTCTTATATGGCTCGTTTTTCCTTTCATTAGGTGCATTTTCGGAATATACTGACACCTTCTAGATTGATTTCACCATGAGGAGGGATTTCATACTCATGGTGAATCTAGTCAGTGACCTACGAGAGGCAACATCCTCTGAGGATGACCTGCAGAGGCAACAAACCCAGAAGTGGCTGACCCTGAGGCACCCATGATGACCCTGAGGCACTTAGACAGCTGACCTAGTGGCAATAGACCTGTGGAAGTGGCTGACCCTAAGGCAATAGACCGAGATGTATACACAGTGAATCTAGCATTATTCACAGTTGGAGAGCCAAGCGCAAAGCGCACGAGCCTCGACCAAATCAGCAATAAATGAGGATGTAGAATTTTTTTTAGAAGTCAACATTAAGGGGGAATGTTACCTAATTTTGACTTATTTTTTTCTTATTTAGTTAGGATAGTGCACATTAAGGGGGAATGTTAGAATTAATGTAATGTGCACTATGCCAGTTTGACACTAGTCAGTTTCATTGACAAGTGTCATGTTCATCATAAAGGCTTATGCCTATATATTGGAACCTCAAGACTGTGGACATCATGGCCAGCAAGGTGGAAAATGAAAGAGGACATGGCGAGGAAGTATTTTTAGCAGCCAATCTTAGCCGTCGATTTCTGCCACAGCCATGGAGTTTTCCACCAGGACCTAAAGCCCAAAAATCTGTTGGTTGACGAGCACGGGAACCTCAAGGTCTCTGACTTCGGACTCTCTACGCTGCCATATCAACAATAAAAGGACAGGCTGCTCCACATGACGTGCGGCATGCCAAATTATGTGGCACCCGAGGTGATCCTCCGCGGTAGCAGATCGACGGCCACGGTGCTGGGCAGGCCACACGTCCTCGCTCTCATTGATGCATAGCATCCATGGCGCTGTCGTCTTATGTTTTGTTTTTAGCCCACTTGGATAGTGGGTGTACACCATATTTTTTTAAAAGTTTGATTCTAATATGGCCACACCATGCATTATTTGAAAACACAGCGGGCCCACTTAGCCTATAATGCCTTTCAAAGCATAGGAGCATTCACAATTTTTAATGTATTTCCACATGAAAAGTGGAAGTGAAAATGGTGGACCACTTTATGTAATTTCCTTGCAAGGAAAATTTGAAGACTGTTCTTATTCCGCCTGAGTGCGATGCCAAGAATATTCTATTCTTGAGGTTTATTTTGATGCCTAGATAGGCTGGTATTGTTTTTCCAGATGATGAAGGCCATTTTGATGGTGGAATATAGGGGTATTTATAGTCGTTGGAAATGGTTTTTCATGACGGACACAATGGTGGTGTCATATTATAATTTTGAGGCTGTTTCAATTCAGTTTTTTAGCCTCAAAGTTTTTCTACCTTGGAGTGCACTCTCGGTTGTACCCGACACTCCCAAGGTAATTTCATATGTGATCCTTGTACCTAGTGATATTTTCTATACACTTGGTGAATGCACCGGCTGGTTACCCATGCATTTAGATGGGATGACATGGTCACCATAAGGACACTTATATTAGGGACTACAGACAAAGGCACCCTAGACTCTATCCGAGGTTTTTTTTGGATCTACTTCTGAAGACTATAGATGAAGAGACTTCAGAAGATTCTCTTCTTTTCTTCTCCTTTCCTCCTATTTGGCTTCTATGGCTCATTTTATTGTATTGAGTGCATTTTTGACAGAGATTGACACTCTTATATGGCTCGTTTTTCATTTGTATTAAGGTGCATTTTCGGTAGATATTGACACCTTCTAGATTGAGTTCACCATAAAGAGAAATTTGATATTTATGGTGAATCTAGTCAGTGACCTACGAGAGGCAACATCCTCTAAGGATGACCTGCAGAGGCAATAGACCTAGAAGTGGCTAACCTTGAGGCACCCATGATGACCCTAAGGCACTTAGACAACTGACCCAGTGGCAACAGACCCATGGAAGTGGCTGACCCTGAGGCAACAGACCGAGATGTATACATAGTGAATCTAGCATTATTCACAGTTGGAGAGCCAAGCGCAAAAAGCACGAGCCTAGACCAAATCAACAATAAGAGAGGATTATAGGTTGTTTTCGAGAAGTCAACATTAAGGGGGAATGTTACCTAATGTTGAATTGTTTTTTTTCTTTAGTTAGGATAGTGCACTTTAAGGGGGAATGTTAGAGTTAAAGTGCACTATGCCTTTATCTTGACACTTGTCAGTTTCTCTTGACAAGTGTCATTTTTTGAATATAGGCTTATGCCTATATATTGTAACCATTTATATCAATAAATTAAATCCCCTTCAGTTTCGGTCCCAACATCCTCATTAGTTGTATTATTTTCTATTTTTTCTAACAATTGGTCCATGTGAACTATGAAGACCCTTGTCATTTGATGTTATTGAAATGTTTTCTCTATATTTTTTAAGAGTGGAATATCATTGATTTAATCCAATTTTCACTATATCCTTGGTTCTCTTTTTATTTTTAATTTGCAATCTTTTGCTATATGTTCAATATCATAACATTTGAAATATCATAAATTAATATTTTTAAAACCTTCTTGTTAATCACATTATTTTAATTTACATTTACACTAAATACATTAATAAATTTAATTTTTAAATATTTAAATACAAATAAATTTGATTTACACCCAATAAATTATTTAACTAATATTAATTTTTATTTTAAACAGTGTCATATTATAACATTTAATTTTTAATCTATAGGGTGTATGGATTGATTATATATTACAAACACATATTAAACTAATTTTACATGGTTTACAATTATACTATATCTTATACAACACTTTACAATAATATTAAAGTAACTATAAATTAATTATGAACTAAACTATTGATGTTGATTGCTATTGAAATATCAAGCTGAATTTCTAATAGGTTCATCTGCCAAAATTTTAATATTAAATGGTATTTAGATTAGATAGTTATATTTTTTCAATTTTTAAGGTTCTAAAATAATAAAAATACATATATAAACTGTTGTACAACAATATTATGTGATCATGTTGCAATATAAATGAAATCATCTAATATATCGAAAGAAAAATAAATAATGAAACCAGTTTTAACACAAATAAATTCAGTGCCAATCTTATCTAATCAAGTTATAAAACTAATGAAATCTATTTTAATTTTAATCTTATATTATGATTTAGAAAAAAAAACAAACATTTTAATATTAAAATATTGTAATATCATTATATAAAAAATAAATTAATAAAAACAAAGTAAAAACATATAAGTATTTTATTAAATAAATTATAATTTTAAATTTAAAATATGTCAATAAAAACACAAAAAAATATATAGACACACACATAGGTAATGATAACAAAGACATGCATGGCCATAGCCATACTTTTTTTATTTAGAAGATATCTTAACGCGTACACAAGGAAAGTTAACACAGACAAAGACATGTTAGGGCAACACAGAGAGAGACATACAGAAAGATAACACCAAGATTAAATTCCCCCTTCTCGATCAAAAGAAGTGACCATAAATAAACACACACAAACCTATCTAATAAATAATATGAACACATTAAATATTGTACAACCCAAAATTGGAAATACATCAAAGAAAGAGAAAATAGCAAAATTTGTCATACATTCCATTAATATTTCACAATTATTACAAGGAATGTGGCCTAGAGAGGTTTGATGCTCTTTCTATAGTGGCTCAATGATCAATATCTACTTATTACGATCAATAAGGAGGAATGAAATAAATATCCCATAAATCTAGATAAGAGGCACACGTAGACATCTCTCAATGCATTTACAATGCAAATTTGGGTCTATTTATAAGCAAGGAGGAAGGTGTCTTCCCTATAAAATGTTGTGTAGAAGATCAATAAATTTTATTCTACTTTACAACTAAAATTCGTCTAGGATGATAGTCAACATCTTTGAGATCTTCTTTGAGATCTTTGGTAATGGTTGCACCATTAAGTTCTTGTCATGTTTCTCTTGGAATGTCTTGCTTGTTGAAATAGTAGGTATGGCCTTCTTGACAGGGTAGTCTAATGTGTATATTGGTTGGCTACCACACTGACACTAGTTGGATTTTCAACCAATATCATAATCAAACAACACCATGCAAAATTAAAAGATATATATTACTCTAATGTACTTCCAGGTAATAGAAGTAAATTTATAAATAATCAACCCCCATTGTCTAAGAATGACCTATAGGAATAAGGCTTGCTCCTCTTGCATTGACCATATAATATATACTCCTCTTACAACTAAATAATATTTAAAATAATTGTAACAAGGTCTTGAACTAATGTTGCCAATATGCATAGATTACAAAATCACAAGATCTATAAAAAGGGATCCAAAACACTTCTCTATGAAAATGTTAAGCCCTAAAAGTGGGATATATTAGTAAGAAAAAAAGATAAAAATTACATATTCAAAACTTAAATGTAAATAAATGAGTAAGTTTATATCATATATAAAAATCTTATAAGAGCCCACTTATAGGCCACACCATTAAATGCAAAGAAAAATGAATAGTCTTGATGAGACTCAAATTGGTGACCTTAAACATCAAAGAGAGTTTTAAGCTGTGATAGATAATAGGTTGCATGTTATGATTGGTATGGAAGGGAAATGCCTACCCATTGGGATTACAAATATATATGCACAAATGAAACCCTTCCTAGAAAGAGAAAGCATTGCCATCACTAAGACTTGAATTCCTACCTTTTAGACTATAAAATAACTTACCAACTACAATTTCAACAAGCACTATTAGAAGAAATGAATCACAATATCTTCAATATGGAGATGACATATATAAGAAATATGCATAGCAAAAACTATTTCTAAAAATAATTAAACCCATGATGTCTTAGATATAAGAAAGTACATTAGTGCCAACTATCCATCCAAGTGGTTGTAAAAGAAAATGTGGAATACCTACATGTAAGCTTGAGTGAATTCCTATGAGTTTTGAATCTATGATCATCTAATAACAATGATCAAAATATAATTTTCTAAATAATATGCCAATGTTAGATGCTAGGAATAATATGCTATATAATCCATAGAAACACATCGAAAAGGATATTATATGGACATTCATAAAATGAGAAATAAGAAGGAAAATAGAAAAACCTGTTCTACATGACACCTATGATGCTAAAAAGAGACAATCATCTTTGTCTGCTAGACGTGAAAAATATGAAATCCCCTCAAAAATAAGAAACTTGCTAATTGCATGTCATGAATAGTAGAACAAACTCAAACCCATGACTATAGGCTCAAAGGAAGTTAAAAATATTATGTTATTCACAAGGATGTTGGGTCTAATTGAAACAAAGATACTATGGACTTGATTAATATGGTAAAATATGGAAACAATAAAATACAACCAATAACCAAAAAAACTAATGTTGAGGAGTTTGTGTCTTTGGATCTACAACATACAAAATCACCACCATACCATTGACTAGTGAGAAGAACAATCTACCTTGCATTGGTTGAAGATGTTAGTGAAAGGATTCTTTAAGGGATAGAAATAAAATATTGTATGGTATTTGATCCCACTACTTTTGAAAAAATAATTTTTTCTTCATCATATCATCTAGAATAGTAATTAACTTTTTATGTTACCTTGAAATACCTATTAAAAACTTATTCTTTTCCACCAATGAAATGATTTCCACAATAAGCTACTTACCTCTATAGAATAGTCTAGATTTCTATGGATATCCTCCATTATTTTCTCTTTATTATTTTTCTCTTGAAACCCTCAAGTGTAAGAGATAACTTTTTTACTACTTCATTTCTGTTAGAAGGATTTTATATTACTTGGAAAAATGAATGTGATTTATAGGAAAAAAACTCGACAACTTTTACCTCCTTTATTTTAAAACTATTTTTTCATGTCTTTCTTTGCACCTTTAATTCCTTTAAAATTTGAACTTGTATGTTATACTTCCTGATTAGTTGTATTAGTTTCTATTTTTTCTAACAATTGGTCCATGTGAACTATGAAGACCCTTGTCATTTGATGTTAGTGAAAGGTTTTCTCTATCTTTTTTAAGAGTGGAATATCATTGATTTGATCCAATTTTTACTATATCCTTGATTCTCTTTTTGTTTTTAATTTGTAATCGTTTGCTATATGTTCAATCTCATAACATTTGATAAATCATAATATAATAATTTTAAAACCTTCTTGTTAATCACATTCTTTTAATTTACATTTACACTAAATACATTAATAAATTTAATTTTTAAATATTTAAATACAAATAAATTTGATTTACACTCAATAAATTATTTAACTAATATTAATTTTTATTTTAAACAGTGTTATATTATAAATTTTAATTTTTAATCTATGGTGTATGGATTGATTATATATTACAAACACATATTAAACTAATTTTACATGGTTTACAATTATATTATACCTTATACAACATTTTACAATAATACTAAACTAACTATACATTAATTATGAACTAAACTATGGATGTTGATTGCTATTGAAATATCAATCTGAATTGCTAATAGGTTTCAATGCCAAAATTTTTATATTAAATGGTATTTAGATTAGATAGTTATATTTTTTCAATTTTTAAGGTTCTAAACTAATAAAAATACATATATAAACTGTTGTACAACAATATTATGTGATATATAAATGAAATCATCTTATATATCGAAAGAAAAATAAATAATGAAGCCGGTTTTAACACAAATAAATTCAGTTCCAATCTTATCTAATCAGGTTAGAAAACTAATGAAATCTATTTTAATTTTAATCTTATATTATTGATTTATGATTTGGAGAAAACAAACAAACACTTTCATATTCAAATATTGTAATATAAAAAATAAATTAATAAAAACAAAGTAAAAACATAAAAGTAAGTATTTTATTAAATAAATTATAATTTTAAATTTAAAATATGTCACTAAAAACACAGACAATTATATAGACACAGACATAGGTAATGATAACAAAGACGCGCATGGCCATAGCCATAGTTGTTTTATTTAGTAGATATCTTAGCGCGTACATAGGGAAAGTTAACACAGACAGAGACATGTTAGGACAACACACATACGGAAAGATAACACAGACAGAGACATAGGGAAAGATAACAAAGACAGAGACACATGGCCATAGCCATTCTTGTACAAGGACATGTTTCTAAACGTGGACTGTGTAAACTCCAATTCCATTCAAGGATTTTTCATCAGATGCTCCAAAGAAGCCAACAACCTTTCGACCATCACTGCTTTCATTAACTTTTCCATCTTCAGTACCGTAGGGACCATATGTACCAAGATTGGTGGTGAATGTTAAAGCTTTGACCACATTATGACCTTCATGGGTTCCCACCGTTGTTTTTACTTTTGTCACATATTCCTCGGAGTCCAATTCGATCTGCTCACAAATAAAAGCAATTTCTCTGTTAATATGAAGTCAATGAAATCATACCAAAAAAAGAAAGAGCAGGATGGTGGAGTCAACAATGAGTCTATAATTATTTATCATGGTAATGTTATTTTGTTACCGGTATTTCATCACCATCTGCAGTTCCATGTAGCGGTGCCTTGATAACGTGCACTCGTTTATCACCAAGAAGACCGTATTCGACCTGAATGGCATTAATAGTATCTCCGACTCTTAAGACGATTCGTCTGATATTAGTGTATGTTCCTTCTGTCCACTTTTCTCCACCAGCACCTCCCCACGGCCCTTCCACTTCGTAGAGTATCGGAGCCTGAAACATTCCCCATGTAAGTAAACTTTCAAAAAGGGAAAGAGTACCAACGAGAAGGCTTCCAATGCGTCGCAACTGCAACATAGCTTACCATGCTGATAGTTATTATTAGATTGAATAACTTGGCTTCCAATGCGTAGCAACTGCAACATCCAAACTAAACAAGGGTTAGATGGCCTCAAATCTAGTCTATTTTTCTCCAAACGTTGATGGGGAAAAAGATAACGTTTCCACCCTTAGAAGCCAAGTGGAGAAGGCAACAATGGTAAAAATATCTAAAAATAAAAATGTTAATGGTACTGTAAACGAAAGAGAGGAGAAGAAGAGAAAAAACATGAAACCATACCTCTTCTTGATGAAACGCGAGAGGGAGCTGTTTGACAATGAGCCTCATCTATTCCACTCACTTAAATAGGCAACCGAACTCAGAATTCTCCCATCCCTCCTTATGGATAGAGGTTTAGAATATGGTGTACGGCGTGCAAAATTTTCGTAGTTATCTTCAATGTTAGAAAGTTGTGGTTATCTTCAATGTTACAGGCCACCACATCAAGATATAAATATTTGTTGTAAGTTTCCAAGGAATTGTTTTTCTAAAGGTGTGAGCCAGATTGGTGATTTCTGATTTTCTATTTGCGATAATCCCAAAGGTCATAAATTCATGCCAATAAGGCCCACATGAGTGAGGTTTACAAAGTAGTGTCAATGCTTAGCTAGCCTATCACCCCCCATAAATTCTTTGCACAGTTCTTTCAAGTGCTATGAGTAGTTCCTATCACACGTTTTCTTTTATCCACTCATTAAAAGACATTGAATTTTGGCATGGTCATATCAAACCAATCACTTTTAGACTAAATTTATACTGGACTTAAAAATAATTAAAATAATCATTTTTAGCCTATCTTTACCAGATTTTAGGTAAAAAATTTAACAATTTGAAGTATAATTGTATTATCTATCATTGTCAACCTGAATTAGTGTAATATATGTCATTCTTAGAACAAATTTGCCTCACATGGAAACAAAAAGTAGTTTCTTTATGCATGACATGGACATAATAATAAATAACAAGATGAAGAGAAAATTTATGACTTATAAATCTAGTTCTACAATCCCTAGTCTATGCCACTACAACAATATCCTACCTTTTTGAACTTCCAATAGATGATGCAAATCCTAGTACTCTACCCCATGAGAGGCTAAAAATATTTCTACTAGAGGAAACAAGGTAAAGGAAGAGAAATCATAGCTCTCATGCTATACCTAATTTCCTAAGTAATGGTACCCTTGTCCATGATATTGGTATCAGGTGCATAGTTTTTGAACACCTGGGAACCAACATCAGATATGCAACTACACAATTTTGAACATTGTCTTCCGTTAATTTTATAAGTAAAGTTCAATGTAGGGTTATGCATAATGGGGTGGCCTCGAAATGTATTTATTAAAATAAGGTGAATCGTATCCAAATTCATAAATTCCTGTAGAAGACATGTCAAATTGTATTTTTTCCCACCAAAATTATAAAAATGGGCTAAATCAATTGCAAAATATTGGTATCACATATTTTTATATATTTGTGATAAGACAACAATATTTACCAGATCCATAATTTTAGGTTACCAAGATCTAGCATCCTTTAAGGATTTTTGCACATTAGCCTTACTAGATCTCTACTTGCTTTTTATCTGGTATCATAATTTAGCAATTTTAGAGCTCATTTTTAAGGTCTTTTGAGGGTTTTTTTTTAGGATTTTACCAAGTGCAAAAATATTGGAAATATGAGCAAGTTTTTTTGTCATTGATGTCAGTGGTTTTTCCAAAAGGTAAGGAAGAGGTTTAAAGGAATAAAATAATATTATAGCTTATAGGTTGAGATGAAGAGAACAGGTCCAAGGAGTAATTAAAAACAATTTATTCCTCAAAAGACACTTTGAGCAGTTTGCAAAATAATTAATTAAATTTATTTAAATTTAAATATTTTAATCTAAAGATTAATTTTTAAATTTAAAATAAATGTGAGCACTAAGGTTAAAGATTATAAATTAATTTATTAATTCAAATTTTTAAATTCGAATTTTTAAATAAAAGGTCAACGTCGAAGAGCATAAGCCAAAGCGTATGTAAATGGGGACTAAATATTTTAATTAAGTCATCCATGCATAATTCAATAACCCAAAGTCTAAGAAAATCATGCTTTGTTTGTGGTGAAGAAGAAAGGATTTCGTATGATTAAAAGCTTTGGAGGGTAGGCAAAGGTTTAAATGCATGTGGCACATTTAGTGCATACCCATAGCGCTAGTTAGTGTAGTTGGTGACCAAGGTCAACTTAAGGCGTTCGCAAGGCAGAGGTTGAGGTTTCAAATCCTTGCACAGTCATTTTTGGAAGGGCAAAACTATTTTCTTTTTGATCATCGAAAATTGCAAAGATAACAAGAAAATGTGCTCGAGTATTTAGACTTGTGTGGGTGTGTGGTCCAATGGCTACCTAGCTTCGACTAGAGTGTAGCAACGACAATGAGGTCGCAGGTTCAAAGTGCAACCAAGGCATGCGCTATTCATTTTGCACGTGGGCCAAGGTACAAGGTATGCATTAATTTTTTTTTTGTTTAATTTTTGATAGCGCCAAGTTTGTGAAGCACTTTAAGGCCACGTGAGTTTATGTAGCGCCTTGGGAAAGTAGAGAGTCATAAGGTATTTTATAGTTTACATTATTTTGTGCTTTGAAAAATTAAACAAGGGTTGGAGCTATAAGGGTATTTTATATGTTATATTATTTTGTGATTTGAAAATTAAACAGAGATTGGAGTAATAAGGGTTAATCAAGGGATTAATTCTTATAGGTTGAAAATTATCATTGGGAGTTTTTTAAAAAAAGTGATTGTGAAAGAACTTTGTCTTCTATAAATTGATTAATTTGGAATTGATAAAGAAAAATTGATTTCTATGTGTTGAGAAATATTTTGATAATTTTGGAGATAATAAGGTGTACTTGAGTATTTCTTATTTTTGTATGGTGAAATAATTTTTAAGGAAATAATTGAGTGAAGATTTTTGATATCTAACCATTGAGATTGACCAAGAGGTTGATTGTGATTGAGACAGGTTTTGAGGTCAAATCTTCATCAAAATAAAAGGTATTGGCACATTTTCTTTGTGACTGAAATTTTTTTGGGTTGAATTTTGTGAAATGCAAATTTGGAGTGAAAAGGTTTGTTTGAATGGTGAATGTTTGTGAGAACAATTGAGTGTGAAATTGAAAACTATATTGAACTAGGGTTTGTGAAAGAACATGAGTATCATTGTTATGTGATATTGGTTGATAATAATTGTTGGAAATATTTGAGTAAATCTTTCATGTGCATTATTAGGGTCTGTGAAAATATCATGAGTATTATTTTTATGTGAATTTAAAATCATCTTGAGTCAAGGTTTGAGATTCATAGTGTGAGTTGTTGAAAGTAAAGTGAAACACCTAGTTAGGGTTTGTAAGTAAATTGTGTTTAATTGAGTGAATGGTTGAGTAAATTTGGATAAGCATTATTGATTTAATGAATTGGAGTGATAGTTCAAGTTCTGTGAAACAAATTTTTCTTTATTTCTATATTGATTTGAAGAAAATTTTGAAAGTGATTAAGTGTTTTGTGTGTGAAACATATTGAGTCTCTAATCATTCTCTATATTTTTTTATAGGTTAAACAAGATTTTGAGTGAAACTTTTTTATGATATTGAAGACGTTTTCTAAAAGAAATTAAGTTGAGTTTTGTATGCAAGTTTTACAATTGATTTGAATAAGCTTTTATGAAAGCTTAAGGATAAATTTGTGTGAGCTTTTGTCAAAGCTTACAAGAAGATTTAAAGTAAGTCTTGGTCAAGACTTGTTGAGTAGATTAGACAAGTTCTTGAAAGGACTTGTAGAAAAATTTGAGCAAGTCTTTGTGAAGACTTGAGAGCAAAATTGATTGATTTATTTATTCAAGCTTTGAGTTAAAGCTTGGAGCAGGTCTAGGAGAGTTGATTTGTGATTGATTCAAGCCTTGTGTTAGGGCTTGAGGAAGGATTTGAGATAGAGATTAAGAATATTTATGCTATATCGAAGGCAGGGTTATGCTTAAGGGATCGGTACCAAAATGTATTTATAAAAATTTGGCGAATCAATTTCAAAATCCAAGTGAATATTGTCGAAACACATGTAGAAGGTTCACTATTATTTGGAGCAATGTTGGAAATTTAAATTTGAAATTGTCAAATTATTATAAAATTGAGGCGAATCGATCCCCAAAAAAATTTGCACCTGGAAATTTTTAGCTAATGGACTTTGGTCAAAGATCCCAAATATAAGCCAATTTCAAAATTTTTAAATCCTAATTTTAGCCAGTTTTGCGAAAATAGCCACTATGCATAACCCTGATTGAAGGACAATGTTTTGTGCAAATTTAAGACAGAGATTGAGGAGATTTATGCTAGACCGAAGGATAGCATTTAGTGCATATTTGAGATAGATATTGAGTAGATTTGTGCTAGATCGAAGGACATGGTTTAGTGCAGATTTGAGATAGAGATTGAGCAGATTTGTGCTAGACCAAAGGATAGTTTTTAGTTCAAATTTGAGATAGAGATTGAGTAGATTTGCACTAGACCGAAGGACTGTGTTTAGTACAAATTTGAGATAGATTTGAAAGAAAGCTTTATAGGTGATAGAGTAGAGGATAGTACACTCCAGTGTATAGAATTCCATTAGCCAAGGTAGTGAGGATAGGTATTCTAAGTGAGGACAGAGATATTTAGTGGAGAGATATCCACAAGCTAGTGCAGTGGAGGTAGTAGTCTTCCAGAGGATCACCAAATAGAGTAAAGGAGAAGGAGTTCTTCTGTGGATAGAGATCCATGAACTTGATTAGGTGATTGGTGTCTCCTTTGGACAGAGGTCCATAAATATTATAATAGGGAAGGATTCCCAAGAAATTTTTTGAGAAAAATTTAGTGAAATATTTTCTCCGTGGAGTAGCCCACATTGGGTGAACCACGTTAAATTGGTGTCTCTATTGTATTTGGTGATTTATGCATTGCTTTGATTACTACTATTGATATTGCCATTGATATATTGCATAATATTGTTTGATAATAAAAAATAAAAAGTGATCTTATATTGTTCACTCTCCCTCTCAGTATAAGCTTGTGTTCTTCACAAAATTGATTGTAGATCGATTCAAAGTGTAGATATCATCGAGCTAGGTGGTTTCAAAAAAACAAAAAAATGAAATTGGAGCTCTAGATCAAAAGTTATACCTTTTAGAATATTTCCTACTTCGTAAATAAAAAACTCATTCATTCTACCTATCTTCTCTCTTTCTATTTTTTTCATCCAGCATCCCCTTTTCTATTGCTCATTGTCGATTGTCCTCATTTCTATTGTTTATTATTTGTTATTCTCTTTTCTATTGTCTGTCATCTATCATCACCCTTTCTGTTGTTCATTGCTTGTCATCCCCTTTTTGTTTTCTATTGTCTACCATCCCCATTTTTGTTATCCATCTTCCATTATCACCCTTTTTCTTGTTCATCATCTATCATATCTATTTTTTCTATCTATTGTTTGCTATCCATTGTATCCCTTTTTATGTTTTGTCATCCATTGTCCATCATCCCCATTTTTTGTTATCTATAATTTCTTTTGTTCATCATCCACCATCCTTTCTATTGTTTGTCATCTGTTATCATCAATTTTTTTTTTCATTATTTGTTGTCCCCCTTTCTACTATCTATCATTCGTTGTTACTCTTTCTACTATCCATCATCTACCATCGCCCTTTCTGCTATATGTCATTCATTATTCCCCTTTTTATTATTTGTAGTTGGCCACCCCTATGTCTCCTATCTATCATCCATTGACTATCTTTTTGATGTTTTTGATCCCTTTTATTGTACCTATCATTCGTCATCCCTCTTTTTATTGCCTATCATCCATCGTCCCCATTTATGCTACCTATCACTTGTTGTTTGTCTTTTTACTGCTATAGTTATTTTTATTGCTACAAGTTATTTTTTCCACTATAGGTTTTTTGTTGCTATAGGTCATTTTTCATTGTTGTAGATTTTTTGTTGTTACAATTTTTTCACTACTATAAGTTTTTCATTGCTACAGGTCCTTTTTTGAGGAGAATTAATGTTTTAGATGTAGGAGTATCGATGTCATGTTAGGTATATATAATGGTGGTATAAGAGGTGAATTTGATGAGGTAAATAAAATTATTTATAATTTTAAGGTAAAAAGGTCCATGATTTAGGTGGGAATGGTTCGTAATTTAAAATAAAAATGATGAAATTATTATTAAAGGGGGTGAACCAACCCGAAAGTATTTTTGCTCATAGAAATTTTGGGCAAATGGGATAACGTATGGCATCCCCATATTCACCAATTTCTAATTTTGGAAATCCTAATATTCATGAATTAACAATAATTCACCGCTATGCATAGCCTTAGTTCAATGCCTATATTTATTGGAGATAGAAGGATCTTTCATGGCCTAAATCCTGTATGATATTTTAGGCCAATTTTATTTTGTGTTAGTAACAACTGACAAAGACGACATCAAAATTCAAACTCAAAATCCACCTCAACAACCTCTTCCCATGGGAAGTTCATTGAAAAATTAATCATTCAAACTTAGCCATTAATGTATTCTATCAACATATCATGATGGTTCCTTTTTGGTTAGATGGTGCTTAGGTCTCATAGGTATGTAAGCATCAAAGGTTTTTTTTGAAATTTTGGACTATATCCACCTTTGAAAAATCTTTCTGCGTAGTAGTGTAATATTTATCTTTCGTTTTAGTACCATTGGAAATTAGGCTTAGATTGTTTTCTAAAAAGATACTACATGAATAATTTTCCTGGTAGTATATAAAATATTTTAATTGTTGACCACTAGTTAGTAAATAAAATTATAATTGGTGATAATAATTTTTACTCTATTGAGATTTCAAAACTTTAAATCTTTGTAAATGTTTCATCTGGTCACCAAATTTGCCATACAACCACTCGTTCTATGGGTTTATATTATAGTATAGAAGTATGTAGGGTTAAAATTAGTCTAAAATTTATTATTGGGAGGAAAGGTCACTTTAACTAGAGATAGCATGTAGTATACAAACCATTGCACTTGCCAAAAATATGGTTAATCTCATCAATGTGGTGGTTAATAAAATCTCATTATATACCCCCTAATCTACCTACTAGGAAAAATATTAAGTTAAGGTGTAAAGTGGCTCTCGTGATCTATATATCCTTGCCAATTCAATCTTGGACATGGAGATATGGTTCAAGTACAACAATGTTGTAGAAGAGGATAATGTATCATTTGTTGGAATATATTCCATCATTTGGTAATCATGCCAAGTGTCATGTAAGTTGTACCAAGTGTCATAGGTAGAGTGAGGAACAAGAAACCTATCCTCTTATATAATGGACTCATAGTTCCATTCAGAGTATATCATTATACTTTCATAATGTTACATGTCTTATTCATGTGGATTGTCTATTATATATTTCTCCTAAGTAGATGGAAGAGCGCAAAAACCATCATTGGTATCATAGCAAGGTTTGAGGGACCTAAAAAGGAGTGAAAGGAGTAGCAACTCCTGCAAGAATATTTTGGGACAATTGTTGCCATCTGACAACAAGACCAAAAGAAAAGTGTTGGTTTCTATAGCAGAAAACCAAAGGCCATTGAAGAAGAGTTGGAGCTACATCTCTAGATAGCAACTTGGTGAATCAAATCACCATGATATTCATCATATTTATAGATCATTAAATTTATGCAACTTAGGTGCAAAGGGTTCATTACTTGAACACTTATACGATAGGAACAATACATTATATGAAATAATCAAAGACATTTATGGCATTTTTATGGGTGAAAACTAGAAGAATTGATGTTATAATAAGAAGAAATGGAAGAAAATAAGCAGGCTATAGTGAAAAGGTGTGCCTAGAATATGGGACAATCTCACAAAATTGTACCTCCATAAGTATAATTTGTTACACCTAAAAGCTATTTCAGGTCCAAGCAAGGTGCCTTGATTACATATTCCAAATGCTTATAGGCTAGGATCTATCATTTATGTGTCACTTTCTCTTCTTTATGCAGTCTAGTAGGAACATTTTCAATTGGTTATTCTCTACCACATGGGTATCTATTTTTTCTCTCAGGTTCATCAGCATATTGAGGAAAATTTTCTTTGGTTTTTTAAAGGAATGTCAAACATTATACAAAAGAGAGTTCTACATGATTGTTTTTCCATAGAGCTCTTTTATAATCATCACACAATCGTACCTTCTGGTGGAGTGTTTCTCCCAAGAAATTTGGCTTTATGTGATCTATCTATTCACATACTTTTTCTTACCATTTGAGATTCTTCTTTTTGGGCTATTTTCTATGTATCTGACATCACACTAAGTGTCGAATGGTGTGTCATCTACTTGCACAAATTTTTTTAGCTTGACTTTATATTATATTAGACCTTCAAATACAATCCTTGACATGCCTAAACTATTTGGAATTATTCATTAAGGTATGAAGATGGTGAAATGATGATGGGATGAATATGGATGTAAAATTTATGTTGTGGAAAGATTAAAAGGCAACAAGATCTCTATCTCATTTTCAATTCTCTATCTAGCTTGCCAAATTATTGCTAAATCTATTAGTCTAATCGAGTTGCAAATTATTTTTTGTGGTAGCTTTATTTTATTTACAAAAAGGTATAAAGTACAACTTGTCTACTAGCTATTTGTATTATGTCTATACTAATCCTTTATTTACTTGTTGACTATTTACAAAAAAATGGTCATATTTGCTCATGCTCGATCTAAATGCTCTCTTTCCTTTTATCCTATACATGAAATAACTTAGCCATTCATATCTCAATCCTATTCATCAAAGATGTTTGAAAAATAAAATTTTGGTCATCGATGCACTTGGGAAACTCCCAATTGAATCCTCTATCATTTTATATATTAATCGCATCCATCCACATTTTTTTGAATTTACTAATGAATTTTAGTTAATATTCGACACTCTTTTTATTTTATGGTCAAACATGAGCCACTAAAGACCTCTTCATCTTTCATTGTGGTCCACTTATTTAGTTTGGTTTATGTTCATAAGATCCTATTGAATTTTTTTCTACTTTTGTGAGCCATTGATCAAGACTTCTAGATTGATGTGAACCTTTGATATTGTTTGACTAGTTGACTTGATTTTTGTAATTTGTGTTTTCTTCCTTTGCCCATGTTATTTCTTTGGATGACTAGATATATCTTGTATAAAACTTGTTGAAATGATCTGATCGGCCTACACCCTATGAATAATTGTGTACTACATACATGGTACATAGTAAACTATTCATTAAGTACTTGTTATAAGACACTTTTCATCATGAAATGTAGACCACTCATTTATTGGATATTGTAGACCATTTATCTCTGTCTATGTGGTACTATGCATATCGTTAATCTATGTATTTTGACTTTGGTCCAAATTACTTATCTTTTTCTATAGTGAAATGTGTTTTATGCCTTCCTTATTGTAGGTGAGGGTGAGTTGTAGATTTATTTTGAACTTTTGTATACTTTAGGCTATAAATATTCTCCAAAAAACCATACATGTAGATGTCCTTCCTTGGATTAAAGTAAATCACTCATTTTCCTATCAATAGCCTAAGACTTTTGTCATCATTTGTCAATGAATGCAAACCATAGATTTTACTTGGAAAATTTATTAGTAATCCTTGCAGACCATAGATTGTAAACCACTCATTTAGTAACTATTTCAAACCATAGATTCTTCCTTCAAGATATTATGGACCATTGATATAAGCGTGCTCCCAAAAAAGACTTACTGGAATACACGTGGTTGCTTCCAAATGATTGACCAAGGTCTCTTGATATATTTGCATTGAATTCTTCTAAACCGTTTGTAATTAGCAAAGACATTTTATGGCCTAGATTTCTTTGAGGATCTTGCGATAATTGCAGGCCATTGATGGTAGCATAACTTGCTTGATGCATAGACTAAGATGTAACTTTGACAAGTCAAATGAGAAAATGCATCAAGGATTACTTATTACTTAGATTAAATTATGGCGAATAGATCAATGTAGACTATATATGATATGAAAATATACTCTACTTATAGGTGTGAGTGATGAATGATGACGAACTATGTGGATAGAATTTTGGTAGAAAATTAACGAGAGCGATGGATGATCGGGGAATATGCATGTGGTTTAATTATGTGTGCACCAAATGATCCACATGGATGAATTTAAATTTAGATAGGACGAATTAAAATTAGCCAATTGAATTTAAATAAAATAAGAAATTCTTATTAGATGCAAATTATCAAAGGGTTTTATGGATTAGCCAATGAGACTAAGTGAATTATTTCAAAAATAGAAAATGTAACCAATTGGAATAATTGTTCAAGAATAATATATGAACATGAGAAATTAAAAACTAAGAGTGGTGTGTTTTTACAAAATTAAAAAAAATAGATGTAAAATAAATTTTAATAAGACCTAAGAGGGATGCTTTTAGAAATAGAATGTAGCAACAAATTGGACTAAACTTGTTAACAATTAATGAACCCATGGGATATTTTAAAGCTTAAAATTAGGGGTATTCTTTATGCTAGAATTTGAGAATCCAACATAGCTCCTACAAAATCTGGTCTATAACTCACATGCTTTGATTCTTTCCCTCCATCAAATGCAACTATCTATTACCAGTTATTTGGGATTTTTATCTATGTAACTTACACAAGATCATATATCAATTTTATAGAGAGGTACCTTTCATGGTTTATGCAAGAACCGAAAGCAACACATTGAAAGACAATATTTTTTTAAGATATATACAAGGTACCATTGATTATTTTTTATTTTTTAAGAGAAAAAACCCTTGTGGAGCCTCCTTGGTCTGAGATGCCACAAACGGGGGGGTACTACACCGTCAAAGTCACTCGGGGGTCGCACCCGACCCCTACCCGCACCAACATTATCAATTGGATTTTAGATACCCAATTCAGATTTTTGGTAGGGTGGAGATTTGAACCTGGGACCTCCCTTGGAGGATTGCCATCTCCTCTCCAACTCACCTACAACACCTGGGTAAGGTACCATTGATTATGGTTTAGAATTTAAGAAGAGCGATTATTTTATCTTCATACGTTATATAGAAGCAAACTAGGAAGGTTGTATTGATAATAAAAAATCCACTTTTGAACACATATTATTTCTAGTATCAACATCTATATCATGGGATAGTTGAAAATAACAAATAGCCATCCAATACTCCACTAAATTAGAATATCATGCAATAGGTGCAACTATCTATGAATTTATATGGTTGGAAAATATGTTTGTAACAGTGGGTATACCATAAGATAAAGCAACTATGCATTATAACCAAAGAGTATTCAAACTTATTCATAATATAGTATTCCATGAATGGATCAAGCACATTGACATAGAGTGTCATTTCATTTTCAAACATGTCCAACAACACAAACATTCAATTCAAATTTTCTCCTACTCAAGAGTACCGTGTAAATATCTTCACCAAACTACTTGGATGTATCAAATTTGAATAAATTTTCTATATAAGAACCTCAATACTATGATGTAATAAGGGGAAACTATTAGGAATTATTACATATTAGTCCATGTCACATGGTGTAGAAAATAACCACTTATCAAAAGGACTATGCATCTACTAGAAGATAAGGGTAATTGCATGGTTAGAAATTTATTATGTTGTTTAAGGGCATCCAATGTGAATTAAATACCTATCATTTATTAATGCAAATAATTCAAATCATTGAGCTATAACAATGGTACTCCTTGCATTTCTATCCAATTAATCCCATTCATCTTGATCCATACCTATAGAAAGAAATTTGAGTATAGAAATTATCATAATCCATTGATCTCTTTCTACCAAGATATTATCCATTTTTAGTTTCCACAACTCAAAGTTTTTCCCATTAAACTTCTTGATATCTAATTTTGAAATGCTATCTATTTAAAATTATTTTTAAATCATATCTACAATAAGACAACAATTCTCTCACTATGGCCAAGAAAACCACTATAAAAAATTTATCCTCAAACGAGATCAGTTCCAACGTTAGAGTTGGTACCCAATGTAGAGATCTATGGGTTAATTAGTGTAATCAAGTACATTCAAAAAAATTTATAAATATGATCTAAATCCTTTAATGGTTGATATTACTATGTAAATAAAAATAAAATAAATTTAAAAACAACAATAAAAAAGAAGAAAATAAAATAATATACACCCTAGAAAATCCCGTTTGGGAAAAATCCAACATGAAAAGGAGAAACACTTACATTAATTCTTAAATTAACTCTAAATACAATCATTCATCTCAATATTAGCCACTGCAGTAGTTTCCTTCCTCTCAATCTACTAACTAAATATTGGCTACAATCTCCTTTAAACCTTTAGTTAGTATTTAAAATAATTTAAATAATTCAAACCTGGCTAAGATAAGTTCAAAAATAAAATAATTTAAAATGACCATAACAATAAAAATCCCTAAAAATTATCACAACATAAATAAACCAACTATATGGGAAAAAATAATTCTAAATGTAAATAAATAAGTCATAAAATTAATTACAAATAATTGTTCAACCAAAACTAATCAATACTAATAATCATAATAATAGAATACAACATAGGTTAAAATATTTCATTCATAAATTAAGTAAATAAGAATGCTTATTAAAAAATAAATGAAATCAACTATATAAAAATAAAAAATAAAATAACATTAATTAAATGATAATAAAAACTAATCGGTAATAGTGGTAAGGGTTTAACAGAGGTTGATGTTGAAGTGAGGATTTTCAAAGGTTTGAGGAATCAAAATGGGTTTTCAGAGGCTACGGAAGAGTCCTGGAGAACATTTTCATGCAAAAAACACCATCAAAGAGGATTAATCTTGTTGGAGGGTCTTTCAATAGTAAGGATCATGGCCAAGAACAGGGTACATAGGTACTTCGATACCAAATCCTCCAAAACAAGGAATATCATATCGGGATAAGTTATGTCGAGCCCAAGATAGCTTCAATAACTATCTAACACAATCAAGGACAATCATAAACACCATTCTAAGAAGAAAAAAGAGGATTCTCTGCTTGGAATGGTGAACAAATCTTTACCACATGAAAAATAAATACTAGTATTAGAAATAGCTAAGGACTGAGTAGCTGAGGATATAGTTTATAATATAAAACATAACTTGATAGGTAAATTCATGGGTTTCAGACCATCCGTGCATTTCCTCCACACATGGATAAGGAAACAATGGCATTTGGAAGGAGAATACAAAATTCTAACTCTCCAAAATGGGTATTTTTTTTTAGAGTTCACATCAATGGCATATCGACAAAAAATATTTGATGCCATATCATCATGGGCTAGTGAGACTATTCCTGTAACCATGGAAGATGGGTTTCGACTCGAGGGTAACCGAATACATTACAAATATGGGTAAGATTATTTTCCCTTCCCCTTGTGTTTTGGAAAGAGGAGGTACTCAAGGTAATAGATAACTTACATATTCATTATCAAGGTAGATCAAGAGAAATAGTTTTAGGAGGATCAACAATGTTTGGTAGGGTTTGTGTAGAAATGGATCTTTATAAATTTCTTCCAATAGAGATAGACCTAAAAATAGAGGATTTTGTATGGTTCTAACAATTGTATTATGAGATTATTCCATTCAAATTCCAGGTGTACCATACTCATGGACATCTGGCTAGAATGTGCTCAATAATTAAGGATCATCAATTTGAACAAGAGGGGATAAAAGAAAATATTAACATGGTGGATCAATATCTTTAGAAAAAGGTAAATCATAAGGAATGGAAAGACCCAACAGACTCAGCGGGTTTCCAAAAAGTAATAAGAAGCCCAAAAAAAATAAATCAATAGAGTAACCAGAGATAAGGAGAAAAATTAGGAAGAACAAACAATAGATATGAGATGTTCAAATAACTAAAAAGCTTGGAAAGAGAAGGAGGTTTTCAAATAGAAGTATTAGAGGAGGATACTCATCAAGTCAGACCAGTTGATAAAGAATATTACCCCAATATAGTGTTAAGGAACAAGAAAGGAGTAGAATCAGACACAAACTCTCTCATGGAAGAGGATATTCAACCCAAGAGGGAGACAATAGGAGGGGAAATAGAGTAGAGGATAGTTTTAACTTAGGAAATAGATATGAAAGAAGGAAATGAGAACAAATAATATCCTACTTTAAGAATTTAGCAAGTGGATAAAAAATAAAAACCAAACCAATCTATAGGGAGGAAGTCAAACAAGGATAAGATGGAGGAACAGGGAAAAGATTTAAGCCAGAATGGAAAGGTAAAATCGATGGCTGATTTTTTCTCTCCTAATTCTCAATGATATTAATTAGATGGAATGTGAGGGGTTTATGTAGTCACCCTAGACAAAAGGTAGTCAAAAATATTATCATATATATGAGTCAAAATATAATTTTGTTATAGGAAACCAAAATGCAAGAAGAAGATTTACAAAAATTAAACAAGAGGATATGACAAAAAGGAGAGATCCTTACTCAATTGTCATAGGGAAAATTAGGTGGATTGACCACTATGTGGAATCACCAACTATTCTAGTGATATGAGGGATCTACGAGAGGGGTGTGGATGTTCCGATTACAAAAAAGGAAAAATGGAAAAAAATAGACTATAGTTAATTTTTATGGAGCATAGATATTCATATTACAGAGGGGTCAATGGGAAACCATCCATAATTTCAAGGATAGCTACCTAAAGGACCAATGGATTATGGGAGATAATTCAATGCAAATGTTAGAATAGAAGAAAAACAAGGAGGTAGATCCATGTTGGAGGAAAATGATAGGTTTTTTACAACAATAACATGTCAAATGAATCTAATATATATCCCAACTATAGATAGATCCATGACCTAGAAAAATAGAAGAAAAGAAGGGGAGACAATCAAATATTTCTTGGATCATTTATTCATGGGGGAGGAATTATATTTGCATACCAAGCATCAAGTGAGGGTCATGGATAGGCTTTCTTCAAATCATTTTCTAGTAAGCCTTACCATAGAAGAAGATAATCATAAAGTTATAGGAACTTTTAAATTTGAGCTATGGTGGTTGAAATATGAGGAGTTGGGGAACCACATAAAGGAATGGTGCAAATTAGGGAAATCAAGATTTGGGACAACCCAATTTAAACTCCACAAACAAATGAAATGTAAGGACCCAACTAAAGGAGTGGAGTAAACACAATCAAAAAATCACTAGAATACGAAATATTGAAATCAAGGATTATAAGGAGAATATTTCTCAAGAGATAAGACAAGGAACTATTACAAAAAATCTATTGCAATGTGAGGCAAACATTTTAGGAGAGAGAAATATTTATAGGAACAAGAATATGTCTATTGTATTTAAATATCCAGAGTTGCATGGTTAAAGGAGGGGGATCAAAAAACAACTTTCTTTCATAATATAACAATAGCTAGAAGACAACAAAATAGAATTATAGGTCTTACAGATATGATGGGTCAGGTAAAAACTAGTGGAAGTGAATTAAAAACTATAGCAAATCAGTACTTCCATACTCTTTTTAGTAGCAATGAATTTTTGAATGCAATATGGTAGGAGAATATACTAGAGGCAATTATGCAATTAGTTAAACCTGAACACAATAAATTATTAACAGAGGAAATTTCTCTGGAAGAAACATTGTAGATCATACAAAAAATGTAAATAGGAAATATCCTAGGACCATATGGATTCCCCATTGAATTTTATCAAAAAATTTGGAAAATTAGCGGTCAAGCAGTGGTGAAGGCACTGGAGGAAATCATATAGAGTAAGCAAATGTTAAAAGCCTTGAATCATAATTTTATCACTTTGTTTCCTAAGGGACCACCTAGTGATATAATTGATAATTATAGGCCTATTTCACTATGTGATGTAGTATACAAGATATTAACAAAGCTTATGACAGAGAAATTAAAACTTTTTTTACCAAATTTGATTTCAACTAAGCAAGGTGGTTTTGTTGAAGGTAGACAAATTCTATATGGAATAGTAGTGGCCTAGGAGGTGATACACACAATGTCCAAGCAAAAGGACCCAAGTATGTTTATTAAATTAGATCTTTCTAAAGCCTATGATAGAATAGACTGTGCACAAGATTTTAGAAAAAATGGGCTTTATAGAGGGGTGGAGAGATTGGGTAAAAGCCTATACACAGACTACATCATTATCAGTTTTGGTAAATGGTAGTCCCTCTCCCATTTTCATAGTAGGAAGGGGGTTGAGGCAAGAGGACCCTCTTTCCCCTTATCTTTTTACCCTTTATGTAGAGGGTCTAGAGAGACTATTAAAAAAAGGAGACAAGAGGGCAGGCTAAGGGATCTAAAAATAAGTTCTTAGATTGAGATAAATCACCTCCAATTTATGGATGAAACTGCGTTTATTATCCAAGACAACTCTTAGCAGCAAGAAACATAAAATAATTTTTATATGGGTATACTCAAGCTACTGGGCAATATTTTAATGAAAAAAAATCTCAAATAGTTTTTTTTCAATACAAAGAAGAGGATGAGAGATAAAATTATACAATTATTGAACTTCAAGGAAACTCCTTACCCATACAATATTTAAGAGTACCTTTATCTATGAAGAAAACAAAAAGCAAGGAGTGGAAAGGGTTGATTGATAAACTTCAAGCTAAGCTGAGCAACTGGACACACAAATGGATAATATTGGGAGGAAGGCTTACAATGATTAATTTTGTGCTAAAAGCTCTCCCAATTTATAAATTTTCCATACTTCAGGCTCCAAAGAGAATTATGAAAGATATTGACAAACACACAAGAAATTTTTTATGGTCAGGTGCAAAGGAAGAACAAACATTAGCACTAGTTGGGTGGGAGAATATGTGTCAACCAAAAAAACAAGGAGGATTGGAGATAACATCAAAATCCCAAAGCAACAAGTTACTAGAAATAAAGCTATATTGGAGATGGATTATAGCTATCAAGGCCTTACGGAGTAGACTATTACAAGCCAAATACTACCTAGAAGTGGCTAAGAAAAACATCCCAAGACTCAAAGTGGAAGGAGAAGGATCTACAATATGGAGAAAAATGGAATAAATCTAGAAGTTAATAAAGCCATACCTATACTGGCAATTAGGGTATATAAAGGATTCTCTATTTTGAGAGGATTCATGGAATCAATCTCAATCAATTATTTAGACATTCCTAGATATGGAGAGTTGGAAAGCAAAGCTCCAAGTGGTAGGGTGGTGGAAAGCCTCTTACTATATGATATCATGGAATCAACATGTTCTAGACTTACTACAGTGGAAAAATCCTCAAGAATGGTCAATGAGGAGGACAAAGGAACTAACCAAAAAAATGTAGAGACATCTCCAAAGACACCCAATTAAGGATGGTTCTAAGAGGGATATACTTGGATGGGAACAAAGCAATTTGGGTATCTATAAGACAAAGGAGGGATATAAGGTAGTTTGTGGATATGAGATTATCCTAGCACCATTTCCATGGGTATTTTTTTGGAAAAAGGAAATATGGCCAAAAATTAACATTTTTCATGGCTGATTAACCATAGAAAGTGCTTGACATTTGATAAATTTGAGAAAAAGAGGTTTCTACGGGCCTTCAAAATGTGTTATGTGTGTAAAGATAAATGAGACCTTGAATCACCTCTTTTTGGGGTGTTATTTTTCTAAAGACACATGGATCAATTGGTAGAGGTAGATGAGACAACATTGGAAAATTTTTGAAAGCTAGGAAAACTTTTATGAGATATAGAAACAATGCAACTTTAAGATTTAAACAATAAAAATGACATGGAAGCTAGAAACTAGCTTCACATGGTGGTAGTTATTTCTAGAATTAAATGCACACATATTTAAATCAAAGCACATAATAAGGGAGCAATTATAGGATAGGATTATGATTATAGTAATGGAAACACTATCTATTAGATTACAGGAGGAAAAAACATAGAATGAAGGAAGTGACTATTCTACGAAGCTTTGGAATAATTATAAAAAAACTAAGGTTTGTATGTGCAGGTGAGATCTCCTCAAATAACATAGAGTGGAGATCACCTCCCAAAGAGTGGGTGAAGGCAAACACGGATGGGGCTTCTACTAAAAACCCTAGAAAAGTTGGTTTTGGTATTATCATACAAAATTGGAAAGGAGAATAGGTGTATTGGAGAGCATAAGGTATGGGGAGACATCAAATAATGAAGCAGAAAAATAGGTGATCTTATCAACGTCAATGATAGCTACAAATCTATATTTACATAATCTATGGATAAAGATAAACTCTCAGGTATGGGTTGGAATCTTAGATCCGATAAGACCCTTTCAGGTGCTGAGAATTGGAGAGAGAAGGAAGGTGGAAGCAATTCAAAATATTTGGAAGATTTTTCAATATATTTTTTATTACACATATCAAGCGAGAGGGAAATAGGGTGGTAGATTATTTAGTGAAACAGGGAAAAAATAGGAGGAAGGGCAATATGTAGACTCACATATGGAAAATCAAATAAACTAGTACCAAATAATCCAAGGGATACAAGAGGTGGTACAAATAGATAGCAGAATAGTAAGAGCATATAGTGATTCTAATGAATCTATCATAGTTAGACCATGGAGTAAACAACATGAAGATAGATGGATGGTCTACAGAATTTAGATGAATGAGAAAAATTGGAATTCAACCATGGTAATAGTGATGTGTATGGATATCTACATTATGGTGGTCTTAGGTGATGTTTTCAACAAACATACCTATATAATGTTTTATGGGTAATTTTTAAGCTAAGAGGGATTGGAGGAGGATTTTATTTCTCCCTTTTTTCCTGTCCAACTCATTTTACTTTGTAATTTAACTTCTATAAATATAATATATTTTTTTAAAATTAAATTATAATAAAAACAAAAAAGAACAAAAGTAGAATGGAGACAAGGACCTTCATTTATGGGATCCATGGTAGAGATGATGGTAGTGTTAGGGTTTTTTATCACTAGATGAGGGTTTGTGGCAAAACTATTTAGGGTCACTCATGTCTTGATCCATGCTTGGTATGGGGGTCTATTTCAATTTAAATATTTGTGCTTGGTATTTTTGGCATCTTTGATGCCATGTTAGGGTTAGAGACATTGGTGGAGATTGAGTTATGACCAAGGATTTTATGTCAAGTAGGACTACTAAGGAGGGAGCATTGCATAGGAAAAAATGGAGAGTGGTAGCTTGGAGTGGCAACAATACAAACATTTTCTCATATAGAAATCTCAACTAGTGGCAAAGAAAAAGGTGAGCAGCAAAATGAGAGGAGGTGGTGTTCATTTGGTGCATGTCACACATGTCACTATATTTGGTTGTATGAAGGGTGTGATGAGTAGGATATAGTTTCAATTACATAAAAAGGGTTAAATATAGTGTAGTAGCTTTTAAACATTAATTGTTTTAGGATTATGGTTTGAAAATTCATAAATACCGCCACTTTCTTTATTTGTGGATTAAGGAAAATCATATTATGGGTGGTATCCTTATTTGAAATAAGGATTTTGGAGCTTTTTCCATAGTCCATTGTGCACAATATGGTGTTTTAAGTGTGTGTGGTAGAGGAATTGTGCATCGATACATGAAGTTTGTAGTTGGCATAATGCCTCTATCACTAACACAATGATGTATCTTACTTCTTAACATGTATACCTTATATGATATTATGAAGAATTTGAGATAAATATTTGATAAATATTATGGTTGAAATAGATAGGATTGATACCTATACCTTTTACCATTAACAATATGCATAAAATACTTTTGAATTATAGGAATTTTTCTTATTTTTGTAATTGTAGGTATCTCATGGGATTCAATGCATAAAAAATATTCCATAAGAGGATATAAGAAGCCAAGAAACAAAAGTATGCATTGGGAAGGAATATATAATTGAAAAAATTATCACCTAATAAATAATGATAAAAGCATATGTGAGAGGGAATATTAAATGGAGAACGTTAAGACTTGTCACTAACAACTATTCCTAGGCCTTCGAGGTCATCACTAGGTATACTCAAACTACTCATAACTCATACATTGGTGAAGAGTACCTTTGTCAAGGTTTATTTCCATCCTTTTCAACTTTGGTTTCAAATGCACAAGGTTTTCTAGTAGTTCCCTAGTTCACACTTATGCTAAATATGGAAGTATAGATGATGCATGTCAATTTTATGATAGAGTTTTATCGGAATTTTGGTTTCATGGACTAAAAGGTTTGTTGGTTTAGCCTAAATGGATTGTTATTCCTTGGGAATGAGGATTTTGAAATAGGAGATTCAAATGAGGATTTAATTATTGTGGTGGCCTCTATTTTGGTACAATTGGGTCTATGATTTGTTACTAGACTATTATTCTTTATGATATACTTTTTAATGTTTTTGTGTGACAATAGTAGAAGTAATGTGTTAGGTTTTTATTGTTTTGAATTGAAATGGATATCTAATCATCATATTTTAAAGGGACATGGAATGGAGGATTTGTTTCCTTCTCTAGCACATCCCACTTTGCATCTAAGTTTGCTTCCCTAATGGATGAGGGTCTAAGTGATTATATTCCCATTAATAAAGGGTGTGCTTGTAGATGGTGATAAAAGGAAGTTATTAATTAAAAAGTGTATAGAAGAGAAATAAGATTTTTAGTTTTAGTAGTTGTATGCATCCCATTTAAAAAATATATATATTTTTCAACCTCATTGTCTAGGGAAAGACTTGAGTGACATTGAGTTTTTTTGAAGGCTTTTGTGCAAATGAATAATTCACAAGCATCCTAGGATATGGATGGTTTCCATCAAATGTGTCACATTAAATAGATATAAAAAAACTTAGTCCAATGAGATTTAGCCTTGGTGAGCAATAAGTTTATTGGTTTAATGATCATAATGGATCTAGCCTATGAAACACAACTGTAATGAGGAGGTGCTATATCTTGATTCTTAGTAATTTGTATCTTCTAATGGTGGGTGTTTCTTATGGGGCAGATATCTCTATTTGTAGACCTTCAATCTCATTATTGCTTGAACAAATACTTGTTAGAAATTTTTGTTGATCTTTGGGTAACTAATTTCTTTTCGTTATTAGGTATTTAATCCACTATTGTTATCTATTTCTTTCTTCGATGTATCTAGTTTTATTATTGTAAGGGACCCTTATAGAACCCTATTTTTCAAAATAATATAAAATGGAAGAGAATTATACCCAAACACAAGAATAACATTATTCCCTAAAATGAATTTTTTAATAGTATATTTAATAGAATTTTAATTCTTATATGAACATTAAAAATTGAATTATTTAATGAATACTTTGAAATGATTTTAATTTTGTTTTATTCTCAATCAATACTAGGCAATCCTTTATAAAATTTTAAACTTCAATCCTAAAAATTGTTAAATATTTCTTAACAAGTATTTATCAAACACTCTAAATTGCTTTCAATATTTTGATATCATATGATTGATTTAATTCTTTAAATTCAATCATATTAAGTTTTTTTTAAAATAGTTAGATGTGCTAAGAAATAAAACAAATTATAACCCCTATTATTCTTCCCTACATTGAAAATATTAGTTACCACCTTCATCATAACCTTATTCTCCATCTCTATCAGTACCATATGAAGTAAGAAGGATTAACATTTTTAAAACCCTTTCGTTTTAGTCCAAATTAAATATATTAAAATTTATTATTTAACAAAACCTTTTTTTAATTATGGTATTGTTGTTGTCTCATAATACACCTACTCATTGGGACAAAATCCTGACATGCTCGGGGCACCCATACCTCATATAAAGTGACATAGTAGGAAGAATTGTGGGTGAAGGGGATATCCTATAGGATTGCCTTTAGGTTTTTTCATCAATATCAAATCCTCATCGAATTTAATCCTTGGTATAGTGGAGCCTTCATGATATAAGACCAAATTTTCTTGAGGAATTGCAGAGAAAGGATTTACAATGAAATTAAAATGTATAGGAAACATAAAAGGAACATGAAAGTAAATTGTCTAGCAAATTAAAACTAAACCATGGTGGATATGCACCAAGATTAAAGTACACCTTCTCAATCAAAATAAGTGGCCATAAATGAATGCACACAATGCTATATAATAACTAGGATGAACACATTAAATGTTGTACAACCCAAAATTGGAAACACATCAAAGAAAGATAAAATAGCAAAATTTATCATAGTTTCCATTAATATACCATAAATTATTACAAGGAATGTGGCCTAGAGA
Source organism: Wollemia nobilis (assembly GCA_028583015.1). Classification (NCBI taxonomy): domain Eukaryota; kingdom Viridiplantae; phylum Streptophyta; class Pinopsida; order Araucariales; family Araucariaceae; genus Wollemia; species Wollemia nobilis. Next base: position 424,860 of record JAQPPZ010002623.1, read on the forward strand.
GGCTTGATGTTTCTTTGATAGTGGCTCAATGATCAATCTCTACTTATTACAATCAAGAAGGGGGAACGAAATAAATATTCCATAAAGCCAGATAAGAGGCATACATAGACATCTCTCAATGCCTTTACAATGTAAATTTGGGTCTATTTATAAGCTAGGAGGAAGGTGTCTTCCCTATAAAATTTTGTGTAGAAGATCTATAAATTCTACTCTACTTTACAACCAAAATTCATCTAGGATGATAGTCAACAAATTTGAGATCTTTAGATTTAGGTACATTAATGAATGGGGATTTTAAGCCTTTAGATAATAAATCATCACTGATATATCTTATTGTTATTGTATTGGTAATGGTTGCACCATTAAGTTCTTGTCATGTTTCTCTTGGAATTCCTTGCTTGCTGAAATAGTAGGTATGGTCTTCTTGACAAGGTAGTATCATGTGTATATTGGGTGGTTGTCACACTAACACTAGTTGGATTTAATAGGATAGGCCGTAAAAGTTAACTTCAATGGCTAATTGTGGGTTTCCTCTTAAATACCCTTTTGCATGCCTTCTATATGTGTGTGGTTACCATGTGTTCTTGACTAAGGTGAGATCTGCTTGGCCAATGTTGGATATTCTTTGTTTGGGCATTAGCACCTTCCTCTTTAGGATCTTGATTGGATGTAACATGTCTAGATTTAGATCTTATCAGGTCCTTTTCTCATTTTCATTATCTCATCCATAAAAAGGACTATGTGGGCCATTATATGGAATATCAATGATCCATGAACCTTAATTCCCTCAATGATATTGGATTTGGATAAAATTGAAGATCACTAGCTTATACTAAGAGGGGGGGTGAACAGTATAAGACCTCTTTTTACTTTTTCCTTTATACTTCAAAACAGTAAAGCAATATACCCAAAGCAATATCAAAGCAATGCACAATATCATCCACAAAGTGACATAAATTTTAACGTGGTTCACCCAGAATGGTTGGGCTATGTCCACAAAACTTTTATCTAAAAGTTATCTCAAAGTTCTTTGGGAATCCTTCCCAATTACAATGTTTATGAGCCTTGGCCCAAAGGATATACCTTCCCCCAATCAAAATTTATGAGCCTCTACTCAAAGGAGATACCTTCCCCCAATCAGAATTTATGAGCCTCTGCTCAAAGGAGATACCTTCCCCTCTGTTCTAGAAATGATCCCTCAGAAGATCAACTGCCTCTACCTCTTTCCAGCATGTGGAACTCCTTTCCACCGAAGACCTCTTGTCCTCAATGCTTAGCCTAAGAGACCTCTGCCTTCTATGATAACGTCCACAGTAGCTCAACAACTTGTACCAAACACAATCAGTCGGTCTAGTACAAGTCTTCCTCTGTCTGTTAGATCTATCCAACTCTTGAACAAATCAATACTTTGCATAAAAGCCTTCTCAAAGACTTGCCAACTGTCCTCAGGTTCTTATCATAGAACCAATGCACCTCTATACTCAAGTTCTCTGATAGAACTATCAAACACAGCTCACAAGTCCTCTACTAGGACCTATCCAAATCTGCTCACAAGTCCCCACCAAAACCTATCCAAAAATGCTCACAAGTCCCCATCGAAACCTGTCCAAAACTGCTCACAAGTCCCCACTAAAACCTGTCCAATAACTGCTCACAAGTCCCCACCGAAACCCATCCAAAAACTTAGCAATCTCACCAAGAAAAAATTTCTTAGTATGAAATCACAAAGTGAATTGTTAGATACCCAATGTGATTTGTCAAACTCATAGAAGCATAAAGATAATTGTTAGAGACTCAATATTTTCTATACTCAAATCCCAATCTCAAAACTCAACTCAAATCAACTCAGCTCAATCTTAATCTTAAATCTGAAAACTCAACTCAATATCTGAAATGGATAGGATAGAATGTTTTCTTTCAAGAACATGAAACCCCAACAATTGCCAACTATGCAAAGAATCACATAACAATGATACTCATGTTCTTTTCACCATCAATTAGGGTTTCAACAACAATGCTCATAAAACAAGGTTTAGTCAACCAACACCATTCAACTCAACATCAACCTTGAAGCATTCAACCAATCATCAAAAGAAATGGAAACAACTAGAAATCCTTTTCCCTCCAAAGATATTTGAACAAAACAGCCACCAACACAATATCACCAAATGCAAAGAATAACTTGCTCAAATCAACTCAATGGAGTAAGCCCAATATCATGAATCAAGTAAAGCAATAACTTGATCAAACAACCTCTATGGAAGCAACTCAACCATCAAACTCAAAATAGCCAACCAAGGGTTCCACCAACTCAATGCAAGTATCTAGACTCACAAATATAAACCCTAGTGCACAAAGCTTCCACTATCTCAAACCAAAAATTATGCATTCACCAAAAACTCTCCTTAAGGATAACAATGCATAAGTAGTCTTCAACAAACCAGAAAATAGGATTTACACCTAGCCAAAGGATACCTAGTAGAATACCTTTTCACTCCAACCTTATTTCAGAAAACATACACCAATCATACTCATAAGAAGAATGTGCCCATACCTTATTGGAGTAGAAGATAATTGAACCTTCAATCTGTCACCACACACAACTCTCAAACTTCCAACCAAGTTAGGGTTAGAATAAAAAGAAATGAGCAATAATATAAACTTCCTTTATTACACCTTTTAGCTCCACTTATTTAAACACAACCACCATAACATGCCAATAAATCAACAATCACAGACTCATACCTTATACCTCCATTTTTAATTTTAGCATAGCAAAGAATAATCTTAAAAATACATCCAAAGAAATATGCCCTTATTTCTCCTAAGCTTTTATTCAATGCTAATCACAAAAGCCAAAACTCATAAAATTTAATCACACCTTATAAATCGCTGTCCAAGAATCTCCGAATTTTGCCGCATAAAGACGTTTTAATAAAAACATGTGTTACTCTAGCAAAGCACCCCCACGAGACTCGAAACGGTGACCTCTTCCAATGCAGCGCCCAACAGTAGCCTTCGCTGCCACTAGCCCACGTGGGCTACGAAGTTCACAAGTGAACTTCCCTCCACTTCACCCTCGAAAAAAAACTCCCGAAGACTTTTCAACCGCATGTGCTTCTATGTCTTCCTTCGATCACAGTGAATACAGAGCACAAAAACCACAAATTACATTCGAGGAATTTCCAATTAATTAGCCTTCCAACCTTAGGAGTTTGAGAATAAATAGTCTCTTCGAAGACACCTTGACGTCGGAGGAAATAAAGACCATTTCGAAATTAATCAAAAGTCTTTTCAAAAAGGGTTTAAAAACCCTTAAATAATTTTAATAAATTAAGAATAAAAAAGGTTTAAAAACCTTTAAGTATTTTTAATAAATTAAAAATAATTTCTCCCTTAATTAATTAAATAATTAATTAATTAAAACCTTGAAGGGTTTTAAATAATAATTAAATAAATAATAAAGAGAACCTCCATTGGTTTTAATAAAAACCAATTAACTTGGTTTTAATAAAAACCCTATCCAACTTGGTTTTAATAAAAACCGGTTTGGTTTTAATGAAAAACCCTTTCCAATGGAATCTCTCCGGATTCTCTTAAAAATATTCTCTTGGAATCTTCCACCTTTGAATCCAACACATCCTCTTAATATTAATGCCATTTCCTTTTGACATCAATGACAACTCATAGACAAGAAACTAGGATCTCAAACCCAAAATTGCCAACAATCTCCTCCTTTGTCATTGATGGCAAACCATGCTTCTCAACAACACGAAAACTCAACATAAAAAACTCCCCCTGTCTTGAGGCTCTCCCCCTTTGTCATCAATGGCAAAGGGTCACCTTTGGGGCTCGGTACTAAGAATGAGCCTCTTAGCTTAGTCCCTCCCCCACATCCTGATGAGGTGATTAATTCTTGGGTGGGAGTAAAACTCCCATTAGGCACTGATCATCATTAGCATCTATAACTTCCTTGCCAAGCCTTCTATTGAACTCTTTGTCCATATTCCTATTCTTTTCATTGTTCTTGTTCTTGTTCTCATCCTTGTTCTTGTCAATGCCTTGATCCTTGGACCTGATCATGCCACTGTTCCTGTTCCTGTATTCTAGAATTTTAGCTCTACACTATCTGATTGTGGGACCTTCATTGTTGCACTTGAAACACTTGACGATGTTGTTTCTCTGAGGTAAACCTGATATTTGAATCCACCAGTTCTGACCAAACCTGTTCTGACCAAACCTATTATGACCAACCCTGTTCTGGCCAAACCTGTTCTGACCAAACCTTTTCCTATTATTTTCCTTGCAATAAACTACCTTGTGCCCAAACTGTTGAAAAAAGTAGCAATACCCTTGAAAGTAGCTAGCACTTCTGAAACTATCATTTACCTCCTTCACTTGAGCCATGCAATGTGAAGCCATGTGACCAAACCTGTGACAAGCAAAACATCTGCCTTGAAACTTTCCTTTAATTGACCTCTTAGGTTCTGAAAACTTCTTCTTCTCATTTTGAATTTTGTTCTCTGTGTATCTATCATTCAAGGACTCCTTTTATGAAATACTTTTCTCATCAGAACTCTCTTCCTTTTGGAGTATCTTACTAGACTCTCCAACTTGTTCCTTGTGTGGCTTAACAAAACCAAGGCCTATTTTATTCGTTGTCTTTCTTTGACCTTTGATGAGTGACTTAACCTTTTTGGAGCTATCTTGAAACCTATAAAGATTATCCTTGTACTCTTTAGTTTCCTCTTTCAAAGAAGCCATTTTCTATTCTAACTCACTATACTCAAGAACCTTAGACTCTAACTCATCCTTGAGTTCTTGTGTCTTAGCCATAAAGAATTCGAGACTTTCTATAAGATCATCTCTCTCCATACAACATTCATCTAACTTATCCTTGAGTCTAGCATTCTTCTTTCTTTCCTTTTTCAAAGCACTAAGAGCACTAATAAGTTCACCTTCAAGATCTACTTCACATTCCTCTATATCTTCCTCTATTTGTTTGTTTTTTGAATCATCAAAGCCTTTTTCAGATTTCTTATCACTAGAGGTGCTACCCTTTTCAAAAACCATACATGCATCTTCCTTATAGTTTTCTGAAGCATCCTCATACATACTAGAAACCAAATCATTATTTGTGCAATCATCCTCAAGGTGACCAAAAGTTCCACATCTAATACATTTCATGATAATGAATCTATGTTTCGGTTCTTCCTCTTTTTCTGATATGAACAACATCTCATTTTCATTATCACTTGAAAAACTTTCACTATCACTACTAGAAAACTTACTTGCTTTGTCTAGGTAGAAACTCTTCTTGTGCTTGTGAGAATACCTCTTTCCTTGATTTTTTTCCTCATCTTTGTTTTTCCTATGATGCTTTTGCTTTTCAAAATCCTTGCTCTTAGAATCCTATTTATCTTCATCACTTTCATTCTTGGTAACAGTACAGTCAGTAGCATAATGACCAAACTTTCCACAATTGAAACATCTTATATTTTTCATACTTTTGTGCTTTCTAGATAACTTGCCTTTCTTGCTGTAATATGCCTCTTCATCACTAGAAGACTCATCACTATCTTGAAGTTGTTTACCCTTGGAATTCTTGGTAGCCTTGAAAGCTGCCTCTTTCTTGACATCAACCTTCACTTGAGTTCTCAACTCAAATGCTGCAAGTATACTATGGAGCTCATCCTTTTTCAACTTATCCAAATATTTATCTTCCTCAATAACAGAAATCTTTTCACTAAATCTATTAGGAAGAGATCTTAAAATCTTATCACAAACATCATTTTCAGCAAGCTCAAGACCTAAGTCTTTCATGGAGTTAACACCCTCATCCATACGAAGCATGTAGTCACTAATATTTTCATCATCATTCATCTTGAGTTGTTCAAACATACCTTTGAAGTGTCTCAACTTGGCCTTTCTAACATTTGTATCACCTGTATGAACCACCTTCAACTGTTTCCACATTTCACTAGCTATCTTGTAGTGAATCACTTTGGTGAGATCTGGTTTCTGTAAGCCTTTCAGGATTGCATTCATTGCTTTTGAATTGTTGTGATGTAGTAGCCTTTCTTCTTTAGTATTAGGACCATGTTCAGGAATAGTGTACTCATCTTCAATCACTTCCAAAACCTCATTCCCAAGTGCCATTAGATGAACCTTCATCCTTGCACTCCAAAGACCAAAATTTGACCCATCAATAATAGGTGCTGCATTGCCACTTGAATAATCCATTATGTTCTTTACTAGCTTTTCCTTCAAACTGTTAAACTTTTTGAAGGCACCTGCTCTGATACCAATTGAAGAACACAAGCTTATACTGAGAGGGGGGGTGAACAGTATAAGACCTCTTTTTACTTTTTCCTTTATACTTCAAAATAGTAAAGTAATATACGCAAAGCAATATCAAAGAAATGCACAATATCATCCACAAAGTGACATCAATTTTAACGTGGTTCACCCAGAATGGCTGGGCTATGTCCACAAAAATTTTCTCTAAAAGTTATCTCAAATTTATTTGGGAATCCTTCCCAATTACAATGTTTATGAGCCTCGGCCCAAAGGAGATACCTTCCCCCAATCAGAATTTATGAGCCTCTGCTCAAAGGAGATACCTTCCCCCAATCAGAATTTATGAGCCTCTGCTCAAAGGAGATACCTTCCCATATGCTCTAGAAATGATCCCTCAGAAGATCAACTACCTCTACCTCTTGCTATCACGTGGAACTCCTTTCCACCAAAGACCTCCTGTCCTCAATGCTTAGCCTAAGAGACCTCTGCATTCTATGATCATGTCCATAGTAGCTCAGCAACCTATACCAAACACAGTCAGTCGATCTATTACAAGTCTTCCTCTGTCTGTCAGATCTATCCAACTCTTGAAAAAATGAATCCTCTACATACAAGCCTTCTCAAAGACTTGCCAACTGTCCTTAGGTTCTTCTCATAGAACCAATGCACCTCTGTCCTCGAGTTCTTTGATAGAACTATCAAAATCATCTCACGAGTCCTCTACTAGGACCTGTCCAAATCTGCTCACAAGTCCCCATCGGAACCTATCCAAAATTGCTCACAGGTCCCCATTGAAACCTGTCCAAAATTGCTGACAAGTCCCCACTGGAACTTGTCCAAGAACTGCTCACAAGTCCCCACTGGAACCTGTCCAAAAACTCAGCAAGCTCACCAAGAAAATCTTTCTTAGTAGGAAATCAAAAAGTGAATTGTTAGAGACCTAATGTGATTTTTCAAACTCATAGAAGCATAAAGATAATTTTCAGAGACTCAATATGTTCTATACTCAAATCCCAATCTCAAAAATCAACTCAAATCAACCAGCTCAATCTCAATCTCAAATCTGAAAACTCAACTCAATATCTGAAATGGATAGGATAAAATGTTTTCTTTCAAGAACATGAAACCCCAACAATTACCAACTATGCAAAGAATCACATAACAATGATACTCATGTTCTTTTCACCATCAATTAGGGTTCCAACAACAATGCTCATCAAACAAGGTTTAGTCAACCAACACCATTCAACTCAACATCAACCTTGAAGCATTCAACCAATCATCACAAGAAAAGGAAACAAGTAGAAATCCTTTTCCCTCCAAATATATTTGAACAAAATAGCCACCAACACAATATCACCAAATGCAAAGAATAACTTGCTCAAATCAACTCAATGGAGTAAGCCCAATATCATGAATCAAGTAAAGCAATAACTTGATCAAACAACCTATATGGAAGCAACTCAACCATCAAACTCAAAATAGCCAACCAAGGGTTCCACCAACTCAATGCAAGTAGCTAGACTCACAAATATAAACCCTAGTGCACAAAGCTTCCACTATCTCAAACCAAAAATTATGCATTCACCAAAAACTCTCCTTAAGGATAACAATGCATAAGTAGTCTTCAACAAACCAGAAAATAGGATTTACACCTAGCCAAAGGATACCTAGTAGAATACCTTTTCACTCCAACCTTATTTCAAAAAACATACACCAATTATACTCATAAGAAGAATGTGCCCATACCTTATTGGAATAGAAGATAATTGAACCTTCAAGCTGTCACCACACACAACTCTCAAAATTCCAACCAAGTTAGGGTTAGAATAAAAAGAAATGAGCAATAATATAAACTTCCTTTATTACACCTTTTAGCTCCACTTCTTTAAACACAACCACCATAACATGCCAATAAATCAACAATCACAGACTCACACCTAATACCTCCATTTTTAATTTTAGCATAGCAAAGAATAATCTTAAAAATACATCCAAAGAAATATGCCCTTATTTCTCCTAAGATTTTATTCAATGCTAATCACAAAAGTCAAAACTCATAAAATTTAATCACACCTTATAAATCACTGTCCAAGAAACTCTGAATTTTGTGGCATAAAGGCGTTTTAATAAAAACGTGTGTTACTCTAGCAAAGCACCCCCGTGAGACTCGAAACAACGACCTCCACCAATACAGCACCCAACAGCAGCCTTCGCTGCCACTAGCCCACGCAGGCTACGAAGTTCACAAGTGAACTTCCCTCCACTTCACCCTCGAAAAAAAACTCCCAAATACTTTTGAACCGCATGTGCTTCTAAGTCTTCCTTCGATCACAGTGAATACAGAGCACAAACATCACAAATTGCATTCGAGGAATTTCCAATTAATTAGCCTTCCAACCTTAGGAGTTGGAGAATAAATAGTCTCTTCGAAGACACCTTGACGTCGGTAGAAATAAATACCGTTTCGAAATTAATCAAAATTATTTTCAAAAAGGGTTTAAAAACCCTTAAATAATTTTAATAAATTAAGAATAAAAAAGGTTTAAAAACCTTTAAGTATTTTTAATAAATTAAAAATAATTTCTCCCTTAAATAATTAATTAATTAAAACCTTGAAGGGTTTTAAATAATAATTAAATAAATAATAAAGAGAACCTCCATTGGTTTTAATAAAAACCATTTAACTTGGTTTTAATAAAAACCCTATCCAACTTGGTTTTAATGAAAAACCCTTGCCAATGGAATCTCTCTGGATTCTCTTAAAAATATTCTCTTGGAATATTCCACCTTTGAAGCCAACACATCCTCTTAACATTAATACCATTTCATTTTGACATCAATGACAACTCATAGACAAGAAGCTAGGATCTCAAACCCAAAATTGCCAACAAAAATATGATTCAATCATCAATGGAAGATCTAACAATCAACATGACCTTTTAACTCATTTACCTTGATGTTTCTTCCTTCTAACTAAAAATGGGAGGCATCTTTCAACTACCTTCTTTAGCCTATCCTAGTTTCAATTAAGACTTGGAGTGAAGAGAGGGCTATAATAGAATTTTTCTTATAGTCATAGTAGCTCTCAAGGGTCTTTAGCTTGCTAAAAGAAGTGAACCTATACTGATTACCTTATCCTTGACCATGGAGTCAAAATTTGAAGCTATAAATAGAAAAAAAAAACAAAAACAAAAACAAAAAAGAAAATAGTGAAGAAGCATAAGAAACAATGAAAAAAATAAAGAGTGCATGGGAAGACTAGTGATATGGGAGCTTGCTCATTTGAGCTCTCACTTTATCTCGGTTCTCCTCTTGAAATGGCCAAGGCTCCCAAAGAGCTCAATTTGGTCTATGCATGAGAATTTCACTGCTTTGCACATGACTTATTACACCTGCCCTTTGAGCTCTACAATGGGTTTGATTGCCTTCATAGCATCCTCAACTACTAGGATCTCTAGTCGTTTTTAAAATTTTAGCCCACTTTCTTTCCAATACTCCAAGGCCTATGTATACTCTTGCTCTAAAAGGAGCTAATGATAATATTTCTAGGGATATGGTAGACCCTTTTGAACTAGAGAATCTAAAGTATCATGCAAGCTACCAACCACCTTATGTAGGGCTTTCACTTGGGCTACATATTCATGCATTGCTTGTTCTCTGGTGAGAGTGTCCCAAAATTTCTTATATGTTATCTCTTATTCCTAGTTGTGAGTAGCTAGAAATTCTCCCTTTATTACAACATTAACTCAAACTTGAAAATTTTCTACTTCATTCTTCTTCTCTAATTTTGTTGTTAGGATCTATCCCACCACTTGGGTGACCTTCACACATTGTATGGATGTGATAATCCATTCGATGATCTAGGATATCAAGGCCCTATATTTAGCTATGATATCCCAACATATGGTACAAATATCTTGAATTAAATCAATAGTATTTTGTCATAATGTTTCTAAGCATCTCCTCCTTTCTTCATCTAGTTATCTCTCAAATTCAACCTTGTATGAGGTGAGTTGGGTCTCTGTAGTGAAAATACAACCCATAAATTCTTGATTTCTTCTCTCCTCATAGAGGGAAACCTTTTCTCAAGCACTCATGGTTTGTTTCATCGAGTTTTGGATCCCTTCAATTTTTAGTTGTGAGTCTCTAAGGGTATCCTTGACCTAATGGAGCCATTCCTTCCTTTCTTGTCATTTATTTCTAGGTTTATTAAATTATTATTTATGATTTTACTTATATTTTTGGCTAGTTTGAATGTACCTATGATCCCCATGCCTTGTAGACTTACGATATCCATAGTCACTTGATAATATCGAGGTTGCATTTTCTCTTTTTGCTTGAAAACATTAGGGTCCATAAGGGCAAAGTGGAGGACTCTTCTTTGTAGATCAATTTGGCTCTCGATATCCCTTATTGCTCACATGACCATTATTTTAGTCTCCTTCTTCTATGCCTACTCAAAGGCTTTCTTCTATATTTTTTTGAAGTAGAATGGTATTCTTAGAGTGGAGAAAGAACTAAACACTAGTTGCCCTTATGAAGGGGGTGGATAAAATAAGTATAAAAATAGGTAAGATAGAAGAGGCTTAGGGAAGGTAGGGAAACATAAAAATCTCCTAGCTAAGGTTTGCTAGAGATTGACCTATGAGGTGGTGGGAGTAGAAGCTAAGAAAGCGAGGTCTTTAGAATTTTGGAGTGGAAGTCCCATGTGGGAGGTAGGTGTAGGGGGTTCTGTGAGGAAGGGTAGCCATTGAGGAAAGGAAAAAACTAGATTGTGCTAGTAGTATTGATGTCAATTATGGTAAGATACCTATATTTGATATGGGTTACATCCATATATAAAATATTTCTTCTAAATTTTCTCAACAAATCTCTTAGGAATTAATTTCCTATTAAAATGTATGTAGACCTTTGTCCAAAGGAGACACTAATCCCCTATGCTTTGATTTGTGGCTATCTCTCCACATGAGAACTCTATTCCCTTTGCTTTGGTTTGTGGATCTCTCTTCACAGGAGAACTCTATCCCCTTTGCTCTGGTTCATGAATCTCTCTCTACAGGAAAACTCTATCCCCTTTGCTTTGGTTCATAGGTCTCTCTCCACAAGAGAACTCTTTTCTCTTTGCTCTAGTTTGTGGATCTCTCTCCACAGGAGAACTATTTTCCATCTACTCTGGTTTGTCAACTTCTAGAATATGTATGTCCCCACTGTAATCCATTTCATCCTACAAAAATATGGTTTGAATTTCTAAAGCCTTAATTTTCACTTGTAGGGATAAAGCAATAAGGATATGATTACAATTCCCATCAGGACTTTGAGACTATTGTTGGGAATTCAATTCCCCAAATATTTGCACCACTATAAGAATACCAAATAAATGCACATTTCTATAGGAAACGCCATCAAGATGATATCAACATGACTATCCTATTTTTCTCTTCCAAAACAAGTTTTGAAAGAATCCAAGCCTTTTATGAAGATCTATTTTGCAAATATTAATGACTTATATTAGGATAAATCCGTTATTTTTTCTCTCACATGGAAATTCTTAATGAAATTAAAGGAATAAAGATAAGAAATAACATCCCTAAAGCATTAGAAGAAATTTTTAATAAGACTATGGGATCATTTATTTATAAGCCAAGAAGGTAAGTACTGTAGCGACCCCGAGACGAACGCACCGAACCTTTTTAACCCTACTTGCAATGTTATTAAAAACCAAATATAAAATGGAAGACAAAAATAAAAATCATATAACATGAAATACTAAAGATAGATCTCTTTATTGATATTGAAGCTCGGTTACATGTTGGTCCCTCTTAGGGATACCCATTTCGATACAATAAGTTACAAATAGGCAAAGAGTACCCCTTTCACGAAGATGTGGTGCGCTTATAAAATACCTTCTCGGTTCTGCACATGAAAATGTATGAGGGCTTACAGATGCCTCCTTATCCAGGTCTATTTCCTATATGGATCCCTTTTGCTCTCATATGTTACAAACTTCATCCAATGTACCTATGGCCCTCCAAGAAATGAAATAATAACACATGCTTAGGTATCCGATATTGCCTCCCCAGATGAGGTTGTTAGTAATAAAAGAATGTAACAGAAATATGATGAAATTATGCCATGAAATCATGTAAATCAATGCTAATAATATGAAAACATGAAGAAACAAAATGAAAGAAGCTATATCTAAAACCTAATTTAAGCCTACGGGCCACTTTCCAAGACAACGGCCGCTAAGGTAAACCTTGCTCTCTTTTCCCCAAAGTTATGGGTCAAAGCTTGTATCTGATGTCGAAATAATAGGTTTTATGCTCTTCAATTCGTTAGAGCTTCATCATGCATGTGATCTCAAATAGAACTCTCTAAGTATCGAAAAATCTCCTCAAAAATATGTCTATCTCTGATATGATCTTCTATCTCTCTTATCCTCTCTTAGATAAAGATATCTTGGTGCTCTTAGGCTTGCATCTTTTATAGTGTGAAACCCTAAGTCATTTCCAAGCCCTAGGAATGAATTTCTCATGCGTAGTGCAAGTTAGTATGAGAATATTTTGTCCTTTATCTATGTTTGAAGGTTAGTTAAATGAAATCCAACTGCCCTTGAGTCTCCTATGCGAACTGGTTATTAGCATGAGAAGGTTTTGTCCTTTTTTTATGCTTGAAGGTCAGTTAACTAAATTTTAAATGCAAACTCAGGCTTCCTATGTGAACTGGTCATGAAAAGGAATGCAAAGTTACTCTCGATAACCTTTATTGCATGTAGACTACCACTTCGACCTGTGATTAGACTTGTTTATCGATAAACTGCTTCTTATGGCTTAGCCGCTATCATCTACAACGGCTAATATTTGGTCGCTCTAGGCTTGAGAGGCTAGGATATGGATGCTATTGGCTTGTCTGGATAGTCTTGGATGGCTTAAAAAGGCCCCATATGAGTGGTGAGAACCACTATTGATTCTTGGAATGTCCAATATTATGTCTTATGATCTTATGAGTGTGTCTATGTGACCAGCTCCCCTAAGCATGACATAATTTAGATGTATTTTACAAAAAGGTTTACAAGCCTATTTAATGGCTTAGCAGACATAAATAATACATAAGTAAATCCTCCATATCCTTAATTCAATAAATAAAACAAATTACTATATATATATAATATTTGCCATAATATAAATTCTTACAAAATAAAACCCTTCCTATTTTATTTTGGCTATATAGCCAAAAATACAGTTTAAGGGAGGTAAGTAAATGATTCATTCAAAATTCATGATACAGTTTGGGGGAAAGAAAAAGAAGAAAAAAAAGAGGAATGAAGAAATAGGTAAAGTATTCTTTCAACTCTACAATTACAATTTCTATAGATAGTTTCTATAGACATTTTCTATAGATAAATTTTGTAGACAGTTTTTGTAGACATTTTCTGTAGATAGCTTCTATAGATAGTTTTTGTAGATATTTTTCATAGATAGTTTCTATAGATAGATTCAGTAGATACTTTTTATAGACACTATTCATAGACATTTTCTATAGATATTTTATGTAGCATATCTCCAAAAATATGTATTTCATAAAAATTTTCTAAGTGTCAACAATTCCAAATTTGTGACACATGTCAAAAGCATAATCATACAAATTAATTATTATAAATTATTTATACAAGAGATTTTGAATAAAAAAGAGGAAAATTCCCATAATATTTAAAAATTGCCACGAATACAATGATGCAAATATTTTTCAAAAAACTATGAATCACGACATGAAAATCAAAATACGGATTCAGTATTGAAATGGTGCACAACAAAATGAGATGACCAAGAAATGAATTTGGGAATCATCCGCATAATATTTGGTTTAACAAGCTGGATATTCTAACCTTTGCACAAATACATTGAAAATAACAACCCAGAGCATGAAGGATGATGCTTATATTTATGATTGATCTAAGAAAGGGTATCGTAAACACATTTTAATTAATCATTTTTGGTAGGAAGGTAAAGCATTGACCAAATACCACCAATCCATGGAAATAATTATGTGGACATCAACCAAGAGGTAAAAATAATATAAGGGCATTGTATGGAGATTATAAAGTTTAAATTTTTTGAAATATGATGATGATGCCAATCGTAGACATGGAAGGCATGGCAACAAATGATAGTACAAATAAAATGCATGTATTAAGGCACAACAATAATATGTCGATGAAGAGGGTATGTGTGCACAAGTCCAAAGGGGAATTAGGATTCAAGGTTTTAGGTTTTATTATTTAAAAATAATCTCCCTTCGATAATTAAACTCACAATACAAGATATTACAGTATCAAAAATTTTAGTTATTTTACCCCATGCAAGGTGGTAGAAAGCGTCATGCCAAAATATGAAATATGCAATATAGATTGACCACCTCATGGCCCTAGTGTTGATTACTGACACATGGCCATATAGACCAATGAGATAATATGCCATGGATTGTGATTCTCTTGGAGGGTCATGATCTGGTTTGGTTAAATCACATGGTACCAATGGAAGCTTCCCTTGTAAGCTAGCACCAACCACTATGCATGAAGAAGGGAAATCATCAATACTTGGCCATGGAAAGTGAATAATAAGGAGCATCACGAATCATAGTATGAGTCGTCAATCGAAGATAAATAAAGGGTTGAGATTTACCCATGTTTTGTGTTGCATGATAAAGCTAAAAGAAAAAAAAAAGTAAAATCAATCCTAATATTTTTGTAGTAAGCTCTATAACTACAAAGGGGATTCATTGTGCGGTCGAAGATGAAACTACCACAGCTTAGAAATGAAACTAGTGACCAACATATGAATTGCCAAGGAGTGATGAAGGTCAAAGGAGAATTGTAGATGAAATACGTTGAAGGAATAAATGAAGTTGATGATGACATAAAATTACACGAAGATGAGTAGGTAAGGTGGTGAACCCATTTTCAAAATAAATAATACTTTTTTAACAAAAGATATTTTATAAATTTGTAAAATACATAAACATAAAAAAAAAAAATTATTATCTTATTTTAAATATTTTGAAGGAAATCCCATGATTAATCATGCAGAAAAAATATACAAACAGGGTAATATATTCAAGTAAAAATTTTCTTTTCCTTTGATGTTACGTTTTTCTGCATAATTAAAAAGATATACACAAGAATTTGTTTTTGTATCATATGCATGTAAATGATTTTATTGAATTTATTTGCAGGGTTTTCTCTCAACTAAGAAACTCCATGATAATATTCTAAAGGTTGAAGCACATTTTACACTACATTACCTGTCTTCCACTAAAAAACCTACCCTATCCATTAAACCAGTTACCATGCCTAGAGCTACCTTCCATAAATGGAGTGAACCCTCATCTATCCATACCTAGAACCCTACTGATACCATAAAAAATTGTTCAAAGAGGTGCGTTGGTAGGATGCCCTAACAAAATTCCAATGGCACAACCAGGGCATGGCAAAGTAGTTCATCATGAACTGTGATCCCATGACCAAAGTGACCCACATAAGTGAAATCCAAATTACTGTAGGCTCAAAATGGCCATATGCTTAGTAAAATTTTGCAAAATTTTGCCTAAGGGATAGAGTCATCATTTCACACACCTTGTAGTGCGCTTTGGAGCAGATCCACAACATAAGATATGAGCCCGCCCGACACTTAGTAATGTTTTCATGTTTAAAGTGATTATCCTAGACTTCTCTCTAGCTCCAAATTGGTGGTGATCTAGAATCCACAAAATTTTCAAGGAAAAGGTGATGTCAATGATGCAAAAGTGTGGATTGGTGACTCGGAGGTCAAATGGAGTATTCCCTTCTGGAATGATGACAAAGCGGGATGCTAGAATTATGGAGATGCATATTCATGACAAGAGGCTATCTAACTAACTCCAGATCTGGAATGATGAAAAGGCAAGGTGTTTTATCCTAAAGGTTATCCAAAATGGAGAAAGAGTTACTTTGTACCATGGTGGACCCAAATTGGCTATCACA
Source organism: Wollemia nobilis (assembly GCA_028583015.1). Classification (NCBI taxonomy): domain Eukaryota; kingdom Viridiplantae; phylum Streptophyta; class Pinopsida; order Araucariales; family Araucariaceae; genus Wollemia; species Wollemia nobilis. The sequence goes on from JAQPPZ010002623.1 coordinate 441,181, forward strand.
TGCTAATGCACTTGTTCTCCCAAGAATGGAATCCACAAAAGTAATAAGGAAAGGATGATGTCATCGACATTTTAGTGTCGATCTGTTAGGATCCCATCCTAAGCCTTAATGTAATAACTTCTATGATGTAATAATTTCTAAATAATGTGGGTAGTAACCATGATTAATATTTTGTAATGTTCTAAGTTTTAGCTTATATAGTGCCTATGAGAAATGGCACCCTTTTTATATAACACATGGTAGATAAGTTATGTAAGGTGGCCTTGTGCATGTAATTCGAGTGGCACTATGCATGTAATTTGGGTGGCACTATGCATGTAATTTGGGTGGCATTATGCATGTAATCCAAGTGGCATTTTGCATGTAAGACAACCATGGAAGGGAACTCTTTAAATACCCGAGAAGGCACCAATGTATTCATATTTTTGCAAATTAATGAAGTGTTGAAGGAGGTTGCCCCCTCGAAGAGGCCAACTATTCTATCTGATTGTGAGATTGTTCCTTTATGCAAATTTCTGTTATAATGTGTAAATTGATCTGAATATTAATATGATGTTTATGTGAGTTTATTTCCAAGCAATTATGTGAGTGTGTTATTTGAGTTTATTTTATAGCAGGATCCTAACAAGTGGTATCAGAGCACTTTCCAGGGCCAAGTTCTACTACAACAATAATGATTCTTGCCTTTTAGGTATAATCCTCTATTATTTTTGTGTAATTTTTTTATTATTATTAAAAAAAAAAAGACAAATACCAGTAAAAAAAAATAGTCCTTTTTAGTTGAGTACGTAAAAACCCTGTTTTAGGGGTTTTAAAATATCATGAAGTATCTGTCGTTATTGGCTAAGCTAGATAGCCCATACAACATCTAGTGAAGTGAGGGGCGATCAGGCTCCAATACCTAGGCCTCAGATAGAACTCGAGCACGGACTTGAGCTCCCACACATCTTCGGGTGTATCAGGAGACCATTCTAGGGTTAACAAAATTTTATCTAGTAGAAAGCTTCTTGACCTTGTATCATCCATAGTCCATGGGATGCAGCATCCCGGATGATTACCCTCCTATACTTTCAGAGAGGCAGATAGTGTGCTCAAGGGTATGTGTGGAAGCCTCCTTTGGTAGTGGCCTAAAATATTGGTTTGAGCACTATTGTTCGTCACTGCGGTATAACAAAGGACCTATGGGTGTTACATACTCATTTACTTAGAATACCTTGGTTTTGTTAAAACTTCAACCTGCAACAAAATCACAAATCAAAACTCCCTTTTTGTAAACATGCATTCCAAATTTTCAAAAGTGAGCATATAAGAAAGGAATCCTCTAACAAAAAAATAACATACATTGCATGGATTCGGGATAAAATATGAGGGTGATAGTTAAGTTGACAGTCTGAAGAATAATAGTAAAATTTATAGTGGCAGTAATAGTGAGGTCATTCAGGTCAGCATAGTCAGGTCAGAGACTGTAGTCTTCAGAACAAAACTGTCATAGCAGTAACCTACAAAATATAGAGAATCTTCAGACTAGTGAGGTAAGCAGTATCAGAGATACTATCCAAGATGAGAAAAATAGTAAGCGAGTGACCAGAGACCAATTATAGATAGTGCTCCAGTACCCAACTTTTGCACTATAGATCAGAATCAAAAACTGTAAACACCATTAGACTCGGCAGAACATGAGATAAAACAAAAAAAAAAGTCTAAGGTGCCCAAAAATAGAGTTGTGGGATATAGCTCATTGTGACCACCTCTTAAAACTAATCATTTTGATATATAGCACCCAAGAACTTTTTTCTACACTTACTAAAAATAGTAAGTCTTGAAACCCAATTCTAATTTTAGTAACTGGTCACAAAAAGTTCCAAAATGGCCCAGGGTACCCGTGGACATCAAAAAGAGCTAGAACAAATGGACTTCTTAACCAAAGCCATTGAGAATTTGAACTTGGCAATGGTCTTCATCTAGATAATGAGGCCACTAGTGCTTGCTTAGAAGAAACAATGATAAATATGGGTAGCAAGTTACATAAGGGACCACTCAAAATAGAATACTAGGCTAAAAACTTTGCAAGGAATGACCATGACCCATCCTTTAAAATGCCAAAATTGGACTTCCCTCAATTTAATGGGAAGGATGTCGATGGATGGTTATGTAGGGTTGATCAATTATTTAGACTTCATATTGTTCCCATATATCATCGAGTTCAGATGGCTTCCTTCAATTTGGAATCTGAGGCTCTACACTGGTTCTAGTGGTTACGTAATTCCAACCCAAATCTCTCTTGGGAGGAATTTGAGTCCCAACTACTAACCCAATTTGGGCCTAGTGAGTATGAGGACTTCATAGGGGCCTTGACCAAACTACAACAAACATTCTCATTCCGTGATTACCAAACTCAATTTGAAAAATTGGCCAATAATACAAGAGGATTAACGGAGGGGTTCTTCATGAGTTGTTTTATCAGTGGGTTAAAATGGGATCTCCAAGCTGAAGTAAAGATGTTGAAACCACATTCCATGATGGAAGCTATCAGTTTGGCCCATCTGGTCGAATCTAAACTCGTAAACCAAAGGTGCCCCCATGGTTTTCTCCAAACTGACCTTCATTTCCTTTTCAAGCCTAAAATTTAGTGGATAGTAAACCTACTACACCCAAGCAACTTCCTACAGAGGATATTGATGCACGTCGTGCCCAAGGCTTATGTTATAATTGTGATAAATTTTTTTTTAAAGGACATAAGTGTACAAACAAAATACTATTCTTGATAGATGTTGAGGAACCTGCTAACATTGACCAGAGTGATCAGGATGAGGACCCCCCTGAAACACCTTCTCCACAGGAAGAAGATACACAAGGGTCTAAGGCATATATTTTAGTCCATGCTCTTGCAGGCATTACTACTCCATAAACTATGAAAGTTGTGGGATTTTTCAAGGGCCAACGTCTTACCATCCTTATTGATTCAGGAAACACACACAACTTCATTGATCCTAGAGTTTCTAAGCAAGAAAATTGTTATATCCACACTTGTGATTCATTCGAAGTCATGGTAGCCAATGGGGGAACATTACCTTGTAAAGGAAAATATCGTAATGTCAAGATCAAGATAGGGGACTATGAACTCAAGCAGGACATGTTTACCCTCCATTTGGGAGGATGTGATATGGTTTTGGGATCTCAATGGTTGAGTACATTGGGAACTATCAGTTGGAACTTTACAGAACTCTAGATGCAATTCTCTCAAGATGGACAAACACACTCACTCAAGGGCTCCCCTGTAGGAACACCTCATCTCATTAGTTCCAATCATATGGAGAAAGTGCTAAAGAAATCAAAATGTGGGGTTATTGCACAACTCTTCTCCATCCAACCAACCACTTCACTAATGGACAAAATTCCATCAGACCTACACCTTGTTATACACAAACATTATGTTTTCTTTGCAGAACCAACTACATTACCACTGCGTTGCTCTCACGACCATGCTATCCCATTGCTTTCGAGTAGTGCACCACCAAATATCAGGCCATACAAGTACCCTCATGCCATTAAATCAGAACTAGAAAAATTGGCATAGGAATTACTCAAGGCTAGTGTCATTCGGCCTAGTACTATCCCCTACTCCTCACCTATCCTACTTGTTCCCAAGAAATATGGCTCATGTTGCCTATGTATTGACTGTCGAGAACTCAACAAGACTACAATCAAGGATAAATTTCCTATTCCAGTGGTTGATGAACTACTCGATGAACTACATAGGACGAGGTATTTCACCAAGCTTGATCTCTGCTCTGGCTACCATCAGATCTGTCTCAAGGATGAGAACACCCCCATAACTGCCTTTCACACTATTGAAGGTCATTATGAATTCTTGGTAATGCCATTTGGTCTCACAAATGCTCCTTCTACATTCCAAAGTCTTATGAACAACATCTTTCGGCCCTTTCTATGAAAGTTCATCCTTGTGTTCTTCGATGACATCTTGATTTACAGCCGCACATGGGAAGAGCACCTCAATCATGTGGATCAAAATTTATAGCTGTTGGTCACCCATAACCTTTTTGCCAAAAGGTCCAAGTGTTCCTTTGTCCTTATTAAAGCAGAGTATCTGGGACACATTGTCTCATAGGATGGCATCAAGGTTGACCCTAAGAAGATCCAAGTAGTTCAAGAGTGGCCGAAACCTCGCACCCTCAAGGGAATTCAAGGATTTTTAGGGCTTACAGGCTACTATCACAAATTTTTCTATAATTATGGGAATATAGCTGCCCCCCTCACCTCCATGTTGAAAAAATATTCCTTCACTTGGACAGGTCCTGCTGAACAAGCCTTCATTAAACTCAAGCATGCTATGACCACCACTCCCATATTAGCCATGCTAGATTTCTCTAAACCATTTGTCATTGAAAGTTATGCTTCTGGTCATGGTATTGGGGTAGTATTGATGCAAGAAGGACGACTTGTGGCTTTTACTAGCAAGGCACTCTCTGATCGTAATCTAGGGAAATCCACATATACTAAGGACATGTTAGCCATATTGCATGCAGTCACACATTGGTGACCTTACCTCATTGGGCATCGCTTCTCCATAAAAACTGACCATCAAAGTCTCAAATATTTTTTGGAACAAAGAGTTGCCATTCCTGATCGACAAAAGTGGGTGTCTAAACTCATGGGTTATGATTATGATATCACCTACAAAAAGGGAAAGGAAAATATTATGGCTGATGCTCTTTCTTGCCAAATAAAGACCGTAAGTATGTTGTGTGCCATCTCAGCACCACTTCCTCAATGGATCAATTCCTTGCATCAAGAAGCATGTCAGGATGCAGATTTGCAAGCTTTGATAGCCTCACTATGGATGATCCATATTCTGCACCAAGATATAATTGGAATGGCCATGATCCGCGCTACCATCAACACCTAGTTCTACCTCATAAGTCCCCACTTTGAGAGCTCATCATGAAGTAATTTCATGCCACTCCCTCTGTAGGCCATTCAGGGTTCCTTAAAACATATGAGCGACTCAAGTGCACCTTCTTTTGGAAAGGTATGAAACGGGACATTCACTCTTTTGTTGCTGCCTGTGACACATGTCAAAGGATGAAAGGTGAAACAATGCGCTCTCCGGGCACTCTTCAGCCATTGCCTATCTCGAATCAGGTTTGGACCAACAATTCCATGGACTTTATAGAAGGGCTCCCTAAATCTGGAGGCAAGTCAGTTATTTTCATGGTAGTGGACCGCCTTTCAAAAGATGCTCGCTTTTGTGCCCTTGCCCATCCTTATACAACATCCATTATTGCACAATTTTTTCTTGACTCCATCTTTCACCTTCATGGCATGCCCACATCCATTGTGTCTGATCATGATCCCACCTTCACTAGTCATTTTTGGCAAGAGTTGTTTAAGTTGCAGGGGAATCAACTCAAAATGAGTTCAGCCTACCATCCGCAAACGTATGGTCAAAAAAAAGTTGTTAATAAATGCTTGGAAACCTACCTTCGCTACTTTGTCTCTGATCATCCCACTCAATGGGCCAAATGGCTATCCTTGGCCGAATGGTGGTACAACACTTCCTATCATACCTCCACCAAACTCACACCATTTGAAGCAGTCTATGTGCACCTTCCACCTACGCCTTCCTCTTACATTCATGGCAGCTCCAAGGTCCAAGTTGTTGACAACACTTTGAGTCAACACATCGAGGTCCTTCACCAACTTAAGCAAAATTTAAACATGGCCTAGAATCGGATGTGCCAACAGGCTAATCAACATCGTTCTGAGTGTATTTTTGATGTATGTGATATGGTCTTCCTTCACTTTTATCCGTACAAACAATTATCCCTACAACTTTGCAGGTGCCAGAATCTTACTGCCAAATTCTATGGCCCTTACCAGGTTCTACAACGGATTGGCCCCATAGCTTACAATTTGGTGCTCCCACCTACTTCCAAGCTTCATCCAGTTTTTCATGTTTCTACTCTCAAGAAATTTGTGGGCATACAGGTATAGGTTAAATCCACACTTCCTGAATTGGATGAATAAGGCTCCATATCACTTGAACCTGAGCAGTTGTTGGATCGTTGGACTCACACTCTTTGCAATAGTATAATTACAAAGATCCTAATTTAGTGGCGTGGGCTTCAACATGAAGATGCTACATGGGAATATTTCCACCAACTCCAACAACAATTTCCTCATTTCATATTTGAGGACAAATCTTCTTCAAGGGGAAGGACATGTTAGGATCCCATCCTAACCCTTAATGTAATAACTTCTATGATGTAATAATTCCTAAATAACGTGGGTAGTACCCATGATTAATATTTTGTAATGTTCTAAGTTTTAGCTTATATAGTGCCTATGAAAAATGACACCCTTTTTATGAAACAAATGGTAGATAGGTTATGTAAGGTGGCCTTGTGCATGTAATTCGATTGGCATTATGCATGTAATTCAGGTGGCACTATGCATGTAATTCGGGTGGCATTATGCATGTAATCCAAGTGGCATTTTGCGTGTAAGCCAACCATGGAAGGGAACTCTTTAAATACCCGAGAAGGCTCCAATGTATTCATATTTTTGCAAATTAATGAATTGTTGAAGGAGGTTGCCCCCTCGAAGAGGCCAGTGATTCTATCTGATTGTGAGATTGTTCCTTTATGCAAATTTTTGTTATAATGTGTAAATTGTTCTGAATATTAATATGATGTTTATGTGAGTTTATTTCCAAGCAATTGTGTGAGAGTGTGTTATTTGAGTTTATTTTATAGCAGGATCCTAATAGGATTGAAGGATACTCTGTAGAATCTAAAGTATTCTAAGGAACAATAAATCAAATTCGATCATGCTCAAATTTTAGGGTCTGGATTACCAATTTTGTAGCTTGTGATAAAGAAGGATGACGTCATCAACATTTTAAAGTGGAATTGCACCATGTTCTCCTCATCCTTTTTTATAAGCTTATATCAGATTGAGTCTGAACCATACAATGAGGAGGATCAATGGTGGAGGTTGTGTTGACGAATCTTAGATGTTTAAAGAACATTTCTTCATTGGGATTAGAATAGTCAGTTGGAAGATGAAGCATCGAGAGTTTTTCAAAAGATCAAATTAGAGAAGGTTACAGATTAACAATGGCAAATGGCCTCCAATAAAAATCGGCAATAATGAATGACTTCCAGCGGCCTAAACTCCAGTTCCGCTGAGTGACCAGCAAGTTGTAGAGCCCGAGCTACCATGGTGGACCATTTTTAGTGGATTTCTCAAAGGATGAACCAGTAAGTAGATGCTAGCTAGATTTATCTACTATGCTATCAAAATAATATCTTTGTAATGTTTCTTGTTATTTTAAATTTTGTAAAAATATAAGTAGAGGTTGAACCCTTATTTTTAAAGGGTCGGTTCTAGTGTGTTTGCCTATACTACTATAAATATTTCTGAAAAGCTAATGGAAGGAGCATTACATTGATCTTCACCTCAAATCTATGTTCTCATTCTTGATATCATAGGTTTGAATTCTTTAGTTGTATTTCTGTAAATGCTTAAATGGTTAGTTTATGCCTAATTAACGGATTACAAGTTGTTAAAGTAATTGAAATATGCTTTAGAGTTTGTTATGTATTGTTAGGGAGTGCATTTTTATAGAAAATACATTTTGGTGAATTCTGTTATTTGGATTATCATTGCCTGGATATTGAAATAGCTTGCTACAATATTTCTTTGTTGTACATTAATAAATGAGGAATAATCTAATTTGAGATAATTTTGGTATGAGCTATGTATCTTTGATTCCATTTTTGGGAGATTTCTATGGTGTTGCAATGTTGTTAACCTATATTTCCACTATTATTCTTATTTATCTAACCCTAACCTTATCTTACCCTAAAATTCAAACCCTAAGTGAGAATAATTGTGTCATCGACCTGTTAAGTTGACAAGAAACCAGCCTACTCTGGAGGTTCGATCGAAAATCCCTATTTTGGTCCACCAATATTGACTGTTGAGTTGTAGCTATTGAGTGTAATCCTGGATAGAAAATAGGAAGATAGACAACCACAGTATCAAGTGAAAACTTAGTACAATTCAGTGCTCAACATGTTTTGGCACGCCCAATGGGACCAGTTCACAAGGAACACGAAACCCATCTAATGAGTATTATTATTACAACCCAAAGGAATTAATATTTGGTGAATTATCTTGACCTTATAAGCGAAGAAAATAAAGTTCACCTAACAACTCCTTGGTCATTAAAACCAGAAAAAGAATTATCCCTATAGACTAGTGTCCTTTCATATATACCATATCTTTCAAAAGGAATAACCCTGATTCCTATTTTTACTATGAGTTACCTTACAGAGAGGCTATTGTTACCAGAAGTTTAAATCAAGATTTTCTTGGAGAATAAGAGCTTCTATAATAATACCAAATAGTTCCCTGAATAAGACCTACAGTCAAAAATATGGCACAAAATGTGTCTCCTAATCAGCCATATAGAAGTACCATAGCTGGAACACAACCGGCCCCCTTAGATTAATCCAAATGGATGTTATTCCCAAGGTTGTATCTAAGGTTATCCCCACTTATTATGGATCTATAAAAAACAACTTATGAGCACTGCCATGATATCTTGAATCTGACAGCAATACACAACATAAAGGAAGAAAATATTATAGTCATAATTCTAGCTTTGTCCTTCAGAGGAAAAATATTACATTGGTTTAGAACTCTAGAATATAATACCATCACGTCTTGGTAAGCTTTAGCAGAGCCTTTTTTGAAAGAATTCAATGAATCTACTGATCCATTTTCTTTGCTTAATCAGTTTGCATCTATGAAGAAAGCTCAACAAGAAATTGTCTCAGATTTCAATTTGAGATTTAGTAGAACATGGAAAAGAATTCCCCCATAGATAGAACAACTATATTTTTAGCCTATATGTATTATATACAAACTCTTGGATCAGAGCTTGGGCTGCAGACACAGTAATCAGGAGTAGAAAGCTTCCCCTAAGTTTATAATGTAGTAGTACATGCTGAAAACATACTGATCAATATCATAATACTTCCTCCCAAAATCGTGTTATCTTATAACACAGAAACCACTAATAATCAGAGTTTAGAAGCCAACCCATATCACATGGATCTGCTTTATTTATCATCCCCATATCCACAAATGAATGCAATCCCTCAACTAAGGGCAACACCTTCTGTGACCCATTTTCCTCCTCTTTCTTCTCAACCATCTTAGGAGCTTTCTACTATTCTTGATATACAAAATACTCTAAAAACTCTGAGTAATAGAATGAATTCAATGGAAAAAAATATCAAGAAATATCACAACAATGTATATTCCCATATGTAAACAAATATCAGAGAGTTGGTCCTAGTAACAGTACTGGGGTTAGGGTGAATGCAGTGTATGGGGAGCCATGGTGCTCTTCTGATACTACTCTTGCAAATGTTTGGTGATTAGTATGCAATGACCCTCATTATTCACAGTCTTGTGTTATGTATCAACACCATGTTCAACAAGCTATGGATATAGCTGAAAGAAATCAAAAGAGAAGATTCAATATGTTATGGCACCTGGATCAAATCATGGATAGAAAAGAGCTAGAAGAGGAAGGTCCAATTGTTTTTATGTCAAGGTTTGGCAAGAAATCTTTGCAAGTAGATCCACAAAAAATGGGGCATTTCGAATTCCCTTCTTAGAATAAAGTAGACACCCTTCCACAAAGCAGTTATACCTTCCCTATTCCTCTAGTTAAGAGGAAAGAGAATACAAATAGTCTTCCTAGGAGACCAAAAAATGAAAAAGAGAGAGACCAAACGAGATCTAAAGGTGAATATCAAGAAAGGCTTAGGTTCCCCTCTATTACTAAAATACAAAGGTTAGAGGCCACCGAATAATATAAAAGAAGATATGGTGAGCTAGAAAGAGGAATGGAAAAACTCTCTTTAATTAAATCTTAATACAACATTGTTGAAGAAATGAAGAGAATTCCCTCAAATGCTAACCTATATGACACTATGTTCATTCCTGGTTAGATTGACTTACTTAAAGCTTCCCTAAAAAAAAACCCATAGAATAGATCGACTACTAAAATCCTTAGTATGCAATCAAAAAAGAAAGAAATGGCACTTGTTGTGCTAAATAATAAACACCCCCTTTATATATATCCCTAAGAATGGAAGGTTGGGTAGTCTAAAATTGTATGATTGACTCAGGAGCATCAAATACAGTAATGGCTAAAGTAGTCTATGAAGAGATGGGTATGGAGTATACCCAATCTTGTTATGGAGTGTTACAATTGGATGGGACACCTGTCAAGATAGTTGGAGTTATTAAAGATGTACTTATGAGTTTGCATAGAGCTCCTGAGGTTACAGTGGTGTAATAAATAGTGGTGGTTGATTTAGAACCTTATTTTAGATTATGCCTATCAAGAGAGTTTACTGCAAAGCTATGAGGATGTATGTAGATGGATTATTCTAGTATGGTAATCCCTTTTAAAGGGAAAAGGATAAGGATAACACCTAAGAAACCAATAGCTTATCATATTGAAAATATTGAAGAGGATATGTGTAATCTTAACCCTTTGGAGGAATTTGAGCTAGTATAAAATATTGAGGAGTTAGACATTGAAGATGAATTATCTTTCAGAGAATATTATAGTCAGTTTGGAACTGGTATAGGTACATATAGCATCACATCTAAATCAGAAAAGAAAATTCTTGCTATATCCAACCAATACCTGAGGGAGAAAGAAACATGGGTCATGCACTTTGATGGTGCTAAATGTAGAAATGGTGCAGGAGTAGGTGTGGTCCTACAATCCCAATCAGAAGGGATAAATAATTTTGCTTATAGACTGATATGGTCATGTACTAACAATACTGTAGAATACGAGGCCTTATGTCTTATATTGATACAATATGAAAGCATGAGCATAAATATTTTGAACATATATGGTTATTCTAATTTAATATTCCATCAGGTAAGGAGTAAGTGTAGCAGTAAGTATCATTATTTGAAAGATTACAAAAACTAGGTATGGGATCTAATGGAATCACTTGACGCCCTAAATTTAAACTTTATTCCTAGAGAAAAGAATACCTTGGCTGATTCATTAGTATCAAAGGGTGCTAACTTCAACCCTTTTATAGACTTTGGAACCAATAAGACCAAGGGAATTAAAATGATTTTTAGTCCTGCAGTACTAGACAAGCAGATTTTTTGGTAGGTTTTTGAAAGTGATGAACAAATTCTTGACTTTTTGGTAAGAGAAGCATGTCTCTCAACTTTCCAAGAGGATAATTTGGAGGAAATTGATTAGAAATAAATTATCCAACTAAGAAAAAATTATATCCCAAGAGGGTTGGTCATCCTTGAGATTTTTTTTGATAATGAGGATAGAAAGAAAGTCAGAGTTGTGAAGGTCAACAAAAAAAATTATAAATAAGTAGAGGTCAAAATAGAAAAGTGGTTGAATTTTGGAGTCCAATATTCACCTGAGTAAGCAGAATATATTAAATATCTATGTTTGAAATACCTAGACATTGTGTCTTGGTCATATGAAGACCTTCAGTTGTATGAAAAAAAGGTTATCCAACATACTATTGAGTTAGAGTCTGATGCAAAACCATTCCGATATAAGCAGAGGCCTATCAATCCAAGGATAGAGGCCATTATGAGAGAGGAGCTCTTAAAGTTTTTAAAGGCCAAGATAATATACCCAATAAAATATTCCACTTGGGTAGCCAATTTGGTACCCGTAAGAAAGAAGAATGGGGATATACGCTTATGTGTAGACTTTAGAAATCTGAACCAAGCATCCCTTAAACATCACTACCCCCTACCTTATATTGATTAGATATTATAGGTAGTGGCAGGAGTAGAGATATTCTCACTACTAGATGGTTACTATGGATACAACCAAATTTGGGTAAATTATGAGGACCAGTTCAAAATAACATTTACCACAAAATGGGGTATATTTGCCTACCATATAATTCCTTTTGGGTTGTCCAATGCAAGAGCTACATTTTAGATATCCATGGATTATACCTTTTTAAAACTTATCAACAAAGTTATTCTGATTTACCTAGATGACATGACAATGTTTCCTCATGATAAAAAGGATCATCTATCTCATTTGGAACAAGTTTTTCAAAAGTGCAGAGAATTTGGTATTTCACTCAATCCCAAGAAGTCAATCTTTGTATTCCATGAGGAAAAAATATTAGGTCATGTGGTCTCAAAAGAAGGTATGGCCATAGACCCAGACAGGATTAGAGCAATTCTTGCTCTTCCCTTGCCTATGAATAAGAAGACTTTGCAGTATTTCCTAGGCCAAATCAACTTTATCAAGAAATTCATTTCTAATTTTGCACATAAGGGAAGGACTATATTTGAACTTCTAAAGAAAAAGGTTGAGCTCAAATGGACTGAAGTTAGGAAATAGGCTTTTGAGGTCATCAAGAAATCCATTGCAACAACTCAAGTACTGATAAATCTATTAGTCTTGCAGTGACACTGAGAGGGGGGGTGAATCAGTGTGGCCTTTTAAAAATTTAAACTTGCAACTCTTAATGCTGAAATAATGCAAACTTAAAAATAGATACAACAAGTATAACAAGAGAGCATCACACAACACAAGATTTAACGAGGTTCACCAATGTGGCTACTCCTCAATAATGACTGCTTGGACTACCATCCAAATCTAGCCTTTGCAAAGCAACAACTTTACAATCTATTTACCAGCAACAACTAGAAGGAGCACCAACCCCTTATTTATCTGCACCAATAGGAGGGGCCCAACCCCTCCCCCCCCCGAAGGAGCACCAACCCCTGATGCCAAGCTACAACTTGGACTTCAATTGAATCTATAAATTTTATAGTAAAATACCTTCACCTTTTTTGCACTTATTGTTGTTTCTATGCACTCTGATATCTCTACGTATTCACCTCGCACACTCTATGTCATTACAGCTGAGACTTCACGATCATCTTCTTCCTTTGTGCACTCTACTCTCTTTGCGAACTTACTTCGCACTTAGCACGATTCGACACGACTTGCTCTCTATGCACAACGACCGAATTTCACACGCATTCGACAACACTTCAAATCTCCAAACAACCCTCATTTTATAACAATGTTTTCATGATGAAAACCCTAATCTTAGTCAACTGTAAAACCCTAATTTTCGTCGATTGTAAACCCTAATTTTTGTTAGTTGTAAACCCTAAATTTCAGTCGGCTATCATCGATCTTCGTCGGCTTCAACTTATCTGACTCTGTAGCTTCTTTTGTTCTTGTTGTCGTGGAAACACAACATGTCATGATATCGTGACACTTTTGCCTTCGTACACTTTCTTTCTTCTTTTGTCGTGATATCACGACACTTCTTCCTTTGTAGGCTTCACCTTAGCTTTTGTCACGATATCACGACACTTCTCCCTCTGTAGACTTCATCTTTAGCTTTTGTCGTGATATCGTGACACTTTTGCTTCTGTGGACTTCAACTTAGCTTTTGTCATGATATCGTGACACTTCTACCTTCGTCATCTTCATCTTCGCTTATGTCACAAAATCATGACACTTCTATCTTCGAAGTCATCTACTTTGCATTTGTCATGAAATCGTGACACTTCTCTCATTGAAGTCTTGCTTTCTGTTTCTATCATGAAATCGTGACACTTTCTGCATCCTTACGCTTTCTCTACAACTCATCACAAAATTATAACACTTTCTACTTTTGTACGCTTTCTTTACAACCTATCGTGAAATCATGACACTTTTTGCTTTCGTATGCTTTCTTTACAACCCGTTGCAAAATCGTGACACTTTCTGCATTTGTACTCTTTCTCTACAACTCATCGCAAAATCGTGACACTTTTTGCTTTCATATGCTTTCTTTATGACCCATTGCAAAATCGTGACACTTTCTGCATCCGTACACTTTCTCTACAACTCGTCATGAAATCATGACACTTTCTGCTTTACTTTCTCTCTCCTAGAACTTGTCACAAAATCGTGACACTTTTCACTTCTTACTCTTTCTTCTGCAACATGTCACAAAATCGTGACACTTTTCACTTTACTTTCTCTCTCCTTGAACTTGTCGTGAAATCGTGACGCTTTTCACTTCTTACTCTTTCTTCTACAACATGTCATGAAATCGTGACACTTTTCACTTTACTTTCTCTCTCCTCGAACTGTCGCAAAATCGTGATGCTTTTCACTTCTTACTCTTTCTTCTGCAACATGTCACGAAATCGTGACACTTTTTTGTTTGTACTATCTCTCTTGCAATATGTCACGAAATCGTGACACTTTTCCTTGCGTGCTCTTTCTCTTCGAACATGTCATGAAATCATGACAGTTTTTCCACTTGCTTTCTTTTCTTCCAACATGTCGCGAAATCGTGACAGTTTTTCTACTTGCCTTCTTTTCTTCCAACATGTCACGAAATCGTGATAGTTTTTCTACTTGCCTTCTTTTCTTCCAACATGTCGCGAAATCATGACAGTTTTTCTACTTGCCTTCTTTTCTTCCAACATGTCACGAAATCGCGATAGTTTTTCCTATTTCTCTCTCTTCCAATATGTCGCGAAATCGTGACACTTTTTCTTGTTGTTTCTCTCTCTTCCAATATGTCACGAAATCGTGACACTTTTTCTTGCTTTCTGAATATGTCGCGATATCGTGACACTTTTCTTACTTGTCTTTTTCTTTGATTTTTTGCATATGGGCCACTTGGGTCTTCTTGGAAAAGCATTGTACATACTTTGAATTGCTTCTGAACTTCCTGTCCACTGCATCTGAATAGCTTCTGAGCATCTGAACTTCCTGTCCACTGTATCAACTGATCTATCTGACTGTGTTGACAACAATGACAATCTTGTTGTTGCACCTTGCTCAACAATCTCCCCCTTTGGAATTGTTGGCAACACATGTGCAATTTCCTGTAACTCTTCTCCCCCTTTGACAATAATACCAAAGGGCTACTACAGACTCCCCCTGAGTCCATGCACAACATTCTCAGGCAAAATTTATTACACTTAGCAAAAATCATGAACATGAGCAAAAAGATAATCAAATACTTAAATGCTCCCCCTGAGAATGTGATCCCTGTAGCTAGTCAATTCTTGGGAAGTGTCACCACTCCCAATTTATTGTGAAGGTACTCAAAAAATTCCTTGGGCAATGGTTTTGTGAAGATATCTGCTACTTGCTCTGTAGTTGGAAAAAAATCCAACTTAACCTCACCTTCTGCAACTTTCTCCTTCAAAAAGTGATACCTGATAGCAATGTGTTTTGTCCGTGAATGCATTACCGGATTCTTGGAGATGTTAATGGCACTGGTGTTATCACACTTAACTGATATTGGCTCACTGAAGTTAATACCAAGATCTTTCAGGGTTTGTTTCATCCATAAAACTTGTGTACAACATGTTGTTGCTGCAATATATTTTGCCTCAACTGTTGATAAAGAAACTGACTCTTGTTTCTTGTTGTGCCAAGCGACCAACCTATCTCCAAGATAGAATGCACCTCCATTGGTACTCTTTCTGTCATCGACACATCCTGCCCAATCTGCATCTGAATATGAAATAAGGGTGAAGTCTTTACCTTTCGGATACCATAACCCATACTCCATAGTACCCTTGAGATACCTAAGAATCCTCTTCACTGCTGTCACATGAGTCTCTTTGGGACTAGCCTAAAATCGTGCTACCATGCATACTTCCTACAAAATATCTGGTCTGGTAGCTATCAAATACAGTAAGCTTCCAATCATCGATCTGTACATAGTTTGATCAACAGGTGGAGATTTTTCATCCTTGCTCAACTTGCAACCTGTCATCATGGGAGTGCTAACTGGCTTACAGTCCTCCATTGTGAACCTTTTTAACATCTCTTTCACATATTTAACTTGGGAAATAAATATGCCTTTCTCATTTTGATTAACTTGTAACCCGAGAAAGTATGACAGTTCACCAATCATAGACATTTCAAATTCTTTCTGCATCTTATTTGCTAAATATTTACATGACTCATCTTTTATGCTGCCAAATATGATATCATCTACATATACAACAAGAACAATGAGATGCCCACCTTCTTTTTTGACATACAAATTACTGTCCACCATACCTTTCTTAAACCCTTGTTGAGTGAGATAGTTGTCTAGCCTTGCATACCATGCTCGGGGTGCCTGTTTTAAGCCATATAAAGCTTTCTTCAATTTGCAGACAAGGTTGGGATCATCATCAAGTTGGAAACCATCTGGCTGCTCAATATAAACCTCTTCTTCAAGTTTCCCATTTAAAAATGTTGATTTTACATCCATCTGATAAACTCTGAAATTCTTGTAAACTGCTAAAGCCAGAAACATTCTGATTGCCTCTAGTCTAGCCACTGGTGCAAAGGTCTCCTCAAAATCAATGCCTTCAACTTGTGCATAACCTTTACATACCAATCTTGCTTTATTCTTGACTACCTGTCCGTCTTCATTCAATTTGTTTCGAAATATCCATTTAGTACCGATTACATTTTTATTTGCAGGTCTAGGTACTAACTCCCAAGTTTTGTTCTTCTCAATCTGATCTAATTCTTCATTTATTGCCTTCATCCAACTTTCATCTTTGCTTGCGTCAGCAATATTTTTGGGCTCAATGCTGGATAATAGAGAGTAGTTACTTACTACTTTTCTTCTTGTCTGAACACCAGCTGTGGGGTCTCCAATTATTTGTTCTCTAGGATGATTTTTCTGCCAGCTGCCTATTTTGAATTTCTTATTTTCTTCCACTTCTGAATCATAACTTAAATCATCTGAGTCAATTCTTTGTTTCTTTTCTGTTTCATTTTCCTCATCTCCTTCAATGACTTCTTCATAAATTGGGTAGTTTTCTTCAAAGCTAACTATTCGTTCCCTACCTTCATCAAATTTAACATCGACACTATCCACAATTTTCTTTAGCCTCTTGTTGTAGCATTTGTAAGCTTTGCTTTTTGATGAATAGCCAACAAAGATACCTTCATCCGCTCTATCTTCAAACTTGCCAAGATTATCTTCAATTCTTTTGATGTAACACTTGCAGCCAAAAACTTTGAGGTATTTTGTTGTTGCCTTTCTACCGAACCACAACTCATAAGGAGTTTTTCTTTCATGAGTTCTTAGCATGTACCTATTTTGGATATACACCATAGTATGAACCGCTTCTTTCCAAAATTTGTCTGCTACTTTGCTCTCAACCAGCATAGTCCTTGCCATTTCCTGTACTGTTCTATTCTTTCTTTCTACTACACCATTCTACTGAGGTGTCCTGGCTACTGAAAATTGTCTCCTAATACCATGTTTTTCATAGTACTCTATAAACTCATCTGAAATGAATTCTCCTCCTCTATCTGATCTCAAACATTTGATCCTTTTTCCTGTTTCATTCTCAACTTGGTGTTTGAAAGACCTGAACATTTCAAAGGCTTCTGTTTTATTCTTCAAGAAAAATATCCATGTCATTCTAGAATAGTCATCAATACACAACATAAAATATTTGTCACCATTTATGCTTTGTGTTCTCATGGGTCCACATAAATCTATGTGTATTAGCTCCAAAGGTTTGCTTGTGTAGTACTCTTTTGTTTTGAATGTGACTCTAGTTTGCTTTCCCTTTTGACATGAAGCACAAACACTATTTGAAGGTTTTCTAATGGTGGGAATATCTCTCACTACCTTTTTTGAGCTGATTTTTACTAGATTATCAAAACTGATATGACCAAGCCTCTTGTGCCATAGCCAATTTTCTTCTTCTTGTCCAATAAAACAAGCTCCTTCTAAAGTCTCTGAAAGCATGTACAGGTTGCCAGATGTCCTTGATCCAGTTGCTATCAATTTTCCACTGCTTGTTCTTCTGACTTCACAGCCCTGCTTCTTAAACACTACTTCATGACCTTTATCACAAATCTGACTAACACTCAACAAGTTATGTTTCAGACCATCCACAAACAGAACTTCATCCGACTTGATTTTTCCATCACTAATCTTAACTGAACCCTTGCCAACTATCTTAGCTCCATCATTATTTCCAAACTTTACAGACCCACCTTCATATTTCTATAACTTTTCAAATTTTTGTTTGTCACCTGTCATATGACTGGAGCATCCACTATCAAGTATCCAAGGTACATGTTTATTTTGTGCTTTAAAAGCTGTTTGCACAATCAAAGATTCATTTTCTTCCTTAAGTCTCTCCTTTTCTTTCCATTCTGTTTTGACTACAGTTTTTGGCTCTAGTTTTGACTTTCCCTTTTCAATAGCTTGAGCAGTTCTTTCAAGAAGTTTTCTAATTTGTCTCATCCTATTTGGTTGAAATTTTCTTCCCTGAAATTGAGTTGAAGCAAAAGTACTTCTACAATTTCTTGCAATGTGCCCAAAGTTATGACAGTTATAGCATTCTACTGCATAATTCATCAGAGGTGAAAAAGCATTTCTACTGGTGAAATTCCTCGGTCCTACATTATACTTGTAGTCTAAAATTTTATGTCCATAACCATTGCATTTAAAATAGAAACCAGAAAAGGGATAATTGAACCTGGGTGATGGTCTTTGCCATGTTGTTGTAGGAGCCCTAAAGCTTCTTCTTCTTTGATTTGTGACTTTGGTGAATCCATCATTGTCAATTCTCCTTTTGTGCTTGGCATTATCGATTTTCTCTGCATGAGTCATTTTTCTCTGATCAGCCTGTTTCTTATCTTCATTCTTTATGGATTCTACATTTCTGGCCTTTGATCCATTAGATGATTCTCCTTCGATGAACCCCAGACCAAATTTGATGCCTGCAGGCCTTTGGTCATTTAGAATCTTATCCAGCTTCATGGAACTTTCTTTGTGTTTGTGATAACAGCTGATTTTGCGATCCATCTCTTCTATCTGTATCCGTAACCCAACATTCTCTTCTTCGAGTTTGTAGCAGTAATCTATTTTCATGGTTATCTAAACTTCGAGATCTTTAGATATTTTCTTGTATTCTTTTGTCTGTACTTTCAAACTAGTTATGATTTCGTTTGCATCCTCAAGCTTCCTTGAAAGTTTCTTATTCTTTTTCCTTTCTATTTTCCACTCTTCAAGTGCAGAGATCAACTCACCTTCTAGATCTACTTCAGCCTTAGGATTTTCACCACATACTTCAGAGTTAACTACTTCTTCTTTTTTGATTTTACTTCTTCAAATGCCATAAAAAGAGCTTCACCTATTTCCTCTTCAGAATCCTCATGGGAGCTGTCTTCTGAAGAACTGGCATTCCTGGAGATGAAACTTTTCTTCTTGAAGTTGCCTTTTTTGAAGTTTGTTTTCTTCTTCCAGTCACTTCTTTCTTGGTGCGATGCTTCCTCACCTTTGTTCTTCTCATTAAGTGGACATTTAGTCACAAAATGCCCAACGCCTCCACAGTTGAAGCATTTAAATGGTAGCTTTCCTCTGTATTTTCCTTTACCCCTTTTTAATTTTCTAACAAAATTAGCTTCCATTTCATCCGATGTCTCTTCTTCTTCGGACTCTTATTTTGCGTTTTTATTTTTTAGGGCTTTGAAAGTCGCTTCTCTATCTGTGGGATTAGACCTTCCTATTCTCATCTCATAAGCAGTTAAGGAACCATGCATCTCATCCATACTAAAAGTATTTAGATCTTTAGCTTCTTCTATAGCTGATACTTTAGAATCAAATCTTTTGGGAAGAGATCTTAATACCTTTTTCACGATGGCAGAGTCTTCGATTTTCTCACCGAGTCCTCTAATCGCGTTAATGACTTCATTAACTCTCAGCATGTATGCCTCTATGTTCTCATCGTCATTCATCTTTAATGCTTCGTACTGAGTTCGATATGTTTGTAACTTGGCCTCCTTGATCTTGTCATCTCCTTCATGAATGCTCCTCAATTTTTTCCATATTTCTTTTGCAGTTTTACAGCTCATAATCTTTACTAGTTCACTGTCCACTAATCCACACATGATAGCATTTTTTGCTTTTGAGTCATTCTCAAACGCTTTCTTACCAGCAGTATCGGTTGGAGCAGTGGCGGGGATTGTGTACCCACTAAATACTGAATCCCAAATTTCGAAACCCAAAGCACACAGATATGTCTGCATCCTGATTTTCTAGAATGCGTAATTAGATTCGTCAAACAATGGTGCTTTGTTTGATGAGAAACCTTCACCACCTACCATTGCGTCACTTCCAAGATCACCCTAGCTGATTAAGCTTTGTTCAGGAACTTAGCTCTGATACCAATTGTTAGTCTTACAGTGACACTGAGAGGGGGGGTGAATCAGTGTGGCCTTTTAAAAATTTAAACCTGCAACTCTTAATGCTAAAATAATGCAAACTTAAAAATAGATACAACAAGTATAACAAGAGAGCATCACACAACACAAGATTTAACGAGGTTCACCAATGTGGCTACTCCTCAATAATGACTGCTTGGACTACCATCCAAATCCAGCCTTTGCAAAGCAACAACTTTACAATCTATTTTACCAGCAACAACTGGAAGGAGCACCAACCCCTTATTTATCTGCACCAACAGAAAGGAGCACCAACCCCTGATGCCAAGCTGCAACTTGGACTTCAATTGAATCTATAAATTTTATAGTAAAATACCTTCACCTTTTTTGCACTAACTACTGTTTCTATGCACTCTGATATCTCTACGTATTCACCTCGCACACTCTGTGCCATTACAACCAAAACTTCATGATCATCTTCTTCCTTTGTGCACTCTGCTCTCTTTGCGAACTTACTTCGCACTTAGCATGATTCGACATGACTTGCTCTCTACGCACAATGACCGAATTTCTCACGCATTCGACTACACTTCAAATCTCCAAATAGCCCTCCTTTTATAACAATGTTTTCATGATGAAAACCCTAATCTTAGTCGACTATAAAACCCTAATCTTCATCGATTGTAAACCCTAATATTTGTTGACTATAAACCCTAATTTTAGTCGATTGTCATCGGTCTTCATCGGCTTCAACTTATCTGACTCTGTAGCTTCTTTTGTTCCTGTTGCCATGAAAACACAACATGTCACGATATCGTGACACTTTTGCCTTCATACACTTTCTTTCTTCTTTTGTCATGATATCGTGACACTTCTTCCTTCGTAGGCTTTGCCTTAGCTTTTGTCATGATATCATGACACTTCTCCCTCTATAGACTTCATCTTTAGCTTTTTTCGTGATATCGCGACACTTCTGCTTTTGTGGACTTCGACTTAGCTTTTGTCATGATATCGCGACACTTCTACCTTCGTCATCTTCATCTTTGCTTATGTCATGAGATTACGACACTTCTATCTTCGAAGTCTTCTACTCTTCATTTGTCGTGAAATCATGACACTTCTCTTGTTGAAGTCTTGCTTTCTATTTATGTCATGAAATCGTGACACTTTCTGCATCCATACTCTTTCTCTACAACTCATCATGAAATCGTGACACTTTTTGCTTCCGTATGCTTTCTTTACAACTCGTCATGAAATCATGACACTTTCTACTTTCATATGCTTTCTTTACAACCTATCGCAAAATCGTGACACTTTCTGCATCCGTACGCTTTCTCTACAACCCATCACAAAATCGTGACACTTTCTACTTTCGTATGCTTTCTTTAGAACCCATCACAAAATCATGACACTTTCTGCTTCTGTACGCTTTCTCTACAACTCATCGCGAAATCGTGACACTTTCTACTTTACTTTCTCTCTCCTCGAACTTGTCACGAAATCACGATGCTTTTCACTTCTTACTCTTTCTTCTGCAACATGTCACGAAATCGTGACACTTTTCACTTTACTTTCTCTCTCCTCAAACTTGTCACGAAATCATGACGCTTTTCACTTCTTACTCTTTCTTCTGCAACATGTCACGAAATCATGACACTTTTCACTTTACTTTCTCTCTCCTCGAACTTGTCACGAAATCGTGACGCTTTTCACTTCTTACTCTTTCTTCTGCAACATGTCACGAAATCGTGACACTTTTTCATCTGTACTATCTCTCTTGCAATATGTCGTGAAATCGCGACAGTTTTTCCACTTGCTTTCTTTTCTTCCAATATGTCACGAAATCACAACAATTTTTCTGCTTGCCTTCTTTTCTTCCAACATGTCACGAAATCGTGACAGTTTTTCAACTTGCCTTCTTTTCTTCCAACATGTCACGAAATCGCGACAATTTTTCAACTTGCCTTCTTTTCTTCCAACATGTCACGAAATCGTGATAGTTTTTCTACTTGCCTTCTTTTCTTCCAACATGTCGCGAAATCGCGACAATTTTCCTTTCTTGCTCTGCATGTCGCAAAATCGTGACACTTTTTCCACCTGTTTCTCTCTCTTCCAATATGTCACGAAATCGTGACACTTTTTCTTGCTCTTGAATATGTCGCGATATCGTGACACTTTTCTTACTTGTATTTTTCTTTGATTTTTTGCATATGGGCCACTTAGGTCTTCTTGGAAAAGCACTGTACATACTCTGAATTACTTCTGAACTTCCTGTCCACTGCATCTGAATAGCTTTTGAGCATCTGAACTTCCTGTCCATTGTATCAACTGATCTATCTGACTGTGTTGACAACAATGACAATCTTGTTGCTGCACCTTGCTCAACAAAATTGAGACTTTAAAAAATATTTTATTCTTTATTCATATGGAGTGGAAGAGAGTTATGCCTCAGTAATCACCCTAAAATTTGATCAAGGGGATGAACACCTTGTGTTATTTTAGAGCCAGATATTGCATGATTATCAGGTTAAATACAACTTTATTGAAAGGCAAATATTTTTTGTGATGAATTCACTAAAAAAGTTCAGATAGTATTTAGTACAAAGCAAGATGCTGATATATGTAGTTCACCCTAGATGTAAGAAGTTATATCCTTCAAGGTGATCTAGGAGATAAAAGAGCTAGTTGGATTACCAAAATCTAAGAATATGATGTGGAAATACATCCCACCAAGCTGGTAAGAGGTAGATCCTTGTGCCAAGGGTTAATAAAAGTTACAACATTGGCAAAGGTAACAACTTGCCAGGTAGTAGAAGAAAAACAGGTGGAAATAGTACACACTACATATTATGATTGGATTGATTAGATGATTAGGTATTTTTAAACTATAATATGCCCTCCTAATTTGAATGTATCTCAAAGAAGGATATATAGGCTTCATGCATTGAAATATGTATTACTACCAGAGGTCTTATACAAAAGAAACTTGGATGGAGTTCTTCTAAAATATTTAAAGGATGATCAGCAAAAAAGAGCCATGGAAGAATTTCATGGAGGATCAGTTGGTGGACATAGCTCAGGAAGGGTTACAAATTTGAGGATCATAAGAGTAGGCTATTATTGGCCCACTATATTCACTGATTCTTTCAAAACTACCCAGGCTTGTGACAAATATCAGAGGTATATTGGAAGAACAAGAAACGCTTCATCCCCCCTAAAGCCTATACATGTTGATGAGGCTTTTCAATAATGGGGGCTAGATTTCATAGGGGTTATCAACCCAAATTCTTTAGTAGATCATAATTTTATATTAACTACCACAGATTATCTTACCAGATGGGTAGAAACCATTCCTACCAAAAAGGCAAACCAGGAGGTTGTGATCAATTTTATGGAAAATTTGATTTCCAAGTTTGGAGTCTCAGAAGCCTTAGTGAGTGACAATGGCCCAAATTTCATAGTATCCAAGTACATTGAATTTTCCAATAAGTATGGCATCACTCTTAAAAATATTTCAAATTATTATCCACAAGGTAATGGACTTGCAAAATCTACCAACAAAAACCTATTAATAATTTTGAAGAAATATCTGGAAGGTAACAAAAGGAGTTGGCACCTATTGTTGTACCAAGATCTGTACGCAGATAGGATTACTATTAAAAATTCCATTAAGACTTATTCTTATGCACTGGCATATGGCAAAGAGGCAGTGTTGCCAATTCATTTAGAGATTCTAGCACTTAAGATTGTCAGTCAAGAATAAGGGTCAGAGGAAGATCTGTGAAAACTATGTTAACACACTTGCTGGAGTTGGAATAGATCAGAGCTCAAGCATATGACAAATTTCAAAAACATTCATCAAATATTAAAGCATGGTTTGATAAGAAATCCAGGTTATAAAAATTCCAAGTTGGGGATTCAGTTCTCATATGGAATGTTGACAAAGAAAAATCGGACAAGCATGAAAAGTTTGATTTCTTTTGGGATGGTCCCTTCTAAATAGTGGAAGCTAAGGAGTCTAATGTATTTCAATTGGAAGGTTCGGAGGGAAACATAAAACCCATTCCAGTGAATAGTTTTCACCTCAAGCTCTACTATGTGTAAGGAGTGATCTCATTGTAAGATATGTATATATTGTACAATAATTTTCCCTTCTTTCTGAAATTTCTATTTTGAATTCTTTCAGCAATTTGTAATTGGTTTTTTTTGAAAAACATTTGAAAAAAATAAAAAAATTACAAAAAATGACTAAGTACGGGCCAAGAGCACAGTAATGTTCCATTCCGCACTGAGTACTATGTAATTTTTTTTGGAATGGCGTTTCGCTTTCGAATAGGCATCAAAATGTTCTAGATTTTTACAAAATGGTGTACAGGTTTCTATCTCGCATAAAGAACAAAAATGGTACCAATTCGGGGACCTCCCAAAGCTAAATATTTCTAGAGCAGAATCAAGCTAAAACCAAAATGAAAGTTCAATAATAATACATGGAGGCTATAGAACGCTTCCATATTCAATTCTAATGAAATCGCACCAAAATCAAAGAGTAGTCGAAGGGATGTGATGAGCTGGAAGCACAATTTGAAAGTTTGACCAATGAAAATATAGGACACCACCATCGAGCTGCCAAAGTGAATGATGAAAAGGATTGGAAAGTGTGCCATCAAATATATCATACAACAACTGCATTAATGGCAAAAGATATGCGTAATCCAAAAGATAAAGGTAATGAAAGCATACACGAAGTCCATTTGAAACCCTTTACATCTACAAAACAATAAGAAAGCATAGTGATACCTTGGAGGATTTACTGCAAATTGGGAAAACAAAGTTTTTCTACTGTTAGAATGGCTTCCAAAAATTCATCCACAGAATCATCAAAGATAGGGACAAGATTGCAGGTTCATGTACATCGGACTAGTTGAGTTGCAGATACAGTAATGACAAGAGTAAGAAGGACCCACCTGAGGAAAGGTTTTGAATTTCCATATTTTGAAGGGAGGCCAATGCGTCGACAAGGTACTATAGCTATAAAATCATTTTTGTTCTCTTATATCTATGATTATGTACATCACTACCCCCAACTAGTCTCTGCTATGATTCAATTCTATGATTCTGAAAATAGAAAAATTAGAACCCCTGAGGGCGCTCCTCTATTTGCCATTACAAGAGATATTTACTATAAATTATTCATTGTAGGGGTAGGACCACCCTAAAAATATAGATATTTAGGCATGGCAGAGCTATATAGGGCTTAAGTTGCAATATTAGCTTCAGAAGAAAAGAGGGAGGCATTAGAAAAATGGTTGCATCTTAATTTCAAAAGGATTAGGAATGAAGATGAAATACCCGAAGTCCCTATTCACATTAATGAATTTGTAAGCCCCGTATTATTTTCTATGTTGGCTTGTATGGAGGGTTTGGAATCCGACAGAATGGTTCATGGCTGGAAAATTACCGTCGCATATTGTATTTTTGATGAAAATATGTATAAGAAAGATGCAGGAGAGAAGGATACTAGAGTGATTTATTTTGATTGGCCAGCTTTTCTCACACATAGGATACATGAGTAGCTGGTAAACATGAAAAGGGGCATTGATACTTCAAATTTTAGGCATTGCTCAAGTCTGGTGTGGATGTTCTATGCAGCCACAAAATATAGAATGTAGTTAATTCCAGCCAAAGATAAAACCAGTGATGGGGAACCCTTGCCGGTGTATTATTGGATAAATCATTTAAAGAGTAGTGAGTCCTATTACAGATTCAACTTGGAATTTTTGGAACCTGCCTTAAAAATAATGTATAATAAGTGCCCTAGGTTGCCACCCTTAGCTAATTAGATTCTGAGAAATGAGGATGGAGAGGAAGGATATTGGTATTTGCTAACCGAGGGTACAGTAATCAGGTTATATGGTTTCATAGGTAAACCCTTTCTCCTGCACCACTTTTTCATAGAGAGGCTTTTCGCTCTAGAGTATTTAAGGCAGGTGGAGTATATTAATGCGAACTATTGTTCGGGGAGGAAGAAGAAGTCTTTAATTACTTACCACCATGTGAATGGTATTACTATCACTAAGTGGCAGAGCCAACAAATTGACCAATACCTTGATAGGTTATGTCTGTTATATATTCCCCAAAGATGGAGTTATGAACTTGAAGGTATTTTAACTACAATAAATAAAACCCTAAAGGGAGGTAAGGCCTATAAGTTTGAAAAAATACATAGGGCTCATTTTGAATAGGGGAGGAATAATTATGAGACTACTCTTTTGGAGTGGAATATCTCAAAAATGGGTCAGTTACCTCCATGGTTGTATTTTTACGAATAGATTGTTGACTTCGATACTGACCATGAGCTTAGTCATCAGATTATAGAGGATATAATTAGTAATATTAAAATTGAATCTGCAAATATGAATAACACTCCTCCTGAGGAAGAAGTTGTAGAGAGATGAAAAGAAGAGGAGAAAAAGGGACCATGGAATGAAGCAAATATTATAGATTGGTGGTGTATGAGGGTTGAAATTGGAAAACCTGAGTCTAAATTTGGAATGAAAATTGATAAGGAGTTTTCAAGAAGATATAATAAGAACATCGACACCTAAAGATCGAAGGATGTCGGACATATAGTATTGACGGTTGAAAAACCCCAAAGCGGTTTTGAATCCCATAGAAGGACTAAGAGAGACCTAGAAAGTGAGGAGAGAGAAATTTTGAAGAAACAAAAATGGATACAGAGGAAATTACTAAAGAGGTAGATTATTTGACCATGAAAGAATTGATAGATCAAGATCAACAACTAGAAACAAAAGTAGAACAAGAACACCCTAGATATGTAGGTGAAGGTATGGTTTCTAATCCCTCTTCTCCTCTTCATCTTCATGAATCCCAAAGGAACCTATATCCCTTTCTAATCAAGAAGATATAGTGAATGTACCTCCTCTCTCTCATAGTCCACCCCATGTATCATCAGTAGCTATGGAGGTACAGGTTAGTTCTATTTTGTTACAGCCACCTCAAACCCTACCTTCCACTTCTAAGGTTACCACTTCAACATCCACCATCACTCCACTTCCATAAAGTTCATAACCACCATAAATGGGACACTACGTTCCAAGTACATCTACCCATTCCACTCTCAGTCATGTATCTTTTTCTTTGAGTTTACCTATTTCAACAATAGCAGTAGTTATAGAGTCCATTGTTGTAATAGATGTTTTTGTAACTATATCTTCACCCCCACCAACAACAAGTCGGTCTACCCTTTATTTTTGGGATATCCCTTGGTTGTTGGTCTTTCAAAGCCCTTTACTATACCAAAGGAGTAGGCAACCACTCAGAGCATAAATGATACTGGGCAAAGAAGCTTGCTAAGCCTTCTAAAAAGATGATTGTAAGAATAATTATGTATGTTGACTCTATTCTGAGGCAAAGGATATCAAGATCTATGACCCCACTGGTGAGTAGACCTGAGACTAAAATGATTGTTCAAGATTATCGAGTGGAGGAGGTAACCGAATATATTGACAAGCTTCCTGCTAAAGATGAGCTAGGGATAGCCAAAGGCCCACTTAGATACCTTCTATGTTAAAAATGATATAGCTAGAGAGAAGGTGGATAAGCTGAAAAATAGGTTGAGAAGCTTAAAAAGAGCCTCAATGATTAAAAGGGGATAGAAAAAGCTCTGAGGAAGGAGGCCAAGGGTTGGCAAAAAAAATTCAAAAGACCAATAATTTGAATGACCAATTAGAAGAACAAAATAAGTTGAATGAATATCGGTCAAAGGAAATGCGGAACTTAAAGCATCAACTTTAGATTGAGAAAGCTAAGTCCTCAGGATTTTCTAAGGATGAATTGAAAAATATTAA
This sequence comes from Wollemia nobilis, assembly GCA_028583015.1. Lineage (NCBI taxonomy): Eukaryota > Viridiplantae > Streptophyta > Pinopsida > Araucariales > Araucariaceae > Wollemia > Wollemia nobilis. The sequence goes on from JAQPPZ010002623.1 coordinate 469,339, forward strand.
GGAGTTGCTTTTTAAGGTTCAATAAAAGTGTTCAAGACTTCAACTTATGATTTATTATCTTGAAGATGCCAGTCAATTACTCTCCACCATTCAAAAATATTTGAATCAGTGATTGATAGTAGACTTAGTGATTCTGCTAAACCAATTCCTAATAAAGAATGGAATCTGGCCAGAGTTGCTGCCAAAATAGTGGTTAAAAAATATAGGTAATTCAAAGGACCTGGCTACTGGTTGACAGGATGGAGAGGGAGATTAAAGATATTTTTGAAATAAATGAGGAAATTATTAAGGTTGGTTTTAAAGGATTTTGGAAGGAGGATCACAACTTGTTATCTGTGGAAGAGATCCAACAAAGCATCAATGAGAATTTACAGGATGAAGCTGGAGTTGATTCTTTAGAAGAGCCACTATTCCAAGAACAAGCTGCTAGACTGATCATGGAATGTACTAGGTTGAGAGACCTCATGGAATATTTGGTCACTAGAGGGAATGTTTCTAACTATGAATATGTTGGAGAATTACAATATGTTTATAATAAGCTTAAAGAAACATCAAATCCCTCTGAAGAAGCCTAGAAATAGGTTGTACAATCTCTATAATTGATGATTCAGTTGTTTGGAGATACCTCTAGTGAGGGTAATCAAATAATACCTACTTCAAAAGAAGAAGGAGATAAGGAGTCCGAGGAAGAGGCCCATGAAGAAGGAGAACAAGATGGAGCAGTTACAGGTCCAGAAGGGGCTCACATTTAGTTCATTTTTATTTTGTACATATACATAATTTTTGTATTTCTATTTTTTACTCTGATAATTTATCAAAAATAAGCAATAAAGGCATGAAGCCCACAAAGCAGTAGATTTTATGTGAAGGCATTATTTGAGATAAGGCCTTATAAAGGAGGTAGAGTTGTGCATAGTTTTTGAAGACAGTAGCAATAACTAGTATTTTAGACATAGTCTCTGTATGAGCAGATAAGTGCTATGTATTTTCAGCATCACATCGATATGAACCTCTACTCTCTCAGCAAATTGGTAAAACTTTTAGAGAGTAGTGTTTATATCGAAGTTATTCTGTAAAGTAGACTCCTAAGGCCCAATGGATAAGACTCTGAGTTTGATTGGCTTTGCAAGCAAATCCACCCGGGAGGTGCCAGAATGTAGGCCAAAATGGCCACCATGCTTAGTAAAATTTTATAGTATTTTGCCTAAGGGATAGAGTCATCATTCTGCACACCTTGCAGTGCGCTTTGGAGCAGATCCGCAATAGAAGGTATGAGCCTGCCCAGAACTTAGTAATTTTTTCATGTTTAAAGCGATTTCGCTAGACTTGTCTCCGGATCCAGATTGGTGTCAATCTGGAATCTGTAAAAAATTTAAGGAAAAGGTGACGTCAACAATGAAAAAATGCATAATGGCGATTCGAAGGACGAATGGATTATTCCTTTCTGTAATTATGACAAAGCGGAATGTTAGAACAATGGAAATGCAAATTCATGACAAGAGGCTATCTAACTAACTCCATATCTGAAATGATGATAGGGCAGGGTGTTTTATCTTGAAGGTTATCTGGAATGGGGATAGAGTTACTTCACACCATGGTGGGTCCGGATTGGCAATCACATGCTAATGCACTTATTCTACCTAGAATGGAATCTGCAAAAGTAATAAGGAAAGGATGATGTCATCAAAATTTTAGTGCAGATTGAAGGATACTCTATGGAATATGAATTATTCTAAGGAACATAAAAGTAAATTCGGTCCTGCTCAACTTTTAGGGTTCGGATTAGTGATTCTGTAGCTTGTGATAAAGAAGGATGACATCATCGACATTTTAAAGTAGAATGGGGTTGTGTTATCGCTATTTTTCATAAGCTTATATCAGATTGAATCTGAACCATACAATGAGGAGGATCAATAGTGGAGGTTGTGTTGACAAATCTTAGATGTTTAAAGAACATTTCTTCATCGGGATTGGAACAGTCAGTTGGAAGATGAAACATCGAGGGTTTTTCAAAATATCAAACCAGAGACAGTTACAGAACGACAATGGCAGATGACCTCCAAGAAAAATCGACGGTAATGAATGACTTCCAATGGCTTGAACTCCAGTTCTAACGAGTGACCAACAAGTTGCAGAGATCCGAGCTGCCATGGCAAATCATTTTCAATGAATTTCTTGGAGGATGAACTAGTAAGTAGATTCCAACTAGATCTCTCTTCTATGTTGTCAAAATAAGATCTTTGTAATGTTTCTTGTTATTTTAAATTTTGCAAAACTATAAGTAGGGGTCGAACCCTCATTTTTAAAGGGTCGACTCTAGCATGTTTGCCTGTACTACTATAAATATTCTTGAAAATCTAATGGAAGGATCATTACATTGATCTTTGCCTCAAATCTATGTTCTCATGCTTGATATCAGAGGTTAGGATTCTTTAGTTGTATTTTTGTAAATGCTTGAATGGTTAGTTTTTTCCTAATTAACGGATTACTAGCTATTAAAGTAATTGAAATCTACTTCAGAGTTTGTTCTATATTGTTAGGGAGTGTATTTTTGTAAAATCTAGGTTTTTGTGAATTATATTATTTTGATTACCATTGCCTAGATATTGAAATTGCTTTCTACAATATTTCTTTGTTGTACGTTAATGAATGAGGAATAATCTAATTTAAGATAATATTGGTCTGAGTTATGTATCTTTGGTTAGGTTTTTGGGAGCTTTCTATGGTGTTGCAATGTTGTTAACCTATCCGTCCACTATTATTCTCATTTCTCTAACCCTAACCTTCTCTTACCCTAAAATTCAAATCCTAAGTGAGCATAATTGTGTCAACTACCTGTTAAGGTGACAAGGAACCAACCTACTCTGGAAGTTGGATCGAAAACCCCTATTTTGGTCCATCCAATTTTGAGTGTTGAGTTGTAGCTATCGGGTGCAAGCCTGGAAATAAAATAGGAAGATAGACAGCCACAGTATCAAGTGAAAATTTGGTGCAATTCAGTACAATTACAATCACCACCAACATAATATCTGATGTTCTAAACCTTTCTAAAGCCGATCAAAAATATTATAAATATACCTACAAAGAGGTAAATTAGATGGTCGAAAGGATTGGAGAAATATCCACTCTGACTCGAGATATAGAGGGGTGGATCAAAGATGTAGCTACCTCCTCACTCCCCATAACATGGCAAGAGGCTGCCATAATTCTTATGAAATTAACTAGGGGGGAGATTATCCAATTGTGGGGGTTACCACCTCAAGATGATATTGAACCTTAAATACCTGAGGCATGAGGACTGTATAATAAACCTCCCATACTTTCTTTACCACTCAATTAAATCTGTAGTTACCAAAGCCTAGCCTAAAAATTCCAAAGATAATCCTAAGTTTCACTTAATCACCCATTATAGGAAATTCTGAGTCTAAGATTTTAGAGGAAGAATCCCTTGTACGTAAGTGCCCTGGCTATTCCAAGCCATCCAAGTCCTCTCGATATGCTGTGAAAACCATACATGAGATATACATTCTATAAAATCAAGGAACAAGAGAAGCGTTCAATCCAAATACAAACCTACCTACATCAGATCCATCTGTAAAATTTCTTAGGCAAATCCAAAATGTGGCAAACTATATTGCATATCAAGTTTGATAGACTTAAAAATGAGTTTATCGATAATGCTACCCTAGTAAGAAGTGCCCTTACTCTCTAGCTCGATATCCATAAGCAACTCTTCATAGATAGTATCGTGAGACCGATTGATCTAGTCATCCAACTGATAACTGTTGGTACCTCTCCCAACAAAAGCTCCACATCAAGTACAAAACCAAAGAAATTGGTAAATTTGAATAAGATCATTGACTTCACCTAAGTACTTAAATAAGACATATCAATTTCCTTTTTCGAAGTGTTTCAATAGAACCACCCTCAAAGACCAAAACTATCAGTTAAAACGGGGATGTGTTGTGGCCATTCCACAACTAGCCCCAATATTTGGGGACCCACCTTTTAATTTTTGTGTTTGGGTGTTTTTGTTTCATTTTGAGTGTCTAGTGGATTGGTTAGGTTCCTCCTTGTTTTTTTATTGTTTTGGTTAATTTTAATGTTTTGAATTAAATCAATTCAAAAATTTAAAATTAATTAAATCAAATTTAAAATAAAAGAGAAAGCAAGTAAAAAAAAAAATTAAATAAAGCTTTTTGAATTTAAAAAGGAAAAAAAAAGTATATATATATATATATATATATATATATATATATATATATATATATATATATATATATATATATATATAAACAAATAAAAAATTTAAAAAGTGAAAAATTATATATATATATATATATATATATAAGGTAAAAACAATAAAATATAAATAAAAAGAAAAAGTAGTGAATGAAGCCATGGTGCTTCATTCACCACGTTTTAGTTCACGTTTTAAATAGTTTAAATTTAATATTCTTTTTTCTTTTTATTTCTTTTTTTAATAGTTTAACTTTATGCTTTTAGTATAGTTTGTTTTGTTTTTTTTAAAGTTTGTTTTTTTGTTCACGTTTTAAATAGTTAAAATTTAATATTCTTTTTTCTTTTTATTTTTTTTTTTAATAGTTTAATTTTATGCTTTTAGTATAGTTTGTTTTGATTTTTTTAAAGTTTGTTTTTTTTTTTAAAAGCTAATTCACGTGTTTGTTTTATGTGCAGGTAAGAATAATCCAAGTGGTGGCTAAAATAAATGAATAAAAGAATGCGTTATGGAAAAGAACGTGGAGCACATGCAAATAAGCCATTTGAGGGAAAACAAAAGACTTTGGAAAATGAAAGTGCAAGAGAAGCCAAATAGAAAATAAAGAAAATAGATAGTCAAGAAAGATGGAAACGAAGGGGCAAATGATTTTTCTTTAAAAACGGTAGAAAATACGATTTGAAGGGCTGGATCTTTTGGGATTTTTCGGAGGAGGAAGGCATACCGTTGGGCCGATTTTCACCATTTGGATGTCAACTCTGAGCATTTTTTTTGCATTGTAATGGAATATTGAATATCTTTTTGCAGCAATTAATTAGAAATGTCTCAAGTTTTATGCATATTTTTATGGTTAACTTGATTTCGTTTTTAGTTTATTGCACCCTTTTCCTTTGAAGCTCGCACCGTATTAGATGTTGATTGCACTAAGTCGGGTCACTCTAATACTGTTTTTATGTAGAATACTAATGCTTGTAGGGTCTGTGGAGAAATTCGGGGTTGCAGCATTTTTGTTTTTCATTTTTTTTTAATTTTTTATTTTTCAAACTTTCTTTTTGCTAATTTTTTTAATTTTCAGAGATTAAAAAAAAAAAAAATTAAATTAAATTGATAAAAATAATTACATAGTTGTGAAGAATGATGTAAAATTTATCATACATAGTAGATTCGGATTCATTCTGAGATCATTTTGATTTTATACAAATTTTTAAAAATGGCTGCTTGATGCAGATTTTATAATTTCAGAATTTCATTTTTCACATTTTGGAGTCAAATCAGATTTTTCAGCTTCATATTTTTATTTGCAAGCACAAAATAAACTTTTCTTCATGAAAATTTCAATTTCATCGAAGGGGGTTAATTTTATGGCATTTCATAAGCTATCTTTTTTGGGCCATAAGTGCACCTATCTTTATGAAAATTTCGATTTCATTAAAGAGAGGTGATTTTATATGTTACATTAAAGGGCTATTGTTTTAACACATTAAATTATTATTCTTTAATGAAAATTATTTCATTGAAGAAAGATAATTAATTGACATTTTAAAGCCTATATTTCAAGGCTATAAATTATTATTTCTTTGTGAAAATTGATTTCACCAAAGAGGAATAATTTATTATTCATATCAAAGGCTATATTTATCTTCATGATAAGAAGCTACATTTAAGGATCCTATTCATCATTTCGGATTCACATTCATAGATAGATTTTAATCTTTACTTTCATGTTTAAAGTAGGATTTAATGCAAGATAAAACTTGATTAAAATCCACTTACTAAGGGAAGATAAAATCTACATTAAAATAATCAAGATAAAAGGAATTAAGACACAACATCGTGGTCATATGAGGACCAATTCACAGTTACTTTTATTTTGATTTCGTGAAAAATCATTAAAGTAGCATGGTAAAATAAACCAATACATGCTCCTTGTTTACAGTTACTTGCAATCACTAAGGCGTTCTTAGCATTGAATTGATATATATTTATTGATATTATTAATACACATATGCAAATGCTAATATAGCGAAGACCTTGGAGAAGTTGTTTTTTTAACTTCTTTGAAAGAGAGGGTTTTGGGATCCAAACCCTAAGGGAGAGTGTAATTTCACAATTGGGTAAAATTAACACTCAACATTTTGGCACTAGAAGGAGGGCCTGCATTGGTTTACTTTATTTATTTATGCTAAGAAATTCATGAATTAGTATTCGTTGGTCTAACGCTTTTAGATTGTTCAGGGTTACTCAAGAGTTTTAATTGCTAAATATTTCAAGTTCATTTGACTAGAATCTTTGGCATCCTTTAGTACTCAACGCTTTGGGAGGTAGGAGGATTTGAATGGATTTATTTTATTTCTATTTAGATGCTAAATTATTCATGATACTTAAAATATTTATTTAAAAATATTGGTCTTGACTAACAAGGTTTTGTTTACATATGATTACTTTCATTGATTCTAACATTCTCTATTTTTGATGATGCACTAATGCTAACATGTTGTAAATTTGAGAATGTTCTTCAATTTCATGATTTAATGGATACATATATCTTGGTTGATGCTAGCATGATGATTCATATGTTACATATTTGAGATTGGTTAGGCATTTTATGCTTCTTTGTAAGAAATCTTTATTTGACTAACACATTGGTTTTAAAGTTATTCTTTGTGTTTCACTAATGGCTACAAACACAAGAAAGTGGTATGGGATGCATGGTAATCCTTTGAACATTAGTGGAGATGCTCATGACTTACCCAAGAACATAGAGAAACTTTTGCCCAAGTTTAAGCACAATGGCACAACATTAGCCGAGGAGCACATTTAATCTTATGTGGATATCCTAGTTAGATGGAATGCTAAACATGAGGATGTGGCATGTAGATTGTTTCCTGGGAGCCTATATGAGATGTCATATGATTGGTACATCTATTTACCTATTGGATCTATTATGTCTTGGGCCCAATTAGAAATTGCTTTTATCAATCAATTTAGGTTGCTCATTGGTCCTGTCACGATTTATCAATAATTTGCTTCTTGTAAGGAGCCCAATGAGCCAATGAGAACATTCAACATGAGATTTAGAAAGCTATATGTAAGATTTATTGCTCCCCATACTATTTAGGAGAGTGGTGCTCTTTAAATATACTTTGGGGCATTGGATCCCTTGCTTGCCATGTTCACTAGGACAAATCCTTTGGTTACTAATCTTTCCTTTGGCCTACACGGAAGCTATGATTGTAGGTCAACAATTAAGGCCATAAGGTTATGGGATGGAGCAATTGCCTATGGTAGGACAACTAGGGGCTTGCAATCAAACTTTGATGGTAAACCAAGAGTGGGCACAACAGAATGTGATGTCAAATACTTTATCTCATAATCAATTTTACCCTACCATACCCACGTATGCTCCCACATGTGCTTATACGAGTACTTCTATCCATCCAACTACTCCATCACAGTTAGATAATCATGGGGTCACTCATGGATCCATTACAACAAGTGTTCAGGATTTGTTGATATCAATCCAACTAATCCTACTACTTCTACCACTCAACCCAACAAGCTTGTATCGAAAGTAAAAGAGCAAAAGAAGGTGGTTAAGAAGTTAAGTAGAGATGTGGTTCCATCACAAAAATGAGCACTTCAATGTATGCATCTAAATCATCCTAGGAAGAAAATTCATAATTCTAATCTTAATGATATTTCATGTTATGTTCCTTCAGGCGATAGAAGAGACTTTGATGTGACTTACATTGAAGTAACTGCCTACCTAGAATGTCTTGAAGAGCATGAAGATTTTGGATAAGAAATTTTATGGATGGGTAACAAGAAATTGGAACCAAAAGATCAACATTTTATTTTGGAAATAAAATATCTAGAATCATTGCCCACAAATGAGGATTGGGATGAACAAACCTATGAGAATATGAGTTGGTCATGTGTACTTGCAAAGGAAGATCGGAGTGACTATATGGAGCAAGATGTGAAAATTTATCCCCTTATAGAAGCTCCTAAGACATCGAAAGTGGTTGAAAGTGAACTTGAAAGAGAATCAATAAATGAATTTGAAGACATAACAAAATTTCACCACTTGCTCTCGGAAGATACTTTGAATGATATTGTTGAAAATGATGGCCAATAAGATCTACACCTTTCAAATTGTGATAAAATTGAATCATGGGTTACCAATTTGGATTATGATAGCCTCACAAATTTGAATTCAAGAAATAACCCACTTTTGGAAATAATTGAACCATCTAGGGAAGGTGAAGATGAATTGGATGAGAAACATGTTGATGAATCGGAGGATGATGAAGAAGTACTTGAGCATCACAACTTGGCTTTGGAAGATGATTACTATGATGCTTGAAAGAAATGGGAAAAATATGCTCGCTCTAAATCTTCTAATGAACTTTTTGTGTCAATTGATATGCAAGATAATACGATTGTTTTCTCACATGAGGATATTACAAATCCTATATAATTTGAGAAAGTTTTGAAAGAGGAATTCGAATCTCATCAATTTTTGAAAAGTGATAAGGATTCTACAACCATGGATAAATAAGGAGAATCATTTGCTTTAGATCCCTTTGAGGGAAAATAAATTGAAAATTTGCTTCACTTAATGGTTCTACAATGTCTATTCCATTTCAAAATGAGGAAATTTTAGAACCTGAATGGTTTGGGTTTGATATCACTGATGATCCAATTGAAAATATTACGTTATCTGAAACAACCCAAGTAATTGACTATGGAGATGTGTTAGCTGACCCACCCCTAGATAGACAAGACTTATGGTTTAAAATTGATGGACATGTTTTTAATTGGGTACCTAAGTTTGGTTTCTTTGATAAACAGGTCATGGAGAAAGAACAAATGCTACATGATGATGATGATGAATGTCATGAGGAAAAATAGGAAGTTTCAAATCCTCTCCAAGTAATGGTAAATGGAAAAGTGCCAAAGGTAAAATCTCACCTTTTAGGTTCCACCATTCAAAATGCAAGTGAAGGTTTGTCTAATGGATTAATGGATTTAAATACTATCAATGATGAAATGTTATTTGTGGTTGATAAATAATTTGACTTAATTTCTCCTCACACCACTAATGATATTGTTTTATTGAATGAAAATGAAGTTGGTATGCTTGAATTGTTAAATCAAGTTCATAATCAATTAGTAATAGAATCTAGGATAAAAGCTTATGATGATGCTCATTGAATAAATATCCTAGGTGCTTGCAAATGGTTACATGAATTTGATTGGTCTACAGATTTGAAAAATGATTTGGCTTTAAAATTTGTAGAAATAGGTTCATATTTGAAAGATCTCATATCTAAAAATGAAATCTTATTTCTATACCATAAATGGAATTGCGAAATTGACATCTTAAAGAATAAACAAGAAACTATTGAAGATCAATTATTGTCTAATCAATTTGACTATTTACTCCACTATGGGATTATTAATGGAACTTTACTAAAATGGTGGGGTGAGAGAGGTAAGATGAATATTGTTGTATTGTTTGAATTAACCTTGTTTTTGTTGGATTCCTTCAAAACTTGGTATGCTTATCATGTTATATATCTTTTGAAATGTGCTAATCATGTTTGGGATCTAGGGAAGTGATAGCTCAAGATTTGCACCATTTTGTACCATATTATACATTTGTATATAGTTTTGGTTTTTTCTTTTTGCTTGTGTGCTTTGTCCATGATTTTTGGGTTTGGATTTAGTTTTTGTTTGTGTTTTAAGTTTTGTGTGTTACGTTGTTACCTTGTTTTTAGGTGATGTTTTGTGGTCACTAACCTTTGGTCTCTAGTCTGTTTGTGTGTTTCTTTGCTTAGTAGGGGGAGCACCTGATTTGAAAAATGGATGAACCCGAGAAAAGGGGACGAGTCATTTGGTGATCATGCTCAGATATTGGGACTAAAATGGTGGAAAGTGGAACAATGAAATATTATCCCAAGCTCCACATGGGACCCACACACACATTAAATGGTGTTTTTGAAAGTAAGAAGGATGAATTTGTCTTGATTATGCAACCCTAGGTGAAAATCTAAAATGCTCCACTTTGGCTTTCTAACCTAGTGAGACTTGATGCTTTTGCAAGAGTTCATTAGTATAAGAGATGCAACAGACTTTTTTAAGCCTATCATCTAGTTCAAGAAAACTCCACCGGGGCTATAGACGCTTGACTGGCTGTGGGGCCCTGGCTAGGCAAAGCTTGATACTTAGAAAGAGAAAAAAAAAGAAAAAAAGAAAAAAAAAGAGAGATGAAAAAAGAAAAATAAAGAGAGAACGAGCGTTAGAAATCTTGGCACACCTAGGATAGATGGGCTTTGCAAAGCATTAAGCGAACACATGGGTGAGTTAAATAAACCTCATCGGGGCTATAGACGTTTGATTGGTAGTGGGGCTCTATCTGTAAAAGTATGCACTTTGTGAGTTGTACTTCATAGCCTAATGCAAAGGGATGATGGAATATGGAGGACTTTCAGAAATGTGAAAATAAATCACTTTTGCACACATTGAGCAAAGGCATATGGATTAGTTGTTTTCATGCTGAAGCTATTTACCCCCACCTTCTTGGGACGTTGCTAAATAATTATGTCTCGCTAATCTTGCGTGTTTTCAATTCATATTGGGTTCTTATCGAAATGCTCAAGAGCATTTCCCAGTAGAGTTGTCATTTGTTGTGGCCATTCCACAACTAGCCCCAAATAATTGGGGACCCACCTTTTAATTTTTGTGTTTGGGTGTTTTTGTTTCATTTTGAGTGTCTAGTGGATTGGTTAGGTTCCTCCTTTTTTTTATTGTTTTAGTTAATTTTAATGTTTTGAATTAAATCAATTCAAACATTTAAAATTAATTAAATCAAATTTAAAATAAAAGAGAAAGCAAGTGAAATAAAAAAATAATAATTAAATAAATATTTTTGGATTTAAAAAGAAAAAAACAAGTTTATATATTTTTTATATATATAAACAAATTAAAAATTTAAAAAATGAAAGATTATATATATATAAAATAATATATATATATATAGTAAATAAAAAAAATGTACAAACAATAAAATATAAATAAAAAGAAAAAGTAGTGAATGAAGCCATGGTGCTTCCTTCATCACATTTTAATTCAAGTTTTAAATAGTTTAAATTTAATATTCTTTTTTCTTTTTATTCTTTTTTTTAATAGTTTAACTTTATGCTTTTAGTATAGTTTGTTTTGTTTTTTTTTTAAGTTTATTTTGTAGTTCACGTTTTAAATAGTTTAAATCTAATATTCTTTTTTATGTTTATTTATTTTTTAATAGTTTAATTTTATGCTTTTAGTATAGTTTGTTTTGATTTTTTTAAGTTTGTTTTTTTTTCAAAAGCTAATTCACCTGTTTATTTTATGTGCAGGTAAGAATAATCCAAGTGGTGGCTAAAATAAAGGAATAAAAGAATGTGTTATGGAAAAGAACGTGGAGCACATGCAAATAAGCCATTTGAGGGAAAACAAAAGACTTTGGAAAATGAAAGTACAAGAGAAGCCAAACATAAAATAAAGAAAATAGACAGTCAAGAAATATGGAAACGAAGGTGCAAATGATTTTTCTTTAAAAACAACTAGAAAATAAGATTTGAAGGGTTGGATCTTTTGGGATTTTTTTGGAGGAGGAAGGCATACCGTTGGGTTGATTTTCACCATTTGGATGCCAACTTTGGGCATTTTTTTTTCTGCATTGTAATGGAATATTGAATATCTTTTTGCAGCAATTAATTGGAAATGTCTTAACTTTTATGCATTTTTTATGGTTAATTTGATTTCGTTTTCAGTTTATTGCATCCTTTTCCTTTGAAGCTCACACCATATTAGATTTTGATTGCACTAAGTCAAGTCACTCTAATACTGGTTTTATGCAGAATGCTAATGCTTGCAGGGTCTATGGAGAAATTCAAGGTTGCAACATTTTTGTTTTTCATTTTTTTTTTTTTTTTTTCTAAATCTTTTGCTTTTTTTTTTTGAGGAAAAAAAAAAATAAAATGATAAAAAAATTCAGGTTGTGAAGAATGATGAAAACATCATACCAATATATACTTGATTCACGGCATTTTTTTTAAAAATTTTTTAAAAAGGGTTTTGGGGGGAATTAAAATTTTGGAATTTCCATTTTCACATTTTGGAGTCAAATCAGATTTTTCAGCTTCATATTTTTTTTTGTAAAAAAAAAAAATTTTCTTCATGAAAATTTCTTAAATTTAATTCTTAAAAAGTTTATTATATTTATTTAGTGTTTAAATTAAATTTATTTTTAAAATTATTATAATAAGAAGAAAGATAATTAAATGACATTTTAAAGCCTATATTTCAAGGCTATAAATTATTATCTCTTTGTGAAAATTGATTTCACCAAAGAGGAATAATTTATTATTCATATCAAAGGCTATTTTTATCTTCATGATAAGAAGTTACATTTAAGGAGCCTATTCATCATTTTGGATTCACATTCATAGATAGATTTTAATCTTTACTTTCATGTTTAAAGTAGGATTTAATGCAAGATAAAACTTGATTAAAATCCACTTACTAAGGGAAGATAAAATCTACATTAAAATCCTCAAGATAAAAGGAATTAAGGCACAACATCATGGTCATATGAGGGCCAATTCATAGTTACTTTTATTTTAGTTTCATGAACAATCATTAAAGTAGCACGGTAAAATAAACCAATGCATGCCCCTTGTTTATAGTTACTTGCAATCACTAAGGTGTTCCTAGCATTGAATTGATATATCTTTATTGAGATTATTAATACACATATGCAAATGCTAATATAGCGGAGACCTTGGAGAAGTTGTTTGTTTAAATTCAATGCAAGAGAGGGTTTTGGGATCCAAACCCTAAGGGAGAGTGTAATTTCACAATTGGGTAAAATTAACACTCAACATATATATATATATATATATATATATAATCTTTCACTTTTTACAATTTTTATTTGTTTATATATAAACTTGTTTTTATTTCTTTTTAAATTCAAAAAGATTTATTTAATTATTTTTTTATTTTACTTGCTTTCTCTTTTATTTTAAATTTGATTTAATTAATTTTAAATCTTTGAATTGATTTAATTCAAAAAATTAAAATTAACAAAAACAATAGAAAAAGGAAGAACCTAACCAATCCACTAGACACTCAAAATGAAACAAAAACACCCAAACACAAAAATTAAGAGGTGGGTCCCCAAATATTGGGGCTAGTTGTAGAATGGCCACAATAGGATGCCTCCAACAAGATAATCGTTAACTTCAGGATACCTAGCGATATAGACACAATAATCAACTGCATCATTGAAAAAATTGAACCTCCTCCTCCTCTAGAAAAACAAGATGCACAGTTTGAGTCACAGGATGGAGGATCTATAGAAGTCAAGCACATCAAAACCATATTTTTTGAATTTCCACTTTATCCTAAGGAGGCCAAATAATAGGTGCAGAAGGTGAAGCGAGAGAATATTTTTCCAGGAAGGAAACCGAAACCCACACGGGTTTCATCTAGGCTTAGATTTAAAGTTGAAAAATCCATAGTAGAATTTTGATGAACTTGTATATTTATGCTTATAAAATTTATTTGGTTTGAATAATGATGTTGATCTTAATTATTTTGTAGAATTTTTTAGCATTTTATCTTTATATATGCAAGTACTTTCTATTACATATCTGAAAATACTTATCTTCACGTTGCTAAATGTTATTTTATATTTTAGCAGACTTACTTTAATAAAATAAATGTAAATAATTCATGTAAATTATAGTTCTTTGTTGATAAGAATTTTCAAGTGAATTCTAAAAATAGTGTTTTATTTTTATCTATAAAATTGTTTACGTAACACTGTAATGTTCTATTTTATGTTTGTAAAAATGGTGAGATGATTAAACAACTATTGCAAATTTTTTATTAGGCATATTTTAATTACAATTTGTATGCATGAGGTTATGCATCTCCTTCAGTTTGGAGGAATGATGAGTGTTACAATAGCACATATTATATGTAAATTTAATTTATTTTTTGTTTGTGAATTGATGAAAATAGATGTATTTTGGTAATTATTTTTTCTTGATTATGTGTATTATGATTGAATTTAATCCATAACAATAAAAATTATTTATGCATACATTTTATGCAAAAATGTGCAAGTTTTTGTGTGTTTTGGTAGGATAATATTGTAGGAACTTCATAGGAGATGACATGGCAAGGCACGAACCAGATGACAAACATGGACAGACTAGCGATAAATATGATGTGCTAAGGAGACTCGTGTATGAATACTATAGAAAGGTACTACAAAATATAGCTACGAAAAGCTATCATAGAAGACATCTACTAAAAGGTATTATAGAAAGAAGGTTTTCCAAGTCAAACTATCCAACATATTGTTGTATCATGTCTATTGACAATGTAGTATTATTATAGGACATACACAGTCAGTACAGTTGACTGACATGTTGGTATTATGCACGATAATTTTATATTTATTAGAGTTTTTATAAAGTTGTAAAATTATTATATTGTTAAAATGTTTTAATTTGAACGCAAGCTATTTTATCTCCTCCTAAAATAAAGGGGCATATAGTTGTATTTATTACATCATTCGATTATTCAAATTAGGAAATTTTTATTATGTTAGTTCATTAATTTCCACTTGGACCATAGAGAGTGTGACAAAGTCCAAGGTGGTTGCAAACAGTATTATTTTAGATTATTATTTTTAAAAATGTTGGGAATTGTATCATCAATCTGATAAGACACATGGAAAAATAAGTGGAGGAATTTCATTATGAATGTCCAAGCGACATTATAAAATACAAGAGAGACATTTGAAATGGTCTAATGCTATTGAAATATAGAAATAGTGAAATTCCAATAGTCATATGTATAATGTTCAAATATTTTTGTACACAATTTCTACTATTCAGAAGGCTGATGTTCGAGATCCTATACATTTAAATTTTTAGAAATAAAGTAGCAGTACTTTTCATCATGTATTTTGTAACTGTATCATTTACTTCATTATGATTTACTTGCTTATGTAGTCTTTACTGTATTTTCATGCATTCATAAATTAAAATAATTTTAGTAGTATTAATGCATATTACTTACTAAAGTGTAATATTTTAGGGGAGAAATATTTACACTATCCTCTAGGATGTAAGGCCCACTCCTACAACCATTCCCTATTCTCTTACCCTTGAAATAGGTTAGGAATAATTAGTACATAGATTAAATTTAAATCATCAATTAAATTAAATTGCATCACTTTAGATTATAAGGTAAAAATAGATAGTTGACATAAGTGCACATGGATCCACATCAACAAATATAGAAAACATTTAACCAATATAATTCATAAAACTACATTTTATTTCAATTCAACATAATTTATTTTTCTGTAATATTTATTATTCTCTACAAACCTAAAACTAATAAAAATAAAATTATATTTGAAGATTAATCATTTGGTATAATCTATATTGGATTACTACCCTTTAAATAGTTCACGCTAGATTAATAAATAAGTGTAGAGTTTATAGCTAGATAGATGGCATCATAAAGTTATGGTCCATTTCTCAAAGCATATTTACCTACCCTTTTGATTTCTTTCAACCTTTTCAATTGCCACATTTTTTATATGATGTTGATGTACCATGCAAGAAATTTCACCATGAGGATCATTGCATGTTGTAAACTAATAATCTAACTTAGATACTAAAGTGTGTAGGTCATATTTCTGATTGTTGTACACTTTATTATATTTTTTAGTAACCTTTTTGGTAGAAGCTATTTTGTCCTTCATTATATATGGGAACCTTCTAGGTTGAGAATTTCTCTCAACTTCTCTTCTTTTTATAGAAGTGATTTTTTTGTTATCTTCTTCATGGTTATGGCCATTTCTTTCAAAGCAATAATTTGAGGGTTTAGTATTGGTAATGCAGGCATAGGGGGAGGTGTTGGTAGAATTGGAATTGTAGGAGATGTTGATAATGTTTGAGTCATTGGTTGCATTGGCCATGTTGGAAAGTTGATGGTCGAAAGCAAAACTAGGCAAAGAAGATTTTGTGACAGGGATTTGTGATTGCTACTAAGGAAATTTTACAAATATTGGTATTATAGTTTTGGGAGGTAATATACCTATTGTAAGTAAATATATATCTTCCCTTAATACCTTTTGGATAATATCCAAGAATGTAAATACATTAAATTTTTATATGGCCATGCCTAAATTTGAATTAAAAGCCCTTAGATAAAATTATATTGCGTGTTCATCAGTTGGTCTAAGACCTTGAGATACTCTCTTCCATGTGTAGCTATATAATATTCAGATCCATTATTTTATCTTATGGGTGCTTTTATATTATATTAAAATATGTTAATAGATAGAATGGATCAAATTATTTGTTAAATTTGTTCACTAATCTACTAACAAGTTTTGCCCATGAATTCATAGTGCGATCTAGTAGAGTTTTATACCAATATAACATCTTCCCTTTTAATGATATTACCAACAACCTTATGATGACATCTTCATCTTAGATATTATGTATAGCTATAGCATAGGGGGAGTATTCCTGGAGGGGGAGGTGAATTGGGAGGTTTTGGGATAGTTTCCAAGGCTATCTAACTTATTTGTCCCAAATCATATAGTTGTACTATTTGCCACTGTATGATTTACAAAACTTAGAAAAATGATTGTACAGTTCCCAAATCATAAAACACCCTGAACTATACAATTTTCCACTTGTACAATTTGTTGGAAGTTGATTTGCAACTAAATATTGAAAATTTTGTAAGAGTTCACTTCTAAACCTTTATTTTCCAACTTTGAGAAAGTCAACTAAGCAAATGCAATTCCAAAACAAGGTAATATATTAGTTGTATGGTTCTTTTGGTTGATTTTACGATTTCACCAAACCCTTATATTAAAAATTTTCCAACTTGTACATTGAATCTTAATAAGGTAATAATTTTCTATCTCTATGGTGCAATTATTGACCTAGTTTGCTAACATGCAATTCCAAAACTACTATCTTTGATTATTACAATCAATCTAAATTACTATGAATTTCCATAAATCATACAAAAGTATGCATGCATCTTAATTACCACTCGTAATAGGAACCATTGAATAATATATGCATTCACAATGATCACACAAGATTTTGAAAGCATTAATGCTTTGTTTCCATTGTGGATTTATCCATTTACACAATAATCTAGTCACGATTGCATAGGATGTACAAATCATATCCACTGATAATCTTATCCTGAGAAATGTTCAATAATAATGTACAACCATCATGAACCATGAACAATAACTCTCCACAATACTATATATCAACAACTATCTCTTCCTAAGCATAAAAAAATGAACTACATCAAACAACAATCATCATCCATCAACAATAGTAATGAATAACCATAAAAAATTGAATGTGAGATTTTATAATGCTTACCCAAGTCATTCCAAAGTAGTTCTTGAGACAACAATTATTCACAACTGTCATCCTGTAATATAAATAATGCATTAAGGTTTTCCTAAGTCTAATTTATTTTTATCAAATTAACCTAAATGCACATTTCAACTTAATTTCATTTTACTTCTAATTACACATTTATAAAATTGTACAATTACACCCAATTGTACATTTACAACCCTACACTATACAATTATATAAAAATCTACATTGTACATTTTAACAAAATTGTATATTTGATAAAATTGTGCAAATCCAAAAAAATTTCTTCTTCTTCTAGGAGGTGGATTTGTTGCCTACATTTTCCCTCTTCTTTACATCAATTGGTGTCCTCACTAAATTGGTCATATTAGTCTTGCCCACCTAGTTCAATTGGATATCATCAAGCTGAATGTGGAGAATAAAATGATCATTTTACAACTTAGCTGCATAGTTTTTAAGTTCTACAACCTTCAATCCATACTTGTTGGTATTCTCCTTTGTAGTAGCCAAGAGCTTTAATAACACATTTTCTCTTTTAGATGCACCCTTATGTATCTTTTCCTTTAATATTACCTCTTCCTAGGCTATAATGACCAGTTCCTCATCCTTCTTCGCAATGACACAAATACACTATTGTAATTTAGCCTCAAGTTGATTTATGCTCTACCTTAATTTGGAGTTGTACCTTAAGATCCATAATCATGTTATTATGTCACTTGGAATATTTGTTCATCTCTTGTATATTCTAGTTCTTTAGATACATTCAACTGGTCCTTATTCTTAGCCAATTTTTCTTTCTAAACTACCAATTGTTCTTTCTATTGCTTGAGCTACAAATTGTGCAAACTCAACTACTCCTATTGTTTGATCAACACTTTTGTTCCTCTAAATACTTTTGTTCCTTAAATTTCTATATCATAAGCTATTATTTGTTCTTACGAGCATAGCTTATGATGCAGGAGCATCCAGGGTAGCACAGCAATCTTGCATCACCGAAAAAAAAAAAGTTCGAAGTTTGCAAAATTTTTCTAAGTATAAAAATGATCGCGATATCGCGACACAAAAGTTGTCGCGATATCACGACGTATTTAGAACCGTGGCAATCGCAAAATAAATGGTCACGATATTATGACATCAAAGTTGTCGCGATATCGTGACACTTTGGCAACCAAAGCCAAAAGCCAAAGAAGTGTCGTGATATCGCGACACTTTGGCAGCCAAAGCCAAAATCCAAAGAAGTGTCACGATATCGTGACACTTTGGTAACCAAATCCAAAAGCCAAAGAAGTGTCACGATATTGTGACACTTTTGCAGAAAAATCCAAAAGCCAAAGAAGTTTCACGATATCGTGACACTTTGGCAAGCAAAGCCAAAAGCCGAAGAAGTGTCGCGATATCGTGACACTTTGGCAAGCAAAGCCAAAAGTCGAAGAAGTGTCACGATATCGCGACACTTTGACGAAAGAGAGCCAAAAGCAAAAAAGTGTCACGATATCGCGACACTTTGGTGAGAGAGAGCCAAAAGTAGAAAAGTGTCACGATATCGCGACACATTGGCGAGAGAGAGCCAAAGGTAGAAAAGTGTCATGATATCGTGACACATTGGAGAAAGAGGACCAAAAGCAGAAAAACGTTGCGATATCGCGACACATTGGCGAAGGAGAGCCAAGGGCAAAAAAGTGTCACAAAATTGTCACATGTCGTGTTTTCGCGACTTGGATAAGAAAGAGAAGGCATATTTTTCATGGACTGTTACAGAACGATAGTTGGCGATTCTAGAAGCCATTAAGGCAGTTCCAAGTGGCCATTCTAGAAGTCGTTAAGGCGGTTCCATGTGGCAATTCTAGAAGTCGTTAATACAGTTACGAATGGCGGTTACATTAAGAAGCCATGAGGATAAAAGGGGAGTTTTCAAAGGATTTGAAAGGCTGGAAAGACGTAGATTGAGACTGCATTATATTTTTCTTTTGTACTTTGTAATCTTTCCATGTTATTTGAATAAAACTGAGTTTTCTCTTGTTGTTAATATTGGCTCCCCATCAAGTGGTATCAGAGTAGTAAGATTCTGAGTGTGTGAGCAGAGCGCCGAACGTGAGGTAGCTCACACCAGGATCTGTAGTTATGGGTTCTAAGAAACTATGAAACAGAATGTCGTCACGAAGAAATCGTGGTGTTGGAAGGAACGTGGTTCTTGAAGGAGACTTTCGATCATTGTAGAGGCAAGTGTTGGCCTTGTAGGAAGAATTGCACAGAGGAGTAGATCCAAGAGGAGAAGACCACAGTGATGATGACAGAGTTGAAGACCCATCTGAAGAAGAAGAAGAAGAAGTAATGAGTGTCGCAGAATCACGAATGATTAAAGCTATTTCTCAATTTGAGAAAAAACCGAAGCTAGATGTATCCACATATTCTAGAAATTTAAATCCAAAAGAATTAATCGACTGGATTAATGACATGGAGGAATATTTTGAATATGAGGAAGTTGAAGATCCAAATCGAATTAAATTTTCTAGAACAAAATTGAAAGGCCATGCTGGCATATGGTGGAAAGGAGTGCAACTGGAAAGAAACCAGAGAGGAAAAGAAAAGATCACCAGGTGGGATCGAATGGTGGAAAAACTAAAATGGTAGTTTATTCTGACAGATTACGAATTAGATCTGCTAAGAAAAATGTAGAGTTTGCACCAGTCCAACAAATCTGTTAAAGAGTATACAGAAGAATTTTTTAAAATTTCTATTAGAACCGGTCATACAAAAGCAAATAAAGAAAGAGTAGCCCATTACATTAATGGGTTGAGAACCAGCGTGCAAGAAGAATTAAGTCTAATTCGAATGAACAACATTGAAGATGCTTACCAGTTTGCTTTGAAAGTGGAAGAGAAACTGAACCACGGATTTGACAGTAAGAAAAGAGGAAGAGGTCATGGTGGAAGAACCAGTGGAGGAAAATATGATGATAAAAAACAGACTGGTGAAACCAGCAATTGCCAGGAATAGGAGGAGAATGCTTACCAACCCCGTAATCAGAATAATGATTATCAAAGGGGACGAGGTAGAGGTGGATGCGGATATGGCAGAGGCAGATTTCGTGGAACCTATTTCAATTGTGGAGAAGAGGGGCATCGATCATATGAGTGTCCCAAACACCAAGAAACACCGAATAGAAGGCCTGAAGGTAATGCCAGAGCTGCAGTTGTTGAGAATGGTGTTGAATTTGAGCATTCTGAAGAAGCAAAACATGGAGAAGTGATGATCATAAGGAGAACCTTATTAAATGAAGAGAAGGAACTAGATCATCGAAAAAGCCTGTTCCACATGAGGTGCAAATGTTCAGGTAAAATTTGTAATATTATTATTGATAATGGTAGTACAGATAATTTGGTTTCTGAGGAAATGGTAGCTAAGTTAAAGCTAGAAAGAAGATAGCACCCGCATCCATACCGGATTGCGTGGTTGCAGAATGATCATAGAGCATTGGTCAGTGAACAATGCTTGGTCAAGTTTCAAATTGGAGATACCAGGATGAGGTCCTATGTGATATTTTGTCGATGGATGCTTGACATTTGTTGCTTGGAAGACCATGGCAATTTGACAGATGTGCAGTGCATGATGGACATGCAAATACCTATTCCCTGATAAAAGACAAAGTACGCCACAAACTGAAGCCATTGAAGGAGGTTGAGGAAAAGGTATGCAATAATGCTAGAATTTGTTTAGTAGATGGCAAAAAAAATTTGGATGGTTTAAAGAGGGATTCAATGTGTTATGCATTAATTCCTACTATAAAAAGAGAAGATAACTACTGAAATTCCAATAGAAGTTGAACATCTGTTAGCAGAATTTCTTGATATTATATCAGACAATGTGCCTCAGGGTTTTCTGCCAATGAGGAAGATTAGTCATCAGATTGGCTTAATGCCAAGATCTAGCTTACCCAATAATGCAGCCCATAGAATGTCTCCTATTGAGAATGAAGAGTTGAAGCGACAAGTTCAGGAATTGTTGAGGAAGGGTTTGATTCGAGCAAGTTTGAGCCCTTGTGCAGTTCCAGCAATACTTGCACCAAAGAAGAATGGTGAATGGCGAATGTGCACTGATTCTCGAGCCATTAATAAAATTACCATTAAATATCACTTTCCATTACCCAGAATGGATGATATAATGGTTTTCTTGAATGGAGCTAAATACTTCACTAAGATTGATTTGAAGAGCGGATATCATCAGATACGTGTTAGAGAGGGTGATGAATGGAAGAAAGCCTTTAAAACTAGAGAGGTTTTGTATGAGTGGTTAGTTATGCCATTTGGATTGACTAATGCACCCAGTACGTTTATGAGGTTGATGAATGAGGTATTGCGTGACTTCCTAGAAAAGTTCATGATAGTTTATTTGGATGATATTCTGATTTTTAGTAAAACTTTGGATGAACATTTGTTGCATGTTCGGACAGTTTTTGAAAAACTGCATGAGGAGCAGTTATTGATAAATATACAAAAGTGCAATTTTGTATAGAAAGAGTTGATATACCTGGGATTTGTCATCTCAGAGGAGGGTCTAAAAATGGATCCTGAGAAAGTGAAGGCTATCCTTGAATGGCCTGCCCCAAGGAATGTAACAGAGGTAAGATCATTTCATGGTCTTGCTAGTTTCTATAGAAAGTTTATTAGAGACTTTAGTAGTATTTGTGCAACCCTAACAGAAACTATGAGAGGGGATAAGAGAGAATTTAAATGGACTGCCAAGGTAGATACCAGTATGAACATATTGAAGAATAAAGTGACAGAACGGCCCATTCTGGCACTTCCAGATTTTAATAAAGTGTTTCAGGTTGACTATGATGCCAGTGGCAGTGCCATTGGAGCTGTGTTGACCCAAGAAGGTAAACTTGTTGCATACTTTAGTGAAAAATTGAATGATGATAGAAAGAAATACTATGTTTATGATCAAGAATTCTATGCTATAATTCAGGCTCTTAATAAATGGAGACATTATTTGCTAACCAAAGAGTTTGTTTTATATACTAACCATCAAGCTTTGTAGTATATAAATAGTCAAGGTAAACTTAACCAACGGCATTTGAAGTGGGTTGAATTCTTGCAAAGTTATACCTTTGTACTAAAGCATAGAAGTGGCAAATCTAATAGAGTTGCAGATGCCTTGAGTAGAAGGCATAATTTGTTGATAGAAATGAGAGTGCAGGTTGTTGGGTTTTATGAACTCAAGATTTTATACCCAGCAGATCCAGATTTTGCAGAGGCATGGATAGCATGTGTGTCTCCTACTACTATGGATCACACTCAGTGGTTGGATTTCATGATCCAAGATGGGATGTTGTTCCGAAAGAACCAGTTGTGCATTCCATGAAGTTCCATGAGGGAAAATTTGATCAAAGAGAAACATAGCGGTGGACTAGCAGGGCATTTTGGTCAAGATAAGACCATTGCTCTTGTTAGTGAGAATTACCATTGGCCACAGTTGCAACAAGATGTGACCAGATTTGTGCAGGGTTGTAGAGTGTGCCAGATGGCAAAAGGTGTCAGCCAAAATACAGAAATATACCAGTCATTGCCTGTACCAGAGAGACCGTGGGAGAACATCAGCATGGATTTTGTTCTTGGTCTGCCAAGAACACAACATGGAAATGACACCATTTTTGTTGTTGTTGACAGGTTTTTGAAAATGGCCCATTTTATTCCATGTCAGAAGACAAGTGATGCGGTTCACATTGTCGGCTTGTTCTTCAAGGAGGTAGTCCGACTTCATGGTCTACCCCAAAGCATTGTCTCGGATAGAGATACCAAATTTGTGGGGTATTTCTAGAGAACCTTATGGAAGAAGCTGAAAACAGACTTGAAATTCAGTTATGTGTACCACCCGCAGACTGATGGACAGACTGAAGTAGTCAATAGAAATTTGGGTAATCTTCTATGCTGTCTGGTAGGAGATAAACCCAAGGGATGGGACCTGATTTTACCATAGGCAAAGTTTGCTTACAACAATTCTATCAATTACAGTACTGGTAAATCACCATTCCAGATTGTGCATGGGTACAGCCCGAGAAATGCTTCTGAGTTAAGACCGATGGATAAAGCAGACAAGTGCAGTGCTGAAGCTAAAGACTTTGTAGCACACATGAAGACTTTACATGAAGAGGTACAGTAGCATATCAGTCAAATGAATGCTTCATACAAAGCCAGAGCAGATCAGAAGCGACATTTCAAAGAATTCCAGGTAGGGGATGAAGTCATGGTTCATTTGCATAAGGAACATTTTCCTCGAAAAACATACAATAAGTTGAAGATGAAAAAGTTTGGACCATGTCGGATCATAGGTAAACGAGATTCAGGCAATGCCTATGAAGTTGATCTACCAAGTGAGCTGAATATTTCACCTATCTTCAATATTTCAAACTTGGTTGAATATCATGCAGGAAGTTGTAGTGAACCACCCAATCCGGATCTGTGGAACATTCTTGCATCCACTCCAAACAAAGAAAAAATTGAAGACATACTCGACACTCGTGAAGGTAGAAGTACCCAAAACAGGCAATATTCGGAGTATTTGGTCAAGTGGAAGAACCGACCTATCGAAGATGCCACATGGTTGTCCAAATCAAAGGTTGATCGTTTGGGTTTTCCTCTGACTTCCCAAAAGTGAGGATCACTTCTAAAAATCTACCCCGGGTGTCTGATGCAGGAGCATCCAGGGCAGCATAGCAATCTTGCATCATCGAAAAAAAAAAAAAAAGTTTGAAGTTTGCAAAATTTTTCTAAGTATAAAAATGGTCGTGATATCGCGACACAAAAGTCATCACGATATCGCGACATATTGAGAACCGTGGAAAGTGCAAAATAAATGGTCGCGATATCGTGACATCAAAGTTCTCGCGATATCGTGACACTTTGGCAGCCAAAGCCAAAAGCCAAAGAAGTGTCGCAATATCGCGACACTTTGGTAGCCAAAGCCAAAAGCCAAAGAAGTGTCGCGATATCACAACACTTTGGCAACCAAAGCCAAAAGCCAAAGAAGTGTCGTGATATCGTGACACTTTGGTAGCCAAAGCCAAAATCCAAAGAAGTGTCGCGATATCGCGACACTTTGGCAGACAAAGCCAAAAGCCAAAGAAGTGTTGTGATATCGAGACACTTTGGCAAGAAAAGCCAAAAGTCAAAGAAGTGTCGCGATATCGCGACACTTTGGCAAGAAAAGCCAAAAGCCGAAGAAGTGTCGCGATATTGTGACACTTTGGTGAAAGAGAGCCAAAAGCAAAAAAGTGTCATGATATCGCGACACATTGGTGAGAGAGAGCCAAAAGCAGAAAAGTGTTGCGATATCGCGACACATTGGCGAGAGAGAGCCAAAGGCAGAAAAGTGTCACGACATCGTGACACATTAGAGAAAGAGGACCAAAAGCAGAAAAACATCACAATATCGTGACACATTGGTGAAGGAGAGCCAAGGGCAGAAAAGTGTCACGAAATCATGACATGTCACGTTTTCACGACCTGGCTAAGAAAGAGAAGGCGGGTTTTTTGCGGACTGTTACAGAACGACAGTTGGTGATTCCAGAAGTCGTTAAGGCAGTTCCAAGTGGTCATTCCAGAAGCCGTTAAGGCAGTTCCATGTGGCAGTTCCAGAAGCTGTTAAGATGGTTACGAACGATGATTACAGTAAGAAGTCGTGAGGATAAAAGGGGATTTTTTGAAGGATTCGAAAGGCTAGAAAGATGTAGATTGATACTGCATTGTATTTTTCTTCTGTACTTTGTAATCTTTCCATGTTATCTGAATAAAATTGAGTTTTCTCTTGTTGTTAATATTGGCTCCCCATTAGCTTATCTTCATAAGCGAGTTTCATGTCATTCAACTCAACTTTAGCCTTCTTCAACTTCTCTTCAGCCTCAGTCTTTGTTGCGTGCCAAACAAGTTTAAATTTTTCCTATTTTTGTCACATGCTCATGCATTTAATTATCAACCCAGGGAGCTTCCTAAACTTGCAAAGGGTCTGAATAAGATTTCTTACAATACCACTAGAGATGAATCTACTAATCTTACTATTGGGGGGTGTTCTTAAAATGGTTGTCAATCATTCACGCACTCCTCAATCATTTACATAAGAATAAAATAATTAAATCTATAGGAATAAATCATCCACACATTCCTAAAAATGAATCTACTACAAATATTGGAAATAGCAATATCGTAAACGATTTTATGAAAGTAACAAACTATTCAAGATAATTAAACAAAATAGAAATGGGGAAGAAATACTAGCTTGGAGTGGTCCTAGGCTCTAGCAGCTTTCTCCTAGCTGAACACATGCATAGAACTCTTAGAACTATGATATATCTATCAAAGTATTACAATATATCTCTGTACCTCTATATGAATATTTATTAATTTCTATATATCCCTCAGAATGGTCTGCATGTGTTTATATAACACACCCACAAAACTTTTATTACAAAATATGTTACAACAGTTGATTCATCCCAGACTAAATCAAGACAGTCTGGTGAATGCAATCGACGTCTAGCATTTTGTTATAATGGCGACATGTTCATTGATCGACTCGTGCTTTGTCTAGCATTGGTAAGACGTTTCCATACGTTGGTGTGATCTCCAATTTAGCTCTACATGATGCAGAGTTGGAACTACACCAGCTGTTGCTATCCACGTCATGCAAATATGGTCAACGGGTGAAGAATCAGAGGTGCCTTCCTTATGAGGAAGGCGCCTTAAGGATATCAGGTGCCTTCCCTATATGAAAGGTATCTTACTGCCATGGTGCCTTCCCAAAATAGGAAGGCACTTACCTTCTGTTGGTGCCTTCCTATGGGAGGAAGGCACTTGCCTTCTAATGGCACCTTCCTTATGGGAGGAAGGCGCTCGCCTTCTATGCAAAAGGTGCATCTTCTAGTGGTGCCTTCCTTATGAGAGGAAGGTACTTTGCCTATCATGATGCCTTCCCTTCGGTGCCTTCCTGATGAGATGAAGGCGCTTCCTCCCCTTTGGCACCTTCCTAGAGGAGGAAGGCACTCTTTCTTTCCTTGGCACCTTCCTGGAAGAGGAAGGCACTTTCTTACTTTTGGCACCTTCTTGGAAGAGGAAGGCACCTACGTTCTCTTGGTGCCTTCCTAGAAGAGGAAGGTGCCTAATTTCTCTTAGCACCTTCCTGGAAGAGGAAGGCGCCTACTTTCTCTTGGTGCCTTCCTCTTCAGGAAGGTGCCTATTTTCTCTTGGTGCCTTCCTGGAAGAGGAAGGCACCTATGTTCTCTGTATTGACCCCCAAAGAAACAAAGTGCCAGGTCCACCAAAAAGACCTCGACTGATCAAATATTAACTAAACCAACTACAATTCCACAAAATACACTAAAAAAACACAAATTAGATAACACACATAATTTCATCAAATATATATAATCATTTATAAAAGTATGCAATCCTTATTATACATCCGCATAGTTATCAAGAAAATGGGTACAAAATAGGAGCATTTCTGGTGCTCATCATCTCCCCATGCCTAACATATGCCATGCCCTCGTGGCATCCAAACTGCAGGTAGCCCTGTGACCCTTTATCGTTGCTATTTCATGGAGGGTTCGACTGCCCCTATGGCCTGAGTCTGTCTCCTCTACATGCCAAAATTTGAAGGTGTGGTTTGCCTTTCCCTATGCAAAACTGAGGGTGCAATTGTCGATTGTCCCTTTCTTGTTCTGGCCGTTATTGGTGGTGATCTAGCTAGCATTGTCCCTATTGACTAAAATGCAGCTTCGATAGCTTGCCAGAGGTCGACGTCTAGAGTTCTGACCGCTACCAGAGGGATGTCTGAATTATCCCCCCTGGAAGGTACTACTTGGGCCTTGTATAATCTGGCCACTTCAGGAGTAAGCCCTACATTCTCCTTTGCAATGGCAGCAGCCTCCAATTGGGGGCCATATACCCACCACTGTTACAAATACCTCCTCATCATGGAGGGCCATCCCTAGGATGAATTGTAAATGTCCCAAAACTGGTTGTCCTCTGTCAGATTAATGTAGATGCCAGAGTCTCCTCTCATCCTCGAGGCTACCTTCCTGGCCTCTTTGGCTGCTTTCATTTCCTTGAGAAGTCATTCAAACTATTTTCACCTTTCGGTGAATGGCTGCATATCCCACTTGTCCTCTTCTGGATCGGTGAAGGTCTCCTTCACCTTCTTTCGAGTCATCCTGGGCCTCTTTCTTATGGCCTCTATGGAAAATGTGGTGGCTCGAATAGGGGTCTTCTCCCTCTCCTTGGGGGATGTCTCCTCACTCCGATGGGTCTGATCTAGAGCGTTCTCATCATCTTGTGCTGCTATCTTTGGGGGTAATCCTTCATTCTTCTGCCTATCCAGTGTCGACCCCTCAGGCTCTTCTCCTTCTTTAGGCCTGGGGAGTTCCTCCTTATCCTTTGGTCCTGTCTACTATTGGAGGCCCTCATCCTGCTCTGTATCACTTAGGATGATGATAGGGGGTATTATGGGATTTCTCCCCCCTTCACTCTTGAAAATAGAGGAATTCTCCCCTACCTCTAGGCTACTCTGTCGGGTGTCCGATCGAATTTCCTCCAAAGAGAATACTAGTTTGACAGATGTGGAAGAATTTGTTGGGACTTCTGCCCAATCAGTTTGAGTGTACACATCCCTTCTCTCCATTCCCCTATCCTGAAGAAGTTGATTTTCCTCCTGCAACTGTAGGACCAAATGCTTGAGTTGGGCGATCCTTCTATCTCGTTCCTTCAACTCCCCTTCATGCTAGTTCTGGCAGTCCTCCAGAATTTGCTATGTCATCTAGCAATCGATTTGCCATTCGAGTGCCTCCTCCAAGGCCGCATCGACCTAGCCATTATTCTCAAAATTTCCTACAGTTTATGGGCTTTAGTTCGTCAATTCCTAGAGGGTTTGGGCTGCAACGTCTATTTCTAGGTCACTCTATTCTTCCTTTATCGATAGGAGTCATCACAGATGTTTCCTCCTGGGGATTTGTTCGTCCTCACCACTAGCAAGCATCGCTCCTTCTTCCACACACTCAGGCACTAGAGAATGCCCTCTTTCCTCTATCTTTGGGCACTGGTGACTACCCTCTTTCCTCTACAAAATAAGGCAATGCCAATTTCCCGATGCTTGTTATTTCCTCTATAGGGGATCCCTCATCTTGCCCTACTTTGGCAACCACATTGTGCCACATTTCTTGGCCACCATCTCCCTCTGCTTTGGGGTTCTGCCTCTGCACTTCTACATAGTGGGCTAGTGTCGATATCAACCCAAGGTGGGCTAATGCGGATGGTTCCCCCTTCTGGTACCGAGCTACTTTGTCCTTCAAAGCATTCACCAAGTAGAAGGGCATGTTTAACTTTCTTATGTGCACTAGGTGATTGAGAAACTGCACATGATTAGCATGTAGATGGGTATATTTCCTAGTGCATGTGAATAATTGAGCAACTTGCTCAAACATATTTCGCAGATTCATGGGTAGACTATTTTTGGGTAACCCCTCCTTGTCTATCTGCACGTTCTCTCCTGGGAGTAGCATCTCAGTGTACGGTCTTAACAATCTGCCCTTATATACACATTCCCCTGTGAGGGGCAATCCAGTCACCTGTGAGATGAAATCAGGGGTGACTGGGATTTCTACCCCTCGTACTTGGGTTGCATCGCCCCTCAAAGAGGTAGTGAACTCCTTTTCTACCTCCATGTCCTGGCTTTGACTAACTAGGGTACAGTATTCAAGCCATCCCTTGGCCTCGAATTGTGTCTTCACCATTCCTTTGATTTTGTCTGTATCTCTTGGTTCATTCTTTTTGACTGTGTGATTCTTAGACCTTCCTCCCATGGCACCTTCTACTGCTATCTTTTTCTGTCCTCCCTTCCTCAGGAAGGCACCTTCTTATAGGGAAGGCACCTAATACTAGTAGTTATGGAAGGCGCCATATCATTGGCACACGATTCTGGCTATGGGGGGATATGATATTTATGATGGCAGTATATTTTTTGGTACTACATATTTCTATAAATAATTATATAAAATTTTGATTTATCATGCGCGTACCTGATTCAATGTTTCAGGCATCGTGGAGGTCGATGATTCGTCAATTTGTGACAGGGGGAGGGGTATGGTCATCTAGTGCCACTCATTCATGTGATGCTTCATTCTAATCGAGGCATCCGATAGGTGTGAGTGCTGGCTGCATGTAGAAGGCATTATTTGGTACCTTCCCCATGTGGAAGGCGCTTATGTGGTACCTTCTCGATGTTGTCGATGCTCTCTAAATAGATGCGCCTTCTGGTGATAGAATGTGCCTCTAATTGGTTGTGTTTTCTGGTAGTGGAAGGCACCTTCTTGATGATGGTGCCTTCCTATTACGAAAGGTGCTCCTGATTGGGTGCACTTTTCTAATTTGGAAGGTGTCTCGGTCTACATGTGCCTTCCTGATGTGGAAGGCACCTATCTGCTTGCGCCTTCCCGATGTGGAAGGCGCCTATCTGGATGCGCCTTCCTGATGTGGAAGGCACCTTGGAATTTTTTTTATTATTTGGTGCCTTCCAACCATCGAAGGATCCTATATATATATATATATATATTTATTCATTTTTTTTTGTACTAGATGCCTTTATAAGGATGGAAGGCGCATTTTGGATGTGGAATGCACCTTCTTCTGGCTGGGTGCCTTTTGGATGCAGAAGGTGCCTTCTGGATGCGGAAGGCGCCTTCTTTTGGATAGGCACCTTTTGGATGTGAAAGGTGCCTTCTTCTGGCTGGGCGCCTTCTGGATGGGGAAGGCGCCTTCTTCTCATAAATCATGTTGCGATTGACTAGGGAAGGGTGATCAAGCCTTACCAATCTTACTTCATTATACCCAGCTTCTCCCTACGAGCTGGTGTCGAAATGCTGAGCCGAATCAGGCCTGGTTTCCCAGATACCTATCCCTCATGCTGTCATGTCCTCCACCTACAAAAAGCAACCAAAATAAAAAGGAAAATAAATGTAGTTAGACGCATTTCATGCCTGTAAGGCCCTGAGTTAGGATGCCTGTAGCTTGCATGCATGCGTCGTCCCTACAAAAATACACTATATAAAAAACTACATTAACTAATTTTTGGGTGAGCACTTTCATGCCCACCATTTCACCTGTGAGAGTTCGGTCCAGACCTAGCAATATGGGGTCTCCCTGACACCTATTTTGGATTCTACCTATAATTTTTTGGACGTATTATAGGGGCATAGTCGGTTGCCATTGACTGTGAACATGGTGTTGCTACCATCAATTATCTTAATGCGCACCGCTCCGTTCCTGATGAGCTCTACTACCTCATACGACCCCATCCACCTCTACATTAGTTTGTCCTTCATCTCCTGGAACCGGGAATCATACAATAGTACCCATTCCCCTACTTGGAACTTCTTCAGCTTAATGTGGCTATCATGCCACATCTTTCTTTGCTTCTGTATAATCTTCGTCCTCTACAAAGCATCCAATCAGCTTTCGTCTAGCTGATCTAGCTGTCGAATACTCTATTTTTGAGCTTCATCCAAGCTCAAGTTTAATTCTAAAGCCGTTCTTAGTGTCTTGATTTCAAATTTGATGGGCATCATCGCATTTTTCCCATAGACCAGTTGGAAAGGTGTAAATCCTATGGTGGATTTCCACGTGGTGTTGTATGCCTAGACTGCCTCCAAAAACTGTGTAGCCCAATCTTTCCTATGTTGCTGCATGGTATTTGTAAGGATGTTCTCTATTTCCCTGTTTGTCACTTCCACTTGCCCATTTGCATACGGATGGTAGGTCGTAGTTTTATTGTGTCGAACTTTGTATTTATCCATCAGCTCCTTGATCAACTTGTGATGCAAGAGCATCCAGTGGCAGTAGAGCCATCTTCAAAAACTGGCTAAGGAAGGAAGATGTCATGATATTACGACTTGTCACGATATCGTGACCGAAAGAGGAGAGAGAAGATGTGGAAGAAAGATGTCACGATATCACTACATGTCGCGTTATCATGATCCAAAGAATGAGAATGTGAGGAGAAAATATGTCACGATTTCACGACAGAAAAAGTGTCACGATATTGCGATCAAAATAGGAGTGAGAAAGCGCTGATGAAAAATGTCATGATTTCACGACATGTCACAGTTTCATGACTCATAGAGGAGAGAAGGCACGAAGGAAAAGATGTCACGATTTTGCAACATGTCACAGTTTCACGACCCGCAAAGGAGAGATAAGGCACAGAGAAAAATATGTCATGATTTCGTGACATGTCGTAGTTTCGTGACCCGCATAGGAGAGTGAAGGCGCGGAGGAAAAGATGTCGCAATTTCATGACATGTCATAGTTTTGTGACCCACCGAGGAGAGAGATAGCCAGGAAGAAAAGATGTCATGATTTCGTGACATGTCGCATTTTCACGACTAGAAGGCGAAGAAGGAGCCAAAGAAGGAAGATGTCACGATTTCGCGACATGTCACATTTTCGCGACCAGAGGGCGAAGGAGACGAGGGAGGAAAATGTCATGATTTCGCGACATGTAGCATTTTCATGGCAAGAAGGCGAGCATAGAAGACAGAATAGAAAGATGTCATGATTTCGCAACATGTCACATTTTTGCGACCAGAAGGTGAGCAAAGGAGCCGAAGGAGAAATATGTCACGATTTCGCAACATGTCTTATTTTTGTGACTTGAATGCAAGAGGAAGCGCAAGGAAGAAGAATATCGTGATTTCGCAACATGTCATATTTTCGTGACTTGAAGGCAAGAGGAAGTGCAAGGAAGAAGAATGTCATGATTTTGTGACATGTCACACTTTCACGACCTGAAGGCAAGAGGAAGCGCTAGAGAGGAAAGATGTCGCGATTTCATGACATGTCGCATTATCATGAACCAAAGACAAAAGAGAGTGCGAAGGAGAAACGTTGTCACGATTTCGTGACATGTCACATTTTCATGGCCTGAAGACAAGAAGACGTGCGAGGGAGAAGGATGTCACGATTTCATGACATGTCACATTTTCACGACCTAAAGAAGGAGAGAGAAGCGCAAAGGAGAAAATGTCATGATTTTGTGACTTGTCGCATTTTCGCGACTTGAAGGCGAGAGAGAAGCCAGAGGAGGAAAATGTCATGATTTCATGACATGTCACATTTTCATGACCAGAAGGCAAAGAAGGAGCTAGAGAAGGAAAATTTCATGATTTCACGACATGTCACATTTTCACGACCAGACGGCGGGCGAAGGAGCCAGAGGAGAAAAATGTCGTGATTTCGTGACACACATTTTTGCGACCAAAAGGCGAGAGAGGAGCCAAAGGAGAAAGAATGTCACAATTTCATGACATGTCGCATTTTCGTGACTCGAAGAGGAAAGCGAAGGCAAGGAGGAAAGAATGTCGCGATTTCGTGACATGTTGCGTTTTCATGACCCAAAGAGAAAAGAGGAGGCGAGGAAGAAAAATGTCGTGATTTCACATGTCGCATTTTCACGACAAGAAGGCCAGAGAAGGAGCCGAAGGGAAGAAGTGTCACGATATCGCGACCTATCTCATTTTCATGATGAAAAATGAAGAAAAGGTACCAAAGAGAAAGAGTGTCATGATATCGTGACATGTCATATTTTCATGACAAGAAGGGAAGGGAAGGAGCCTGAAGGAGGAAGTGTCGCGATTTCACGACAGGTCACATTTTCACGATGAAAAGGACAGAGAAGGAGCTAGGGAGCTAGAATGTCATTATTTCACAACATGTCATGTTTTCATGACCCAAAGACGAAGAGAGGACAAAGGAGCTGAAATGTCATGATATCGCAACATGTCACATTTTTGTGACCCAAAGGAGAGAGAAGGTGATGGAGCAGAAATGTCATGATATCGCAACATGTCACGATTTCGTGACCTGACGAGAAGAGGATGAGCAAGAAGGAGAAGATGTCATGATATCATGACATGCTACATTTTTGAGGACCGCGATAGAGTGACAGTGACAGCTAGCGTAAGTCAGACGGCGGATCAGACGATGGATGCAGGGGCCGTTACAGTGTAGTTGGAGTATGACAGTGAGTAGAGGTTAGGCGGTGATTGTAGGGGCCTAAGAAAAGGTTAGGTGGTAGTTGTAGGAACATGTGGCACCAAGATTTAGGTAGCCACAGGGCACCCTGCTCGTAAAACCAAAAATATGCAGACAGCTCGATAATGCGTAACTAGTTCTAGTTGCTAATTTTGGTAAAAGAAATTGACAGTTCCAATCATGGAGCGTGAGGAGCCGACTTCACAGGGCTTAAGGATGGAATTGGCCATTTCATGTAATAATGGCTCAGAGGGTCGGGGCCTCTATAAAAACCCAAGTATTTTAATGTAAAAAGGGTCAAAAAACTGAGGTAACAGCTTGAAGGCCAGAGGGCTGCTGTTGTTTTTCTTCTAGAGGGATGGGACCTCTTTAAAAACCTAGATGTTGTAGAGAGAGGAGTGCAGATTAGAGATTGTAGATAGAAGGTTAGAAACTAGGCCAGAGGGCCAGTTCATTCTGTAAAATTATTTCCAATTAATGAATGAAAATGCTGGATTTGGGGATCTTCAATCTTCTGGTCTACTTTAGTGGTATCAGAGCTAGAGTTCCTGAGTGCGCAAATAGATCTACCAAATGTGAGGTAGTTTGCACCAGGACCTATGGACGGGTGTGAGTAGAAAGAGCAAAAGTTCCTGGGTGCAGACAGATTCACCAAACATGAGGCAGTTTGCACTAGGAGTTGAGAAAAGGGTAGAATTTTTCACTCTAGGCAGTGCTTGTAGGGGGTTTCTTGTATAAAGCCTCAGAGGGAGAGAGTTTGGCATTCTGGGCAGTTCTTGTAGGGGGTTTTTCTATATGAAACCTCATAGGAAGAAAAAAAAATGACACTCTATGCAGTGTTTGTGAAGGGGTTGAATAGAAAAAAAAAAGTTGGAGTCCCTGTGCAGAGGTTACAGAATAGAACAGAAGTGAAGGTCACTTCTCCATCAACCCCGGTTATCTGATTCAGGAGCATCTAGCGGCATCTGATGCAGAAGCATCCAGTGGCAGCATAGCCATCTTTGAAAACTGGCTAAGGAAGGAAGATGTCACGATATCGTGACCGAAATAGGATGGAGAAGATGTGGGAGAAAGATGTCACGATATCACAACATGTCACGTTATCGCGACCTGAAGAAGAATGAGAAGGCGAGGAGAAAAGATGTCGTAATTTCATGACAAAAAAAGTGTCACGATATCGCTACTGAAATAGGAGTGAGAAAGCGCTAATGAAAAATGTCACGATTTTGTGACATGTCATAGTTTCATGACCCGTAGAGGAGAGAGAAGGCACAAAGGAAAATATGTCATGATTTCATGACATGTCGTAGTTTCACGACCCGTAGAGGAGAGAGAAGGCACGAAGGAAAAGATGTCATGATTTCGCAACATGTCACAATTTCACGACCCACCGAGGAGAGAGACAGCCAGGAAGAAAAGATTTCACAATTTCACAACATGTAGCATTTTTGTGACCAGAAGGTGAAGAAGGAAGATGTCACGATTTCGCGACATGTCGCATTTTTGTGACCAGAGGGCGAAGAAGAGGACGAGGGAGGAAAATGTCATGATTTCACGACATGTAGCATTTTCACGCCCAGAAGGCGAGCGTAGAAGCCAGAAGAGAAATATGTCATGATTTCGTGACATGTCACATTTTTGCAACTAGAAGGCGAGCAAAGGAGCCGAAGGAGAAAGATGTCATGATTTTGCGACATGTCGCATTTTCGTGACCTTAAGGAAAGAGGAAGCGCAAGGAAGAAGAATGTCACGATTTCGTGACATGTCACATTTTCATGACCTGAAGGCAAGAGGAAGCACAAGGAAGAAGAATGTCATGATTTCATGACATGTCACACTTTCACGACCTGAAGGCAAGAGGAAGCGCTAGAGAGGAAAGATGTCACAATTTTGCTACATGTCGCATTATCGTGACCCGAAGACAAAAGAGATCATGAGGAGAAAAGTTATCGTGATTTTGCGACATGTCCCATTTTCACAGCCTGAAGACAAGAAGACGCGCGAGGGATAAGGATGTCGTGATTTCGAGACATGTCACATTTTCGTGACCCAAAGGAGGAGAGAGAAGCACAAAGGAGAAAATGTCACGATTTCACGACTTATCGCATTTTCGTGACTCGAAGGTGAGAGAGAAGCCAAAGGAGGAAAATGTCATGATTTCATGACATGTCACATTTTTGCAACCAGAAGGTGAAGAAGGAGCCAGAGAAGGAAACTGTCATGACTTTGTGACATGTCGCATTTTCACGACCAGACGGCGGGCAAAGGAGCCAGAGGAAAATGTCACGATTTTGCAACATGTCACATTTTCATGACCAGAATGTGAGAGGAGTCAAAGGAGAAAGAATTTCGTGATTTCGTGACATGTCACATTTTCACGACTCGAAGAGGAAAGCGAAGGCGAGGAGGAAAGAATATCGCAATTTCGTGACATGTCATGTTTTTGCGACCCAAAGAGAAAAGAGGAGGTGAGGAAGAAAAATTTTGCGATTTCACGACATGTCGCATTTTCGCGACAAGGCGGCCAGAGGAGCCGAAGGGAAGAAGTGTCGTGATATCATGACCTGTCACATTTTCATGATGAAAAATGAAGAAAATGTGCCAAAGAGAAAAAGTGTCATGATATCGTGACATGTCGCATTTTCATGGCAAGAAGGCAAGGGAAGGAGCCCGAAGGAGGAAGTGTCACGATTTTGTGATAGGTCGCATTTTCGCGACGAAAAGGGCAGAGGAGCCAGGGAGCTGGAATGTCATGATTTCATGACATGTCATGTTTTCATGACCAAAATACGAAGAGAGGACAAAGGATCTGAAATGTCGCGATATCACAACATGTCGCATTTTCATGACCTGAAGAGTAGAGAGAAGGCGATGGAGCAAAAATGTCATGATATCGCGACATGTCACAATTTCATGACCTGAAAAGAAGAGGACAAGCAATAAGGAGAAGATGTCGTGATATCACAACATGCTACATTTTTTAGGACTGTGACAGAGTGACAATGACAGCTAGCATATGTCAAATGGTGGATCAGACGACGGATGCAGGGGCCATTATAGTGCAGCTGGAGTATGACAGTGAGCAGAGGTTAGGTGATGATTGCAAGGGCCTGAGCAGAGGTCAGGCGACAGTTGCAGGAACACGTGGCACCAAGATATAGGCGGCCACAGGGCACTTTACCCATAAAACCAAAAATACATAGAGAACTCGATAATGCATAACTAGTTCCAGTTGCCAATTTTGGTAAAAGAAATTGACAGTTCCAATCACGGAGCACGAGGAGCAAACTTAACAAGGCTCAAGGATGGATTTATCCATTTCATGTAATAATGGCTCAGAGGACCGAGGCCTCTATAAAAACCCAAGTATTTTAATGTAAAAAGGGTCAAAAAACTGAGGTAACAGCTTGAAGGCCAGAGGGTTGCTGTTGTTTTTCTTCCAGAGGGACAGGACCTCTTTAAAAACCCAGATGTTGTAGAGAGAGGAGTGCATATTGGAGATTGTATATGGAAGGTTAGAAACTAGGCCAGAGGGCCAGTTCATTCTGTAAAATTATTTCTAGTTAATGAATGAAAATGCTAGATTTGGGGGTCTACAATCTTCTGTTCTGCTTCAACTTAGAGGTAAATTGAGGCCCTTGGTCGATTGTTATCTCCCAAGGAACCCCAAATCATGTGAAAATATGGGAAAATAAGAAATTGGTGACCGTTATTTCCTTTGAATCCCTCAATGCCTATACTTCAACCCATTTGGTAACGTAATCCGTACAGACCAGAATAAACCTCCTCCCCATCGAAGGTGGATTAAA
Organism: Wollemia nobilis; assembly: GCA_028583015.1. Lineage (NCBI taxonomy): Eukaryota > Viridiplantae > Streptophyta > Pinopsida > Araucariales > Araucariaceae > Wollemia > Wollemia nobilis. The sequence continues at coordinate 506,963 of JAQPPZ010002623.1, forward strand.
CGGTCCTATGAAGTCCATGCCCCACTTATCAAAAGGTTCCAGGTGTACCTGAGGCTGGAGGGGCATTTCATCTAGATGGGTTGGTCTACCCATCCTTTGGCATTCATCACACTTGTTGGCGTATGCAGTTGCATCCTTAAACAGTGTGGGCCAAAAGTACCTAGCCTGTAGGATTTTATAGGCAGTTTTTTTCCCTACAAAGTGTCCTCTGCATGGCTCATGATGACACACTTTGAGTACTTCTGAGAACTCCTGTTCTACCATGCATCTTCTTATAATTTGGTCGCATCCTATTTTAAATGGGAGACCATCCATATAGAGTAATGATGCACTTTTCTCTATGACCGCCTACTTTTCTCGGTGAGAGAGAGTAGGTGAGGTCCTTTCGATGGCCAAGTAATTGGCTATATCTGCATACCACAAGGTTTTCTCACTAATAGTGAACAAATTTTCATCCAAAAATTGATCTTCCACTGCTTGGTGGTCTTCTGGTATCAATCTAGACAGAAACTATACCACGACATTATCCTTGCCTAGTTTGTCGACTATGGTGATGTCGAATTCCTGCAGTAGCAACAACCATCTAATAATTCTTCTACAAATGGTCGGCTTGTTCATTAGATATCTAATATTCACATGGTCTGTATGGAAAAATACCTTATATCCGATGATATAGTGGTAGAATTTATTTATAGCATGGACAACTATGAGGAACTCCTTCTCTGTCACCATGTAGTTGAGCTCTACTCCTGCCAAGTTTTTACTGACATAATAAATGGCATAAAATTATTTGCCATATTTTTGTCCGAGGACTGTTCCAATCACACTGTTGGATGCATCACAGTAAATATGGAATGGTATGGCCCAATTTGGTCCTCTTAAAATTGGTGTAGATATTAGTTTTTCCTTAAGCAATTGGAATGCCTCTTCGTAATCTCTCGTCCAATTGAAATCTACATCTTTAGATAATAGAGTGTGCAGTGGTTTGGCAATTTTGATAAATTTAGAGATAAATCATCGATAGTACCCGACTGATCCAAGAAAACTCCTTACCTCCTTCTGTGTTTTGGGGCTGGGTAGGTCTCTGATGACCTCAATCTTCATTTTGTCAACTTTTATTCCTTCCACAAAGAGGTGGTGCCCGAGTACGATGCCTTATTACATCCTCATAAAGCATTTTTCATTACATAGGGACAAATTATTTTCCTTGCTTCTGTTGAGCACTCTTTCCAGATTTGTCATTGCCTCCTCAAAGGTTTCTCCATAGGCGATGAAGTTGTCCATGTATACTTCCACCCCGTCTCCCATCATATCTGAGAATATGCTAAGCACCGCTCTTTGAAAGGTTGCGGGTGCATTGCACAGTCTGAAAGGCAATACCCTATAGGTAAATGTTCCCCATGGGCAGGTGAACGTTATCTTATCCTGATCTTCTTCTCCTATCTAGATATGGTTGTATCCACTGAATCCATCCAGAAAGGAGAAGTACTTCCTTCCTGAGAGTGTGTCCAAGACCTAATGAATGAACGAGAGTGATAAGTGGTATTTCTTAGTCGCTTTGTTCAATGCTCTGTAGTCCACACAGATCCACCATTTCCTATTCTTTTTAGGGACCACCACTAATGATGATACCCATTCACTATCAAAAATTAGATATATGAATTCGGTAGCCAAGAGTTTGTGTAGTTCTTCATTGAAAATGTCTTTCATTTCTAGGTTCATCCTTCTCTGTGGCTGCTAGCTAGGAGTTGCCTGGTCATCTAGATAAATCTGATGGGTACAAATCTCTGGGCTGATGCCATGGATATATGTGTAGTCCCATGCAAATGCTTGTTGGTGCTTTACCAAGAGCTCTTCTAATTTTATCATTTGTGTGGGTTTCAACCTATTGCTGATGTTTAATTTCCTTCCTGGCCCAATGTGTATTTTCCAGATGTGATGATCTTGGGCGCCAGTCAACGACGATCCAGGTGCGAAGGTGGAGGATTCTCCATGGAGAAACTCCATGATAGCACCATCTTCATCCTCTTCCACCACCTCCTCCAATGTCATCATCGGATGGATTATGGATAGCTCTAGATTTCCATGTTCAGTGATCATGGGTTCTTCTACTAAGCTGATAGATTGTACTGGAGGTGAAATGGTCAACCTTTTGATGTTTTGCCCATCATATATGGTCATCAGCCCATCCCAACAGCTGATGTAAGCGTTAGCTATTACCATCCATGGCCTCCCCAAGATGAGCGGGTAACTGCCCAACCTAGTTTTGGTTTGCAAAACTAAAAATTCGGTTGGGTATTCCCATGCACTGACTATTATGATCACATCTTCTAGCATCCCTTCTGGCGATACGGTCGATTGATCGGCTAACTGCAGCACTGTCATGGTTGGTTTTTGGTTCATGAGCTACAGCCTCTGCATGGTATCTTGAGGCATTACATTGATGGCCGCTGCGATATCGACCAATGTGTTGGACAGGGAATGTTCTCCAATTTTTATAGTCAGCACCGGGCTGCCTGGATCTACATACTTTGGATGGTATGTTCCACCCATCATTAAATCTACCAGTTTACCCATGACGTTAATAGTCTAGGTTGCTTTTTGTCCCAACCTATTTAGACACATTTCTCTGATTGCCTTGGTATATATTGGAACATCTTAGATTGCTTGAAATAATAGAATTGTCACCATGAGGTTCTTCAAGCTTGACAAGATGTCAAATTTCAGTTGTACTACTTTTCTTTGTTCTTGCAGCCGACTAGGAAATGGAGCCTTCGCTCTCTCAAGTGTTTCTTCCTCCTCTACCAAAGGTGTTTCCTCTACCTCTTCCTCCTCTTCTACCAGTGGAGGTGTCCCTACTCCTAGCTGCCTATCTAACCTAATTTGAATATTGTACATATGATACATCTCACCCTCCATGTTGTATGCTGGCTGGTTCACTCTGTTATTTAGATTTGCCATCGGTTGTGCCGATGGCTACATAGGTCTCACTGTTGGCAATGCTGATAAATTCTATTGGGTGTGAGCAGGCGCTACGTTCTATGGAGCCTGATTCCATGTAGTTTGGCCTTTCCACTGCTACCCAAGACATGGATATGGCATCCATGGCTGCTGGTTTAGGAATGCTACTAGGGGTGCGTTAGACCAGGGTGATGGCCCCCACCACCCCATGTTAGGTGGTTGAGGCAGTCTTTGGTGCATGTATAGTCCTCCCCCATATGGCGGCATTCTAGTTGGCATATTTCCCATGGGGGGCTATGGACAACTCTTCTGATTGCCTATGAAATAGGCATCCGTGCTTTCAGCCTCCTCCTAATTACTGGGCAGTTGTGGGTACAATCAAGTTTTATGATTCAGCTTGCAAATTGCGCATACTCTGACCTTGTTCTCTAGGCATGCATTCTTTGCATGCCTTCCTCTACATTTTAGATAGAAATAGGCTAATGCTACGTCATTCTCTTGTTTCTTCTTCTTTAACAACAACGTATCCATCTGCAGTGCTAGAGATGAGAGCATTTCGCTCTTTAAATTCTCCAGCATGTTACCTATTTCTATCTTGGTGATTGAAGCAGTCGCCTTCATGGTTCTGGAGGTGGCCTTGCCTCACCTTCTTAAGTAGTTTTCGCAGAGTTGTTGGATGTATTCCATAGCATGCTGATAGACATCACCTCCGAAGATCATGTTAACAGCCTCCAGTGACTCATTGGTAAGTCCTCTCAAGAAGATGTTTTTGAGGAACTTATCAGATAGTCTAACATGAGGAGACCGTTGAATATTAAAGTTGAATCTCTCCCAGTACTCCTCGAGAGACTCATATTCTTTCTGTTTCATGCTCAGGACCTCCTCCCTGGAGTCTCTTGCTCTCCCAAAATCTTGGTATTGCTCTAAAAAGAGCTTCTTCATCTGGTCCCAAGTGGTAATGTGTTTGTCTCCTAGATCGATGAACCACCGCAGAGCTGCATCGTCTAATGTAGAAGGAAAGAGTTTCAACTTCTGTGTATCAGATTTGTAGTCCACAGACTTGCATAAGACATCAAACTTAAATAAAAATAGGTCAAGGTCCTCAGTTGGGTGTCCTCTAAAGGACGAAAGGTGAGCAGGGGATATGTTTTTCATTTTGGCATCTCCTACTCCCTCCTTTATCGAGAAACTAAATCCAGATGAGACTTCATCATTATCAGCCATTTTTTTAGGAAATGTGGTTTCTAATGCAGCGCTTATGGCCTTTCGGTCATTTAAAACTTTTTGAGTCAAAGCTCTAAGGTTGTTTGGAGAGATCGTCCGGTCTTCTACAGCTTTCCACAACAGGGCTTCCTCTAAGGGAGTCCTATTAAACAGGGGATTTATGATGATTCTTTCTTCCCCTCGTTGATGGGATGAGGAATAACTTTGCACAAAATGCGCTTCCTCACTCAAATGGATTAATGGTGGGTTGGGCGAGTCCAATTCAAATTTAGAATGCTTGGCTGATTCTGGTTTTGATGGATTGGTTCTTATAAAGCGACCGTCTGGTCCTCTTCTTCTCGAAGAACTCATACAAGGTTAGACAGAAGGTTCTAGGGTATTGTAAGTAATCTAATTGAGACACTTCCCTGAAAATAGCACCAAAATGTTGTCGGCCAAACAAGGTTAACTTTTTCCTATTTTTGTCACATTCTTGTGCATTTAATTATCAACCCAGGGAGCTTTGTAAACTTGCAAAGGGTTTGAATAAGATTGCTTACAATACCACTATATATGAATCTATTAATATTACTATTGGGGGGTGTTCTTAAAATGGTTTTCAATCATTCATGCACTCCTTAATCATTTACATAAGAATAAAAGAATTAAATCTATAGGAACAAATCATCCACACATTCCTAAAAGTGAATCTACTGCAAATATTGGAAATAGCAAGATGGTAAATGATTTTATGAAAGCAACAAAATATTCAAGATAATTAAACAGAAGAGAAATGGGGAAGAAATACTAGTTTGAAGTGGTCCCAGGCTCCAGCAGCTTCCTCCCAGCTGAACATGCGCATAAAACTCTTAGAACTATGATATATCTATCAAAGTATTACAATCTATCTATGTACCTCTATATGAATCTTTATTAATTTCTATATATCCCTCAGAATGATCTATGTGTGTTTATATAACACACCCGCAAAACTTCTGTTACAAAAGAGGTTACAATAGTCGATTCATCCCAGACTAAATCAAGACAATCTGGTGAATGCAATCGACATTTGGCAATTTGTTCTAATGGTGGCGTGTTCATTGATCGGATCATGCTTTGCCTAGCATTGGTAAGACGTTTCTATACATTGGTGCAATCTCCAATTTAGCTCTACATGACGCAAAGTTGGAACTACACCAGCCACTGCTATCCACGTCATGCAAATCTGATCAATGGGCAAAGAATCAAAGGTGCCTTCCTTATGACGAAGGTGCCTTAAGGATATCAGGAACCTTCCTTATACGGAAGGTATCTTATTGTCGTGGTGCCTTCCTAAAAGAGGAAGGCGCTTACCTTCTATTGGCATCTTCCTATGGGAAGAAGGCGCTTGCCTTCTAATGGCACCTTCCTTATGGGAGGAAGGCGCTCACCTTTTGTGCGGAAGGTGCATCTTCTAGTGGCACCTTCCTTATGGGAGGAAGGTGATTTGCCTATCGTGATGCCTTCCCATCAAAGCCTTCCTAATTATAGGAAGGTGCTTCCTCCCCTTTGGTGCCTTCCTAGAGGAGGAAGGCACTCTTTCTTTCCTTGGTGCCTTCCTGGAAGAGGAAGGCGCTTTCTTACTTTTGGCACCTTCCTGGAAGAGGAAGACACCTACGTTCTCTTGGTGCTTTCCTGGAAGAAGAAGGTGCCTACTTTCTCTTAGTGCCTTCCTAGAAGAGGAATGCGCCTACTTTCTCTTGGTGCCTTCCTGGAAGAGGAAGGCACCTATTTTCTCTTGGCGCCTTCCTGGAAGAGGAAGGTGCCTATGTTCTCTGTATTGACCCCCAAAGAAACAAAGTGCCCGGTCCACCAAAAAGACCTCGACTAATCAAATCTTAACTAAACCAACTACAATTCCACAAAACACACTAAAAACACACAAATTAGATAACATGCATAATTTCATCAAATATCTATGTAATCATTTATAAAAGTATGCAATCCTTATTACACAACCGCATAGTGATCAAGAAAATGGGTACAAAATATGAGCATTTCTGGTGCTCATCAGTATTATTGCATTCTAATTCTTCTTCGATCATATCCATATATTTCTAAGTTGATTACACTTTCTCCTTATATGTTTTCTTGGTATGATAGATCTGTTCTAGACCCAAGCTTAGCCACTCAATCCAGTGTGTCAAGAAATTTAATTTCCAAAGAATAAAGATCAACTCTAAAGGTGCCCTTTACTATTTTGTATTTGACATGTTTAGTGGACATATCTAACTCTTGTCCAGATCTAGGTACATTCATGAATACTCTCTATAATTTATCTTTGCTCTTGGCAAATCCATAACTCCTAATGTGCTTATTACCTTTCCCCTCGATAAATACCATGGGTGTTATGCATAAATCTAGACTATGTTTCTTTTTTAGTCTTCATTGCCCACCCACTCTATGATATTTTCCATCTCATAAAATGTCCCTCCACTATTTTATTTGTCCAATACCACCTATAAAAAACTACAACAAGATACTCATGAACATATCACCGATTTGTTTCAAGAAGTAGTCCACTTATTTGTCTGTGTCTTTGTCATCTCCAACCAAGACACAAAACTAAGTTACTTCAAGAAAAAATCATGTGCAAAGTCTTTCATCCATTTTCTATGGTGGAGTCATTTCCTCTTCTTCCTCCCATAGAAGTGAACTTCCTCCCATATCCTTAATCGAACCCATTACAATGTCCTCCTATAGCAAAATGTGTGCTACATTTCTTTCTATCTCTTCTTATATTTATCTAATCTCCTCAACATTGATGATCTCTTTAGTCATATATTACTCCTCCACAAGTACCTAAACTTCCTCTTGTGGCTTTTGCATGTATTCCTATTGTATATTTTCTAACCCTTCTTCTTGTGGATTTGACTATTATTATATCATTGTAGTGGATACAAGAGTCAGATCAGATCATTATTATGATGACCTCGTGTTCTCCTCCTCTGGTTAACTATTGTCACCTTGCATTACAATATTTATTGTTGGTTTCTTCTCTTTTACCTCAATCAATGGGACTGCTACCACTTCTTTGGATTTCATCCTTGGTGGTGTCATTACTCCATCCAACCAATGTTTAGAAGACTCTAGTATTTCAAACTCATTATCTTGAAGTAATATAGGAGATCCCACCACTTCTCATAACTGACCCATTCCAATTGGTACACTAATATCTACCAATTCCAAGTCCTCCAGTGTCAAGTGTATATAAGTTGGATCGATGAGCATAGGTTGTGATTTATCCCCCTAAAAAGGATATTTCTCATACATATATCTCTTAAGTTACCTATGTGTTAAAATTTGCATTATACTAGATGTTTGTGCTACTATCTCCTCCTCATGAGATATTCGGTACTCTTATGACTATCATGCATGTGATTGCTACTCTAAATCAGGCTCTAAGTGTAGCTATCATTATATTTTTCTTTGATGGTGGACTTCTTCATTTGATGAAGTATCTCTTTATTTTACCAAGAGAGGTTTAGGTTTTCTTGTAGTCTTTATTCTAGTTTGGCTTCTTCAGTGTCACTTTTTAAATTGGCACAGACTTTACCCATCATAGTATGGAATGTTGATCCTTCGGTAAATTATGTAGTGGTGTTAGCCCAAGAAATGGAATGCCAACTTGATAAACTACATCTAAAATTACAACTATTGCATGGAATGTCATGGCAAAATTCATCTTCATCCTTTGTAATAACATATAAATCCTCTAATATAAATATATACCCTAGTCATACTGCACTCCTTGGGTGATGCCTTCTAAACACTATGCCATCCAGATCAACATTTCAGAAGATCATGCTTCTCTTGACAGTCTAGACATGATGATATTCATCATGCACATGAGCTATTTTATCTTCAATATAATTTGTTTAATCCCTCTTCCTCTAGGACCAAAAGCCTTTGTAGTTTATGGGGGCTTAATCTCTGTGAGCTAAGTGATTAACCTATAGGCTTCAATGGCATCCACAATTTTTCTCTTCATGGGAAGCCCTTACTTTGGTAACCTGAATATTCTTCAAAAAGTAGCAACCAAGAATTTCACCTTTATATGATGATTTACAACTCACACAAAGGTAAAATTTCCACTTGGATCGTACGATTGTACAATATACAAGTACTCATTAAAGATACCTTATCTTGTGGTGAAATTTATGCCAACACACTCACTCTAGTACGATTTAATGCTATCTTCAATGGGTTATTGTCATAATTTTTTATTCATCACTTCCAACATATTTCACCTTTTACCTATGTAAAATTGATATCCTCGATATCCACCTACCCTCCTTCATCTTCACTAGGTGGGTCCATTTGTTCTTTCAAGGTAGCTTCCCTATGCACCTCACTACAAATCTCCCTATGATGTGCCCTAGGTGGTTCCATCTCCTCCTTAAAAAATTATAGTTGTGCGCTTCCTCTACAACCACACCAATTCCCTCCCTCTCCAAGGATGCTAGTCGCATCCTACTTATGGCTGAAACCCTTATCCTTGGTCTCATGTTGGGTAGTTCACTTCTTCTCAACTAGGCTATGATTCCCTTTGGTGTAGTGAAACCAGTGAGCATTCAACCCTTGTTGCCAAAATCCACCATAAATGATCTAGAATTCTCTCTTGGTGCTCATTCTTCACCATTCCTCATCTTGGAATCACTTCTTTACCAATCGTATTCAATTTTGTAATTCAATACAATTGCATCACAAATTGCACAATTTGCCTAAATTTTGTATAAATACACCATAAAACATATAGCTACCCCCAAAAATCATACAACTACTATTCACAATCATACATGTATTTTTTGAATTCATACAACTTTCACCAAATTGTACAGTTCTTGAAATTGTACAACTACACTCCAATTCCATACAATTTATCGAAATCATACAATTGGTCCTCTAAATCATACAATCTCATCCAAAAATAATACAAAATGTCCTAAATCATACAAATGTACCTCACTTCCATACAACTATTCCAAAACATACAATTGTATTTTAAATCGTACAATTGCACTCAAATTACATAATTTGGGCTTCAATTCATACAATTATGCCCTGGAATCATACAATCTCTTCTCAAATCATACAATCTTACCCTAAAATCATAAAATATACTATTCATTCCTACACTTTTCCTAAACTACATGTTTTTTTCAAATTTGTATGATTTATTATGCACCCTTTTATCGTCGTGTGTTTCCTCTTTCAGGTGCCAATTTTGGTGTACTTGTGCAATTCTTTTTTTTGTTTCTGCAATTCTTCCTTAATATGATTCATTGTGGCAATATATGAAATATTGTATGTTATTATCCTTATAATTTTTTCTCATACATGGTTGGAACATTTTCTCCTTTGCTAGCAAATTATTTCATGCAAATTATGGTTTCAATCTAATTCTATCTTTGGCTTTTTTGAAAAATTAAAGCTCCAACCTGAGCAATGTCCACTTCTTTGCAGTAAAGTTTCCTCAAATCCTATTTTTTAGAAAAAATCCATCACTAAGGGTTCATTTTCCAAGTAGTTCCCACAATATTTACTTTTTTGAACAAAAAATGCCCTTTTTTCCTAGTAAAACCCTAGCTTTTTTATTGGCACCCCACTACAACTTGATTTTTTGAAATTAATGAATTCTTCTATGCAAATTCATAAATGGGTTAGAAAATTAAGGTAATATGTGTAGTTTACATACCCATATGATAAAAAAAAATTTAGTGCACTTCCTTGCTCCCAAAATCACCTATTTTACCCTAAAATTTGTACAATTTGGTGAAAAATTTGCATGGCACCTTATTTTTATAACCAAAATGTCCAGGTGCATGAAAATTTTCCACCTCAGACCTCTTTGCATGTATTTTTGGATTTTTTGCATGGATGACTTCCAACTCATCCCCTTTGTGCATGTAATTTTGTCTTTTTCTTGGAAATTGAATATTTTATTCATTTTTATTTTTTTTCTTTTCTTAGTCTTTTCTTTTCTTTTTCTTTTATTTTATTTTTCTTTTCTTCTCTTTTTTCTCAAAATAGCCCACCATTTCTAGTTCTCAACCATATGTTTTCTTAATTACGTCACAAGGGATTTTCATAATTAAGATTTTTTCTATATTTTTACATTTTTTTCATCATTTTTTTTCAAAATTGCCTAGTTTTATAACTTACCTTCTAGGAAATCATGCAGTGATATTCAATTGTACATTTCCTTCTGTTGATGTGTCATTTGAAGGTTCCACCACCTCATTTTTGTGCAATCGGATGTTGAGTAATCATAGAATTTAGTTTCAACTGCTCAACTATATGATTTACTCCTTATTGCTAGCCAATTGTAATATTTGCAACCGTACTATTATAAATTTTATGATTTGGAATTGTACAATTACCATTTGTACAATTTGAAATTAATAATTGCAAGTTGTACAATTTATAATTGGATAATTTCCTCCTTACAAGGTTAAGTGTTTTCATTTCGAGATTCTCCTTTGTTCAATTGACTAATCCTGAGTTAAGGGTACCCTTGCCACCCTATTTTCATTTGTAAACCTTCTACTCCTATCTCCTAAAACTAATTCTACCTGCATACTTGGTGAATGAGTCTTTTGTCATCCTTGAATTTCCTTCTCCTCAAATCATACTCTCCCTATGCCATCAAGTCCTCTTTCTTACACTTTTCTTCTATGACCTTGTCCTCTTGCTATCAAACCCATTCACATATTAAATGGACTAACCTATACCTAATATAATCCTCTTATTTCTTCTATTCTTATTATTAGTTATCAATGCATTGGTGTTCGTCCAAGTGGGTACCATCCTGTAAGGTTTGGTACATATCCTCCTCACCAATTATGTCCTTGTGCATTCCTAGTCCAATTCAAGGGCACAAGTGGTGTATCCACAAGACATATTAGAGTAGGGTGTTAGATCCTTCTCCTCCTCCCTCTAGGTGATTACATTCCCCTTCTATGACATATCTATTACCTTGTGGTACTTGGAATTCTTTGTTATCATTTTTGTTGTTGACTAGGTTTTCATCTTTCTCAAGTGCTAGGAGTCACATCCACAAAATCTATATTGGTTAGGTGTCCTTCATTCCTTTGGTATTGTGGTATCATTTGTCGTAATCCTCTTATATAATGATCACATATCTCAATCATCTTATCCATCATATTTTTGCAAAGAGATATTATGTGGAAAAAATTATTAATATTTATCTATATTCCTCCAAAATAATAGAGCAATTCTTGAGTCATTATGATTATATTCTCTTTATTTTGACCAATTCATTGGTAGATTTATTATTCATTTAAGTCTCCTCAATTCTCTTATTTATCTTCTCAACTATTGATAGGTTGTTACATAGGCATCTAGATCTGGTCGAGCATGGGGTTATTGTATCCTTTCTAAGATGTCATCACTACCTCTATATTGGTCACTATCCCTTAGTATATAAGGTATTCCCTCATCATTGGACTCACTTGAATCTTCATCTAATCTCCCTTTGGGTTCATGTGATGTAATATCTTTCTTGATATCTTGCTAAACTATCTTGCCTACCTCACTTGTATTTGATGGATCATGTGTTGGATCTCTTAGTTTGACTTACAACCATTCTTCCTCACTAGGACTTGTGCTTTTATATTGTCTTATATTTTCTTGAGGTGTTTCCTTATTGTTTTTTCTGCTTGCTCCTAGTTCCATTTGCCTTATAATGTGTTTCTCATCAATTCATTACATTGTATCATCCAACTCTTGGATAATCTATTCCTAAAGTCTTGCATTATATTCTTGAAATTCCTCATACTCTTCCTACAATTATTGTGCTTGATATCATATCCTTTTGTTGCAACATACCTATCTAAGCTAATGGAGTAAGTCCCATTAGGTCCTCCTCTCCAACTCCACCTTCATTTGAATCTAGAATTTCCATATAAAATATGTTTGTTCTATATTCATATTGTACTACCAGTTGTATCCTATGTTGACCTTCTACTCCTTGAGGTAATTCTCTTTGTTCTAATTATGGATAGACCACTGCTTATTCTAATTGGTTAGCTTCTTCTTGTCACTTCTAATTTATTGCTAATGATACCAATTCTTGATTCTTTATTTCACTTGGAGGGATCCATTCTTCCTCCTCTTCTTCAATTATTTTATTCTATCTATGAACCTCATGTATACTTGTATTCTATTCCTTTCACTAGGGTGAGGTAAAAATTATAGTTGTTCTATTATTGGTCACACCTCCTCCCCTTCTACAAATAGAAGTATGATCCCTATATCACTATCTTCCTATGGTGTTTCTTGGTTGTTTGTTAATACTTGTCATGGTTCGCTAGAATCAGCTTCTTCTTGTCATATTTTTTCAATCTCGCATGATGCGGTGAACATACATTGTACTTTATAAGGTTTCAACTTCAATACATTAACCATTTTGGGTACCACTATCCCATTCAACTTATGTAGCTTTACTACATCATTTTCCATCACTTCCATGACTTGAAAGGAGCCAACCAATAATGTATTCAACTTCCTATCCTTGATTTCTTGCTTACCATTGAACTTTAGAACCAAATCACCTTATATCTTATGAAGATGCTTATCATACCACAATATACTTCACTTCTAAGCTACCTCAATTACACACTATACCATGAATCTCCTTTCATCTAATCGAATGAGCATGGTCAATCACTCTTCTATACTTTCTTGGTAACCAAAGCGATGCTCCACAACTATCCACAAACTAGGTACCAAGAACTCTACTGGCACTACTACCTCATAACCATACATTAGTTGGAATGGTGTATGGTTCATTGTTAGTTTGAATGTCATTTTATAAGCCCATATAATAGATGGAAACCTGTCCTTCCAATGTGCTTCTTCTATACTATAGGTCTTATATAATGTAGAAACCTAGACTTTGTTAGTTTCCTCTAACCACCCATTTTATCTACTGTAATACAGACTCGACAATGAATGTAAAATCCTAAAATTAGTTGACAACTTTTTAATAACCTCATTCACAAAGTGACCTCCCTGATCACTTGTTATACACAATAGAATTCTGAATTTTGTAATCATTTTTCACACAAGAATCAAGATAAATTTTTATCATGTTATATGGTAGCACCATTTCTTCTATTTATTTTACTAGGTGTTATGTTTCTACCACGATATACCAATATTTCCATATATAGCTTATTTTCAATGGTCCAATGAAATCCAACCCCCATATCTCAAACAATTATTGAGGTTATGATGGATGCAAAGGCATAAATTCTCTACGTAATGGTTTCCCCACTCTTTTACGAGTGTCACATGTCTGTACATATTCTTTTGCATCATTGTACAATGTAGACCACCATAGTCCTACCAATATTATGTTCCTAGTAGTGACATATAGCCCCATGTGTCCTCTTATTAGGCCTTCATGGGCTTCTTTTAATGTTATGTTGACTTCCTCTTCCATTATGTATGTTTGTAAAATGCCATCTATACCAATATTATACAACAATCTAGCTATCAGCTAAAAAGGTGGTAACTTCAGTATTACCTCTCTTTTCTATCATTGTAAAATCCTATGATAACTCTCTTGTGTATAGGTATTAACCAGTTGACTTGTACCATGGTGGTACAACATTAATTGCAAATAATTGTGCATCGAGGAATTCACATAGAATTATCATCCTTGTAGGTTCTCCTAATTGTATCCAAGACAACTAGTCTGCAATCACATGCTTCTTACCAGGTCTTACTACTACTTGGAAGGCAAAAGGGTTTGATAACAAGTAATACCTAAAATTATGTATGGCATATACCATCCCTAAAGCCTATCACTCTGTTGTGCCATAATTTCTTTTTACCCTTGATAATAAGTAACTTGCAAAATTAATAGGTTTATCAAACTTAAATTATCCTTCCTAGGCCAATGCACATCCTATAGAAAAATGGAAGCATACATATGGACATGGAACTCTTTATCCCAATATTGAAACACCAAGATAGGGCTACTGACTAGCTTTGCTTTTAATTCCTAAAAAATATTTTGGTGCTCCTCTGTCCAACTAAAAGGATTTTTCTTCTTTGTCAATGATTCTAATGGATAGGACATGTGCATAATTCTCGATAAAACTTCAATAATATCCAATGGATCCTAATAATATTTTTAATGAGATCATGTCATATGAATCCTCCATATGTAAAATGGCATGAATTTTGTGAAAATTAATCTTCAATCCCTCAATGTACACTATATGGCCTAATAATTCATATTTTACCATCAAATAACATTTCCCAGAGTTCAAAGAGATTTTTGCATTCTTACATCAGCTCATACATTGACTCAAGGCTGGTAGATGGTCCTTTATCCTACAATATATGGACCAATTATCCAAGAATACCTTGAACTTACTTGTCATCAATTGATCGAATATATACATAAAAATATACTAAAATTTGGTTGGGGTATTACACAACCCAAATGACATCCTGTTATATACATAAATTTTATTTTCTATGATAAATGTGGTCTTCAACTTATCCTGTTTGGATATACTAATTTGATTATAGCCAAAAAACTCATCCATGAAAAAAATAAATTTCATGTCCTGCTACTTCCTCTGGAATGGAATCTATGAATGGAATAGGGAAGAGATCCTTAATTGTTAATACTTTTAAACTTTGAAAACCTATGCAAATCTAAATCTTATTCACTTCCTTTTTCAAGGTGATCAAAATAGGAGAAACCCACTCTCTCATGGTGAATCTAAAAATAATTTCAACCTCCAACATCTTTTCTATCTCTACATTTACCAGAGATACATACTTGGGGTTCATCCTATAAGGCCTCCTTCTCATTGGTTGGGAGCACCAAGGAGCTTTTAATTCCTCAAAAGCTCCTTGGTGCTCCTCTATCCAACTGAAAGGAATGTTCTTCTTTATCAATGATTCTAATGGGTAGGATACATGTGCATAATTCTTGATAAATCTTCAACAATATCCGGTGTATCCTAAGAAGTTTTTTAATAAGCTCACTTCATATGGCTCCTCCATATGTAAAATGACATGAATCGTATCAAAATCAATCTTCAATCCCTCACTGCACACTATATGGCCTAATAATTTCCCATATTGTACCATCAAATAACATTTCCTAGGTTTTAGAGAGATATGTACATTCTTACATCAGCTCATGCATTCACTCAAGGTTGGTAGATGGTCCTTTATCCTACCGTATATGGACCAATTATCCAAGAATACCTTGATCTTCCTTGTCACCAATTGATCGAATATATATAGAAAAATCTATTGAAATTTGGTTGGGGCATTACACAACCAAAATGACATCTTGTTATATACATAAATTCTATTTCTATGACAAATGTGGTCTTTAACTTATCCTCTTTGGCTATACTAATTTTATTATAACCAAAAAATCCATCCATGAAAAAACAAATTTCATGTCCTACTACTTCCTCTAGAATGGAATCTATGAATGGAATAAGGAAGGGATCCTTAATTGTTAATACATTTAAACTTTGAAAATCTATGTAAATCTGAATCTTATCCACTTCCTTTTTCAAGGTGACCAAAATAGGAGAAACCTACTTGCTCATGGTGACTCTAAAAATAATTTCAACCTCCAGAATATTTTCTATCTCTACATTTACTAGAGATGCATACTTGGGGTTCATCCTATAAGGTCTCCTTTTCATTGGTTTTGCCCCAAACATTAATGTGATATTTTGGACATATAATTCTAGTGGTATACCTTTCAAATCCTTATACATCCATGCAAAAACATCCTTATGTTTTGTGAAGATCTTAAAAGTTGCTACTTTCAATACTGGATTTCAATCATCACCACAATGGATCATTCTAGATTCACTCTCCATTCCTAGATTCACATCTACAATCCAAGGTCCTTCATATTTGATATTTTTGGTTTTACCTTATACTTTTCCACATTTTTTGGATGCACTAGTCTTGTGTCTATACTTGCATCTCCGATTGTATATTCTATGAAAATCTTAGGAAATATCCATTTTTCTTATTCCTCTTCTTTTGGTTTATTGTTGACCTTCTTCTCATATTATTTTTTCATGATCTCCTCTATTTTAATACAGATACAGTTGGATTGAAACACCTCATACTCCTCCATATTCCAATGAAGGAGTCCACTATCAGATCAAGTTTCATACTCACTACATTCTTCTAGATACAACATCCCATATTCATTGGGTTCATATTCTTCTTCATCTTAAGAATTGCCTAACTCATCCATCGTAAACACATCTTCACTAATTTTTTGTTTTTTCCATTTAATCATATACTTATATTGTCCTTTCATGAATGTGATCTTATATTTCCCTCATTGTGATTAACTTTGGCTACTCATAGCCAACCTCTTCCTAATATGGAATCATATTCAATCTTTTGTATAGTAATCATGTTAGAATATGTTATATTACATTATTTGCATAAAAAAAAGTAGCGCTCATAGGCACTCTCCAATTTGGTTGATTAACCACCAAGTTGGTTAAAACCAACTTGTAACCACATTGTAACCTTTATATTTGAAATCAATGAGAATGAACAATTGCTTCATCAAATTCATTATGGTATCAGAGCCAGGGACACAGAGCACAGACTGACCTGCGGGGATGATAGACCTGCAAGCGGAGGACCTGACAAATAGTCAAAAAACCCTGATGCAGATAAAGGACCGACTGATGTAGACAGAGGACCGACTGACCTATGAGGATGACATACCTGATGCAGATAGAGGACCGACCTAACACCCAATAGACAGATCGGACATAGACAATGGAGGATAGACTAACACAGACAAAGGACCGACTTGACACACAGTGGATAGACCAGATGTAGACAGTAGAGGATAGATTGACGTAGACAGAGGACCGACCTAACACACAACGGACAGATCGGACATAGACAGCATTTTGGGGATTGGATCGATGGTGGAGGAGGCAATTGGAGGCAAAATGGTGGGGTTGGTTGCCCGAAGGTAACCGAAAGCTTTAGCACTTTTGATATTTTTTAAACCCTCCCACAGTGGCTGCATAGGCCATGTGGGATTAATATTTTTTTTCCCCCTCTCTATCCTCAACTTGGATAATACTGCAGTGGTTCCCATTTTGTTTCATCGGGCCCTTCGGCTTTTGTGGTCGGTGTGGTGGCTGTTCGATGGTAGGTTGTGGTTTTGAATCCCATCAAGGATTTTTTGATGATGGGTTCCATCTTATTTGACGCCTGTGCACTGTTGACGCCCGCCAGGCCGAGTTGACACCCAAAACATGTTTTTGATGCCCAAAATGTATGTTTTGACACCTGACACATGGTGTTGATCACCGAGGGACCTTTTGATGGCAGTACAGAAGATATTGATGCCAAGCAGGCATCATTGATGCCTAAGGGAGTAAAATTTATGCCTTGAGGCTCTAATTTTTTTTTATTGGGGATCTTTAAAGGTATTTTTTTTTCACCAATCCTTGTCTATTTTGCAATTTGAAGGGGGGAGTTCACATGATTTCACTTGCAAAATTGTCAGATAAAGGGGGGAATTGGTAATAGGAGCTATAATTTGTGGGCATTTATGATTGTTTCTTTTGCATTTAAATACTCTTTTTTATTGCATTCACAATCATAAATTAAACAAAATATAAGACCCCAAATTTATACCCTATTTGTGCAATTTATTGCACAACAGCATTCGATATTTGAGATACCTCTGGTCCACACTTACAGGTAATGTTATCATTCTTTGGACTATTGTATTCGCTGCCTAATATAGCTACAAAAATGACGTCTGAGCTTGTTCTCTATAAATCATCGGGGAGAAATAAGGCAAACCAATTTTTGTTTTTTTCCATTTCATACCCACATCGTGATTGTTGTTAGGCATAAATCTTGACGAAAGTTCTTTTTCCAAAGTTTTTAGGGGAAGTTACACCCCACGCATGCGGAATAAAAATTTCTATGATAGGTGTCATTAACAACACGATGCCATTTCAGTATCACCTATGTTCAATATATTGTGCTTCTCGTATGTAGTCTCCCTCACGTAAGGACGAGTATATATTGAGTAGTATACCATTCATATATACCTATAGTTTCCATCACGTAAGGGCGGGTGTATATTGAATGGTTACAGTATAAATATCTGGTAGGTATAAAGAAAGGGAGACCAATTGATGGTATAAGGAACCTTCATAATGGCCACAATTCATAAGTATCTCTCAGATTCACAATTGTTGAAAGGTCCTAACTTTGTTCCATGGAAGACAAAGATGAAAGCCATACTTTAGTTGGAAGATTTATGGGATGTAGTGACTGGCACTGCAAAACGTCCTCAAATAGCAAGAACAGATCAAGATTCTTGGGATAAGAAAGACAAGAAGAGTCTCATGTTTATCTTACTTGCTACTACAGATGAGATGCAACCTCATATTTGTGATGCAGAAACTAGTAAGATATCCTAGGATGCTCTGATCATAGTATATGAGGGAAAGAATCAATCCACTATTTTCCATCTTCAAACTCATCTATATAATCTTAGTATGAGTACTGGAGAAACAGTTGACATATTCCTTTGTAGAGTGGCAGACTTGAAAGCAAAATTTAATGTTATGGGAAAACCTGTGGATGATGATGTCTTGAAATCTGTTATCTTGAGAGCATTACCAAGTTCCTACAATATGTTGATCACTTATCTCAATGTTTCTGGTAGACAAGTATCATTTGTGGAACTGATAAACTTGCTTCAGACTGAGGAGGCAATTCAGGTCCAGAAAGATGATGTGCCAGATAATGCTCTCTCCACACAACAAAGTGGTAAAAATCAAGGCCAGTTTCAAAAATGGGGTGCTTCTTCCAAAGGAAAAGGGAAGCAACCTCAGAAAAAAGATAAAAAATATTGCAAAATTTGTGACATGAATAACCATGACACCAACAGGTGTTGGTTCAAAAACAAGCAACCAAATGAAAGAGGTCCACAAAAGAAGGGCAAGAACAAGCAAAAATACAATAAGCATAAGCAATCTCAAGGCCATGTTTCTTATGCTGACTCCAACTCAGACTCAAATTCTCCTAAGTTCGATTAATATTCTGACTCTGAAAGATCACACAAGGTGCTCATGACTCATACTTCATCTTCCCAAATAGATGTTGTATGGTATATTGATTCAGGAGATAGCAAACACATGACTGGGGATAAATCTTGGTTTGATACTTTTGTGGAGAAAGAGGGTAAGCCAGTCACAATTGCTGACAATCAAGTATATCAAGTAAAGGGAGAAGGGGATATTTTTGTGTCCCTTCCTGATGGTAATTTTCAAATTGAAAAGGTTCTCTATGTTCTAGGCTTAGCCAATAATCTGCTTTCAGTCACACAAATATTGGATAGAAACATGGAGGTCATGTTTCGAGTTGTCAACGACAAGAAGAGATGTTTTATCACACACAGTGGTAAACATGTTGCAACCGGATCTTACAAACATGGATTTTTTATTCTCAATGCTCTTTCAACTCCACATGTTGCTTTGGCTGTAACTACAAAGGAGGCCACCTCTCTCTGGCATCGGTGTTATGGGCATCTTAGTTCTGGATATTTACTTGAATTACACAAATATGGGATGGTGAAAGGTCTTCCACCCCTCTCATCTATCTTACCAGTTTGCTCAGATTGCTTAGCAGGGAAGCAACATCGAGTACCTTTTGAAGCTAGCTCCTCTCAAGCTATAAACCCTTTAGAGCTGGTACATATCGATCTGTGTGCTCCTATGCCAACTAGCTATGGTGGAAAAAAGTATTTTCAACTATTCATTGATGATTACTCATGAAAGATGTGGTTTTTCTTTCTTCAGTTGAAATCATAATCATTTCTCTACTTTCAACAATTCAAGAAAATTGTTGAGAAGGAGTTGGGATGTTTGATAAAAACCCTCCACTCAGATCGAGGGGGGGAATACACCTTTGAAGAGTTTTCAAAGTTCCTTAAGAAACATGGGATCAAAAGACAACTGACTACCACCTATACACCTCAGCAGAATGGAGTTGCAAAAAGAAGAAATCGTTCCATTATGGAAATGGTTTGATGTATGCTAAATGGAGCACATCTTGAGGATCAATATTGGGCAGAAGTAGTAAACACAACATTATACCTCCAAAATAGAGCACCCACTAGAGCTCTACAAGGGAAAACACCACAAGAAGCATGGAGTGGTAAGAAACCTTCCATTTCTCATCTAAGGGTGTTTGGATGTAAAGCATTCATGCACATTCCAAAACAGAAAAGGAGGAAGTTGGATGAGAAAACCTTGTAGTGTATCTTTCTTGGCTATGATGAGTACTCAAAATTTTATCGATTGATTGATCCTAAGACCAAGAAGACACATGTAACTAGAGATTTTGTATTTGATGAAACTCTCACATCAAAAGACACATCCACAATTGTATACCTAGATGAAGAAGAGCCTAAGAAGGAGGTTCAACTTCTACAACAAAAACAAAAAGTACCAAAATGGTATCCTAGCACTTTGAGAAATGCTAAGTTGAAATCACTTCCTGATCTATCTCTTGATATGCCATGTACTCACAATATGACTCAACAGATGAGAGTAGAGGAATCTACTTCAGAGGTTGATGAACTTTGTCAACACTTTGATGATTTTTTAGTGGGTACAGAAAATGATAGAGAAGAAGATAAGGATGGAGAAAAAAATTAAAATGTCTACATTGAATACAAATGAACCCACAACGGTTTATTCTGCACTTGATGAACCACAGTGGAAAGAGGCCATGGATGTAGAACATAAATCTCTCCTTAAAAATAATACTTGGAAGTTAGTCGATCTGCCAACAGGAAAGAAACCCATAGGCTATAAATGGGTATTCAAAGTGAAGTATAAGGCAGATGGATCTATTGATAAGCATAAATCCCAGCTTGTTGCAAAGGGATATGCTCAAAACGAAGGCATATATTATGAAAAGACTTTTGCCCCTATTGCAAAAATGACTACCATTCGTGTACTTTGTGCCATGGGAGCTCAGTTTGGGTGGGAATTGCATCAGATGGATGTTAAAAGTGCCTTCTTGAATGGTGACTTACAATAAGAAGTATACATGACTCAACTAGAAGGATTCGTGGTTGAGGGGCAAGAAAAAAAAGTATGCAAGTTGATCAAATCATTGTATGGGCTAAAACAAGCTCCTCGAGCTTGGTATATCAAGATAGACAGTCACCTTGTGTAGCATGGTTTCATAAGAAGTCATTCAGATGCAAATCTCTATATTAAGAAAAATGGTTCTGATATAGTGATTCTTGTACTTTATGTGGACGATTTGATCATCATAGGAAGCTCAGAAAGAATGATTAACTTAGTGAAAAATGACTTGAAGCAATCATTTGAAATGATAGATCTAGGACTTCTGCACTATTGTCTTGGTTTAGAAGTTATTCAGCAAAAATTTCATATTAGAGTAACACAAAAGAAATATGCCAAGACTTTAGTAGAAAAATATCGGATGACTAACTGTAAGTCAAAGGCAACTCCCATGGAGCAAGGACTTAAGTTATCTTGATATGATGAGTCACCTCAGGTAGATGGTACTCTCTATCGCCAGTTGATTGGGAGTCTCCTATATCTGACAAATACCATACCAGATCTCAATTTTGCTGTGGTATATCTTTCAAGGTTCATGCAAGAGCCTAAGATGACTCACTGGAAAGCAGCAAAAAGAGTTCTTCATTATGTTCATGGTAGTACAAATTATGGTCTGGAATATAGAAAGAATAATAATTTTTTCTTATTGGGATACATAGACTCGAATTATGCTGGATCTATTGATGATCGTAAATCCACTTCTGGATATGTTTTTCATCTAGGATCTAGACCTATCTCATGGCACGAGTAAGAAGCAGCATGTGGTTGCTTTATCTTCTACAGAAGCAGAATATCGTGTAGCCAGTGAAGTAGTCTGCGAGATAATGTGGTTAAGTTGCATTCTTACAAACATGGGCCTTCCAAAGAATCTTCCTCTTCATTTGTTTTGCGACAATCAAGGTGTTTTGAATCTTGTCAAAAATCCAAATTTTCATGAACGTACCAAACATGTTGATACCAGATGTCATTTTATTCGATATGAAGTTCCAAAGCACCATATACAACTTCAATACATTCCTACTGATGATCAAGTTGCAGATATCTTTACCAAAGCACTTGGGCATATCAAATATGAAAAATTTTGAGATACAATTGGGATTTGCCAATAATGTAATAAGGGGGGATGTTAGAATATGTTATATTACATTATTTGCATAAACAAAAGTAGCGCTCATAGGCACTCTCCAATTTGGTTGATTAACCACCAAGTTGGTTAGAACCAACTTGTAACCACATTGTAACCTTTATATTTGAAATCAATGAGAATGAACCATTGCTTCGTCAAATTCATTAAATCACAATGAAATCCAATACAAACTCATGGTTAACTATTATAACTTGTTGTACCATCAATACTCCCTTCATCTCAATGCCATACTGGTTAGCACCATACAACCTAAAACTTGGTTTTCACAATGATGGAGCACCAATCTATTTCAAGGTCTTCTCTGATAGCACGTTCACATTGGACCCTCCATCCATAATTACTTATGTTAACTTATGCCCTAGTATCTCCATATAGACCAATGTTGGTTTGTTTCCAACATTAATCATTAATATGGTCTGATCCATAAAATAATCTTTCTGTTTCTTTTCCTATATTATCTAACTCTAGATCTCCATCATATTTTGTGTTTTTATTTCTTCTTCTACAACCTTATGCAATGATGGTATAGCTTCAAGAAAACTAGCCATGTTGATTTTGATTGTTTTATTTAGAACTTGTGTTGCCAGATCTTGTACAACTATTTTATCTTTGGATACACGAGGCTTATTTAATTATTTCTATTTTGCTAGCTTTAACTACTTAGCTTTGTGTACCTCTTATTCAATTACCTTATTCACCACCTACCATATTTTACTTTATTTTATAGATTTTAGGTATCTTTCTCTGCCTGACTTCATGTCATGATCGATGCATCTTTATTAGTTTTCTCCTTCTTTAATAAGGATACATAAATATCTAAAAAATTCACATGTGAACCACTCATGCCTAATTTTATGGGATAATTAAACTCCTTATGGTTACCTAGACCACACCATCTACATAGGTGTGTAGCATTATTTTGTACTAATTCCTATGTCTAGGAAGAAGGATAATTCTTTGCAAAATACCCCTATTCCTGGAAATTACAATATTGTATGATTGGTCTTCATTTCAAATCATACTACAAGCAACTCTACCCTCTGTGCTTGTTGCCTTCATACGACCTTCCCCCTCTATGATTATTTTTGTAACCTTCACTAGTTACCACTTGTCCATTCCCTTAAGGTTTAAATTTTTTCTCCTAGTCTTGAATTGTAAGGTTATATTGGTGAACTTTAAAATTGAACGAACATTACACCACTTTGTGACCCAATACTTTACATATGTGGCAATATTCATTCTGAGGATAATTCACATTTATATGTTCTTTAATATTACATTTTGTACACTTAGATATCCTTTCACTCTCACCTTGTATCTCCTTTGGCTTCCTTTATTATCTTATCAAATTTATTTTGGAATGATTGGATAGTATAATATACTATATCATCTTCACCACTATTCAAATCCTCATGCCTAGTATGTGCCTTGATTCCTATCGTTGTCTACTTCGCCTCAATTTCAAAACAATTTGCTTTCTCTAGTGCTTCTTCATATGTTGAGGATGGTACTACCTTCAGCTTCTTCTTATATCTTGGTAGTAATCCATTGAGAAACCATCATTTAACCAGTGCATTTACTAGTGGCATTTGTATTTTATCTAGTAGTTGTTTTAATCGATGGTTGTATTTTTTAATATCCTCATTAACACCTTGCTCTGTGGTGTATATTTTTGTTACAATATCACCATAATATTTCAAGAGAAACAATTCCTCGATGAATGCATCCTTTATTGTATTCCATACCTAAAATTATGGCGTATTTTTTACTTTATATACGAATCTATTGTGAGTCCTTGTAATGTGGTAGGAAATAGCTTCAACCATTCATTTGGTTGGTTTACACCATTTACTTTATATATGGTTATACATGTATTGATATGTCTTTTTGGGTCCTCCTTCCCTTCTCCCATGAACGTTGGGTATCTTTTTTTCTTTCTCTTATGACTATGTTAGCCATTAATGATGTTCCTCCTTTATCACTCGATGAAGTGTCCTTCATAATCCTAGAGTGATTCCTACTTTGTGTGGGTGATCTGCTTTGCTTATTCTCATCATATATTTATATCCTTGGTACCTTATTCTCAACAAAAAATCATCTTCCAACCTCTTGTGCATCCTCATTATACAACCTCCTTCATTGGAATGTTGATTATGGCCCTAGTCCTACTTCCTAATACCTCATGCATTATTCCTCTAGTGCCTAAATCCTATCCTCCACACCCCTTGGTAACCTTCTTACACATTTTTTAGGTGTTATTATCCACTCAACGTATCCTCACATAGTTTCTTCTTTAGTGTCTCCTCTTACACCAATGTTCTCCTCAAATTTTTGTGACTCTTGTACCTCTTCTTCTGTATCTATCAATAAAGTATCCTACATTTCAATGTCTCCTTCATTCAAAGTCCATACTTGTTCTATTATTGGTTCATTAATATTTTGTGTGGAGCTTTTCATATTCTCTCTTTGATAAATTCTCATACTTTTTACTAGAATATGCTCCTCTCTTTGGTTCCATCTCCCATATCATTGCAAACTTGTATCTATCATTCACCTCCAATTGGTTCGTACTCAAAATTATCAATCATAGATCTATTGCAACAATTAGACCCAATTTTGATAGTACCATTCTAAATCCTTAAATCTAAATTAGGCAACAGTCCCAAATGTAGCACAGGGGGAGTATTCCTAGATGGGTAGGTGAATTAGGAGGTTTTGTGATAATTTCCAAGATTTTGTAATTATTTTGATCCAAATCACACAGTTGTATAATTTACCACTATACGATTTACAAAACTCACAAAATGAATTGTATGGGTCCCAAATTATATAGTTGTACAATCCAAATCATACAACACCCTAAAATATATGATTTTCCACTTGTACAATTTGCTGGAAATCAATTTGGAACTAAAACTTGATAGTTTTGTAATTTTTCACATATAAATCTTCATTTTCCACCTTTGACCAAGTCAACTACATAAATGTAATTCCAAAACAAGAAAATTTATCAATTGTACCATTTGGTTGGTTGAATGTACAATTTCCCCAAACCCTTGCTATAGTTACTGTTGAGTTGTATTTTCACCCGATTGTGAAAACACACTCTCTGATAGGATTTGGAGTTCTAAATCCTCTGCTTGCAAAGAAACAATCTCTCCAAGGTTCCTGTTATGTTAGCATTTTGCATCTATGTATTAATAATCTTAAATGAAGATATTCATTTTAAATGCTTGGAACACCTTAGTGGTTGCAAGTAACTGAAAACAAGGGGCACAGTGGTTTATTTTATTGTGAAATTTAATGATTGTTCCTTGAACCCTAATAAAGTAAATGTGATTTGATCCTTAAATGACCATGCTGTAACTTCAAAAAAAAATTTAATGAAATGCCATAACATGAATGGAATTATTTTTGGGTTTTGAAGTTTTTTAATTTTTAAATTTTATTTTAAAGCTTGAAAAATTAAAATTGGGGTTTCCGAAAATAAAGTGCGAGAAAAAGAAAATAAAATGCAAAGAAAAAGAAATTAAAATTGCATTCAGCTTGATGCTATCCCGTCCTGGCAAAACCAAAGATGTGAGGTTTCCATGCATGCAACCTAACCTATTGAACCTGCAAAATCGGCACAATCCAGATAATTCAAGTGCTAGTCTCTGGGGTTTACTGTTATTTTTTAGATTTAGACATTCGCATGAAGCAACCAAGAAAACTTGCATTAAACTTCATCTATAAGCCTAGAAATTTGAAAAAGGGAAAGATAAACATTAAAACATGCATGCAGAAAATAACTCCTTCTTTCTTGCAATCAAGATACAAATTTCTGAACACTCTGCATTAATAATATATCAAGTTACAATGGCAGCATCTCTGGTTTTCTCAAAACCAAAAAAAAAGGAAGAAAACAGCCCCAAAGCAGGCCCAGAATGACCCTCTGGTCTCTAACACTGCAACTCTACTCCAGCGGTTTCCGACCCCCGTATATGTCCTGTGCTTTTGCTTTTAAAGCTTTGCAATGCTCTTTGTTTCGGCATGTGATGCTTCACTTCATCTTCCAGATCGCATCGTTTCATATTCTTTGACTACGTGTGTTTTGGCCTTATGCCCGACATTGAGACGTTTGATATTCTCTGTAACGCTTCTGTAGCCTGTACACCACGTGTCCCACACTTTTTTGCACGTTCTATAATAGCTCCCTATAAATCATGACCAAAAATAGCATGCAGCTTTGTCCGTCTTCCTGGCCGCGAAAACGTGACATGTCGCGATATCGTGACGTTTTCCTGTCAGCAGCCTTTCTTGCCATCACGCCTAGAAAAAACGTGACATGTCACAAAATCTCAACATGTCATAAAATCATGATGCTTTTCTCATTTTGTACCATTTGCTCGCAACCTGTCATGAAATCGCGATGCCTTTTCACTTTGGGCACATTTGCTGCATGCTGTCATGAAATCGTGACATTTCTCATGTTCGTACGCCTTCGGCTACCTCTTGTCGCAAAATCGCGATGATTTTTCATTTGGTATGCCTTCACGGATTTTTGTCACGATATCGCTACACCTTTTTCATTTTGTACAGTTGGGATGCAACCTGTCATGAAATTGCGATGCCTTTTCACTTCGTACACCTGGGCCGCAACCTGTCGCGATTTCGCGATGTTTTTCTATCTCGGGCTCCCTTGCTGCTTCTGGCCGTGAAAATGCGACATGTCGTGATTTCATGACATATTTTGCTTTTCGTACAACCTCATTGTTGGGAGCCATGAAAACGTGACATGTGGCGATTTTGCGACATATTTTCGCTTCATGCTCCTTTGCCGTTTCTTGTCACGATTTCGCGACGCTTTTTTGCTTCGTCTTTCTCTCTCCTCTCTGGGCCACGAAAATCAAACACGTCACGATTTCGCTATGCTTTTCTCCCACCTACTACCATTGACTACGTTGATCGTGATTTTGTGACATTTTGTGATTTTGCGATGCTTTTGTGCTTTGGACCCTTTCGC
Source organism: Wollemia nobilis (assembly GCA_028583015.1). Lineage (NCBI taxonomy): Eukaryota > Viridiplantae > Streptophyta > Pinopsida > Araucariales > Araucariaceae > Wollemia > Wollemia nobilis. Next base: position 534,501 of record JAQPPZ010002623.1, read on the forward strand.
TCGATTTTGTCATGATTTCGTGACACTTTTTACACTTCATGCCTTTTACCTGCAACCTGTCGCGATTTCATGACGTTTTTCACTCGACACTGCTTTGGCTGCAACCTATCATGATTTCATGACGTTTTTTCATCCATACTGCTTTAGCTACAACCTGTCATGATTTCATGACATTTTTTCATCCGTACTGCTTTAGCTGCAACCTGTCACGATTTCGCAACATTTTTTTCATCCGTACTACTTTAGCTGCAACCTGTCGCATTTTCACGACGTTTTTCACTCGATGCTGCTTTGACTGGTTTGACCCCCAATTTTGTGACATGTCACGATTTTGCTATGCCTTTATGCTTCTCCTTTCTCTCTCCTCTTTCGGTCATGATGGAGCAACATGTCACGATTTTATGACACTTTTCTATTTTTTGACAGCGATTTCGTGACATGTCGCGATTTCGTGACACTTTCTACACTTGTGCATTTTTGCCTTTTTCTTGATTTTTAGCATCTGGGTCACTGAGATCTTTTTTGAAAGCATGCAAAAAAGGTGGGTCCCAAATTTTTGGGTGTGTTGTGGATCAGCCACAACAAATGGTGACTCTGTTGTCAAATGCTCTTGAGCATTTTAGTGAGAACCCTACCTGGAAGTATACAAACACGAAAACATGTGTTAGCACATAAACAAATATAAACAAATGCCCATAGATCAAGAATATATGAATCATCAGAATCATCAAGTATCAGCTCGGTGTGTGCAATGTGTTTCATTCCCTATCGTTTGAAATTGATCAACATTCCATCGTCAGTTTTGCATGAATGCATATGTGAGATTGTGAATGATTTGTGTAACCTAATGAATATGCTAGGATATTTTGCTTTTATAAAAGGCATAGTCATTCTTCTAGTATCATACACAAACATTCAATATTATCAAACCCTCTTAGGATCAACTATATGTATAATGAATTATTTTATTAGATCCCAAAGTTGGTTATGAGTCCCTACTATCTTGAACCCATGTGCAAGTGGATGTGAAATCAGAACTTTGGGGAATCAGACTCCCAACCTAACCGAGATGGGAGTTTAACCCTATCCTTACTATTCTGATTTAGAATTTATTACCTCACTTTGAGCAAAATAATTTAACCAATTATGGAAGAAATGGTCATGCTAGTCTAACCCTTTGAACAAACAGTGGTCTTATTTTCTAGACAAGACATGTTGCCATGCATGGGCCTACTTAACCCCATAATCTAAGACTTATTTTTTACTTCTTGTACCTTAGGGATGACTACCCATCCTTTGTAGATGGCAAGTAGTACGATCCTTCCAATCCAATATAAATATGAGATGGGAAAAAAATATTTTTTTACTTCTTGGACCTTAGGGATGACTACCCATCCTTGCTAGGGACATGTAGTACGATCCTTCCAAACCAAACTTTAGATGTAAATGGAAAATATTAATTTATTGCTTAGACCTTGGGGATGACTACCCATCCTTTGCAGAGGACAAGTAGTACGATCCTTCCAATCTAAGATTTATTATGAAATGAGACATAGGAGCTTTGGGGAATTATATTCTCAACCTAAGCGAGATGAGAATTTATGCCCTATCCTTACTACTCCATGTAGGTCAAATCAAAGCTTTGGGGAATTGGATCCTCAACCTAAGTTCGATGAGGATTTAGCCCTATCCTTACTACTCTGATTTTAGGCTTTAAGCTTAATGGAAGTGGTCAAAACCATTGTTTAAGGATCATGCTGCATAAATAGGATAGACATGAAATACTTCTTTTGCCCAACCCTTTCTTCTAAGCAAGGTTTTGATCATTTTGCTCAAGATCCTTTTTTTAATGTGTATAAAATGTGCTTGGTTCTAGATATTTCAAGACTCAGTTCCCAACCTTAGGATTTTCTTCTTATTTATGTGATAGCATAACCTTAAGAGGATTTGACACACTTTAATGATTTGTATTTGAAATGCATATGCAACTAAGATGGCATGTATTTGCAAAGTGAGATGTAATATGAATGCATTGTCCTTTGAAATGCAGATGAAATGTTGCCATATAACTGACTACTTCATGCATCACAAGTTTCAAATGATATAACTTAAAAAGTTTGTGTGACTTGTGGAGCTTTTACACAACAATTCCAATATTTCATATTTCCCCAATCTAGAACATAAGTTAGCATCTCAAGACAATTTTTTCATCATTTTTTTTTTTATATAAACAAACAAAAATGTCAAATAAACACACAACTTTAAATTAAAACATATTCAATCCAAAACCAAACTGCAATCCCAAAAATGAAAATTTGAAAACACAAACCAAAAACCAAAAACCAAAATTTATATACAAATGTACACTATAATACAAGATGATGCAAAGCTTGGCTTATCACTTTCCTGGATCCCACACATGGTTAGAACATTTCAACAAAAATATAACATGATATGCATACCAAATGTTGTGAGAATCCCACAAAAACAAGACTAGACCAAACAATGCAACAAATTTCCACTTGCCATGCTCACCATACCAATTTGATTTGATTCCAATAATACTCCCATAGGTGAGCATCAAATTACTAAAATGATTAGACAATAAATGATTTTCAATTTTATCATGTCTATTCTTTAAAATGTAAACTTCATAATTCCTTCCTTGATTTAGAATTAGGCTATCCTTTTCAAATATACAATTTTGTAAGTAAGAGCCTATTTCTACAAATTTTAAAGCCAAATTATTTTCCAAATTTGTAGGCCAATCCAATTTATGCAACAATTTACAAGCATCTAGGATATTTACTAAGTTAGGATCATTAAAAGTTTTTATCCTAGACTCAATTAGCAATTGTTGATGAATTTGGTTTAACAATTCAAGTGCATCGACTTCTTTTCCATTCATTAAAACAATGTTATTAAAGGTGTGATTAAAAATTATACCTTGTTTTTCATTTACCTTTAATGACATTTCATCACAACTATCAATCAAATTCAAAACATGGTCATGCAAATTTTCAACCCTCAAAGGATTTTGGTCAAAGTGTATGTCCCATGACTCATCTTGATGATCCTTCATTTGATTTGCTTCCAATTTATCAATATCTTTGTCATTTTGTTCCAATTCTTTGTTCACTATCCATGGTATCTCTTCATTTGAATCCTCAAAATCACCATGCAAACTTGCATCCACACTTTTAATGAATTTATATTCAACATGATCAAATTTTGTCACCTTTTCAAATCCCGCAAATATGAGATCTTCATATGATGTAGAAGGTTCAACATCTTGCATATCAAGGGAAATATGAGTTTCATTTATAGAGATGTGAGAAAAGAATGCATTATCATATCTCCCCCAACCATTGTGAAAATTGTCATCCAAATCTGTGAGATGAAACTCCATGGTATTTGTGACATGATCTTTTGATTCATTCATCCATTCATTTTCTTCTTTGTCCTTGGCAATAGGATCATTATAATCTTCCAAAATTTGATGAGATTTGAAACCCTCTTCCAAAACATCCTCAAATTATACAGGAGTTGTAATATCTTCCTTTGAGTAGGCAATTATGTCATCCTGCATATCAATTGGCACACAAGTTTCATTAGTAGCTTTGGATTGAGTGTAGTCTTCCCACTTCTTCCAAGCATCATAATAATCATCTTCCAAAATCAAGTGGTGACGTTCAACTATTTCTTCAACATTTTCCAAATCATCAATGTGTTTCTCATCACATTCATCTTCACCTTCCTTAGATGGTTCAATCATTTCCAAAAGTGGGTTATTTCTTGAATTCAAATTTATAAGGCTATCATTGTCCAAATTAGTAACCCATGATTCAATTTTATCACAATTTGGAGGGTGAAGAATTTCTTGATCTTTAATTTTACACATCTCATCAATAGTATCTTCCAAGAACAAGTGGTGAAATTCTATCATGTCTTCAAATTCATTTATTGATTTTCTTTCCATTTCACTTTCAACCACTTCATTTAATTCTATAGTGGGTTCCGTCCTATCACATATATCAAACATTGTTGAATTTAGAACCCCTTCATCCAAATAATCGTGTATCTCTATGAATGAGCTCATTTTTGTATAATCCTCACTAGTGGATGTTGGCTTATCAATTTGCACCTCCTCATGAACTACATCTAAGGTGGTTGTAAGACTTGGATATTCAAATTCATCCCCTTGATCATTTACCTTAGATATAATTGGAGTGGAGGGTGCTATGTTTGATGGTTGGTGTAGCTTGGCATCAAAATAACAATCTCTCATATGAACATGTTGTGCCTTTTCTTCCTCAAGACCTTGTCGTTCTATCTCTTCTAAGACCTCATGGATTTTCTCTAGAGACAAGCCACTCAGTTTTTCCTCAATGAGTGAAGCAAGTGTGGGGTGTATGGCTCCTAGGTATACTTCCATGGCTTCCTCTTCTAATGTGTTAAAATTTTCCCACATTTGGGAGTGCAACTCACGAAATATTCCATTGAATTGACTCAAGGATTCATTAGGCTCTTTACATATGGAGGTAAATTGATTTTTCAATATTTCTAAGTCAGCCTGATTACCAAAATGATGAAGATAGGCTGCTTCTAGTTGTATCCAAGAAGTCCTAACCTCCATGGGTAGTTGGCTATACCAAAAGAATGTTCTATCATCCAAAATGTATGCAAATAACCTACAAGCCACATCCCCATAGAAAATCTGAAATTTACATAATGTATCCTTGTAGACATGCAGTTTTTGCAAGTATCCTAGTGGTACCTCTTGATTAAAACACTGTAAAAAATCCAAATACATTGTAGGAATTTGATAGGGTACCACAGGTATAGACAAACCCTTATAATGATCCTCTATTATTAATACCATTCTCTCTCTTAGAGATGTTATTTCAGCTCTTAGGGATATCATTTGCTCCTCAAGTGTTGCCATTAGTGAAACTCAAAATGTAACTTTAGAACCAAATCTGTTGAATATTCAACCTGCAATAAAAAATAAAAAATCAAGTTAGCATCAACTAAGAGATGTACTCATTAAAATCAAATGAAAAGTAATTGCATGAGACCAAAATTCTGAAAAATTAAATCAAATCACATATTTCTATATGAACAATCAGAAAAGTGTTAAAATAATATACAGCATAATTGAATTAAAATAGAACAAGTAAATAAATTTAGGCCGTCCTTTTACAATCCGCTGAGTGTTAGAGGACAAAAGCGTAAAAATTAAATTTAAATAACACTAAAATAAACTCGTTCGGCCGTCCCAGCACCAATCCGTTGAGTGGTGTTAGAGGCCGAAGATGCTTGAAATATTTAGCAATTTAAAATTCTTAAACAATTATAAACCCATAGCATCTAAAATCACGATAAAATAAACTTTTTAGGCCCTCTTTCTAGCGCCAATCTGTTGAATTGTATTTTCACCCGATTGTGAAAACACACTCTCCGATAGGATTTGGGGTTCTAAATCCTCTGCTTGCAAAGAAACAATTTCTCCAAGGTTCCTGTTATGTTAGCATTCTGCATCTATGTATTAATAATCTTAAATGAAGATATTCATTTTAAATGCTTGGAAACCTTAGTGGTTGCAAGTAACTGAAAACAAGGGGCATTGTGGTTTATTTTACTATGAAATTTAATGATTGTTCCTTGAACCCTAATAAAGTAAATGTGATTTGATCCTTAAATGACCATGCTGTAACTTCAAAATAAAATTTAATGAAATGCCATAACATGAATGGAATTATTTTTGGGTTTTGAAGTTTTTTAATTTTTAAATTTTATTTTAAAGCTTGAAAAATTAAAATTGGGGTTTCTGAAAATAAAGTGCAGTAAAAAGAAAATAAAATGCAAAGAAAAAGAAATTAAAATTGCATTCAGCTTGATGCTATCCCGTCCTGGCAAAACTAAAGATGTGAGGTTTCCATGCATGCAACCTAACCTATTGAACCTACAAAATCCACATAATCCAGATAAGTCAGGTGCTGGTCTCTGGGGTTTACTGTTATTTTTCAGATTTAGACATTCGCATGAAGCAACCAAGAAAACTTGCATTAAACTTCATCTATAAGCCTAGAAATCTAAAAAAGGGAAAGATAAACATTAAAACATGCATGCAAAAAATAACTCCTTCTTTCTTGCCAACAAGATGCAAATTTTTGAACACTCTACATTAATAATATATCAAGTTACAATGGCAGCATCTCTGGTTTTCTCAAAACCAGCAAAAAAGGAAGAAAATAGCCCCAAAGAAGGCCCAAAATGACCCTCTGGCCTCTAACACTGCAAATCTGCTCTAGCGGTTTTCAACCCCCGTATCTGTCCTGTGCTTCTGCTTTTAAAACTTGGCAATGCTCTCTTTTTTGGCCTGTGATGCTTTTCTTCATCTTCCAGATCGCATCGTTTCATATTCTTTGACTGCGTGTGTTTTGGCCTTATGCCTGACATTGAGACGTTTGATATTCTCTGTAACGCTTCTGTAGCCTGTACACCACATGTCCCACACTTTTCTGCACATTCTGTAATGGCTCCCTATAAATAACGACCAAAAATAACATGCAGCTTTGTCTGTCTTCCTGGCCGCGAAAATGCGACATGTCACGAAATCGTGACATGTCGTGATATCGCGACGTTTTCCTGTCAGCAGCCTTTCTTGCCATCACGCCTAGCGAAAACGTGACATGTCATGAAATTGCGACATGTCACAAAATCGCGACGCTTTTCTTGTTTCGTACCATTTTCTCGCAACCTGTCATGAAATCACAACGCCTTTTCACTTCGAGCACCTTTGCTGCATGCTATCGCAAAATCGTGACATTTCTCATGTCTATACTCCTTCGACTGCCTCTTGTCGCAAAATCATGATGATTTTTCATTCGGTATGCCTTCATGGATTTTTGTTGCGATATCGCTACGCCTTTTTCGTTCTGCATAGCTAGGATGCAACCTGTCACGAAATCGTGACGCCTTTTCACTTCGTACACTTGGGCCACAACCTGTCGTGATTTCATGACATTTTTCTATCTCGGGCTCCCTTGCTGCTTTTGGCCGTGAAAACGTGACATGTCATGATTTTGCGACATATTTTGCTTTTCGTACAACCTCGCTGTTGGGAGCCATAAAAATGTGACATGTCGCGATTTCACGATATATTTTTGCTTCATGCTCCTTTTCCGTTTCTTGTCACGATTTTGTGACGCTTTTCTGCTTCATCTTTCTCTCTCCTCTTTGGGCCGTGAAAATCAAACACGTCACGATTTCGCTACGCTTTTCTCCCACCTGCTGCCATTGACTGCGTTGACCGCGATTTTGCGACATGTCATGATTTAGTGACGCTTTTGTGCTTCGGACCCTTTCGCTCAATTTTGTCATGATTTCGTGACACTTTTTACACTTCATGCCTTTTACCTGCAACCTGTCGCAATTTCGTGACGTTTTTCACTCGACGCTGCTTTGGCTGCAACCTGTCATGATTTTGCGATGTTTTTTCATCCGTACTGCTTTAGCTGCAACCTGTCATGATTTCACGACATTTTTTCATCCGTACTACTTTAGCTGCAACCTGTCACGATTTCGTGACGTTTTTTTCATCCGTACTGCTTTAGCTGCAACCTGTCGCAATTTCACGACATTTTTTTCATCCATACTGTTTTGACTGGTTTGACCCATGATTTTGTGACATGTCACGATTTCGCTATGCCTTTCTGCTTCTCCTTTCTCTCTCCTCTTTCGGTTGTGATGGAGCAACATGTCACAATTTCACGACACTTTTGTTTTTCGACAGCGATTTTGCGACATGTCGCGATTTCGCAACACTTTCTACACTTGTGCATTTTTGCATCTGGGTCACTGAGATCTTCTTTGAAAGCATGCAAAAAAGGTGGGTCCCCAATTTTGGGGTGTGTTGTGGATCAGCCACAACAGTTACATAGTTATAGATTTGCCAACATGTACACCAAATCTTGATAAGATAAGTATGATGCAATTATTGACCTAGTTTGCTAACATGCAAGTCCATCAATTGTACGGTTTTGTTGGTTGAATGTAAGATTTCAAAAACCCTTGCTATAGTTATATAGTTACATATTTTCCAACTTGTACACAAAATCTTGATAAGGTAAGTATGGTGTAAGTATTGACCTAGTTTGCTAACATGCAAGTCCAAAACTACTATCTTTGATTATTACTACCAATCTAACTTAATGTACATTTATATAAATCATACAATAGTATGCAAACATCTAAATTACCACTTTCAATAGCAACCATTAAATAATATATGCATTCACAATGATCATACAAAATTTAGTTATCATAAATGTTTTATTTCCATTGTGGGTTCATCCATTTACATAATAATTTGATCACAATTACATAGGATGTACAATTCATATCCTCTTGTAATCTTAGCCTAATCAATATTCAACAATAATATACAACCATCATGAACTATGAACAATAAAAATATCCATAATACTAAACATCAACAATAATATCTTCCTAAGCATAAACAATTGAACTACATTGAACAACAATCACCATCTATCAACAACATTAATGAAAAACATAAAAAATTGAATGGGTGGTTTTATATGCTTTCCAAGGCCATTATTCACAACTACCATCCTATAAGATAAATAATGCATTAAGGTTTTCCTAAGTCTAATTTAATTTTTATCAAATTAACCTAAATGTACATTTCAACTTAATTTTATTTGACTTCTAATTGTAAATTTATGAATTTGAATAATTACACCCAATTGTACATTTACAACCCTACACTATGCAATTAAAAAAAAACCTACATTGTACATTTTAACAAAATTGTACATTTGATAAAATTGTGCAAATCCAATTTTTTTTCTTCTTCTTCTAGGAGTTGCATTTGCTACCAACAATAGAAACCAATGAAGCCACATCCTAGAAATGTTCATAAGAAATCTTCCTAGTACCATCATATGTAGGCAATACTTTAAGGATTGCTTGAGGGATATGATTTTTGTTAAGCAGTTTTAGAGGTCTCGTATTATTCCAGTTCAAGAAATTATATGGATTTTGATTCAGAGCCAATGGTGGTAATGTATCTGAAGGTATTGAGGAGGTGTAATTTATGTGATACTATTCTTTTCAAATATTTTAAGAGGAATATGATTCAAAATATTGGCTAGAATATTGTCTCTTGAAAGCATAGGTAGGAAAATTAGGGAATTATATTGGTTCATCTAGTCTTTTAGTTGCTTTCCTTATGATCATAAGGTCTATAAATCCATAGAGCAACTAAATTTCTAAGGTATAATATCAATTTTATGTAAATATGAGTTCTTAAAATGAGCATAGTTTCCAGGTGATTAAAAAAATATATACTAGATCAAAGAATCAACAAATATTTGATTTATCAAGATGATGAGGTTTGGATCCCACCAAACGTACCAAAAAATGTTGGTCTAAAAATGTGCCTAAGGTTGAAATCTGAAAGTTAAGATTTTGACCAAAATTGAAAGACCTTAAAGGAATGAAGCTTCAAGTATTGTAAGCTTTTGAATGCTAGATACTTAATGTAAAAACTACCACAAGGTATAAAATGATCATGCAATATTAAATATAATATAATGGAAATATACTAAGCATGTAAAAATCATAAGAAACTTTTGCAAGTACTCATAAAACTACCATTAATGAAAGCTCATAAAAATAGTATCTTCATACAAAATGTGGAGATCTCAAATACTCCATGCTCCTAGAGATACCTAAAAGTTTAACATGATCACTTGTAGACACTTTTAGGTTTGCATAGATACTTGTAGGCCTATATAAGAACTTCTAGGCCATAATAGGCCATCGTAGGCCATCATAGGCCATTGTAGGCCATCATAGGTCATCATAGTTGTTTGTACACACAAAACCTACAAAAATTACACAAAACACATCCAAAATACCTTCTATTCGTAAGAGGGCCATCTACTAGTCCCTTTAGGCTACCTAAACCCTTTCCTACACATAATTAGGGCCCCTAAGGGACCATTACCTCAAAAACCCTAATTATGTTAATTACAATTCTAATTTAAAGTATGTTTTCACTTAAAGTGCACTTTATCACTTAAATAGGATTAATTAAGGTTAAACATCAAATTAGCTCTAATTCTATCCTCACACATGTGTGCACCAAATTAGTTAGGATATTTTCTAGGATACCTAACCTAACCTCCATCTAACCTAGGGATTAGCTAATCAGGGTTAACCCTAATCCTATCTCACACATGTGTGCACCTAGGATATTTCCTTCAGGTCACATGAAGGGATCAATAAGCATGCCAATTTGTAACCCTGACCAAACTATATTACGATTTGACCCTAGAGTCTAGTACACCTAACTTCCCCCCTAAACTTGTCTTCCTCTATAATAGAGGGTCATTTCCTTCATTATTCTCTCTTTCCATTTTGGTAAAAATACCTGAATGCTCCAAAATTATGCCAAAATATTATGTCACTTCTACACCTAAAAAGTATCAACAAACATCATCTAGAACACATCCAGATAATAAAATTTCATTTACAATCAATAACAATCTATTTTGTACCCCATCATGTGAACCCAAGTACCATTTTTCACCCCACCATGTGAACTAGGTCTACAAAAACTCTATAGCTCTAAATCAGGTAAGTATACTTTGCTTATGGTTTTTATAGTATTTCCTCTAGTTTAAACAAATTTCAATTCACTTTCATGTTGATTTTGTCTATTTAAACACAAGATCTGATCCATGATAGGTCCCTAATTGCATTAACATATTTTTGTAGGTTTATACAGGTATTTGGGACATTCCAAACATCTACCCGTGGCACATGCACGTAGAAGCCCACCTTCATCCAGGGCACTGAAAAGCATAAGCAAATATCTCACATTCATATTGAAAATAGAGGGAAAATATCTTTTGAGATAAATATAAATTTGTAACCCCCTTTTTTAAAGCAATAAAAAGTGTATCAAGCATGTTTTATTAGTTTTGAATTTGATGTACTAATTTCAGTGTGTTACATTCTGGCATGCCCGATGGGACCCCACAAAATTGTTTTAGAATAGTTCTTTCAAAATATTTTTTCATATCACATTTAGATCAAATTTTTCAATTCCTTTTCAAATCGTTTAGAATAATATTTTAAAATTTCTTTCATGTCATTTAGATTATATTTTTCAATCTCTTTCCAAGTCATTTAGATTAAGATGTTAAAATCTCTTTCATTTCATATAGATTATATTTTTCAATCTCTTTCCAAATCATTTAGAATAGGCTTTTGCATCTCTTTCAAAAATACATTTAGATTAGGGTTTCAAATTTATTTATATCATCTAGATTAGAAATTTCCCATCTCTTTCACAAATCCCTCGATAACTTGCATATTTCCTTTGAAATCATTAGATTAGATCTCACATTTCTTTCTAACATACATAGATAGATTTCAAAAACATTTTTCATACACTTCATCTTTGCTTGCTTTCACGTTTCATAGAGTAGATTTATTTTTTTTCTAAAAATGCATCTAGTTTTAGTTTCATTTCAAAATGGATCTAGGTTTAGAATTCATTTCAAAAAGCATATAGTGCTAGTTTCAATTCAAAAAGGGTATCTAGGGTTAGTTTCTTTTTTAAAAAGGTATTTAGTTAGTTTCTTGCTTCCATATCATCGATAGTAAATACACTATCACACACGTATATTTCATACATAGTGATAATATTAGAATTCACCTCCAATCCTCACTTGAGACTGGTGATGTTGGAATTCATCTCCTTCCACAAGCTCGCCCCCTAGACACCATAGTAGCCCTAGGAGTGGTTTTCTAGACTTCATCACTAGAAAATCCTTTACTCTTGAGAGTGGATTTTTGGATTTCATCGTTGGAAGGGACCTTCAGAGTGAAATAGTATTATATGCCTTTGTTCACAAGGATTATATAATTCATGAATAGGTAACTATCGTTCTTGACTAAGCTTGCCTGAGAGTGAAGCGACCATCCTATTGGGCCAGTGGCAGGTCTTAGACAGTGCCACCTCTTCTCATGAGAGGATTTTGGACTCCTTAGTATATTTTGAGTCCCACTCCTTTGGATATCATTCTACTACACCTTTACATTTAGTTCACCATTCTCTTGTTGAGACATTGTTCTATTCTATGCACCCTTGGATGTTGTAGGAGGTTCTGTGTCGATGATACTCAAATTATTTCTAGAGTTTTACCCCACTTCCTGTGGTACTTTATAGAGTAGATATCATCATAAAAACACACAAAATAAACAAACACTTATTTTTATTCATTTAGTACTAATTCCAGTTAAACCTTGTATTGCATACTCACAAAACTGGTTTTAACACATTCACTTATTAGCATCCCATCTACTAGTTGTCCACAACTTGTCACTTTTAGTTTTCTATAAAATTTACTATCTAGACCCAATTCACATAGTACTATGCAAACTAGACTTTATAGTATAAGTTTGCATAATGACATGCAAACTCTATTCTAGTGTACAAAAACACACCAAATTTCACAAGTTTTCCTAAAATATTACACATAACACACCCATAGGTTTAGATTTACATTTCTATATAGTTTGAACACCAAATTGCATTGCAAAACACCATGACTCTTGTTACCCATAGTCGAGTGCGTGAATAAGTGCATCTTGAGGAGGAGGCTTCTTGCACCACCTCTAGTCAGTCCACTACTCCTCCCTTCATAATGGAAGCATCCATTCTTACATTATATGTCCTTGTATGTTCCGATTCACCTCATATATGCACTATATCTCATGGAAAAACTTCTATTTTTAGCAACATGCTTGCTACCTTGTCTGATGAAGATCATCCTCTTCTTCCCCTCTCACCACCACCAAATCCACCATTTATTTTTTGTGGCCGCATCATCTATACCGCTCTAGGAGACCCATATTTGTTCTTCACCATTTATGAGGATACCCCACATACCTCACCTACTTCCATTCATCCTTTCCTTCGTGATCCATATCACTCCCTTCTCAGATATGACCTTTATTTTCTTAATAGATTTTATCCTAAGGCTCCATCATCTACTCTAATAGTAGGGATGATTTCAGATCCCTAGTCCTCCACCCCGAGAACCCAGGTTCCTTTCTCACAATTCACCTCATAATAATCCTAATTTTAATAATAGTATACTCCACTCACATTGCCACATCAATAAGCTTCCTAAGTGTCACAACAACCATCTTTCCAACAATCATACTTGCCATATTTCGCTTCAACATCACAATAGTATCCCTCTCGATCACAATAATTGATTCCACAACAACATCAATAAGTCCCAAATTTACAAGGTTTTTTGGATGTATTCACTACCCCTTGGCCTAGGTATCCACATTCGATGCCCATACTCCTTCATCACTTCCACCACCTATATTTCCCTCTTATAGGACCTATGATATGCCAACTTTAACTCTACTTTCACCTTAATTTACTTTCACATTTCATCTTCCTCCACCTTAACCATTTTAAGCTCCACCTTCCATTCTTATTTCCTCTCATAATCCACTGTATGCATCCTACCTTGCTAATCCCCCATGTTATTCTACCCAAACTAAATTTTTCTTTCATCGCTCATAAAATTTGGTGTAATTACCATCCTTTTGTACATCATCATACTAGATACCCTTATCCTCTATCTAAACATTTCTTCCTCCACTACAATCTTGTTACCCATTATTTTTTCATGACACCTCCTTCCTGGTCATCCTCTCCAACTATGCAACCATCATAATAGATTTTTTTTGCAATAGGCACAGATACCACAACCTCAATATTACCATTCTCATCAAATATCTACCCCTCAATATATTCTTCCATAAACATCCTTGCTTCATGATGTTTAGCCCCTACATCCATAGGGATAGTTACAATGCATATATCTTCCACAATGGAAGGATCAAAAAATCCAATACCCTCCTCATTCCCAATATTCCACTACTTTATCACAATTCGTCGCATCCCATCACCTAAAATCCAACTCTTACATGACCAAATTAAGATGTTGGATCTTCGCAATGGGCCCTGAAAAACCATATACAATGAGTTGTGCAATGAAACCATTCACCCATTAGTTTCCATTCCTCCTTAACCCTATCACTTTGAAATTATAAAATTTAATAAGTAAAAAGGTAAAGAGGACCCTCATGAACACGTAGGTAACTATCACTTTGTGTGTCACCACCTTCACAACAATGATCCCCTAATGTTGTGTACCTTTGCTCTCTCATTAGGGGGACACACCCTTGATTGGTACCACATGCTTCCATGCCATATCATATCTATATTTGAAAATTTGGCTAATTTATTTTTAGAACATTTATCTATCAATATCAAAAAGAAGATAAACTTTTCTAATGTGTACACCTTGTGATAGGCTCATTATGAACCTATTACAGATTTTTTTTCTCAATAGAGATCAATCATAAATGACCTAGATAATAGCCTCCCATCCACCAAACTTGTCACATTGTTTGCAAATATTTTTCATAAATACATCTCCACACCTCTGCAACTTCATCAAAATTACACATTTGATGAATCCATTGCTCAAGCCAAGATCATCAAAGACATTAAGGTCCAGTCAAAAAAATAAAACTTTAACAAAATCCATTGTACAATTCAAATTTTCTCTTAAACCACACTACACCAAATCAACCTTATGCAAAACTAGCACAAGCCAATGAAGTAGTAGCAACTTCTCTAGATTTTTCATAACTCTCTCTACCCACTCCATAATAATAGAGGTTTTAAACTAATGCACATCTTCCACCAAACCCACATCAAGCTCTCAGCTTGCATCATCAACCTCCATAGTATAATTTGAATCCTCTCTTCGATCCCCTCCTTACCTTATTCCAGTGATTATTTTATGTGGGTCACATCACGTTACTAGAAGTTTAACCTATTGACCGAAATCCACCTAAAACTCATGGATACAATGCGCATGCCTTTTGTACCTATCATAGAAAACACAGTCATGATGTAGGGTCTTGTTGCTCCTTTCATGACTTAGTACAAGATCTTATTGATAGGGGTACAATCCAAATTTTGAACCCCCTCACACTATAAAACCAAAATATGGATATCTACCAAAATCCACTGCCTAAGCACAAAGAGACCAATCCCCAAGGGGTTCAAACCACCCAATAAGCCAAATCTTGGCAAGTTAATAGTATCCACTGTGATACTCCCTCATGTGGCATTGTTGGTATGATTAATCTTACTAATCATACCCAATGATATACGAAACACCAGGATGCATCCATCGCTTCACCTCTATAACTGTTCACTTCTTCCAAATCACAAAAAAACATCGATTGATTATCCACCACTATCATTAAACATCATCATTATTCATGGTAATTTCACTCATAAGTTGTGCAACACCCTAGCTATAATATCAATTTTTGATCTTTTACAGCAATCCCAACCTCATCACAAGGCATTGAATGAAATTTTCATTTCAATAAAACTCAAAACTCATGACACAAATGCATTTGTGATATTTTTTGGAAACATCCCTTTTTACCTCAAACCTTCTATTATCTTTCATGACCATGAGATTACCGAACTCTGTTGGAAATATTGAGAACATTGAGTTATCATTGATGTCAAAGGGTACCTGAGACAAAAATATTTTGATGTCAAAGGTGCATGGTAGTTAAGGCAAAAATATTTCCCATGGGTTTAATGAATAGCATGCTATGGACAAAATTCAAGATAAGGTACTATGGAAAAAATTCAAGGTAAGGTAAATCTCCAAAATATTTTTCTAAGAGAAGGATTAATAATATTTTAATGTCAAATGTAAATATTATTAAGAATGAAATATGCTTAATTTGCAAGGGACAAAGGTTTAAGAATTAATATTATAATATTTGAAATATTATAATATAAAAGTTTGAAAAAGGAGGAAGCACCAAAAATTTTATGGAGGCAATAAAAATTAAATATTTCAAATATCAAGCATCGACATCATGAGAAAAGAGGTGAAAGGTATATATCAAACATCAAATTATTTGTAAGTCTAATATTTTGGAAGGAAAAGTGAAATTTATCTCCTCATGTTGTATCTATAGATCTAAAAAGTGAAGAGAACGAAATCTGTGTGGAAATTAAACTAAGAACAAGGGCTAAGTGTTGCGCATCTAGTTTCAACTAGGTGGCTAGCCCAATGGGTCATTGAGCGAGCACTAAGGTGTTGGGAGCAGGAAAGTCACAAGGTCGAATTTGGGTAGATTCCTTTTGATAAGGAATATTTCAATGTGTTCACATTGTGTGGTTGTTACTACTCGTGGGGATAGCCCAACTGGTTGCCAAGCCTTGGCTTAGACGCTGCGTTGGAAGAGGTTGTGAGTTTGATTCCATTTGCATTCGCGTCTTGATTGGTTGAGGTATGTATAAAATTTTTGTATAAATTTTATGTGAAAAAATAAATCCTTTGCTAGACTTGTTGATTTAAATATTAAGAGAAAAGGCTTTGTTCATGTTTAATTTAGAACATGAGTAATAAGGTGTATTGTGGATTATTTAATATTTGTAGTTGTTATGTGTTGAAAAGGAGTAATAAGGTGTATTTTGGATTATTTAATATTTGTATTTGTTGTGTATTGAAAAGGAGTAATAAAGTGTGATGTGGTTTATTTTAATTGTAATTTTACCTTATAGAAAAAAGGAATTTTAAGGGTTTTTGAAAGCTTTATTTTGAGATATTAAAAAGGAGAAATAATGTATTATTTTTTGGACTTATTGTGCACATATTTTGAGAAAGGTTTTAATGTATGAAAAGGAGAATTGCTAATCTGTTTTTAAATAGCAAAAGAAAGGAAAAATTATTTTTGAGACAGGTTTTGAAAGTACATCACCATCAAAGCAGATTTAGATGTATAGTGATTTAACTCCTTCTCAAGGTGGTTTTTTTTTTGAGAAAACTATTTTTGATGTCACATAGTAGAGGTATAACGATTGATTTGATGTGCATTAGTGATTGATTGAAGTTTGGAGTAATTGTGAATTATTGTTGAATAAAATTAGAAATATATGTGTTGGAGTTTGAGAATAAATTTGTGTATTTTTGTTGAATGAATTTGAAAATATACTAGCAAATTGGTGCATTAAATTTGATTCATATTGGGAATGAATTTGCAAGGGTTATAGACAAATCTTGTGAAGCAAGTATGAGCATTGGTTTTGATTAATTTTGGAAGTACATAAGAAGGTCAACTATCAAGTGCTATACTAGAGTATTCTTTTGAATGCAATGAATGTGAGACATGTGAAAGTGGCAGACTTAATGAATGTGAGAAGAACATATTGAGAATTTGTAATGCATATCATTCTCTATATGTTTATAAAGAAAAATAATTTTATGTAGAATATGTGTGAATTAATTTAGTCAAAGAAATCACTTTTGGAAAAGATATATGCAATTATTTCTATTTAAGAATTAGGAATGTTTGAGCAGTTTTTGTGAGCAGGATTGAGGTAGATTTGAGAAGGTTTTGGTATGCAAATTTGATCAAGCCTTGTGTGTAGGCTTGAAGTAAATTTGAGTAGGTTTTGGTGAGAATATTTGAGTAATCCTTGTGTGTAGGTTTAAAGTATATTTGATAAAGTTTTGGTGAGCAAATTTAAGCAAGCCTTGTGTGTAGGATTGGAGTAGAATTGAGTAGGTTTTGCTGAGCATATTTGAGCAAGTATTGTGTGTAGGATTGGAGTAGAATTGAATAGGTTTTGGTGAGTATATTTTATCAAGACTTGGGTGTGTCTTGGAGTATATTTGAGCAAGTTTTGATGAGCAGGTCTTGGAACAAACTAGAACAAAGGAGATTGGTTTATCCTATGGATAATGGTCCATGAACTAGAGAAAAGGGGATTGGTATCTCCTATATAGATAGCCATGAACTAGAGAAAAGTGGATTGGTGTCTCCTATGGATAGAGGTCCATGCACCAGAGCAAATGGGATTTGTGTCTTCTATGGATAGATGTCCATGAACCAAATCAAAGGATATTGGTATATCCTATGGATAGAGGTCCATAAACCAACACAAAGGGGATTGGTGTCTCCTATGGATAGAGTTCCACAAATCAAATAAAAGGGGATTGGTGCCTACATTGTACACATAACTCCTACTTGTCCCACATCTCAGTTTCCACATGTAGATCATCCCATTCCTTCCACCACAACCAAATATCATTATTGGGAACTATGATCCTCTCATTTGGATGTCCAACTCTTCGAGTCCCCTCAAGCTACCATACACGATTCTCAACTTTCATCTTCTTCATTTGATTCTAACTCGTCTCGTCACTCACCACCCCATACTACACCATAAATATCTATCTTTATGACCAAATCTAGTCCTGGTGAATATTACATTCATGATGCACATGTGAATCCTCCCACAATCTAGTCTACCCATGATTTTGGTCACCCTTCTACTCAAGTCCTAACCATAGGTATTGTCTTTCCTCTAGATCCACTGGACAATCATACAAATTTAATTTATACATATATAGATCCATCACTCCCAATAGTCATTCCCCCATCACTGTAATCTAGCTTTTATGGCATCTTGGACCACATGTCCAATCCATACTTTACCTTATGCTATTTTCAATATTTTAATTGTTGTGGTTTTGGATTAGGATGCTACAAATAGGGCTTACATATGCCTATCAATCCCCATGTCCAAGTACCCATGGATAAATTATGCTTAGGATATTTCCCTTTAGCTATTCACACCCTCAAAGATGAGCTTTAGGAGTTCAATCTTTATCCTCTAGCAATTTCTATGCACTTGTTAGTAGAGGAACTTGAAATCGATGGCCTTGATGAGTGTCCTTCCACTCATTCCACCATTGACATACCATATAATTTTTGTCAAAAAATACCCTTTCTCAACGTTACATCCACCTACTTCATTGATGATCTGGTTGATCTATTCACAACCCTTTCTCTCACTTCATGTCTAGATCATGTCATTTCACCCCTTATTCCATATCCTTTTCATCCCTAAATATATTTGCAAAATCATCAATAGGTCCACCAGTCTCCTCTAGTGGTTCTACACCTTCTGTTGAACCTCAAACATTAGGCACACCCTTCAGAATCTTCCTCCTCACATTCTACATCATCCATAATCTTGATTGCTTTCGTTAACATGATTTTAGTTTACTTGTTCTTCCTTCTTCGCTACACATTTGAGCTAGATTAAATGAACACACCTGACTTAGATTTTATTGATTTTATGCATATCTCACATATGCCCTCATCACAAGACTTCTTATTATTACCATCCATTATGGGCATCATGAATCCTCCTTAACCATTTGATCTACCTCATATCCTCTAGATTAACCACATAGATATGTATCTATATGATAATTTCAACCTACCTAAGGCCATCGATGATCTCCACCTCATTCCCATTCCTACCCAACTCCAATATGGGTCCCAAATGCTGGTGGAGGATACTATTGATGTGGATATTGGTGATGATCCAGACAACCCCCACATCATTAAACTCTTTACCAACTTATCCTTATAGGAACACACCTTGTTTACTGTAGAAACCCCGAGAACGCACGCACCAGTCCCCTTTTTAACCCTACTTGCAATGTTATTTAAAAACCCAAGATGAAATGGAAGACAAGAAGAAAAAGCATATAACATGAAATAACAAAGATGGATCTCTTTATTGATATTGAAGCTCGGTTACATGTTGGTCCCTCTTAGGGATACCCATTTTGATACTATAAATTACAAATAGGCAAAGAGTGCCCCTTCTACGAAGAGGTGGTGTGCTTATAAAAGCTTCCCGATTCTGCACATGGAAATGTATGAGGGCTTACAAATGCCTCCTTCTCCAGGTCTATTTCCTAGAGGGATCCCTTTTGCTCTCATATGTTGCAAACTTCATCCGATGTACCTATGGCCTTGCAAGCAATGAAACAACAACACACATTTAGGTGTCCGAGATTGCCTCCCCGGATGAGGTTGTTAGTAATAAAATAATGTAACAAAAATATGATAAAACTATGCCATGAAATCATGTAAATCTATGCTAATGATATGAAAACATAAAGAAACAGAATAAAAGAAGCTATGTCTAAAACCTAAGCTAAGCCTATGGGCCACTATCCAAGATAACGGTCACTAAAGTAAACCTTACCCTCTTTACCCCAAAGCTATGGGTCAAATCCTGTATCTAATGTTGAAATAATAGGTGTTATGCTCTTCAATCCATCAGAGCTTTGCCATACACGTGATCTCAAAGAGAACTCTCCAAGTCTTGAAAGCTCTCCTTAAAATATGTCTCTCTCTTTGATATGATAAAATATGGATCCCTTGGTGCTCTTAGGCTTGCACCTTTTATAGTGTGAAACCCTAGGTCTATGTCCAAGCCCTAGAAATGAATTTCTCATGTGTAGTGCAAGTTAGCATGAGAATATTTTGTCCATTATCTATGTTTGAAGGCCAGTTAACTGAAATCTAACTGCCCACTTGAGTCTTCTATGCA
Source organism: Wollemia nobilis (assembly GCA_028583015.1). Lineage (NCBI taxonomy): Eukaryota > Viridiplantae > Streptophyta > Pinopsida > Araucariales > Araucariaceae > Wollemia > Wollemia nobilis. Next base: position 555,094 of record JAQPPZ010002623.1, read on the forward strand.
AATTGGTCATTAGCATGAGAAGCTTTTGTCCTTTTTTTATGCTTTGAGGTCAGTTAACTTAAGTCTAAATGCAAACTCAAGTCTCCTATGTGAACTGGTCATGAAAAGGAATGCAAAGTTACTCCCGCTCACCTTTATTGCATGCAGACTACCACTTCTACCTATGATTAGGCCTGTTTGTCAGCAAACTGCTTCTTATGGCTTAGTCGTTGTCATATGTAATAGCTAAGATCTGGTCGTTTTCGTCTGTAGCGGCTAAGGTTTGGTCCCTCTGGGCTTGAGTAGCGAATATCAGGCCACTCTTGGCTTGAGCGGCTAAGCTTGGATGGCTTGAAAAGGCCCCAAATGAGTGGTGAGAACCACTTTTGATGCTTGGAAAGTCCAAGATTATGTCTTATGATCTTATGAATGTGTCTATGTGAGAAATTCCCATAAGCATGACATGATTTAGGTGTCTACAAATGCTCCTTTTTGTAACACGTTGTGTGGGAAACACAACGCTGAGAAAAAACGTAGACTGATCTATTTGTAGGGTGTATGGTGATCAATGGTCTGATCAATGTTGGATGGCCCAATCATGCAAGATGGCACGCATCCCTTGAATCATTGCCTCAATGTTCGGAGGACTTAGCTTAGTGGCTTTTGCATGTTAAATTGCACTCATTCCTCAAACTCAATCGGGTAGCTTCAACTACTACAACAATTTTGACCGGTAGGAGAGCTACAATTGAAGATGTCATGTCTACTTACATTCCTAGCAAACAAGGGAAATTTGTGATTGTTGTATGCAATGATTCGTAGGACGAACACAATTTTGCTATGATCGAGTGATATTTTGTTGATTTTTATTATGATTAAGTTGAAGTTTTGAACTACTTCCTCACACAATGAATTGGTGAAGAAATGACAATGAATGAAGTGACAAGTCTCTTGACCAATATGACTAATCTGGTTCCTTTCTAGCGTTTGTTGCTTTTAATGGGCAATCCCACATCCAAGTGTGATTCCAATTGTTTATGATAATCATCCATCCCTATCCCGAGGAGCGGTCCAGCTATCAATAGCCTTCTTAGGGATTTAGGATGAGTGATTCTATTTATGTTTAGATTGTATCACTTTGACTTAATGTTTTTGATGTCATAGGGGAATTAGAATGATCCTTTCACACCCATGGAGCAGTCCGACCATCTTGGTCTTCTTTGGGATTGAAGGGTGGCACATCGTAATTCCAAAATGAGTTGTTTTTTCCCCAAGTGGCCTTATGGTTACCTACTCATCTCACCAAAATACATGGGGTGCAAATTGCTACAATCGCTGAGTTGATAGAGTAGGTGATTGAATACGAAGACTACTTGATATTGTGTTTTTATGAGATTTTTTTTCGTTATTTTGAACATTATGATGATCCTAAACCACCAAAGTGTGTTTATTTATTATTTTTGTGGGATACCTCAAGGAGAAAATCCCTTATTTTGATCTATGGATCTGGCCGTTGTTAGGTCCAATGGCCTCTGAGTTCTTGCTTGTGGCTGATGTCACCTTGAGTGGCCAAGAATTTTGGGTCACTGATGTCAATAGTGGCCAAGGAATAATTAAGGAAATATAAAATTTGCATTTCTAGGGTTTGACCTGTCACTTTCACTATTGAAGATTCGCTTTGGGAGCTCTGGTGCGACGACGATGGTTGTGACTTTGAAACTTGCTGGTGCTGAGGACATGGCTACGTAGGGTGAGACATCAGCTATGGAGGAGCCGAAGCTTCTCGGGTATTTCTCTCTTCAAAACCCTAGCTCTCTTTTCCTTATCTACGTAAAATTGAACCTCACTAAGTAATGGGTAAAATGAAACTCACTAAACTCGTTGGCAATGAATAAACTCCGTAATTAGGCTTAGCATCCCCTTTGTTATGGTGGGTTAGTCCCCAAATTTTGCTTTTTTTTTAGAGGATTTAGCCTATGGTTTTTGAAATTCTTTAGTTATTCACTTGTTGTCACCATTTTGGGCATTTTGAACTTAGCCTAGTTTTTATGCTTGGGTGGGAAATTTTGCTTTCCAATTTGTTTGTTTTCCCTCCCTATGTTGTTTTATTAAAGTTATTTTGTTATTTTTGTAATTTTTTTTGATTTTCTAGCCAAGGGTTCACGGGTTTTCCATGCCGCCCCTTGGTCGTTGTCGCTCAGAGTGGCCGACTCTGAGCCATTGTCGCTCATAGCGGCCAAGCTTGAATCCTAATGGTAAAAAATTTGACCATCGGGTCTTGGTCATTGCTGCCTCTAGCAGCAAATTTTTGGCCGCTATAGGTGACATCGGCTAAATCCTAAGCCTTGTTTTTTACATTTTTATTAATTTTTTATGACTTTTTTTGGAATTTTTGAATTTTGATTTGCTTGATTAGGTGCAATCTTATCCTTCTTTTGCTTAGACTTAGAATAGTCCATACTATTTTGCATCGTTTTCATGTTTATTATGAATTATGCCTTAGATGCATTGTAGTTATATTTTTTATTTTTCTTCTGCTTTGCTTAGATACTTACTGCTCGAGCTTGGGACCCGAAGCTCCTACTTGACTTACTTCCTAGCTTTAATGATATGGACTAGGCATGGTTCAAAGCCCATGGGTTGCATTATGTCATCAGGTTGCCTTATATCATGGCAGATCAGGTTTACCTTACGGCTTTGGCCCATCGTTGGGACCCATAGACTAATACCTTCCACCTCCCAACCGACGAGATGACCATTATGTCAAAGGATGTATATAGGATCTTTTGGATTCCATTCGATGGGGTGGCCATTATCTCTTCGACCACTAATGATCAGGTGGTTGTCTTCACTTGGGTGTTTAGAGAGCATTCTGTGAATGCTCTCAAGGACACCAAGTCTAGAGGAGTGTCCATCATTCGCTCGCATGGGGAGGGTATCTTTATGGTGAGGCATGTCGTATTGCTGATGGTGATCAACAATGTTCTTATCCTAGACTGCTCGAGTTTGAGGTTCCTTTGGAACCTTCTAGTGATGGTGCAGGACCTATTGGATAGCGACGAGCCTATCATCTATGCATGGGGTAGATCACTATTGGATTGATTCTATGATGAGGTGTACCACATCAGTTAGTGAGGACATGTTATAATTACCTACAACTTGCTCCTACAGGTTTGGGGATGGGAGCATATTATGGTAGATCACCCCAAGGGGCTCTTGGCTTAGATTATAGGGATTGATGCTCGGACACAGTGCTATGTTGCTAGATGGGCTCGAGAGCATGAGGAGCATAAGAGCCACATTTTCATAGGGGAGTTGTCCCACTACACTGATGCTTTCACCAGACTGTTGGCTGGAGATGTTGTGTGGTGGCCTTACTATGAGTGTCCTGCTTGGGATGATCCAACTAGCTTTACTACCAAGACACAGCATGAGCGATGGCTCGTTGGTCGTAATATTGCCATCCAAGAGTATTTATTCTACTCCCAGGTTCTTCGTCAATACATATTGCAGTAGGATGTGCCCTTGATATTGTTCTTGTACAAGCACCTCACAATAGAGAAGGACCTACCTCCATGATAAATTACAGAGGTTTCAGATAAGGAGGATGCCCTAGATATTGACCCTATAGTGGTTGGGGAGTTACATAGGCATACACTCAGTGGTGGGGTGATCGAATGTGGCATGGCATCGGTAGCCTAGGGTGTGAGGATGATGGCACAAATTCGGTAGGATGCAGAGTCTAAGCTAGGACTAAGGTATGGGTCCAGCCAGCAGAGTAGGTGGTAAGAGAGGATCCTAATATTCTTGAGGAGGAGGAGTTAGAGCTTGAGGAGAGAGACTCTCCTATGAGAGCACAACTACATGAGGTCAAGGTTGAGCTTTAGGCCACTAAGATCTAGGTACAATGGTGAGATGCTACAATTGAGCAGCTCATAGCACAGATACAGGCTCTACAGGCTACTATTGGGGGTGGCGATGTCAAGATGTAGTTTGTTGTTCCTCCTTCTACACCACAAGAGGATCCGATGATAGGTTTAGGAGCATATGTAGGACATATCCAGTCTTTGTTGTATGAGCATGAAGCACAAATCTAGGGAGTTGTGGATCATGTTATCCTTCTTCAGATGCAGCTCAGGAGGCACGGGATCATCCCTAAATATCTAGCAGGTGTGGATGGTTCACAAGTCAATGGGCACTCCACCTTGGGGCAGTCTTTCGCTCATCCTAGCTAGAGGACCTAGACTTGGACAGAGATACCGATAGGCTCACATCACTCGACTCGTGACACTACCATAGGGGGAGGTGGCACTGGAGGAGGTGATGTAGGGGGCTTAGGCCCGATATTTTATTGATGCTCTACTTGGTTCTTGATTCATTTTTGAGGTTGATTGACCTATATGACTGTAGCCCATGGGCATTTTTGTATATCCATTGTACTTGAAACATACTTTTATGATAGATTTGCATTATGACTTATTATGTGTATCGTTTATTGCTCATGTTTTTGTTGTTATTTTATTTTATGATATGATGTGATGATGGTAATATGATTATTTGATGAATATGTTAGACAATAGATGATATTTGAAGATGCTTATATGGATGTGTAGATGCTTATATGATTTTATGATATGATGCGATGATGGTATTATGATGATTTGATGGATATGTTAGATGATAGATGATATTGAAGATGCTTAGATGGATGTGTAGATGCTTATATGATTTGATGATATGATGTGATGTATTTTGATGATGAATGATGAATTTATGATTGTATGCAAATGGATATTGCCTATATGTTTTATGATGTGGTTTATGGATGATTAATGACTTGTTTTTGTGAATGTGATGTTATTGCTAAAATGCATGTTTTAAATTTGCTTTAATTTTATGCATCTAACTTATGTGGTGGAATGGTATAAATGAACTTGTATGCTCTAATAACTTAAAACATACGGAATGCATATGACATTGATAATCTTAATGGGTGATACCACAAAAAGTAAAAAAATAATCATGAATTTAAATAATCACTCTTATCATAAGAATTGATTAAGTATTCATATGTGAGATGTAATGGTGTGTAATTTTTTTTCTTAATAAGTTTCTGTAAATTAAAATATATAAAGTAGTCAGTGGTCATCTATATACTATTTCTAATATATATGCGGTATTTGTCCTACTATGTTGATACCCCCTAATTTATAGAATATTATAAATAATATGATGGTGTGAATGATGTTATGATTTGTTGCTATGTAAGAATTTTTGGGGATTTTTGAAGATTCAAACACTCTAGTTACCCTATCAATAGTTGTCTACTTACCACTTAGACTTTTTAAAAGTAAGGCTTTTACCATGGACCTAGTTTTTCATGATCTCTGTGTGTGCAAGTGATTGTATATTTTGAGGTAGAATTCAAGCATTTCCTCCGATGTCAGGTGGGATTCTTTCAGCCCATTGCTAAGATTAGGGATCCTCAAGTGTTAATCTCATCCTTATGTTGGACTTAGTTGGACTATACCACTAGGCAATATTTGGTTACCTAAGCTAGCTCATCCACATTCAAACATTGGTCTACACAAATGCATGAAGCAATTGTAATAGACATATCGTCATGCATAAGGATTTCTCCTTCTAGTTTTGTACAATGCTGAGAATTCCAGGGATTCAAGCTTTATTCCCTTCTTTTTGGCTTATTTTGGCTTTGAATTTTTGCTCATATGTAGTGATGAAAATCACTGTTTATTTTTTATTTATTTTTTCTTTGAGCGAGGATTTTTGTAGTGATGATAATCACTGTTTATTTTGCTCATATTTAGTGATGAAAATCACTATTTATTTTTTATTGATTTTTTGAGCTATGATTATTTGTAATTTTTGATTTGTGTATCGGATTATTGCTTTGAAATCTTGATTGTATGCTTAGCCTTTTGAATATGTACTTTTCTTTGGGATTTTGCTTATTTTGATTTAAGAAAGGGATTTGGATAGGGTAAAGCTTGTCCTTTTGCCAATTCTCAGCACCTTTAAACCGGTTGCACAGGGGGATAAACAAGGAAAATCCTTTTCGCTTAAGGTAACCTAGACCACTTTGCAGCTTTCATATTTTCCTTGTACCAGCTAGTATTTTAGTGTTTCAATTAGTGACGGGATCTTGAATATCCAAGGCATTATCACAGCTAGACCTTACCTTCTACTAATCAAATTTCTTTTCCTCAAAATTTGATAAGATCACTAGGTGTGGTTGATTAACCGAAAAACCTATTATATTATGTATAGCAACAAATAATGGTTGTGTTGAAAAACACAATTACACACTAATGTTGATGGAGGTATGGATCTGAATGACTTGTGTGACAAACTTGTGTATCACATTTTAAGGCTCTCATGACATATGCAATTGTAGTGGATGTGAAAATGCAATGCAATGTTGTGGATGCAAAATGTGAAATGCAATTGTTTTTTTTGTTTTTGATTTTACGTTATTTTTTGTATTTTTGATTAATTTGACCAAAGGGCTTATTATACCTTTGGGGATTTTGTTATTGATTTTGACCAAGTGGTTTGAATTACCCTTGGAGCCTTTTTGAATTGATGGGATTTGACCAAGCGATTTGAATTACCCTTGGGATCCTTTGAATTGATTTTTGACCAAGTGGTATGAATTACCCTTGGAGCCTTTGAATTGATGGGATTTGACCAAGTGGTTTGAATTACCCTTGGAGCCTTTTTGAATTGATTTTTGAAATTTTATGTTTTTATGCTTTGTTTTGTGTTTTTGACATATTTGAGTGTTTTTAAATTTTATGGAATATTTGAATGTTTTTGTGTTTTATGAAATATTTGAATGTTTTTGTGTTTTATGGAATATTTGAATGTTTTTGTGTTTTATGTGTAGAATACCTTTAAGTGAATTATATTGAGAGGTTTAGGCTCTTCAACACCATCTAATGATATAAGGCGATATGCTCCAGCCAACTCTCGAATGGTGCCTTCGATCGGGGTGTGGTTTACTATGAGCAAGGAGTCACCAAAGATATTCAATCTTTTAATACCCATTGCTATGGTTGTTTGGAGTCCCAAGATCAATGCTTCATATTCTGTGTTTTTGTTTGTGCATGGGAAGTTTAGTTTGAATGATAAGGGTAATGGAGTGCCCTGTGGTGTGATAAATACAATCCCTAATCTGCCTCCTTGTTCACACTTTGAACTGTCGAAGAAAAATAACATGTCTATTTCTTTCTTATTTTCTTGGAGCTCTAGCAGATCTGATAATTCAAAGACCACGTCATCAGGAAATTCTATGGTGAGAGGCTTGTTATCCTGAATAGGTGCATCTACTAATTGATCTACTATGAATTGTCCCTTGATGGACTTTTGGATTATGAACTCTAGATAAAATTCTATCAAGAGCATGATCCACTTTGTGGTACATGTATTGTGATATGTCTTGCTCATCATGTACTTCAAAGTATTCTATTTTGATATGACATAGGTCATATGGCTCAACATGCAGTGTCACAACTTTTGAGTTGCAAATACCACTGCTAAAAACAACTTTTTAACATACGCATATCCTAGCTCATAACTCACCAAGGTGTGACTAATGTAATATATGGCTTGCTCTTTATCTTGTGCATTATTTTGGGCTAACATGGTGCCCAATGCGAAATTAGTAGCCGATATATATAGTAAAAATGGTATGTTTGGCCTTGGTGGAGAAAATACTAGCGGTGTTTCTAGATAAGTCTTGATATCTACAAAGGCTTGATGGAATTATTCATCCCAATGAAAGGGGAATTCCTTGCATAGCAACCGATTTATAGGTCTACATTTGTATGATAATTTCGCAATGAATATTTTTATGGATGCCATCTTGCATTGTAGGCTCCTCAACTCCCTAATGTTGGTAGGGGCAGCTATTTCCATTATAGCCTTTACCTTTGCAAGATCTACTTCAATGCCTCTCTTGGATACAATGAATCCCAAAATATTTCCAGAAGTTACGCCAAATACGCACTTCTTTGGATTCAATCGGACGTTATGTTCTATGAGACGATCAAAGACTTGTCTAAGGAATTTGGCATGCTCTTGCCGCAACAGGGACTTGGCTAGTAAGTCATCCATGTAATCTTCCAAGATCTTATACATATAGTTATGGAATATGTATGTCATGGCCCATTGATATGTGGCACCAACATTTTTGAGACCGAATGGCATCACTTTGTAACAGAATATTCCCCATGGAGTAATGAAAGCAATTTTATGTTGATATTCAGGCTTAATTCGGATCTGATTGTATCCTAAAAAACCATCCATTAGGGAGAGCATTTCCTAACCTACGGTTGCATCTACAAGAGCATATATGTTTGGCAACAAGAATGAATCCTTTGGTGTTTCCCTATTTAAATCTCTAAAATATGTACAAATACAAACTCTTTCGTTGGGTTTCCCCATGGGTACCATGTTTGACACCCACTCAGGGTAGTCGATGGGAACTATGAATACTGCATCTAGTAATTTTTGCAATTCATTCTTCACCATCAAAGTGACGGTTGGATGCATTTTCCTTAGTTTTTTCTTGATTGGCTTCTTCATGGGATCCAATGAAATATTGTGAACAACTAACTTTGGATCTATTCCTGGCATGTCTTTGTAAGTCCAAGAAAAAATGTTTGGCCTCTCTTTGAGGAGAGGAATTAGGATGGCTTGTTCCTCTGGAGATAGACTTTCTATGAACTTGAATCTCCTTGTTTGGGTAGGATCATCACTGATTTCCACCTTGAAATTCACTTCTATAGCCATATGTGACCCATCCTCCAGTTGATGAGGTGTGGGTATCAAATTAATGTCATCGACGGGATTCATAGGACCTAGTGACTCAGGTTCCAAACCAACATGGAAGATGTCATACGCACAACCTGATGCAAAATGGAATGGCTATAACATCTCTTCATTGGGGAAGAGGTCTTTTGGCTCTATGGGTGAATTAGCACGATCCCAATCAAGATGCAATGATTTGGTAGGATATGTTATATTATGAAGTGGAGTGGTCAAATCAATGGAGATCATGTTGATGGATGGGATGAAATCTCCAGGACCACATGGGTGTAATCTTGTCTCAGGGGTTTCCCTCCCATACTCGCGATGAGGTTCTGGAGAAATGGGAATTTCTAGATCTGGCCCATTAGCAGGGTAGATAATAGGATCATTGGGTTCTAATTTCTCTTTGAATGTAGGAGGAGGGGGATTCACCATCTGACGAATGACATCTAGGTCAATAGGTCTCCCTAAAAATAGGATATGAGGATCTATGTCTCAGAGTGTCACCTCTCTCTCTACTAGCTTGTTGACTTGTTGCAAGTGGTGAGGTCCAAGATAAGCCATCTCGGTCTCATCCTCAAAGTCATCATCACTTATCCAAAAACTTTTAGCATTGGTATGTGGTCCTAAGACAAGGGGCTCATGTCTTGGCCCCAAGTAGGCCATCTTTATTTCATCTTCATATTCTTCATCACTTATGAAGAATCCATTTGTATTTGTCTCTTGCCCCAAAGTTAGGGGTTGATGGCTTAGGCCTAAGTAGGCTTTTTCTATTGGGTCTTCTGATTCATAGTCACTTTCAACTGATATATATCCACTCCCATCATGGGTGGACCATGTGAATATTTGTAAATAACAAGGACCCTAATAGGCTAAGCCGATTTGTGCCTCATCATCACTTTCTTCATATCCATTCTCCTCATCCCATGAGTTGTACCCTGTTGGGGTGGAATCAATTGAGGTGTTTGTATGATAAGTTTCTGGAGGTAGTATGTTTACCATGGCCACTTTTTTGTTGCTCAAATTTTCTATTCTTAGTGGGTGATGAGGAATGAATTACCCTATCTTCTCCTAAGCCTATGCTTAATCTTTCCAATGCTTCTACAAGAGAGTCATCTCGACCTATGCTATAATAGCCTAAGCCAAATCTATCAGAGGGAAGCTGATATAATGGCTTATAGGGTTGCCTGTGCCCCTGCTCATATATTCCAAGGCCATAGCCATGTCAGTGGTAATGCTCAAAGTATCTTAGAGCAAACTCAGGGTTAGAGAGGTAATGAACATTGACCATGAATAATTTTTCACCATCATCTTCTATGTTTGAAGACTTATGAGCATAGTCCAGGCTGACATAGACAAAATTGGTTTGGTTGGGAGGGATTCCAAGTGGAACCACTATTCCTACTGGAAGCCTCAAGTCCTTAGGCCTCCCTATGTCTTGTGCAGACTCAATGATAGGCGTAAAGGTAATTTTCTACACAAGGTACTCCCCTATGCCCGTGTTTGCCAAGTGTATTGATGCATGTGACGTGGATGACCCCACGGATGATACTGGCAAAGCGAGGTGATAATCACTATCTTCATCTTGATCTTGAAGATCTTCTTCTTCCATAGGACTTGGCATTTCAGCAATGGCTACATTTGGCACTTCCTTGGGCCTTTCATCCTTAACTAAGGGCACATTTAGCTTCTAATTATCTTTTGGTTTTGACATTGATGGTACTTTAGAAGCATTGACGATCTTGAGTGCACCAGGAGGTGTTGATGTGCATGGGTATTTTCTTACCCCTTTGTCTTTGTTATCCACTTGTGTGGTTGGTGATGAATATGCCACGTATAGGTGAGTAGAAGGGATTACAAATTATCCTAGAATTTCCACTTAATTGACATATTTAAAAGTCTCTTCATCAACCAAAATCACATAGACTTTGTTCTCGTGCACATACTTGACACACTGGTGCAAGATCGAAGGCATAAACTTCATGGCCCTTATCCAAGGGTACCCTAAGAGGATGTTGTACTGCATAGATCCTTCCAAGACATGACACATCACAGGGATGGTCTTGTGCCCCACCTTGATGGGTAGGACTATCATTCCCATAGTATTGCATAAAGTATCATTAAAAGATCTCAACATTTAAGCTCTTGGAATGATATTTGACTTGGGGATTTTTAGGTGCTCTATTGTAGTTGTTGTAATTATGTTTATTGATGAACCTATATCGACCAAAACCCTCTTGAAAGGTAAGTCATTGATTGTCACTACAATGTTTAGTGGAGGGTCTGGAAAGGCAGTAGGATCTGTCTTAATCTCATGATCATAGAATTGGATTATAGGTTCCAGGTATTCTTGCACTTGTCCCACAAAGTGAGTGAATGCATTCGCATCTTGTGGTTGGAACTCAATTGTTCTTAAAATCTCCATTAGAGTCTCCCTATACTTTGGTGACTGTTGTATGAGATGATAGATGGATAACTTAGCTGGAGTTGTTTTTAGGTTTTGCTCCAATCTATTTTGAATAGTTACCACAGGTTACATTGGTGGACTTGGAAGGTTGTCTTACCTTTTCCTAGGAGTTATTGGGATGTTCATGGGAGCTGCAGGCGGTTGCGATTGACCATACCGCCTAGTCCTTGTTACTGTTTTAACAATCTCAACCATCCCAATGCATCCATGGGTAGGTATGTTAGCTCAAACATGATTTACTTGGGCCCCTTGCTCTCAAGGGGCCTCATGATTGGGCAATGTGTTTCTATATATGCCCATGTCTCTATTATCGGGAGCTAGTGGGTTGTCAACTTTGAGTTCTTCCACCTCAATCATGTTTTGCACTTGATGCTTAAACTTGATGTAAGCCTCAATGTCATGCCCCGATATCCTGTGATAAGGGTAAAATTGATCTTCCCTATATCCTTTTGGCTTAGGATGGTTGGGATCTATAAGAGGTATATCAAGAAATCTGATCCTCCTGGCCTCGCTCAACTGATTAAAGATTGATTGCATTGATTTTGTCATAGGCGTGAAATAACGAGGTGGCTTGCATTCTCGATTTCTTCTATGATTGTTCTTTTGGTCGTAGTTGGCTAGCGGGGGATGTGCTTGATAGTTTTTTGGTTTTTTTGCACCCCCATCCTTGGGTGTAGCCAATATGACTTGATTTACTGGAGCAGGGTTGGCCTACTTTTGTTTATACTTGTCATTCTTACCATTCTTGTTCCACTCCTTTTTATTTTGGAGATTAATGGTTCCCTCATCTACTTTTATTTCTTCGATGAGCTTGGCCTATGCCAAAACTTCCTCAAATGAAGGATATTTTTGGAGTTGTAGCAAGAGGGAGATGTGTTTAGAGAAAATTTTGGTGAACATGCGAATGATCTCTTCTGTGGGGATGGAGAATGATAATTTTGCCATAATTTTTCTCCATCTATTCCCATAATCCATTACTGGCTCATCATCATACTATTTCAAGTTGGCCAGGTCTGAAAGGTTCACCTTTTTCTTAGCACCAAAGGAGAAATACTTCAAGAATGCATTTACTAGTTGTTCAAAGTTGGTTATGCTATGCTTAGGTAGTTGGTTGAACCATTGAGTGGCAGCACCTAAAAATGTCATTATGAATGTTCTTAGCATGAGAGTGTCATTGTCTTCAAGATGAAAATAGGTGTTGATAAAATTGGTGACATGATCTTGTGCATCCTCTTCACCTTTAAACTTTTCTAGCCTAGGCATCTCAAAGTGCTTAGGATATGGAGGGCTAGGGATTGATGGGCGCAATGGTTGGTTGTGTATTTTGCTCAATGTTGGTGAGTTCCCATCTGCCTCTTGTTTCTCAAAGGTTTTCATCTTTTCTCTTGAAATACCTTTGATACACATATTTCCTCCTCTTGTAAGCCTACTCGCAGTGGCAATGGAGGTAACTCTCTATCCATTTTATTTGTTCCATTTTCCTCCCTCCTACGAGGGGACTCAGGATCATGATCCTGGTTTATTATGTTTGCCCTTCCCCCATTAGTTGGATTTTGTTCATGATTTTGTGGGGTATTTCGTTGTGGGCTATCTTGTCTAGTGCGCCTCTCCTTAGGTGAGTCAACATGTCTTGTTCTTTGGTGGTCACCACCATTTATCTATAAATTTTTAAGAGCTAGCCACTCAACTTGCTCTCTTAAATGTTGCTCATGTTGGCACAAGAGTCTTTCTCTTTGTTTCTCTTGTTTGAGAGCTTCCACTAGCTCTTTCTCCTTACGTAATGCATTTTCTAACCACATAATTCAGTTAGTTTGTGCTATCATAGAAGACTCATGTTTATCTAACTCTATTCTTGTTGTCTTGACTCACAGATTCCTTGAGGAGGTTTCTAATGTATCTGTACTCTTGCTAGCTAATGTGACTTGTTCAGTGTATTGTTGAGTATCCCTATTATTAGACTGCACATATCTACTATGGGGTCACTCTGAGGTGCCTCCAAACTAGGAGGTGTGTTTAGAAGTCACAGTTCATGAGCTTCAAGACATAGAGTTCTCAGTAGCTACAGTTCTTTGAGTTGGTCGAATAGGAAATCGATCCAACCCATCTAGTTATCTTATTTTCCATGGCTAGTCCCATGGGGTGCCATTTACTCCTATGAGGTCATAGTCTATGGGAATATTTCCTTTTGTGTGAAGTGTTTCTTCTATATGATTCCTATGACTAGATGTAGCTCTAGTTTCTTGCCCTTCAATGGGTAAACCTGTTTCATATGTTTCTTGTGAGTCTTGAGGTGTTGCAATTCTTGTTTGCCTTCTTGATGAAGAGGGCTTGGTGGTAACATGTTTTCTCCATGTGGATGGAGATGTAGCATTCTTGTCATCCCTATGTGAAGAATGAGTCTTAGAACCTTCTTTATGTCCATGTGAGGAGAAAGCCCTTGAAGCTTCCTCACATCTTTGAGATGTTTCTATGTGTTTAGAGGAGGCCCTTAGGTCTCATGTATCCTTTATGAGGATGGCTGTGAAGCCTCCTTTTATTTATGTGACTCTATTCCATGATGTGGTTCTTTACTTGGGGTTTCTTGAGGAGATCCCCCAAGGGTTGAATTATCATCCCTCAGGCTCGCTGAGCTAAGTCTCACGGTCTTACGGGTAGGTCGTTCAATGTTACTACGACTCTTCCTATGGGTATGAGTTGCTTCTATCTCTCCCTCGATATCAGACAGAGGGTGCTTACTTCTTGTTTTGACCATGTTATCTTATGAATTGATTTTTTTGAGTTGTAATTTAGGAATAACCACACAATACCAAACAAATGTTTATCTTGGTTACCAATTTGAGTGTGCCCTAAAATGTTTGGTATGTTTTGATGTGTTGTTCTTTCGATTTCTTAATTTTGCTCTTGGATTAAGAATGAGAAGAGTCATCCATAGTGACAATCAAGTACACCCATGCCAAACATGATTTTCTCAAAAGAATCTAGGGTACACCGTTGAAGACCCAATGGAGGTTTCACCTAGCTATTCCAGTCTAAACCAATGATTGTTCCAATAGTGGGAGAAATTTTGAGCACAAGTAAATTAGTATCACTATAAATAAGTTTCTCAATCCATTTATAGGAAGCTCTAGGGGGAAAACCAGTGGAAGGAGATGAATTACAATGTCATTGGACTGAATTGAAGGTTGGCAATGAAATCCAACTCCCTAATGTTTAAATTAAACGTGCGTGTGTGGTGTTCATTTTAAGCTTAAATAACATAAAGTGCATCATATAGCAGCAATGAATCTTTCCTATATTCCTAAGTGCAAAAATATGTTTCAATATTCAGAAAGATGCATGAACTACTATGATTTGTATGAGCGCACTTTATTTCGTGCAGCTATGGCCTCTAGTAGGGTCTCAAAGCAATCAAACAACATACAATGTATAGCATCTTGGATTCTAGGGTAAAATTTTTAGGCATAAGTCATTGTTCCTAGCAACGCCTAGTGAAAATTTTAAAATAAGATCTAAGATATGTGAAATGCTTAATTCTTTCTTCTTTTATTCCTTCAATTTCCAAACATAAATATGTTTTAAGTTCTCTATTTTAGATACACGGAAGTAGAGAAAAATTTGTAAAATATCAGATAAGCTATACCAACCTTTGATCCAGCTCAGCGAGTCAGTGTTTTGACCTCTTCTGCACTCCAATTCTGGTCGTTGTTGACTAGAGTAGTTGGTTCTTGGTCAATGTAGCTTAGAGCGACTAAGCTCTATTGGTTGTTGTAGCTCAGAGTGGCTAGTTTTTGTCCACTATAGCTCAGAGTAGCTAGACCTGCACACAAAATTAAGTTAGTATTCTGGAAAAAAATTAAAAATTAGTGGTGGTCCCACCATGATCCCCATATGTAGCGACCTCGGGAACACACACACGAATCCCATTTTTAACCCTACTTGCAATGTTATTTAAAAACCCAAGATGACACATCAACAATTTGTTGATGATACATTGATACTGACTTTGGCTTTTGTGGTTGAGGCAAGAAGGATTAAAAATATTCTCATAATGTATGAAGAAGCGGCTAGACAAAAAGTAAATTTTGATAAGAGCAAACTTTATTTCATCAATACCCCCATTCCTATGCAAAACAACATAGCAAGGATCATGGAATGTCAGATTGCATCCCTTCCCACCTCCTATTTAGGTCTTCCCATGTTTACAGGGAAACTTGAAGGATCAATGTGGAACATAGTTCTGGAGAGGATCCAAAAAAAGCTAGCAGGTTGGAAAGGACATCTGTTATCTCAAGCAGGAAAAGCATTTTTAACTATGGCTTCGCTTCAATGTATACCCATTTGCTTCTTATCAATCTTTAGAGATCCCAATAAAGTGTATCACAAAATTAAGTAGCTTCAAAAAAAAATTCTCTAGTCAGGGACTGAGGATAAGAAAAGGATCCATTTAGTAGGTTGGAACAAGGTTTGCAAACCTAAAGCTGATGGGGGGTTAGGATTGAGGAGAGTTTCTCATCTCAATACAACTCTATTAGCCAAACAAGCATGGCGATTATTGACTAAGGTTGATAATGAATGGACTGCCATAGTTAGGAGGAAATACCTCCAAGGTGTGAACTTCCTTAATGACAACTTAGCAAGTAGGGGGTATGATTTTTGGAAGGCAATCCTCATGAGCAGGGATATTGTCAAGAAAGGTCTTAGATGGATTCTAGGAAATGGGTAAACAATAGACTTTTGGAAGGATCGGTGGGTGAGAGCTGAGGAGTTATCCCAGATTCCTCGTTTGTCTAGGATTCAAGAGAATATGGAGCAGTATATTGGGAAGAAGGTTGCAAATTATATGTGGCAAGATATAAATATCAACAGGTGGAAACACATCAGAGTACAGGGTTTTGAAGCGGAGTCTGAAGAGCTTTATAACATTTTAACTCAGCAAATTATTCCCTCTGGAGAGGATGAAGATCACATTGTTTGGGCTAAGACTAAAATTCGATGACTTCATAGTTAATTCTATGTATAATTTGCTTCTCAATGTGGAAGGTCAACAATTTCAACCAAGTTTGGTTTGGATCAAAGGCTTAATTCCTAAAATATCCTTTTTTTCATGGCTGGTGATTCAAGGAAAAATACTCACTATGGAAAATATGTTATCCAAAGGTATGGTTATTGTTAACCATTGCTACATGTGCAGGGTAGGATGGGAAACTACCAACACTTGTTTCTAGAGTGTCCGATAGCACATTCCATCCTAGATGAAATTTTCCAAGCCTTTAGTATCTCATGGGTTAAGCCTGCTCTTATATCCGAAGTGTTCCATCAATGGCCTCAACCCTTTGTTAGCCTAAAACTTAAGTACCTATGGAAAATCTATTAGCATCATTTTCTCTGGAAGATTTGGCTAGAAAGGAACCATAGAGCCTTTAAGGATATCATTCACAACCCAAAAATCATCCTCAACAAGATTATTGTCTTTGCGAAAGAAAACCTTAGCACCTTAGTGGATGAGAACCACTCAATTCTTCCCCAAGAAAAACAATTAGCTCGGGCCTTAGGTATTGAGGACAAACCTTCCATTTCCTTACCCAATCCCAAAAATGGGATTTCTTGGGAGCCACCCCCCCAAGGTTGGTTCAAACTAAATTTTTATGGTGTAGCCAAGGAGAACCCGAGAAGAGCTGGAGCTAGAGGAATAATCGGGGATCATCAAGGAAATATAGTCAAGACCTTCGCTGAACCATTGGGAATCAGAATTAATAACGAAGTAGAATATAGAGCCCTTTGGAGAGGGTTGCAAGTAGCCCAAGAAACTCAAGGTAACTTGATGATTGAAGGTGATTCTATGAACATCATCAACCCGTTAACCAATAGCAAAAAACCTCCATGGAGAATTGAAGGAGTCATCCATGAAGTGAGGATCCTTTTTGCGGCAAGACAGAACAAGAGGGCTCATCACATGTATTATGAGGCCAACAGGTCAGCTGATAAATTAGCCAACATAGATGTTGATGCTGATAGTTTGGTGACATGGACACAAGGTGTGCCACATGAAGTGGAAAATATTATTAGTCATGAAAATAAACCTACCCATTAAGAAGAAATATGAATGGGTGCTTTTTTCCCATGGTGCTGGTAATAACTATGGGGTTTCCATCTAAATCATACAAAATTAGAAATGAAGGTAACAGGGTGTAAGCCTTGGAAAATTCTGACAGTGAATAGGTAATGGGCAAGCAACAGGTTTCACAAGTGCAAAGTTCCAAACTTCAATTCCTATCAATGTAAGTAATGTTTACAGTTATGTTTAGTTATGGGTGTGCTTTGTTAGTAAGGTGTTGTAGGGGATTCAATGCAATTTCAGGTAAGAAAGTTTCAAGGATGACTAGGATCTACAATCTTAGCAGAAGGCTGGACATTGTAATAGGTTTTGGGTTAACTTGCAAAACCCGGTAATTAATAAAGACTTTTATTTACCAAAAAAAAAAAACCCAAGATGAAATAGAAGACAAGGAGAAAAAGCATATAAAATGAAATAACAAATATGGATCTATTTATTTATATTGAAGCTCGGTTACATGTCGGTCCCTCTTAGGGATACCCATTTTGATACTATAAATTACAAATAGGTAAAGATTTCCCCTTCTACGAAGAGGTGGTGTGCTTATAAAATATTCTCGGTTCTACAAACAAAAATGTATGAGGGCTTACAGATGCCTCCTTCTCCAGGTTTGTTTCCTAGAGGGATACCTTTTGCTCTTGTATGTTGCAAACTTCATCCGATGTACATGTGGCACTACAAGAAATGAAACAACAACACACGTTAAGGTGTCCAAGATTGCCTCCCCATATGAGATTGTTGGTAATCAAAGAATGTAACGGAAATATGATAAAATTATACCATGAAATCATGTAAATCTATGCTAATGATATGAAAACATAAATAAATAGAATAAAAGAAGCTATGTCTAAAACCTAAGCTAAGCCTGTGGGCCACTATCCAAGACAATGGCCACTAAAGTAAACCTTGCCCTCTTTGCCCCAAAGCTATGGGTCAAATCCTGTATCTAATGTTGAAATAATAGGTGTTATGCTCTTCAATCTGTCATAGCTTTTCCGTACATGTGATCTCAAAGAGAAATCTCCAAGTCTCGAAAGCTCTCCTAAAAATATCTCTCTGATATGATAAAATATGGATTTCCTTGGTGCTCTTAGGCTTGCACCTTTTATAGTGTGAAACCATAGGTCTATTTTCAAGCCCTATAAATGAATTTCTCATGTGTAGTGCAAGTTAGCATGAGAATATTTTATCCATTTTCCATGTTTGAAGACCAGTTAACTAAAATCTAACTACCCACTTGAGTCTTCTATGCGAAATGGTCATTAACATGAGAATATTTTGTCCTTTTTTATGGTTGGAGGTGAGTGAACTTAAGTCTAAATGCAAACTCAAGTCTCCTATGTGAACTTATCATGAAAAGGAATGTAAAGTTACTCCCGCTCACCTGTATTGCATGCAGACTGCCACTTCCACCTGTGATTATGCCTGTTTGTCGGTAAACTACTTCTTATGGATTAGCCACTATCATCTGTAGAAGCTAAGATCTGGCCGCTATCACTTGTAGTAGCTAAGGTCTGGCCACTCTAGGCTTTAGTGACTAAGATCAGGCCACTCTTATCTTGAGAGGTTAAGCTTGGATGGCTTGAAAAGGCCCCAAATGAGTGGTGAGAACCATTATTGATGCTTGTAAATTCCAATATTATATTTTATGATCTTATGAATGTGTCTATGTGAGAAGCTCCCCTAAGCATGACATTATTTAGGTGTCTATATTTACAACTTTCCTTAAAGAATACATCAGATTTTTCACTTGGTCCTACATGGATATGCCTAGACTCTATCCCTCATTAGTAGTTCACAACATTATCCTTGATGGGTATGCCAAGCCCATTAAGAAAAAATTATGATGCATGCATCTCATAATTGCTCTAATGGTAAAATATGAGCTCCAAAAGCTTCTCGATGTGGGATTTATACAACCCATCGATTACTCAAAATGGTTATCCAATATGGTTCTGATACCAATACCCTTCGGTGAAGTTTGCATCTACACTGATTTTAGAGATTTTAACAAAGCTTATCCCAAATACAACTTTCCCCTCCCCAACATCAACTCACTGGTCAACTCCATCGTAGGTCATGAAATGATATCCCTTATGGATGTCTTTTTTATTACAATAAGATCAATATAAATCCTATTGATCAACACAAAATATATTTCACAACCCCCTGGAGGACCTTTTGTGACAAGGTCATACCTTTTGGCCTATAAACATTGGAGCAACCTACCAATGTGCCATGATTTACATCTTCCATGACTACATGTACAATATCATGGAATACTACATTGATGACCTCATAGCCAAATCAAAATAATGCTCATAACATTTTATAGATCTTTGCAAGATAATTGAATGCCTTCTCAAACACAATGTGCACCTTAATCCAAAGAAGTGTATCTTTGGTGTCACTTCTGATAAGATATTGGTGTTCATTGTTTCTCATCAAGGCATTGAAGTCAACCCCAACAAAGTTAAAGCTATCATCAAGATGCCTTTATCCATAAATATTAAGCAACTACACAGTCTATAAGGAAAAATCCAATCCATTCATTTCTTCATCACCCAATTATATTACAAGTGTAAACAATTTAACCACCTCTTACAAAGGGGGTTACCTTCAAATGAGATACCAACTTATAGCAAGCCTTCGAATAAAAAAAACCTGTCTTACATCACCAGTAGTTCTATATCTACCACATCCACATTATCATTCTTCTTATACATTTCTTCTACGGAATTTGTGCTCAACGTGCTATTAGCTCAAAATTATGCACTTGACCATGAGCAAGCCATATATTATATTAGTCATGCCTTGGTCAGCTACGAAACCTGATATGCCTACATGGAAAAGCTATACCTGGTTGTAGTCTTTGCCATACAAAAGCTATGCTACTACATGCTTAACCACACCATATTTTTCATTGCTTTCAATAATCCATTATGCTACATGATGAACAAGAGTTATTATAACTCTCACATTGCTAAATGAATTATCCTTCTTACTGAATTTGATCTTGACTTTATTTCTCAAAAGTCCATCAAGGGATAAGCCATCGTTGATCAACTCATAGAGGCTCCATTAACTGACAACCAACCACTCTTCATTCAAATTCTATATGATTCCATCTTTCATATCACTAAACATGAGGAATATGTAGAACCAGAAATACTAGTTGATCTAACACTCTTCTTCGATGGCTCCCGTTACACTCACATTGGGGGTGCTGGAATCATATTTTTCATACCTTATGGGAAAAATTTCCCATTGTCCTTCAAATTGGATGTTCCTTGTATGAATAACGATACCAAATATGAAGCTCTAATTCTTGGTTTGAAATAGGCACTCTCTATGCACATTAGACACCTTCAAATCATTGGTGATTCTCTTCTTATAATCAATCAATTCAAGGATATTTGGCAATTTTGTTGCCCAATACTCCAACAATACAAATAAACTACTTAGTAAATTCTTTCTCAACTTGAGTGATATGATATCGAGGCTACTCCTCACTTGTCAAATCGTTTCACTGACAAAATGGCTTTCTTGGGGTATTTAATACCATAAAATCTAGTCTCTAACATAACAAATGTGTCAATCCATAATTTAACGCACTTTGCTACCTCATATTCATATCCCATAAATGATAACTGCATCCATGTTATCCACACTAAATCCCATGATCCTTGGTTTTATCATATCAAGGATTACATCAAATTAGGTATTCTCCCTAGCGACCTACCACATGCTCGTCATTGAGCATTCAAATAAAGGGTGATTCACTACACACTACTAGGAGACATCCTATACCACTATAGTCATTATGGCATCCTTTTGCATTACCTCGAGCCATAAAAAGCTCAACGAGTGGTCCAAGAGACTCACAATGGCGCTTGTGATGGCTACTTCAATGGCATGGCCATCACTAAGTGCATTTTACACATTGGTTACTACTAGCCCAAAATGGAACATGATTGTTGTGAGTATTTCAAGCGATGCATCAAATATTAGCAACATTCTAACCTCACACACTTACCCTCACAAGCCCTATAGCCCATCCAATCCTTGTAGCCTTTCTCGCAATGGAGCCTAGATATTATTGGGAAAATATTACCCACTTCCTCTATAAACCATAAGTTTATTATCATTGCCACTGAATATTTTACAAAGTGGGTTGAAGCTATATCATTTTTTCAAACCATAGGGGTCAAAATCATGGTATTCATCATTTATCATATCATTTGTTGCTTTGGAATTCCCTCACAAATCATTTTTTATAATGGTACACTATTCAAAAACAAAAAAATTTATGCCCTATGCACCAAATTCAACATTCATCATAGCTTCTCTACTCTATACTACTCATAGGGTAACAGCTAGGTTGAAGCAACTAATAAAACTATCTATGCTATATTTCGTAAAACTATCACAAAAATCACATTATTATTGGCATAATCAAATGTTGTTGGCCTTGTGGGCCTACTAAACAATTATCCATACTTCCACTTTAGCAACCCCCTTTTCTTTGGTCTATGGCACCAAAGCCATAATGCATTTGGAACTTGAGATACCATCTCTACACATCTCCATGCAAGATTTCATTGATGATGATACTACTCACCAAGCCAGACTATATCAATTAACTCTCTTAAATGAGCATTACATACACGTTATAGAACACACACGTTTATCAAGACCATATTTGTCATGACTACAATGATAAGGTACACTAGTGCAAAATCTAGATTGGTGAATTGGTTCTTAAAGAGAACTAACAAATCACTAGTCAGCCCCACCAGTAGTGAGACAAATTTACCCTAAATTGATTGGTTCCTTGCATTGTAACACATAAATTTGGTTTTGGGACCTATCGATTGGCCAACCTCGAAGGGCTTGTAGAACCTAAACCTATTAACATTATCCACCTGTGCACATTAAATGCCGAGTTATCCTAGTTACACATCCCTAATGGTTGCACATACTATCACCATTATGTTATACATATCACCTCACTCACACATTCACAATCCACATTGCACCTGACACACACTTTACACTTTTTGTTACACAATAGAAGCATCTTTGCTTTATATGTCATGTTTATACTATTAGTGTATTTTTTCTTACAAGTTTACTATCACCAACCATGATACCTTTACAAAGACACATTACTTTAGATCTACAACTCAAGCATACCACTTCTCCATCATGCAAGATTTACCAACACCCCTTTTAGCACCAATCACCTTGAAAAATCATGCCAAGACACCTGGCCTTGTTCATATTCACCAGTCATCCTCCTCACCACATTCAGACCATGATGTATCATGCCAGTCTCATTCATTCCATCATAGAGATTCCTTCTATTCTCTCCACTTCGATGATAGTCAAGTTTCTTTATCCTTCTTTGTAGATATTAAGGAATGATCCCACTCCCTATATCCTCATATTAGAGGCTCTTCTCCTCCCATATTCCTTGATAAGTGAGATTCATATCTCTCGATCACTTCAGCTCACTAACATTCATCGGGCTACTTTCCTCATAATAAGGGAAATTTACCTACTTGCACACACTCCTTAGGATTACTCCATCCCTATCAAATGGGATGTCAACATATGATCAATCCCTTTGTCAGCATATTTCCAAGACCATCCCTTTGTGTTCCCAACCATCTTGTCCATGTTACTCCTTGTAATCATCCCACGTACCACCCATTATTTGGATGCTTCTAGCTCCATTCTATGGTATCCCACTTTAGCCTCCACCACCACCACCTCACCAATATTAATCTCCTCCTCCTCCTTGTCAATTTCCATATTCACACCCATACCCTACCACTACCATTCCACTAGGATCTCATTCTCCTCCAGCCTCGATTCCATATCCTCCTCCTATTGATATCTAACATATTCTCTCCCACCTCGACAACCTTGAGCTACATTTGAGTCATTATAAATTTCATTCACCTACACATAATTTTTATATGATTTATATTCTCTCACCCTCTTCCATGCTTGTCCCTCATTCTCAGATACTACCTCCATCAGAACATAGATCCACAATCACACCACCTATACCTATCCCACATCCCTCATCCTCATCACCGCCCGATACCTACATCTATCCCATGCCTATCCTTTTAGAGACTCTTTCCCACACCTTCAACCAACTATTTCATGTAGGGCTCCTCATTTTACCTGATATTCATCCTATCAACCCACTTCATCCCAATATGAAGAACTACAAGAAGCATCAATACTGCTTCTACCATCACCAATCAGGGTATGACATCAACTAGTGCCACACTTTTGAATAGCTCACCCATAACATGGTAGATGACAATACCCCTCCATAATTTGAGCATACCACTTCTCATCCTCAAGGTTAGATTCCTTCACCTTAGTCTATACCTCTCCCCACACCATTGCGTGCCTCATTCATATCCAAGCTCCACTATTTTTGGTAGCTATTCAACTACACTAACTACTAGAATCCCAATCACATTATCACTCCACCTAATCATTCACGATGTGATATTCAACTCTTCACACCTTCTTAGGTTACCTTCCTATTTATTTCTTCTTCCTCTCTTTATTCTTATTATTCTCTAGAATTTTTGTATGGTCACACTTTGAGTAGCTACATGCCTATGCTAATTCTATCTTCTCCCCTTATTTTCTTCTTCCTCTCTTCTTTGTCCCCTTCAGCCTTCTTTGTTGTCTTTCTTCATTATCATTTTCTTCATCATTTATTTTAGCTTCTTACTTTCCTCGTCATTAGCAATCATGTGCATCTTCCCTCTTAAATTCACCTCTCAAAACTTTTGCACCCTCCACATGCTCGAGAAACCACATCTACTATTCCTTCCTCTCATCATCTTTTCATATATCCATTTATTTCAAAATATTTTCCAACCTCATCTCGCTAAGTTTCACAAATTCCTATTTTAGATATTTTCGTGCATGTTATATCACTTATACTGCATCCATTGCATACATGCATCACTTATATTTTACATCTACATTCATGTTTGTACATTCTACCTATAGAAATGTGCTCATGACGAATTAAAACACACACTTGTTAGCATCAACACTTGGCTATCCACTTCCCTTTTTAGGATTACATATTATATAGTATTTTTCATGATTTTGACCACTCACAATTTAATTCAATCAAACATCAACTCTAGTTGACAAGTTATTACACTTCTCACAATTGTATTTTGTTGGTTTAGTTTCTTTCAAGGACCATTCAAACATGTCATATTTTAAGCAAATTTTAAGTCTAGGGAAGACAACACCTTGTGTAGATATTATCATCTAGTGAATAGTTTCCCTTGCTAATCTTATCATTTGTGAGATCAAAATATGACCTAAGGATAAACAAAGACATAAGCACATAATGGGTATCAAACATGGTACCCGTAAGCAAATCTAATAGGAGGATATGTATTTACACAAATTTTAGAGACCTAAACAAGATAACACCCAAAGATACGTTTTCGTTACCTAACATAGACACTTTCATAGACACAACTACTAGTCATGAGATGTTATCCCTTATGTATGGTTTTTCAGGCTATAATTAGATTTGGGTCAAGGTCGAAAGTCAACATAAGATAACCTTTACCACACCATGGGAAACATTCTACAATAAAGCTATGCCATTCGATCTTAAAAATATTGGTGCAACATATCAATGAGCCATGACATATATTTTCCATGATAACATGCATAATATACTATAGGATTACATAGATGATTTTCTTACCACATATCTATTGCGTGAAGAGCACGTAGAAGTTCTGCAAAGTCTTCAATTGTCTGATAGAACATAATGTCACACTGAATCCCAAGAAATGTGTTTTCGATGTCACAGTAGAAAGAATATTAGAATTTATAGTCTCTAAAATAGGGATCAAAGTAGATCCTACAAAGTTAAAAGCTATTTTAAAAAATCTTCCTCCCACAAACATCAAAGAGCTTCATAGCTTACAAGGTAAAGTAGCATCCAAAAAATTCTTAATAGTGCAATTGTAAGATAAATTTCATCCCATGAATAAACTACTACACAAGGGTGTCGCATTCATTTGGTATGAAGACTATCAAAATTTCTTTAATGATATTAAATAGTACCTGGTATCACCACCAGTGTTAGCTCCACCTAGACCATGTGTACCTTTCTTATTATACATTTTAGCCAAAGACTTGTCCTAGGGACCATGTTGGCCCAAAAGAACAAATAAAATAAAGAACAAGCTATCTATTAAATTAGTCGTACCTTGGTCAGTTATGAGCTAAAGTATGCATACTTTGAAAAGCTCTACTTAGTAGTGGTGTTTCTACCAAAAAGCTTTGCCACTAAATGGTAATCCATACGACGAATGTCATATCAAAATAAAATCCTTTGCAATACATGATGAGTTACATATATCATAATACATAAACTATAAAGTAGATTATACTATTGATAGAATTTGATCTTGAATTCATTAGTCAAAAATCCATAAAATATCAAGATATAGTTTATCAATTAGCAGAGGCACCTCTTCAGGATGATAGACCTATCGTAATATAATTACTTGATGATGTTGTATTCCAATTATTGATATCACCTAAACCTGAAGAACCATAAAATAAATCAAACATGACGTTGTTCTTTGATGGTTCCAAGTGTGATAAAGGAGGTGGTGCAAGGATCATGTTTTTCATGTCGCAAGGAGCTCCTATGCCCTTGTATTTTAAACTAATTTCTCTTGCACCAACAATAACACTGAATATGAGGTTCTAATATTGGGTCTCCAAACAACTATCACCATGAAGATTAAAAAGATTAATATCTTTTGTGACTCCTTAATCATTGTAAACCAAGTAAAAAGTATTTGTCAATGTAGATGTCCCATCTTCAAATATTAAAAAGAGCTTGTGGACACATTACTAGCCTAAATTGAATGGTATGATATCGAGGCAATCCCTTGTACATCTAATAGTTTCATGTATATGATGACATATTTGGGATTCTCAATCCCTCAAAATACTTCCATCGATTTTACAACCATCCATGTTAAAACACTCGTAATCAATGACACAGGCAAAGAGTATCACAGAGCATCCTATGATGTGGCACTTATTGGAAATTTGAGTTATTTTATGTTGTCATTGATGTCACATGGATAAGTGATGTCACACGGATCACATTGAGTTTTGGTGGACAAATGATATTTTGGAAAGCATGGATAAATACAGGATTTTTGTGAAAACCAAGCTAGGCAAAATAAAAGGTTTTATTTAAAACTATGGATGGTAGGTTTGAACTAGATTTTTCTTAAAACCCAAGTTGGCCTTTCGTTTTGTCAAAAAATGTGCCCTGGTGATGGAGATATTTAATTTTTAATATTTAGTTTAAATTTTAATTATTTAAAATTAAAATTTAATTTTAAATCTAAATATGCAAGATTTCTGCCGATGTCATCAAAAATAATAAGGAGGCTATATAAAGGGGATACCTAAGGTTCATAAAATAATACTAGCTCATTGTTAATAATCGTTGGCTAAGCATCCGAATTGAGCTCGTGCAAAAATATTTTAGAAAGTAGTAGGGAATAAACAAAGGTTGGTCGAAGTCCAAAGTCATCGTGGGCAGAATGGCACATTGGCAATTGGATTTTGGCTAAGGTGTGTGGCAGAATAAACGTCAAGGTTTTGAATTCCCTTGACTATGTTCGGAAGGCATTGGAAGAAAAGCGTTCAAAGTGCTTTTGATTTGTGGATAGGGAAGAAAGTTTTTAAGGCACGTTGTGCCTTTCCCTTTAAAACAAGTGGCTAGCTTGTGTGGCAACCTTAGCCATGGCTAAGGTGCTCGCTATGTGGGAAAGTTGGGGGTTCGAATCCCCTTGAGGAGGTAAATACATTTTTGCTCTAATTATTTTTGTTAAGCCCTAAGTTGGAGTTATAAGGTGGTTAGGAATAATTAAAGTTTTTAATTAAACTTTGTTTTTATAAGGGTTGTGATTATTATTTCAAATGTGGATGAGTTGTTGATTTAATTTGATGTTCATGAAATTGAGAATTAAGATTTAGGAGAAATAAGGAGTTATAAATTAATTTCTAAGAGGTTTATTTATTATTATTTTGATAAGGGTTTTTGTTACAAAAGGACTTTGCTGGATGTATTTATTAAGTTGAAGTAAAAATATGTAAATTGAGTTATGCTTTATCTTGTGATTATTATTTGATGTCCACTAACCCTTATTGAGATTGGAAAGAAAAGTTGTGTTTAGTGTGGAAGATTTTGTGGACAACTTCTTGGCATAAAAAAAGGTATGGGCACATTCTCCTATTGATTTTTTATGGTGGTTGATTTCTGAAATATCATTGGAGTGAAAAGGATTGATTGTGGTTTCCTTTTTGAAAGTGGTTTGTTGGATGCTTCAAGGTTTTCTGGTTTGAGAGTTATGTTTAAACCTTGTTTTATAAGCATAGTTATTAAAGCCCATTGGTTATATAAAGAACTTGAAAAGAATATGAGTATCATTATTATGTGAGATTTGTGGTTGAGCATTGTTGGAAATATTTGAGTTGGTTGATACATGCTTGGACTAGGATTTTGTGAGAAAGAGTTACCCCTTGTGGTGATTGGTTGAGTTGACTTGATTGAGCCTAGTCAAGTGATTGTGTGAGGTGATTGTTCAAGTCCCATGAAACAAAATATTCTATAATTATGATTTTAGTTGAGATTGAGCTTAGAACGTATTGAGTCTCTAACAATTCTCTTTATTCTTCTATGAGTTGACTTGAGTTGATTTGAGATTGATTTGAGTTGAGTTGAGTTGAAATCATTGTGGATCATTGTTTTCATCCATTGAAGAGTACATTGTCATTCATTGTTGAGTTCATATTTGAACCTTTCCTTCATAGATTTGTAGATGAGATTTGATTACTACTTGAGCATGATTGATTGAGCCTTTGAGAAGGACTTTGGGATAGATTTTCGGATAGATTTGTGGTAGTTTGTGTATGATTTATTGACCCTTTGAGAAGACTTTGTGGATAGTTTTTGGGATAGATTTGTGGATAATTTTTGATATATTTGTGGACATATTTGGGAAATATTTTGATGAGGTTCTGAGTGAGCCTATTGAGCAAAGTTGAGCAAGTTCTTGGTGAGCTTGCTAGAGCAGTTTTGAGCAAGTTCTTGGTGAGTTTGATAGAGCAGATTTAGACAAGTTCATAGTGAGCTTATTGAGAATTTTTGGACAAGTTCTGTGTGAGATTGTTATGCATATTTGGACAAGTTTTATGTGAGCTTGTTATTGCCTAGCTTTGAGCAGATCAGAGAAATTTGGACAAGTTTTGTTTGAGCTTGTTGGGTAGTTTTGTACAAGTTCTATGTGAGCTTGTTATGCAGATTTGGACAAGTTCTGTGTGAGCTTGTTATTACCTAGCTTTGAGTAGATCAAAAAAATCATTGTATTGGATAAGGATCCTTATTTATATGTGAAATATTATAAGAAGATTATCTTTTGGAGTACCCCACATTGGGGGAACCACATTAAATATTGTGTATGGTGACTTGTGCTCTTTCTTACTATTGCTATATGAGTTATTAATGCACACTACTATATTTTATTATTGTAATTAAGGACATTAATTGATATTGGTTTGGAAATAAAGTAAACAATGATCTTATACTATTCACACCCCCTCTCAGTATAAGCTTGTGTTCTTTAGCACCTGATAGTGGTGAAAGATTAGGTGGAGTAAAACGTCTATCATGATGACATTTGAATAATGTGTGTAGAGCCTCCTGATGATATGAACTACATGTATATGGATCATAGTGGATACACTAAGGCTAGTGATGGATTGAAATAGTGACCACAGTCATTGTCTGGTATCGCCATGGATGAAAATTTATGATGTAAAGTCATTGGCGATGCTGACATGGACATCGAATCAACATTATGAATATGGATGGATGAACCCTAGGTGCATGAAGGATGACATGGACAGTGAAGCCAAACAATTGTATAAATGAATACAATAAATTAGAGGAGATATGTAAATAAGAATTATAATTATTTATTGCCACTTTAGGAGTTCTAAATCCTTCACCACTAAGGAGGGATTAGTCCTTACATATACGCAAATTAATTAAAATATTATGTTAGGATATTACTATTAAAAATAAGCACACTCACACAAAATACTAAAAAAATAACTCAAATACATCAAATAACTCAATAAAATTATGCAAAAAATTAATGTAGAAATGAAACAATATCACAAAGATGAATTCATTACATGGCTTCATATATTTTAAATAAAAACTTCATGCAACCCTACCTAAAGGCTCAAGATTTGGCTTACATACAAAATGCCACTTGAGCTAGAATCTCCTACCTACCATTGGTTACAATCTTGATAAAAACGGTGACATGATATGAATCCACTTGGCTAGGCACCTTACTTGCCACATACATTACAAGGTATTACAAAATAATATTATAATGGGATCCCCCACTTTGGGAGTGGGTCATTACATAAATAAATGAGAATTACTGAAGAACACAAGCTTATACTGAGAGAGGGGGGTGAACAGTATAAGACTACTTTTTAATTTTCTTTTCCAATCAATATTATGCAATGTATAGATAGCAATATCAATAGTAGTAATCAAAAAATGCACAAAACACCTTACATAATAGAGACACCACAATTTACGAGGTTCACCCAATGTGGGCTACTCCACGGAGAAAATATTTCACTAAATTTTTCTCAATCAATATCCTGGGAATTCTTCCCTATTACAATGTTTATGGACCTTTGTCCAAAGGAGATACCAATTACCTAAATCAGTTCGTATATCTATATCCATAGGATAACACCTTCTCCCCTACTCTGGATGGTGATCCTCTAGAAGACTAATGCCTCCAATGCACTGGCTTGTGGATCTCTTGAAGAACACAAGCTTATACTGAGAGGGGAGGTGAATAGTATAAGACCACTTTTTAATTTTCTTTTTAATTCAATATTATGTAGTGTATAGATAGTAGTATCAATAGTAGTAATCAAAGCAATGCACAAAACACCATCCACAAAAGTGACACAACAATTTACGTGGTTCACCCAATGTAGGCTACTCCATGGAGAAAATAATTTGTGAAAACTTTCTCAATCAATCTCTTGGGAATCCTTCCCAATTACAATGTTTATGGACCTCTATCCAAAGGATATTATGATCCCCTGAATCTCAATTTCATGGATATCTTCCATAGGAGAACTCTTTCCCCTTCTGCTCTAGCTAGTGATCTTCTAGAAGACTATGTCTCTCTGTTGCACTAACTGGTGGATCTCTCTCCACTTGAAGACTCCTCACTTAGATATATCTTCAATTTTATTGGCTGTTGGATCTCTATCCATTGAGATTTTATCCTCTAAACTTTGTCACCTCCAAAGCTCTATCAGTAGGTTCACTCAGAACTTCTTCAAATCTTCTCAATAAGATCACTTAGAACCTGCTCAAATCTACTCAATAGGATCACTTAGAACCTACTCAAATATGCTTAATAGGTTCACTCAGAACCTGCTCAAATATGCTCAATAGGTTCACTCAGAACTTGCTCAAATATGCTCAACAAGCTCACTCAGAACTTGTTCAAATCTGCTCAATAAGCTCACTCAGAACTTGTCCAAATCTGCTTAATAAATCCTCTCTAGGACTTTCTAAAATATGCATAGTAAGTTTACACAAAAGCTTACTCAAAATCAGTCCACAAGCCTTCTCAAACACTTGCCTCAAATCAGCTCAACAAAATCTCAACTCAACCTCATAGAAGCATAAAGAGAATTGTTAGAGACTCAATATGTTCTATACTCAAATCCCAATATCAACTCAAATCAATCTCAACTCAGCAATCTCATAGAAGCATAAAAAGAATTTTTAGAGACTCAATATGTTCTATACTCAAATCTCAATCTCAACTCATAAATCTCATAGAAGCATAAAGAGAATCGTTAGAGACTCAATATGTTCTATACTCAAAATCAATTTCTTTCTCAATTCAATTCAAATCAGAATATAGAATATTTTTTTTTATGAAACTTGAACAACCACTTCACACAATCTCTTTACTAAGCTCAAACAACTCTACTCAACAAATCACCACAAGGAACAATTCTTTCTCACAAACCCTAGTCCAAGCATGAATCAACCAACTAAAAATATCTTCAACAATACTCAACAACAACTCTTACCTAACAATGATACTCATGTTCTTTTCAAATCAAATTTAAATTCTTTACACAACAACTCACTCCAACAACAATGCTTATAAAACAAGGTACTAATCATAACTTTCAAACCAGAAAAGCTTGAAGTATTAAACCAACTATTTTCGAATAGGAAACCACAATAAATTCTTTTCACTCCAATGATATTTCATAAATTAACCACTCAAATAAAATCAATGGAGAATGTTACTCATACCTTTTTGATGCCTTATGAGTTGTCCACTAAATCTGCCACACTCAACACTTTTATTCCTAAGGTTATTCCTAAATCACAATTAAAAATTTAAATCCACAACTCAAATAGCCACTATAACCTTATTCCTAAGGTTATTCAATACATCAACTATCAAATCACCTTTACCCCTTATCACTCCACCTTAGGCAATAAATAAATAAATAAAAACCTCAATACCTACCTCGAGGGGAATCGAACCCCCATCCTGTCCAACGTGAACACCCTAGCTATAGCCAAGTTGTCACACGAGCTATGGGCTCATCATGAAGAAAGAAGTACCACTCGCGTATTGTTCTTCTCTTCTTCCACCAAGCAAAAAATAAATGCACCTTGAGCACCTCAACAAAGCCAAAACAACACTTGCAAGAATCAAATTCTTAACCTTCCTGCCACCAATACCTTTGCATAAACCAAGCTGCCACTAGGCCACACTGCCCAACACACTTTAGAAAATGAACGCGGTTCACTTTTAATATTTTTTGCTTCACAAAATGAAAATAACATGAGCTCTTCCTTCACAAAAGCAAATCATTAATCTTAATCGAGCAAGGATGATCTACTTCAAAAATTTTAATGGCATATATATATATATATATATGCCTTCCCTTAGCTTGGAAACATTGACGCTTTTGAACCTTCCTTTATGATGTCGGCGAATATTCTTTTAATTTAATTTTAAATTTTAAATTTAAATTTTAAATAAATTAAAATGTAAACTAAATCTTTAAAATTAAATATATCCATAACCAGGGCACCGTTTTTGATGAAACAAAAATCCAACTTGGGTTTTAAGAAAAACCCATTTCAAATCTGTCATCCATAATTTTAAATAAAACCTTTTATTTTTCTTGCCTTGGTTTTCACAAAAACCCTTCCTTGCACTTTCACAAAACATAGTGCATGCCATCATAGATCCTTGTGACATCAAATAACCTTTTGACATTGATGACAACATTTTATCTTAGGGACTCAAAATGTTCAAAAATCTCCCCCTTTGTCATTGATGGCAACCCATATCCTTTTATTGAAATTTGACCTTCTTTTCTGCTCCCCCTGGGACTTTGCTTCCCCTAGCTCAATGCTCTCTCAAGTATCAAATCTCTCCCCATGTAAAAAAACTCTCCCAAATATACGCAAATCTATCCCCCTTTATCATCAATGGCAAAGGGTCACCTTTGGGGCTCGAGGTTAATAATGAGACTCATAGCTTAGCCCCTCCCCCACCTCCTCATGAGTTGTTTAATTATGGGGTGGGAGTATTTCTACTCCCCAAAAGCACTGCTCTTTACCTTTATATTTCTCTCTTCCTTTATGAGTTTTTTGAATCCTCTTACTGTTTCTTTCCAAGTCATCATCCCTATTTTTTTTATCACTTCTATTCTTATTCCTATTCTCATCCATATTCCTATTCATATTCCTATTCTTGTTCATATTTATGTTCTCATCCAAGTTCCTATTCTTGTTCATATTTATGTTCTTGTTCATGTCTGCTTCCAGAATATTTGTTGTACACCATCTTGTCATGTGTCCATCATTATTGCACTTATAACACTTAATGTTATTATTACTTGGAGGTGCAAATGTCTTAGGATACCTCCTAGTGAAACCATATACTCTTCTACCATGAATCCTGCAATTCATTGCCTTGTGACCAAACCCATTGCATGAGTAGCAATACCCATGGAAAATTTATCCTTTTCCATATTCTTTTCTTTCATGTATCCTACATTTTGAAGCCATATGTCCAAACCTGTGACATAAAAAGCATCTTCCATTGAAGCCTCCTTGTCTTGACCTCATTGGTCTCCTATTCTGATTGTTGTTCCATATGTATCTTAATTGTGCATTGTTCCTCTCTTTTTTGAACTCTTTGTTGTCCAACTCATCCTCTGATGTCCCACTTTCACTTAAACTATCTTATTCTAATGTATCTTCTTCTAAAGTTTCTCCTTCATCAAGACTTGAAGTAGATTATTTTTCCTGTTTCTTTTGAACCTTTCCAAAGCCAAGACGTGTTGAACATGATGTTCACTATTGTCCACAGATGAACTTATCCAAGTTCTTAGAGCCATTTGTGAAACTCTTCATCTTGATCTTGGAGTCCTTTAAGTATTCTTTTAGAGTAGCCACTTCTTGTGCTAACTTCTCACATTCCAAATTATTTGCTTCTAACTTATCCTTGAACTCACTTGCCTTAGCCTTTGACTTCTCTAAATCCTCTATGAGCAATAATATTTCTTCATCACATTCTTCAAACCGACTTTCAATCTTGGAGTGTTGCTTTCTAACATTTTTTACCATGTCAAGGGCATAGATAAGTTCTCTCTTGAGATCATAGCCATTCTCTACTAAATAATCCTCTATTTGTTTACCTTTTTCCATATTATTTCTTTCTTTTGGCTTGTCTTCTATAGGATCATCTTCTTTATCTTCCAAAGCCATTAGAAGATTCTCATCTAGTATTTCAAGTGAATCATCAAAATCATCACTGAAACTATAACCATCCCTAGTGCAATCATCTTCAAAATGTCAAAATTTACCACATCTAAAACACTTGAGAATAACTGGAGTCCTTTTATTAACTGGATATTTCTCTTTAACCATAAATAGAACTTCATATCTATCATTTTTTGAAAAACTAGCATCATTATCAATTGATTACTTACTTGCATTTTCTACATAGTAGCTTCTCTTTTGCCTTTGGAAGAACTTATTTCCTTGTCTATTTTGTCCATACTTGGCTTTCTTCTGGTACTTGTGTCTTTCTAATTCCCTGTACCTATGATCCTATTTTTCATCACTGTTGTACTTTGGCTCTTTTCACTCTGTTGCATAATGTCCATACTTTCCACAATTTAAGCACTTGATAGATCTTAGATCTATGGGTCTTCTGGAACCTCTATCTCTTCTGCCATAATTTGCTTCTTCATCACTGGATGACTCACTAATTGATTCTATCTTATTTCCATTTTTATTTTTTTCTACTTTGAAATTAGCGTCTTTTAGAGGAATATGATCTTTTGTTCTTATCTCAAAAGTAGTAAGCATGCCAAGCAAAGAATTCCTTGTCAAAGAATCACTATCAATTGATGTTTCTATAGCAGAAACCTTTTCACTATACCTTTTTGGAAGAGTCCTCAAGATCTTGTCACAAGCATCAGATTCATCAACCTTCATTCCAAGACCTTTCATCTCATGTACAATTTCATCAACCTTGTTGAGATAGTCATGAATGTTTTCATCATCCCTAATTCTTAGGTTCTCAAATTCTCCTTTGAGATTTCTGATCTTAGCCATTCTGACTCCTTTATCTCCTTCATATATTTCATGCAGAAGTTCCCATATTTATTTTGCTATTTTACATTCCATAACCTTCATAGATTATATTCTACACAAACCTTGTATAATTGCATTCATAGCTCTTGAATTTGCATGCATTAGAAGCTTAACTTATTTATATTTAGGAGGATTGACTGTTGAATCATATCCAAGTTCCACTGCTACCTTACCGGATGTAATGGTTTTGGCAGCATGTAGATTTTACATATATAGGATCCTTAGTAATGATATGTTCATCAACAACCCTGGGTTGATTTTTGTAAGAGGTTTTGGGTCAACCTGTAAAATTCGGTATTAATGCTATAGTATATTATCTACCAAAAAAAAATATCCAAGTTCCACTGCATCCCAAACTTCATTTCCAAGTGCCATAAGGTAAAATATCATCATCATACACCAATACAAGAAGTCACTTCCATAAAATACTGA
Organism: Wollemia nobilis; assembly: GCA_028583015.1. Classification (NCBI taxonomy): domain Eukaryota; kingdom Viridiplantae; phylum Streptophyta; class Pinopsida; order Araucariales; family Araucariaceae; genus Wollemia; species Wollemia nobilis. The sequence goes on from JAQPPZ010002623.1 coordinate 590,785, forward strand.
CCCATATTTTTGATCCATTGTGTTCTTAGACCGCTTTTCCTTCAAGCTGTCAAACTTTTTTGAAGGATCCCACTCTGATACCAATTGAAGAACACAAGATTATACTGAGAGGGGATGGTGAACAATATAAGACCACTTTTTACTTTTCTTTTCAATTCAATATTATGCAGTGTATAGATAGAAGTATCAATAACGTTAATGAAATAAATGTACAAAATACCATCTACAAAAGTGACACAACAATTTATGTGGTTCACCCAATGCGGGCTAATCCATAGAGAAAATATTTTGCTAAAACTTTCTCAATCAATTTCTTGGGAATCCTTCCCAATTACAATGTTTATGAACCTCTGTCCAAAGGATATGTTGATCCCCTAAATCTCAAGTTCATTGATATATTCCATAGGAGAACTCTTTCCCCTTCTGCTCTGGCTAGTGATATTCTAGAAGACTATGTCTCTCTGCTGCACTAACTGGTGGATCTCTCTCCACTTGAAGACTCATCACTCAGATTTATCTTCAATTGTCTTGGTTGTTGGATATATATCCACTAAGACTCTGTCCTCTATACTTTGTCACCTCCAAAGCTCTATAAATAGGTTCACTTAGAACCTCTTCAAATTTGCTCAATAGGCTCACTTAGAACCTGCTCAAATATGTTCAATAAGCTCACTTAGAACCTTCTCAAATCTACTCAATAGGCTCACTCAAAACTTGCTCAAATATTCTCAAAAGGTTCACTCATAACCTGCTCAAATCTGCTCAATAGGTTCACTCAGAACCTGCTCAAATTTGCTCAACAAGATCACTCAAAACTTGTCCAAATCTGCTCAATAATCTCACTAAGAACTTTTCCAAATATTATCAATAAGTCCTCTCTAGGACTTGCTCAAATATGTATAGCAAGCTTTCACAAAATCTTACTCAAAATTAGTCCACAAGCCTTCTCAAAGACTTGCCTCAAATAAGCTCAACAAAATCTCAACTCAATCTCATAGAAGCATAAAGAGAATTGTTAGAGACTCAATATGTTCTATACTAAAATCCTAATCTCAACTCAAATCAATATCAACTCAGCAATCTCATAGAAGCATAAATAGAATTGTCAGAGACTCAATATGTTCTATACTCAAATATCAATCTCAACTCAAATCAATCTCAACTTAGCAATCTCAACTCAACAATCTCATAGAAGTATAAATATAATTATTAGAGACTCAATATGTTCTATACTCAAAATTAATTTCTTTATCAATTCAATTCAAATCAGAATATAGAATAGTTTGTTTTATGGAACTTGAACAACCACTTCACACAATCTCTTGACTAGGCTCAAACAACTCTACTCAACCAATCACCACAAGGAACAAATCTTTCTTACAAACCCTAGTCCAAACATAAATCAACCAAATCAAAATGTCTTCAACAATACTCAAGAAAAACTCTTACATAACAATGACACTCATGTTATTTTCAACTCAAGTTCAAGTTATTTGCACAACTCACTCTAACGAAAATGCTTATAAAACAAGATTTTAATCACAACTTTAAAACTAGAAAAGCTTGAAGCATTAAACCAACTATTTTCGAATAGGAAACCACAATCAATACTTTTCACTCCAATGATATTTCAAAAATAAACCACTCAAATAAAATCAATGGAGAATGTTACTCATACCTTTTTGATGCCTTATGAGTTGTCCACTAAATCTGCCACACTCAACACTTTTCCTTTTTCAATCTCAACAAGGATTAGAGATCTTGAGTAACATTAATAAAATAATTTCCAAATAACACCTTATTACTCCTACTTTATTTTAACATCCACCAAAGTTATTTTTAAATAAAACCCTTACTCAAAAATAACTTTCACTAAAAGAACTTTATCAATAACCCTTATTACTCCTAATAATTTAAAAAATCACAATTAAAAATTTAACTCCACAACTCAAACAGGCACTATAACCTTATTCCTAAGGTTATTCAATACATCAACTATCAAATCACCTTTACCCCTTATCACTCCACCTTAGGCAATAACAAAATAAATAAAAACTTTAATACCTGCCTCAAGGGGAATCGAACCCCCATCCTATTCAACATGAATGCCCTAGCCACAGCAAAGGTGCCACACAAGCTACGGGATCGTCGTGAGGAAAGAAGCTCCACTTGCTTCTTTTTCTTCTGCCAAGCAAAAAATAAATGTGCCTTGAGCACCTCAACAAAGCCAAAACGACACTTGCAGGAATCGAACGATTAACCTTCCTGCCACCAACACCTTTGCACACACCAAGCTGCAACTAGGCCACACTGCTCAACATGCTTTGGAAAATGGATGCGGTTCACTTTCAATATTAGTTGCTTCACAAAAGGAAAATAACACAAGCTCTTCCTTCACAAAAGCAAATCGTTAATCTTAATCGAGCAAGGATGATCTACTTCAAAAAATTTAATGACATATATATATGCCTTCCCTTAGCTTGGAAACGTCGGTGTTTTTGAACCTTCCTTTATGACGTCGATGAATATTCTTTTAATTTAATTTTAAATTTTAAATTTTAATTTTAAATAAATTTAAATTTAAACTAAATATTTAAAATTAAATATCTCCATCACCGGGGCACATTTTTCAATGAAACAAAAATCCAACTTGGGTTTTAAGAAAAACCCATTTCAAATATGTCATCCATGGTTTTAAATAAAATATTTTATTTTTCCTGCCTTGGTTTTCACAAAAACCCTTCCTTGCACTTTCACAAAATATAGTGCATGCCATCATAGATCCTTGTGACATAAAATAACCTTTTAATATCAATGAAAACATTTTAGCTTAGGGACTCAAAATGTCCAACAATATCCCCCATTGTCCTTAATGGCAACCCATATCCTTTTACTGAAATATGACCTTCTTTTCTGCTCCCCTGGGACTTTGCTCACCCTGGCTCAATGCTCTATCCAATATCAAATCTCTCCCCATATCAAAAACTCTCCCAATATACACAAATCTCTCCCCCTTTGTCATCAATGGCAAAGGTTCACCTTTGGGGCTCAGAGCTAATAATGAGCCTCTTAGCTTAGCCCCTCCCCCACCTCCTTATGAGGTGTTTAATTATGGGTGGGAGTATTTCTACTCCCTGAAAGCACTACTCTTTACCTTTATTTTTTCTCTTCCTTTTAGAGTTTTATGAATCCTCTTACTATTTATTTTCAAGTCATCATCCCTATTGCTATCATCACTTTTGTTCTTGTTCCTATTATTATTCTCATCCATATTCTTGTTCTTGTTGTTATTCTTGTTATCAAATCTATTCAACAAATTCACTCATAACTTGCTTAATCTGCTCAACAAGTCCACTCAGAACTTGTTTTATCTTCAACAATTCCACTCAAAACTTGCTCAAATATGCTCAACAAGTCCACATAGAACTTGCTCAAATCTACTCAACAAGTCCACTTAGAACTTGCTCAATATGCTCAACAAGTCCACATAGAACATGCTCAAATTTGCTCAACAAGTCCACATAGAACTTGTCCAAACCTGCTCAAAAATCTCACATAGAACTTAACCAATCTCATAGAAACATAAAGAGAATTATTAGAGACCCAATATGTTTCAACTCAATGCTCAAACACTTTCACAACTCAAATCAGAATATAGGATAATTTGTTTTATGGAACTTGAAAAATAACTTTATACAACCACTTGAATAGGCTCAATCAACTCAACTCAACCAATCACTCAATGAAACCCTACTTTCTCACAAACCCTAGTCCAAGCATATAATCACCAAATCAAAATGTTTCCAAGAATGCTCAACAACAAATCTCACATAACAATGATACTCATGTTCTTTTCAGACTCTAGTTCAATTTATTTTCACAACAACTCACTTCAACAACAATTCTTATAAAAAAATCTTCACATAACAATGACACTCATGTTCTTATGCACAACCCTAACTCAGGTACTTCACACAACCAATGGCTTCAACAACAATTCTTATAAAACAAGAATTTAATAACAATTCTTTATTTTAGAAAACCTGTAAGCATTAACTCAAACACTCTCGAAAAGTAAACCCTAATCAAGTCCTTTTAAATCCAAACTTATTTTGCAGAAAACCAATCAATCAACTCAACTATGGAAGAATGTGCTCATACCTTTTTATTGATGATGAAGGGATCTCATAAATCTGCCACAACCACAACAACTTCTATGCCAATCTCAAAGAGGTTAGATGAGTAAATATTTTATCACAATATAATGTAAAATACTCAATTACACCTTATCACTCCACCTTTCAAAAACAACCATCAACATACATAAAGTATTTATCCAATCACACCTTATAAACTCCCAACTAATAATAAATTCAACATCCACCACAATAACTGAAAACCTCTTTAATGATGATTACAATTGCAAGAAGAACTTTGGAAAAAATCAAATCCTCCTTTAAAACCTTAATAACATAAATCCCTTCTCAACAAAACAATCTTTCAAAAACCTTTTTAACTCCAAACAACACAAGTCAGTTTCCAATAAAAATAATCCTTCACAAACCCTTATAACTCCAAATGCAATTTAATTAACAATGAATATTCACAAACCCTTATAACCCCAAATTACCCTTTAATAAAACCTTAGGAAATATAAATTTTAATCAAAAAATTACCTTTGCCACTAGAGGGATTCGACCCCATGATCTCTAGCTCTGCGAGTGCTCTAGTCACGGGCTTGACCACCACGTGCATTAGATGCACGTTTGAAAACCAATGAACACTTTATGCTCCTTCTTCACCATATGGTGCTCAAATCGAATGCAAAACAAAAATAATTTCTTTGGCACGTCCATGAGAATCGAACGTGGGCTCCTCCTTTCCCAATGCCTTTGCAAATCATGCGCTGCCAATGGACCACCATGTCCTTTGTGGCTTAAACCATATGCTGTCCTCTTTTTGTCTTCTTCCCTGGCATTAATAAGACAAAGCTCTTTGTCTTCTTCCTCAATGTCCACGATGCACGAAATACCTTCAACCTTTTCGCATGGGAATTAATTCGTCGAGGGGTAAATTTCGAATGCCGCTTTGGGCATTAACTTATACACAAAACCACCATTCGAATTTAGACAGCAACACTCCTTAATTTTGATGACATTAGTGCTAGCCAAACCTTTATATAATTTATAAATTATTTAAATTCCAATAGAATTTAAATTTTATAAATTATATTTTGAAACCTTTCACTTTAATACAATTAAAGTCTTACATGGGGTAAATTTAAACTTGCAACTTGTAATCCACTGATCTGATTTAGAATATTCTACCATCATGGGTTTAATTAAACCCTCATAAAATATTATTTTTCCAATTTATTCTTCAACTCTTCACTTTGTTCATTGTGTTAATAATGGTGTGTTGTGGCTGATCCACAACACACCCCAAAATTGGGGACCCACCTTTTTTGCAGGCTTTCAAAGAAAATCTCAGTGACCCAGATGCCAAAATTCAAGAAAAAGGGGCAAAAATGCACAAGTGTGGAAAGTGTCGCGAAATCGCGACATGTCGCTCCTTCGCGGCAGAAAACGAAAAAGTGTCGCGAAATCGCGACATGTTGCTCCGTCGTGGCCGAAAGAGGAGAGAGAAAGGCAAAATGAAAAGGTGTCACGAAATCGCGACATGTCGCACCGTCGCTGGTAGAAAACAAAAAGTATCACAATTTCGCGACATGTTGCGCGGTCGCTGGCGAAAAGTAGAAAAGTGTCGCGATATCGCGACATGTCGCAAAATCGTGGGTCAAACCAGTCAAACAGGGCAAAGCAGAAAAGCGTCGCGAAATCGTGACAAGAAATGGCAAAGGAGCATGAAGAGGAAATATGTCACGAAATCGTGACATGTCGCGTTTTCGCGGCTCCAAACGACGAAGTTGTACGGAACGAAAAAGGCGTAGCGAAATCGTGACATGTCACAAAATCGTGGTCAATGCAGTCAACGGCAGCAGCTAAGCAGCCCGAGGTGGAAAAACGTCGCGATTTCGCGACAGGAAAGCAGCGAAGGTGCATGAAACGAAAAAACGTCACGAAATCATGACGACGATGCGACAAAGGTGCATGAAATGAAAAAACGTCATGAAATCGTGACAGAAACGAGCCGAGGTGTACGAAAGGAAAATATGTCGTGAAATCGTGACATGTCACGTTTTCACGGCCAGAAGCAGCAAAGGAGCCCGAGATAGAAAAGCATCACGATTTCATGACGGAAAGCGGGCCGATGGTACGAAACAGAAAAGTGTCACGATTTCGTGACAGAAAATAGCGAAGCAGCACGAAAGAGAAAATTGTCACGATTTCGCGACAGAAAGCCGCCCAGGTGTACGGAATGAAAAAGCCCTTCTCGATTTTGTGACATGTCACGATTTCGTGACATGTCACGTTTTCGCTGGGCGTGAAGGCAAGAAAGGCTGTCGACAGGGAAACGTCGTGATATCGCGACATGTCGCGATTTCGTGACATGTCACGTTTTCACGGCCAGGAAGGCGGACAAGGCTGCATGCTATTTTTTGGTCATGATTTTCATGGAACCGTTACAGAACGTGCAGAAAAGTGTGGGACACGTGGCGTACAGGCTGCAGAAGCGTTACAGAGAAGATCAAACGTCTTAATGTCGAGCATAAAGCTAAAATACGAGCAGCCACTGGAAGATGAAACGAACCGTCGTGGAAGGAGAATCAATTCAACAGCAAGTTTAAAAGCAGAGGCGCAGATTGGTGCAAGGGGTCGGAAACCGCTGGAGCAGAGTTGCAGTGCTAGAGGCCAGAGGGTCATTCTGGGCCTGCTTTGAGGCTGTTTTCCTTCCTTTTTGCTGGTTTTGAGAAAACCAGAGATGCTGCCATTGTAACTTGACATATTATTAATGCAGAGTGTTCAAAAATTTGCATCTTGTTGGCAAGAAAGAAGGAGTTATTTTCTGCATGCATGTTTTAATGTTTATTCTTTCCCTTTTTCAGATTTCTAGGCTTATAGATGAAGTTTAATGCAAGTTTTCTTGGTTGCTTCATGCGAATGTCTAAATCTGAAAAATAACAGTAAACCCTAGAGACCAGCACTTGACTTATCTGGATTGTGCGGATTTTGCAGGTTCAATAGGTTAGGTTGCATGCATGGAAACCTCACATCTTCGGTTTTGCCGGGACGGGATAGCATCAAGCTGAATGCAATTTTAATTTCTTTTTCTTTGCATTTTATTTTCTTTTTATTGCACTTTATTTTTAGAAACCCCAATTTTAATTTTTCAAGCTTTAAAATAAAATTTAAAAATTAAAAAACTTCAAAACCCAAAAATAATTCCATTCATGTTATGGCATTTCATTAAATTTTATTTTGAAGTTACAGCATGGTCATTTAAGGATCAAATCACATTTACTTTATTAGGGTTCAAGGAACAATCATTAAATTTCACAGGTAAAATAAACCACAGTGCCCCTTGATTACTTGCAACCACTAAGGTGTTCCAGGCATTTTAATTAAATATCTTTATTTGAGATTATTAATACACATATGCAGAATGCTCACATAACGGGAACCTTGGAGAAGTTACATGTTTAATTTCTTTGCAAGCAGAGGATTTAGAACCCAAATCCTATCGGAGAGTGTGTTTTCACAATCGGGTGAAAATACCACTCAACAGATTGGCGCTAGAAGGAGGGCATGTGCGGGTTTATTTTATCGTGATTTTAGATGCTACGGGTTTATAATTGTTTAAGAATTTTAAATTGCTAAATATTTCAAGCATCTTCGGCCTCTAACACCACTCAACGGATTGGTGCTAGGAGGGCCGAACGGGTTTATTTTTAGTGTAATATAAATTTAAATTTTTTTATGCATTAGTCCTCTAACACTCAGCAGATTGTAAAAAGGACGGCCTGAATTGGTTTATTTTATTCTATTTTAAGCAATTCAGGTATGCTGTAATATTTTTCTGATTGTTCATACAGAATTAAGGTGATTTGATTTAATTTTTCAGAATTTTGGTCTCATGCAATTACTTTTCATTTGATTTTAATGAATACATCTCTTAGTTGATGCTAACTTGATTTTTTATTTTATATTGCAGGTTGAATATTCAACAGATTTGGTTCTAAAATTACATTTTAAGGTTCACTAATGGCAACACTTGAGGAGCAAAGGGTATCCCTGAGAGCTGAAATAACATCTCTAAGAGAGAGAATGGTATTAATAATGGAGGATTATTATGAGGGTTTACATGTGATACCCTATCATATTCCTACAATGTTATTGGATTTTTTACGGTGTTTTAATCAAGAGGTGCCACTAGGATACTTGCAAAAACTGCATGTCTACAAGGATACATTATGTAAATTCCAGATTTTCTATGAGGAGGTGGCTTGTAAGTTATTTGCATACATTTTGGATGATAGACCATTCTTTTGGTATAGCCAACTACCCATGGAGGTTAGGACTTCTTGGATACAACTAGAAGCAGCCTATCTTCATCATTTTGGTAATCGAGTTGACTTAGAAATATTGAAAAATCAGTTTACCTCCATATGTAAAGAGCCTAATGAATCCTTGAGTCAATTCAATGGAAGATTTCGTGAGTTGCACTCCCAAATGTGGGAAAATTTTAACACATTAGAAGAGGAAGCCATGGAAGTATACCTAGGAGCCATACACCCCACACTTGCTTCACTCATTGAGGAAAAACTCGAGTGGTTTGTCCCTAGAGAAAATCCATGAGGTCTTAGAAGAGATAGAACGACAAGGTCTTGAAGAAGAAAAGGCACAACATGTTCATATGAGAGATTGTTCTTTTGATGCCAACCTACACCAACCATCAAACATAGCACCCTCCACTCCAATGATATCTAAGGTAAATGATCAAGGGGATGAATTTGAATATCCAAATCTTACAACCACCTTAGATGTAGTCCAAGAGGAGGTGCAAATTGCTAAGACAACATCCACTAGTGAGGATCATGTAGAGATACATGATTATCTAGATGAAGGGGTTCTAAATTCAACAATGTTTGATATATGTGATAAGATGGAACCCACCATGGAATTAAATGAAGTGGTTGAAAGTGAAATGGGGAGAAAACCAATAAATGAATTTGAAGACATGATAGAGTCTCACCACTTGTTCTTGGAAGATACTATTGATGAGATGTGTAAAATTAAGGATCAAGAAATTCTTCACCCTCCAAATTGTGATAAAATTGAATCATGGGTTACTAATTTGGACAATGATAGCCTTATAAATTTGAATTCAAGAAATAACCCACTTTTGGAAATAATTGAACCATCTAAGGAAGGTGAAGATGAATTTGATGAGAAACACATTGATGATTTGGAAGATGTTGAAGAAATAGTTGAACGTCACCACTTGATTTTGGAAGATGATTATTATGATGCTTGGAAGAAGTGGGAAGACTACACTCAATCCAAAGCTACTAATGAAACTTGTGTGCCAATTGATATGCAGGATGACATAATTGCCTACTCAAAGGAAGATATTACAACTCCTGTACGATTTGAGGATGTTTTGGAAGAGAGTTTCAAATCTCATCAAATTTTGGAAGATTATAATGATCCTATTGCCAAGGACAAAGAAGAAAATGAATGGATGAATGAATCAAAAGATCATGTCACAAATACCATGGAGTTTCATATCACAGATTTGGATGACAATTTTCACAATGGTTGGGGGAGATATGATAATGCATTCTTTTCTCACATCTCCATAAATGAAACTCATATTTCACTTGACATGCAGGATGGTGAGCCTTCTACATCATACGAAGATCTCATATTCACAGGATTTGAAAAGGTGACAAAATTAGATCATGTTGAATATAAATTCATTGAAAGTGTGGATGCAAGTTTGCATGATGATTTGGAGGATTCAAATGAAGAGATACCATGGATAGTGAACAAAGAATTGGAACCAAATGACAAAGAGATTGATCAATTGGAAGCAACTCAAATGAAGGATCATCAAGATGAGTCATGGGACATACACTTTGACCAAGAACATTTGAGGGTTGAAAATTTGCATGACCATGTTTTGAATTTGATTGATGTTTATGATGAAATGTCATTAAAGGTAAATGAAAAACAAGGTATAATTTTTAATCACACCTTTAATAACATGGTTTTAATGAATGGAAAAGAAGTTGATGCACTTGAATTGTTAAATCAAATTCATCAACAATTACTAATTGAATCTAGGATAAAAACTTTTAATGATCCTAATTTAGTAAATATCCTAGATGCTTGTAAATTGTTGCACAAATTTGATTGGCCTATAAATTTGGAAAATAATTTGGCTTTAAAATTTGTAGAAATAGGCTCCTACTTACAAAATTGCATATTGGAAGAAGATAGCCTAATTCTAAATCAAAGAGTAAGTTTGGAAATGGAAGTTTTAAAGAATAGACATGATAAAATTGAAAATCATTTATTGTCTAATCATTTTAGTAATTTGATGCTCACCTATGGGAGTATTATTGGAACTAAATCAAATTGGTATGGTGAGCATGGCAAGTGGAAATTTGTTGCATTGTTTGGTCTAGTCTTGTTTGTGTGGGATTCCCACAACATTTGGCATGCATATCACGTTATATTTTTGTTGAAATGTTCTAATCATGTTTGGGATCCAGGAAAGTGATAATCCAAGCTTTGCATCATCTTGTATTATAGTGTACATTTGTATATAGATTTTGGTTTTTGGTTTGAAGATCATTTTTCTTGGGTTTGGTTTTGGTTTGTGTTTTCAAATTTTCATTTTTGGGATTGCAGTTTGGTTTTGGATTGAATAAGTTTTAATTTAAAGTTGTGTGTTTATTTGACATTTTTTGTTTGTTTATATATAAAAAAAAAAATTATGAAAAAGTTGCCTTGAGATGCTAACTTATGTTCTAGATCGGGAGAATATGGAACATTGGAATTGTCTTGTAAAAGCTCCACAAGTAACACAAACAATTTAATAATATCGTTTGAAACTTGTGATGCATGAAGTAGTCAGTTTTATATGGCAACATTTCATCTGCATTTCAAAGGACAATGCATTCATATTACATCTCACTTTGCAAATACATGCCATCTTAGTTGCATATGCATCTCAAATACAAATCATTAAAGTGTGTCAAATCCTCTTAGGGTTATGCTATCACATAAATAAGAAGAAAATCCTAAGGTTGGGAACTGAGTCTTGAAATATCTAGAACCAAGCACGTCTTATACATTAAAAAGGATCTTGAGTAAAATGATCAAAACCTAACTTGGAAGAAAAGGGTTGGGCGAAAGAAGTATTTCATGTCTATCCTATTTATGCAGCATGATCCTTAAAACAGTGGTTTTGACCACTTCCATAGAGCTTAAAGCCTAAAATCAGAGTAGTAAGGATAGGGCTAAATCCTCATCGAACTTAGGTTGAGGATCCAATTCCCCAAAGCTTTGATTTGACCTACATGGAGTAGTAAGGATAGGGCATAAATTCTCATCTCGCTTAGGTTGAGAATCTAATTCCCCAAAGCTCCTATGTCTCATTTCATAATAAATCTTGGATTGGAAGGATCGTACTACTTGTCCTCTGCAAAGGATGGGTAGTCATCCCCAAGGTCTAAGCAATAAAATTAATATTTTCCATTTACATCTAAAGTTTGGATTGGAAGGATCGTACTACATGTCCCTAGCAAGGATGGGTAGTCATCCCTAAGGTCCAAGAAGTAAAAAATAAATTTTTCCCATCTCATATTTATATTGGATTGGAAGGATCGTACTACTTGTCCTCTGCAAAGGATGGGTAGTCATCCCCAAGGTCCAAAGAAATGAAGATAAGTTTTGGATTGTGGGGTTAGATATGCCCATGCATGGCAACATGTCTTGTCTAAAAAACAAGACCACTGATTGTCCAAAGGGTTAGACTAGCATGACCATTTCTTCCATAATTGGTTAAATTATTTTGCTCAAAGTGAGGTAATGAATTCTAAATCAGAATAGTAAGGATAGGGTTAAACTCCCATCTCGATTAGGTTGGGAGTCTGATTCCCCAAAGTTCTGATTTCACATCCACTTGCACATGGGTTCAAGATAGTAGGGACTCATAACCAACTTTGGGATATAATAAGCAATTCATTATACATATAGTTGATCCTAAGAGGGTTTGATAATCTTGAATGTTTGTGTATGATACTAGAAGAAAGACTATGCATCTTATAAAAGCAAAATCTCTTAGCATATTTATTAGGTTACACAAATCATTCACAATCTCACATATGCATCCATGTAAAACTGACAACGGAATGTTGATCAATTTCAAACGATAGGGAATGAAATTCATTGCACACACCGAGCTAATACTTGATGATTCTGATGATTCATATACTTCTGATCTTTGGGCATTTGTTTATATTTGTTTATGTGCTAACACATGTTTTCGTGTTTGTATACTTCCAGGTAGGGTTCTCACTAAAATGCTCAAGAGCATTTGACAGCAGAGTCGCCATTTGTTGTGGCTGATCCACAACACACCCCAAAATTGGGGACCCACCTTTTTGCATGCTTTCAAAGAAAATCTCAGTGACCCAGATGCTAAAAATCAAGAAAAAGGGGCAAAATTGCACAAGGATGAAAAGTGTCGCGAAATCGCGACATGTCGCAAAATCGCGACATGTCGCACACGGCCAAAAATAGAAAAGTGTCACGAAATCATGACATGTTGCTCCATCACGGCCGAAAGAGGAGAGAGAAAGGCAAAATGAAAAGGTGTCACGAAATCGTGACATGTCGCAAATCATCGTCGCGGAACAAAAAGGAGAGAGAGAGAAGTAGAAAAGTGTCTAGCGAATATCGTGACATGTCGCAAAATCGTGGGTCAAACCAATCAAACAGGGCAAGAAAGCGTAAGAGGGACAAGTCCAAACGAAGCAAAGAAAAAGGCATAGCGAAATCGTGACATGTCGCAAAATACGTCAACAAAAGAAGAGTGGAAAAACGTGATTTCACGACAGCGAAGGTGCATGAAACAAAAAACATCACGAAATTCACGACAAGCGAAAGGCATGAAACAAAAATGTCGCGAAATCACGACAGAGGAGGTACGAAAGCAAAATATGTCACGAAATCGCGACATGTCACGTTTTTGTAGCCAGAAGCAGCAAAGGAGCCCGAGATAGAAAAGCGTCACGATTTCACGATGGAAAGCGGGCCGATGGTACGGAACAAAAAAGTGTCACGATTTCGCGACAGAAAATAGCGAAGCAGCACGAAAGAGAAAATTGTCACGATTTCGCGACAGAAAGCCGCCCAGGTGTACGAAATGAAAAAGCGTCACGATTTCGTGACATGTCGTTTCACATGTCTTTGGCATGAAGGCAAGAAAGGCTGTCGACAGGGAAACGTCGCGATATCGCGACATGTCACGATTTCGTGACATGTCGCATTTTCACGGCCAGGAAGGCGGACAAGGCTGCATGCTATTTTTTGGTCACGATTTTCATGGAACCGTTACAGAACATGTAGAAAAGTGTGGGACACGTGGCGTACAGGCTGTAGAAGCGTTACAGAGAAGATCAAACGTCTTAATGTCGAGCATAAAGCTAAAATACGAGCAGCCACTGGAAGATGAAACGAACCATCGTGGAAGGAGAATCAATTCAACAGCAAGTTTAAAAGCAGAGGCGCAGATTGGTGCAAGGGGTCGAAAACCGCTGGAGCAGAGTTGCAGTGTTAGAGGCCAGAGGGTCATTCTGGGCCTGCTTTGAGGCTGTTTTCTTCCTTTTTGCTGGTTTTGAGAAAACCAGAGATGCTGCCATTGTAACTTGATATATTATTAATGCAGAGTGTTCAAAAATTTGCATCTTGTTGGCAAGAAAGAAGGAGTTATTTTCTGCATGCATGTTTTAATGTTTATTCTTTCCCTTTTTCAGATTTCTAGGCTTATAGATGAAGTTTAATGCAAGTTTTCTTGGTTGCTTCATGCGAATGTCTAAATATGAAAAATAACAGTAAACCTCAGAGACCAGCACTTGACTTATCTGGATTGTGCGGATTTTGCAGGTTCAATAGGTTAGGTTGCATGCATGGAAACCTCACATCTTCGGTTTTGCCAGGACGGGATAGCATCAAGCTGAATGCAATTTTAATTTCTTTTTCTTTGCATTTTATTTTCTTTTTACTGCACTTTATTTTTAGAAACCCCAATTTTAATTTTTCAAGCTTTAAAATAAAATTTAAAAATTAAAAAACTTCAAAACCCAAAAATAATTCCATTCATGTTATGGCATTTCATTAAATTTTATTTTGAAGTTACAGCATGGTCATTTAAGGATCAAATCACATTTACTTTATTAGGGTTCAAGGAACAATCATTAAATTTCACAGTAAAATAAACCACAGTGCCCCTTGTTTTTAGTTACTTGCAACCACTAAGGTGTTCCAAGCATTTTAATTAAATATCTTTATTTGAGATTATTAATACACATATGCAGAATGCTCACATAACAGGAACCTTGGAGAAGTTACATGTTTAATTTCTTTGCAAGCAGAGGATTTAGAACCCAAATCCTATCGGAGAGTGTGTTTTCACAATCGGGTGAAAATACCACTCAACATGGTGTAATCCATGGTGTTTATGATGGCTCCATTTATTCACTTTGGCATCAATGATGACTTTTTCACCTTGACATCAATGACAAGTAATTGAGCTCAAAATGTCCAACAATATCCCCCTTTGTCATTGATGGTAACCCAAATTATTTTAACTGAAAACTTGACCTTTCCTTTGTTTTTCTCCCCCTGGGACACTGCTCCCCCTGGCTCAATGCTCTCTCAAATATCAAATCTCTCCCTCTTAATCAAATCTAAATCTCTCCCCCTTACTCAAATCTCTCCCACTTTGATATCAATGGCAAAGGGTCACCTTTGGGGCTTGGGACTAAGAATGAGCCTCTTAGCTTAGCCTCTCCCCCACAATCAGTTGAGGTGGTTAATTTCGGGGTGGGAGTATTTCTACTCCGAAAGCAGTATTATTTACCTTTATCATATTTTCTTCTTATCTGAATTTTATGATTCCTCTGACTATTTCTATCCATGTCCATGTTCATATCCATGTCATAATTCCTGTTCCTGTTCCTGTTCCTTTTCATATCCATGTTCCTATTCTTGATCTTGTTCGTGTCCATGTTCCTATCCCTGTTCTTGTTCATATTTATATTTTTGTTCCTATTCCTATTCTTGTTCATACCTATTTTTGGAATGTATGCTCTACACCAATTTTTTGTGTGACCATCATTTTTTCACTTATAACACTTAATATTATTATTCCTTGGAGTTGCAAATATCTTATAATTTCTCCTAGTGAAGCCATATCATATTCTTTCATGAACCCTGCAATTCATTGCCTTGTGATCAAACTGATTACATGAGTAGCAATACCCATGGAAAAGTTATTTTTTACCATATTCCTATCTTACATGTGTCCCACATTGTGAAGCCACGTACCCAAACCTGTGACATGAAAATCATCTTCCATTGAAGTTTCCTTGTATTGACCTCATTGGTCTTCTTTGTGCATTATTCCTATTTTTGTTGAACTCTCTATTGTCCAACTCATCCTTAGATGTCTCACTTTCTTTTACACTATCTTCTTCTAAAGTATCTTATCTGAAGTTTCTTCTCCTCCAAAACTTCATGTTGACTCTCCTTCCCATTCCTTTTGATTCTGTTCAAATCTAAAACCTATTTTTCTTGATGTAGTCTTTTGTGTCTTGATGAACTTATCCAAGTTCTTTGAGTTGTTTTTAAACCCTTTCATATTGATCTTGGATTCCTCTAAATCTTCTTTTAGTAGTGCCACTTGTGCTAACTTCTCACATGACAATATCTTTGCTTCTAACATATATTTGAACCTCTTTGCCTTAGCCTTTGATTTTTCTAAATCCTCTATAAGCAATCTTCTCTCTTCATCATATTCTTGAAACTAAATTTCAATTTTAGAGTGTTGCTTTCTTACCTTCTTTACCGTGTCAAGGTCATAAATAAGTTCTCCCTTGAGATCATAACCATCATTTTTTGAATATTCCTTTGTTTGTTTACCTTTGTCCACATCTTTATTTTCTTTTGGCTTGTCTTCCATAGGGTCACTTCTTATTCTAAAGACATTAGAATATTTTGATCTGGTCCTTCAAGTGCATTCTCATATTCATCATCACTGAAACTATAACCATCCCTTGTACAATCATATTAAAGATGTCCGAAGTTACCACATCTAAAACACTTGAGAATTACTGGAATCCTTTTCTTAACTTGCTCTTTTTCTTCAATCATAAATAGGACTTTATCTCTATCATTGTCTAAAAAACTAGCATCACTATCACTTGAGTACTTACTTGCATTATCTACATAGTAGCTCCTCTTATGTCTTGTAAATAATTTTTTTCCTTGTCTACTTTGTCCATCCTTGCTTTTCTTCTGGTTCCTGTATCTTTCTGATTCCTTATTCCTATGATCCTATTTTTCTTCACTATTGTTGTTCATGGGTTCTTGACAATCTATTTTAAAATATCCATATTTTCCACAATTGAAACACTTAACAAATATTAGATCTCTAGATCTTCTAGAATCTTGATATCTTTTACCATAATTAGCTTCTTCATCACTGGATGACTCACTTTTTGATTCTGACTTCTTACCCTTTGTTTTATTGATTGCTTTGAATGTTGCATACTTCTAGAGAATATGATCTTTTGTTCTTATCTCAAATACCGTGAGCATACCAAGCAACTTATCTCTTGTCAAGGTATCACCATCCATTGATACTTCTATAGTATAAACCTATTCATTGAATCTTTTTGGAAGAGTTCTTAAGACTTTATCACAAACATCTGATTCATCAATCTTCATTCCAAGTCCTTGCATATATAATTAACAACCTCATCAATTCAAATTAGATAAGAACTAATATTTTCCTATTTGTTAATTCGTAATGCTTCAAGTTGTCCTTTGATATTTTGCATTTTTGCTTTCTTAACACTTTTATCTCCTTCATATATATTTTGCAATTTAGCCCACATCTCTTTTATAGTTTTACAATTCATAACTTTTATAGACTTTGTTCTACACAAACCTCTCACAAGTGCATTCATTGCTTTTTGAATTATAGTGTTGTAAAACCTTACCTTCCTTATCTCTAGGAGTATTGATTAAGGGATCGTATCCAAATTCCATTGATTTCCAAATTTCATTTCCAAGTACCATCAGGTAGATCATCATCATACTCCAATACATATAGTCACTTCCATCAAATACTGTTGCTAAATTATTTGAGGACACCTCCTTAGGATCCATTGTGTTCTTATTAGCTTTTCCTTCAAGCTATTAAACTCTTTCGAAGTAACCCACTCTAATATCAATTGAAGAACATGAGCTTATACTAAGAGGGGGGGTGAACAGTATAAGACCACTTTTTACATTTCTTTCCCAATCAATATTATGAAATGTATAGATAGAAATATTAATAGCAATAATAAAGCAATGCACAAAACACCATACACAATAGAGACACCACAATTTACGTGGTTCACCCAATGTGGGATACTCCATGGAGAAAATATTTCATTAAAATTTTCTCAATTAATCTCTTGGGAATACTTCCCTATTACAATATTTATGGACCTTTGTCCAAAGGAGATACTAATCCCCTAAATCAAGTTTATGGATCTCTATCCATAGGAGAACTCCTTCTCCTCTACTCTGGTTGGTGATCCTCTAGAATACTATTGCCTCCACTACACTGGCTTGTGTATCTCTCCATTGAAGACTCTTATACCTACTTAGAAGACCTATCCTCACTGCCTTGGTTGATGGATCTCTATCCACTGGAGACTATTTTCCTATTTGGTCTGTCACCTCTAATGCTTTGTCTTAAATATGCACTAAACATAGTCCTTCGGTCTAGCACAAATTTTCTCAATCTCTATATTTGGTCTGGCATAAAATTATCCTCAAATCTGCACCAAAATTTGCTCCACGAGTCCACTCAGAACTTACTCAATTTTACTCCACAAGTCCACTGAAAACTTGCTTAAATATATTCAACAAGTTCACTCAGAACTTGCTTAATATACTCAACAAGTCCACTCAAAAATTTCTCAATCTGCTTCAACAAGTCCACTCAGAACTTGCTCAATTCTACTCAACAAGTCCACTCAGAACTTGCTCAAATCTACTCAATAATTCCACTCAAAACTTTCTCAAATCTTCTCAAAATGTCCACACAGAACTTTCTCAAATCTACTCAACAAGTCCACATAGAATTTGCTCAATATTCTCAACAAGTCCACACAAAACTTGCTCAAATATGCTCAACAAATCCACACAGACCTTGTCCAAACTTGCTCAACAAGCTCACACAAAAATTAACCAATATCATAGATTCATAAAGAGAATTGTTAGAGACCCAATATGTTTCAACTCAATGCTCAAACACTTTCTCAACTCAAATTATAATATAGGATAGTTTGTTTTATGGAACTTGAAAAATCACTTCATACAACCACTTGATTAGGCTCAATAAATTCTACTCAACCAATCACTCAATGAAACACTCCTTTCTCAAAAACCCTAGTCTAAGCATATAACCACCAACTCAAAATGTTTTCAACAATGCTCAACAACAAATCTCACATAACAATGATACTCATGTTCTTTTCAAACTCTAGTTCAAGTTCTTTGCACAACAAATCACTTCAACAACAATGCTTATAAAACAATCTTCACATAACAATGATACTCATGTTCTTTTGCACAACCCTAACTTAGGTTCTTCACACAACCAATGGCTTCAACAACAATTATTATAAAACAAGGTTTTAATAAAAACTATTTATTCTAGAAAACCTTGAAGCATTAACTCAAACACTCTAAAAAAATAAACCCTAATCAATTCCTTTTCACTCCAAACTTATTTTTCAGAAAAATAATCAATCAACTCAACTATGGAAGAATTTTCTCATACCTTTTTCTTGATGATGAAGGTATCTCATAAATATGCCACAACCACAAAAACTTCTATGCCAATCTTAAAGAGGTTAGATGAGTAAATATTTTACCACAATATAATGTAAAATACTCAATTACACCTTATCACTCCACCTTTCAAAAACAACCATTAACATACATAAATTATTTATCCAATCACACCTTATAAAATCCCAACTAATAATAAATTCAATATCCAAAACAATAACTCAAAACCTCTTTAATCAATTTTAATTGCAAGAAGAACTTTGGAAAAAATAAAATCCTCATTCTTTAAAACCTTAATAACATAAATCCCTTCTCAACAAAACAATATTTCAAAAACCTTTTTAACTCCAAATAGCACATGTCAATTTCCAATAAAAATAATCCTTCACAAACCCTTATAACTCAATATGCAATTTAATTAACAATAAATCTTCACAAACCCTTATAACTCCAAATGACCCTTTAATAAAGCCTTAGACAATATAAATTTTAATGAAAAATTACGTTTGTCACTAGTGGAATTCGACCACATGATCTCTGCCTCTACAAGCGCTCTAACTGTGAGCTTGACCACTACATGCGCTAGACACACATTTGAAAACCAACGAGAACTTTGTGCTCCTTCTTCACCACCAGAAGCTCAAATCGAATGTAAAATAAAAAGTCTTTCTTTGGCACATCCATGAGAATCGAACGTGGGCTCCTCCTTTCCCAATGCCTTCACAAAGCATGCACTACCAATGGACCATCGTGTCCTATGTGGCTCAAACCATACATTGTCCTCTTTTACTTCCTTATTTCTCCTAAGTCTAACCTTAGCCTAAGTCAAAAATCAAACATTAAATTAAAAAAATGTTACCACTTTGGCTTTGCATGAAGTGCTTCTCTCCTTAAGCTCTTCCACCTTGGTTCCCAATGATGTGGAGCCACATGCTCCCTTGGAGTCTTCACTCCCTTGCACCCTTTGACTTCCATAAGCCACGTCTTGGCTTCTTCTCTCACACTACCCTAAGTATTCACACAACCTGTTGTTTCATGAGGAGAAATCTTGTAAAGCTTGAAGATTAATTATTTTGGTAGATGACATGATGCATAACCTTTGATAAGGCTATGGTATTATTATACCATATGCCTTCATTCATTCACGTAGGTTTTGAAATGTGAATACATCGATGGATGGGGGTAAACCTTACCCGTAATAAACTTGGCACACGAGCTTTGAAATCATGCGCCCAAACTTTATAACATATGCCTAATTTTTATTAAGGCACCCAACCTTTGGCTTTAATTTAATTTATTAAATATAATAAATTTAAATTATTTTTAAGAATTTAATTATTATAATTTAATAATTAAATAGCTTTGGTATTTTAAACCCAACTTTAGTCCTCCTTGGTTTTTGAAAAAATCGTGTAAATTGCCCATATGGTTTTAATGAAAACCAGTTAACTTGACATCATTGGTTTTAACAAAAACCATTAAAATTACCATCATTGGTTTTAATAAAAACCATTAATATTGCCACCATTGGTTTTAATAAAAACCATTAAAATTGCCACCATAGGTTTTAATAAAAACCTTTCAAATCTTCCATTCATAATGTTGCAAGGTGTGTTATGATATCTTTTCACTTGCATCTTTCAATCTTTCAGCATCAGTGGCGATTCATTTCTTGGCATCAATGACAAATTCATGTTTTGACATAAATGAACAATACCATCTTTCTATATTGACATCAATGACAACTCTTATGGACTCCAAATGTCAAAAAATCTCCCCCTTTGTCATTGATGAGAACCCAACTTATTTTCACTAAAACCTTGATCTTTCCTTTTTTTTGCTCCCCCTAGCTCAATGGTCTCTCCTCTTTTCTCAAATACCAAATATTTCCCCCTTACTCAAATGTCTCCCTTTGCCATCAATGGCAAAGGGTCACCTTTGGGTCTCAAGGCTAATAATGAGCCTCTTAGCTTAGCTCCTCCCCCACCTCCTGATGAGTGTCATTGAATCTCATCATTTAATCTCAATGATTTATCAATCCGGGGTGGTGTCCAAGGCTGTTTACGATAGAAGGCTAAGGTAGAGTACAATCCAGGCATTCAGATTTCAAGCATTTATTGGTGAAGCAGATTTGGTTTAGCCTTTTGGTGTCACACTAAACCTAGTCTGAAGAATGGAAACTGAAATAAATTATAGGAATTGAAAACTAAATCTAAATTGCAGAATTTAACAATTAACTACAATTGCATGAATTGAAATTGCAGAATTGAAATCTAATCTACTTTTGCAGAATTGAAATGACAAAATTAAAATTGTGAAATTGAAATCTAATCTACTTTTGCAAAATTGAAATCTAATTTACTTTTGCAGAATTGAAATCTAATCTACTTTTGTAGAATTGAAACTTATTCTAAAACACATGTCAATGCCCTACTACAAAAGGTCGTCAAGCTTCTACTACAAGAATTGACAGCAAAACGAAATATGCTGGAAATGAAAATTTGCTAAAATAGAAAGCAGGGAAAACATAAAGGAAAATGTTTAATATAATTTGTTAGCTGACATACACACAAATGTTGTACACAAACATAATAGGAAACATAAATCACACAACACAAAATAAAAACAAAAAAATGAAATCTGGCAAGCAATCTATTAATTCTGCTACAACAAAATTATAGATTAAAACCTGCCATAAAATCCCTCCTTCTAGATATAAAATTTGGCCCATACTTCCTGATCTAGAAGGAGGTGAAAAACACTCCTTAACTAATTAAAATTCAAAACATAAAATGATAAAATACTGCACTTTTATTGATGACAAAACATGCTGAAAATCATTACGGGAAAATCACTGTACAGTCCTAATTGCTGCTATTGAAAAATATCCTCTATTCTAATTCCTAACTGGCTCAACCAAGGAGGGATCTATGTTATTTATATAAATATTTACAATATATCCCATGCTCAAATCAGCCTATGTGTTATTTTACAGTCATTTGCCAATAATTTTGGATCTGAAATAAATGCAAATCTAGACATTTTGTGTTGCAGCAGTAGTCATTGGTCCTTAGAAAGCATCTTCAGTGGTGGGAGTACGTGGGAGGAGTTCAAAAATATCTCACACATATTTCTCAACTTCATAATATTCCATTTCTATCTTTGCAAACAACTTCTTATTATGCTGTAGTTATTTCTGTGTCAATCCTAGAAGAGGATCAAAATTGATCTTTTCCATAAATGGTGGCTTTGGACAGCAATGACAGAAAATCCAGGTGGAAGATATTTTCCTTTACCTTTTCCAACCTTTATTTCCATTTTTCCAACTTCATAAATCGGTCAATAAGTCAAAAAGCACATTCTGTTTTCATTCCGAAGATAAGTGGCTTCATTTCGAAGACAATACAATTCTCATTCCAAAGATCGTTCATTTCGAAGATACTACAATTCTCATTCTGAAGATACTACAATTCTTATTTTGAAGATACTACAATTTTCATTCTGAAGATCCGCTCATTTCGAAGATAATGCATTTCTCATTCTGAAGATCCGCTCATTTTGAAGACACTATGTTTTCTCATTCCAAAGATATCTGTTCATTTCAAAGATACTTCGGAATGAAAAAATGTGTGCTTTTCAAGTGATTTCTTCTACATATCTCAGGTGGGTTATCTCCTAGGATCATATTCCAATGGTCTTCATCTCTTTCCATATGTGAATGCCATGCCTTGTTGTTTATTTGTAGCTTGCTGGAATTTACATGGTAAATTACTGCATTTTCCAGTTCTGCTGCACAGTTGTAAAATATTGGCATTTCTTGCAAATTCAAACAAATTATAACATGGAAAAATTATTCAAATATCAATATGAAGGATTACATCAAGTTGCTACTAAATTTATACACTTCATTCACCAAGTAACCATGCTGAAATAGTGCAACAATGCTGCATAATTGTCCCTGCTCTGTTATACCTGTTGCTGCCTATTTAGATCATGTGGAAATGCTTCTAAATAGGTCAGATGTCTTCTATAGTCCTTCTAAACTCATTCCATCCATATCCTCATGCTTTGCTTGACAACTTCAAGGTGTTCCTATAAAGTGACAACTTGCTGATTTTTATATGGCTAATTTTTCTCAGATTTTCAGATTTATTATAGTCCTAAACTTTTGACTTAAATGTGGATTTGAAACAAGTTGAAGGGCAGGAAAACATTCAAAAATCATTGAGAAGTAAATTGATATCATCATACCACATTTGGTTAATTGAAATGCATGTTATTACTTGCTACTTAATCACGTAAAATCAATCATAAAATGCTGAAAATAGTCAAAAATAGAGATATAGTATTCCTAACATAAAATCAAGCAAACACTTAACAAATAGTATATTCTAGTCAACTATTTGGCAATTAACTTATCATATGGTAGTCAAACATTGTGCAATAATGATTCAAACATTATGCAATAATGAGGCATTCTTGGGCCTCATCACCTCCTATTGAGGTGGTTAATTTTGGTTTGGGAGTCTCACTCCCAATGTTTCTCAAAGATACTCCAAAGTTTCCTTTGAAAGTGTCTTAGTGAAAATATCTGCTATATATTCATTTGTAGTAACATATTCTAACGTGACCTATTTATCTGTCACCTTTTCTCTTATAAAATGATACTTAATCGAAATGTGCTTTGTCCTGGAGTGCATTACTGGATTTTTTGAGATACTTATAGCACTTGTATTGTCACATAGTATGGGAATAGGATAGTCATGCTTTATATTGAATTCTTCTAGAGTTCTTTTCATTTATAAAATCTGTGTACAATTGGTTATTGTTGTAATGTATTCTGCTTCTACTGTAGGTAAGGATACTGAAACATACTTCATACTTAGCCAAGATACTAAATAGTCTCAAAGAAAGAATGCCCCCCCACTTGTGCTTTTTATGTCATCAATGTTGTCGGCCCTATATGCATCTGTATATGATGTCAATGTGAAACTGTCACTTTTGGGATACCAAAGCCCAAAATCCATAGTCCATTTTAGATACCTGAAAATTATTTTTACTATTGCCACACTTGTTTCCTTAGGAGCTGCCTGAAACTTTGCCACTAATCCCACTAACTATACTATGTATGGTCTTGTAGTTGTAACATACAATAAGCTACCAATCATAGATCTATATAATCTTTGATCTACCTCTAGATATTCATCATCCTTACTCAACTTGCATCCTGTGACCATGGGGATACTTATCTGTTTACAATATTCTAACCTGAATCTATTTAACATTTATTTGATATACTTGGATTGTGAGAGAAACACCCCTCTTTTTGATTGTGAAATCTAAAGTCCAAGAAAGAAAGACAATTCACAAAGCATAGATATCTCAAATTCATTTTGTATATTCTTAACAAATTATTTACACATCTTATCATTTTTTCCCCTAGATGTCATCAATATAAACAACCACTATTAGTAGATTAATCCCTTCATTTTTAACATATAAATTACTATCTGCTATTCCTTTTCTGAATTCCTATTCCTTAATATACTTATCTAATCTTGAGTACCATGCTCTTAGAGCCTGCTTTAGACCATACAGTGCATTTTTCAATCTACATACATGATCTGGTTTATCTGCTAATATGAATCCCTCTGGTTGTTCAATATAATCATCTTCCTCTAAAATACCATTTAGAAATCCTAACTTGACATCCATATGATATGCCTTCAAAATTTTGAAACTTAAAAAGGCTAAAAACATCCTTATAGATTCAAGTCATGCAACTAGAGAAAATATCTCATCAAATTCAATTCCTTCTACCTGTGCATAACCTTTGCATACTAACCTTACTTTATTTTTGACCACCTATCCATCTTCATTTAACTTATTTCTAAATACCCATTTTGTGCTGATCACATTTTTGTCCTTTGGTCGTGGAACAAGTTCTTAAATTTTGCTTTTCTCTATCTGATCTAATTCCTCATCCATTGCCTTAATCCAAAATTTATCCTCACTTGCTTGAGTGAAGTCTTTTGGCTCAATCTTAGATAGCAAAGAAAAAATTGCTTGTTGAGATGGTTTTATTATTCTTCTCCTTGTATGTCTTTCATCTGGATTCTCGATGATTTGATCTTTTGGATGATGCTTCGGTACATACCTAGATGGATTTTTTGGAAGAAGTATTTGTATTTCTTCTTATTCTTTATCTGATTCCTTAAAGAATTCTTCTTGACAATAGCCATCTTCTTTATACACAATTTGTTGAGTTGGTTCTCTTGAATTTATCTTCTCATCAATTGTTACATTTATACTTTCCACCATAGTGCGTGTTATTTTGTTGAAGCATCTATAGGCTTTACTCCTTGTGGAATAACCAAGACAAATTCCCTCATCACATCTTGGATCAAACTTGCCCAAGTTTTGATCTTCCCTTCTTATGTAACATTTACTTCCAAAAATTTTGAAGTGTTTTACCGTGCCAGATCTTCCTTTCCAAAGCTCATATGGAGTCTTGTGATGATTTATCCTCATTTGAGCCCTAGTGATTATGTCTACTGTTATGTTTATAGCTTCTCTCCAAAAACCATATGATAGCTTAAATTCATTTAACATAGCTCTTGCCATATTTTCAATAGTCCTATTTTTCCTTTCAAATACCCCATTTTGTTGAGTAGTTCTTACAATTGAGTACTCTCTCTTGATCCCACGTTGTTCACAAAAATCTATAAATTTATTTGAAGTAAATTATTCTCCTCTATCAGATATTAGACAATCATTTTTCTAGTTTCATTTTCAACCAATTCCTTAAATGCTTTGAATTTTTCAAAGGCCTCTGACTTCCCTTTTAGGAAGGCTACCCAAACCATTCTGGAATAATCATCTATAAATAGTATAAAGTAGTTTTCACCCTGAATGCTTTGTGTTCTGGTAGGACCATGCATATAAGTATGTATTAGGATCAATGGCTCAGATGACATATATCCTTTTGACTTAAAGGTTGTCCTAGTTTGCTTTCCATGTTGATAGGGTGCATAGATTATGTTTTGAGGTCTTCTTATTTTGGGTAAATATCTGACCACATTTTTATTGTTTATGTTGACTATGTTGTCAAAATTCAAGTGCCCCAATATTATATGTCATAACCAACTCTCATTTTCTTGTGATAGAAAACACTTTTCCCACTTGATCGCATTGACAATGTATAAGTTGTTTGGGGTTCTTCTTGCATTGGCAATGATTTTTCTAGTATCTAATTTTCTTATCTCACGTTTATCTGGATGGAAAGTAACCATGTACCCTTGATCACAAATTTTATTTATACTCAGAAGATTGTGTTTTAACCCTTTAACATATAATACATTATTATTTTTTGTTTTCCCATTATCTAAACTTAGAGTTCCTCTTCCACCAATCCTTGGTTATCCATTATTACAGAAACTTACTGATCCTTTATTTATTTCTTTTAGTACAATGAATTTGTGTTTGTATCCTGTCATGTGACTAGAGAAACCACTATCAATATACCATTGTTCTTCTTCAACTTGAGCATGAAGGGATATTTTAACTAACATTGATCTAGCCTTAACATTTTTCCTTTCATTCTTCCTAGTTGTTGAAATTATTTTTCTATATTTAGGAAGTATCATTTTACACCATCTAGCCTTGTGCCCAAAATTATTGCATTTGTAACATATAATATCATCATCCATGAGAGGTGCAAAGGAATTGAAATTTCTAATGACATTGTTTCTTGCATTATGAATACAGTGTACAACTTTATGATCATATTTATTACAAGAAAAGCAATGACCATGAAAGAAATTTTGTAACCTGTTTGGATGTCTTGGAGTTTGTGATGAAGTAATCTTCCTCTTGTGATTAACTATTATCTAGGGTTCTCCTTTGCTTTCTTCCTTTCTGATATCCTTTTCTTACTTATCCTTGTTTGAGGTTTCTACTTTTTTAAGTCTTGATTCCTCCTTCTGTTTATCATATTATGCATCTTGTAGTATCTTGATCCTTTCAACTTAATTCTTTAGGTGGAAAATTTCTGCTTCCAATATTTCACATTTTATTTTCCTAGATTTCAATAGATATGTTATGTCTTGCTCAATTTTCTTTTCTTCTTCCACCCTAATCTTGAGTTTTGTGAGATTTTGTTAAGTTCCATCCTTGTTTCTTCATATTCTTGAACTTGTTCCTCCAAGCATGAATTCTTCTCTCTAAGTATTTCCAACTTTATAAGAGCAGAAAATAATTCCTCTTTTATGTCAAACATAGACTCTTCTTCATTTTTTGATGTCATGTGTGCTACTAATGGATCCTCCTCCAAGCTGTTAGTCTTTTCATGGAGGGACCAACTATGATACCAATTGAAGAACATGTGCTTATACTGAGATGAGTGGTGAACAATATACAATAAAAACATTTTCTTTTTAACCCAAATAATAGCATCAACAATATCAAAGCAATAAAAATCACACAAAGTATCACACATGAGAGACATGATTTTACGTGGTTCACCCAATACGGGCTACTCCATGGAGAAAATATTTCTTATAATTTTTTATCAAATAAATTCTCTTGGGAATCCTTTCCCTACAATGTTTATGGACCTTTGTCCAAAGGAGACACCAATCCCTTAAATTAAGTTTGTGGATCTCTATTCACAGAATAACTCTTTCTCCTCTACTCTGGTTGGTGATCCTCTAGAAGACTACTACATCCTCTACACTGGCTTGTGGATCTCTCTCCATTGAATACTCTAGTCCCCACTCAGAAGACCTATCCTCACTACCCTAGATAATGTATCTCTATCCACTTGATACTACTATCCTCTCTAATCTATCACCTTCAAAGCTCTATCTCAAATATACACTAAATATAGTCCTTCTGTATAGCACAACTCTGCTCAATATCTATCTTTGTTCTGGCACAAACCTATCCTCAAATATGCACCAAACTCTGTTCAAAAGTTCTCTCTAGAACTTGCTCAAATACTCTCAATAAGTCCTGTTGAGTGGTGTTTTCACCCAATTGTGAAAGCACACTCTCCGGTAGGATCCGAGTCCCAAAATCCTCTGCTTGCAAAGAAATTACAACAGATAATTTCTCCAAGGTTCCTGTTATGCTAACTCTTTGTATATCAATGATGTTGTTTTAATTTGAATGCTGGGAATACCTTAGGGTTACAAGTGGATATTAACAAGGGGCACTGTGGTTTATTTAATTTGAATTTGCAATGGACTCCAATTGAATAAATATAAGAAATAAATCTATTTTATCTTAGGCTTTGATGGATTTTTAGTTATTAACTTGAATGAGAATAATTAAAATGCAGAAACTAAAATGAATGTTTGAAAAAAATAAAAGAAATGCAAATGAAGATGCAACTAAACTACGCTGAGAATGCTGCCATCAATTCGACGAAACCGAATATAATGAGGTTTCTACATGCAACCTAACCTATTGAATCTGCACATTCGCACAATCCTGATAAGCTAGGTGCGGGTTTCTAGGGTTTTATTGTAATTTCAAATTTTAGGCATTCGCATGAGGCAACCGAGAGAACTCGCATTAAACTCCATCTATAAACCTAAAATCTAAAATGGAAAGATAAACATTAAATCATGCATGCAAAAATGACTCCTTTCTCATCAATGAGATGCCAACTCTCTGTATTTCTGTATTAAAATGGTATATTAGTTACAATAACAGAAGGTTCCAGGTATTACAAATCCAAAACAAATGAAGGAAATTGCTCCAAGTGCAGGCCGAGAATGGCATGCAACCCTTGTCTCTGTAACTCTGCTAGCAGCAATTTCCAACCCCTGTTCAATCTGCGCTTTTGATTTTATACTGTCTAGTGTGGCTCTTGGTTCACCCTGTGTCGCTTCGTTTCACCTTCCAGAATGTGTCTTTTCAAATTCCCTACCTTTTCATTGCTTTTGATTCATGCTTAATGCCGAACGTTCAAAATATTTTATTGCATGTAACGCTTCTACAACTTCGACACTTGTATGCCACGTGTCTCACGCTTTCTGCACCTTCTGCAACGGTCCCATGTAAATCGCAACGTTTTTATGCATGCAGCTTGTTCCTCTGTCAACACAGTGAAAATGAAATAGGTCGCGATATCGCGACATTTTTTGGCCCACAGCCTTCTTGCCTTCTTGCCCAGTGAAAACGTGACATGTCGCGATTTCGCGACATGTCACGAAATCGCGACGCTTTTCTTTTTCGTACACTCTCGGTCACAACCTGTCACGAAATCGCTACGCTTCTCGTTTGATATGCTTTCGACCGTAACCTATCGTGATTTCATGACGTTTTTCATTCGGCACTCCTTCGGCTACAACCTATCATGATTTCGCTACATTTTTCACTTCTATACACTTTGCCAACTTTTTGTCATGAAATCGCTATGCTATTTTGCTTCGGGCTGCTCTTGCTGTATTTGGCAGCGAAAACGTGACATGTCACGAAATCGCTACGCTATTTTCATCCGTACCACTTCGCTGCTTTGGAGCCGCGAAACCGTGACCTATCATGATTTCGTGACACTTTTTCGCTTCATCCCCCTTTTGCTGCTTTCTATCACGATTTCGTGACCATTTTTGTGCTTCATGCCTTCCGGTCGATTCTGTCACGATTTCGCGACCATTTTGCGCTTCATGCACCTTTGCTAATTTTTGTCACGATATTGCTACACCTTTCTGCTTTGTTCTGTTTGACCGGTTTGACCCATGATTTTGTGACGCGTCATGATTTCGCGACACCTTTCTGCTTCGTGCCCCACTTGCCGCTTCCTGTCGCGATTTCACGATGCTTTTTTTGCTTTGCCTTATTTGACCAGTTTGACCCATGATTTTGTGACATGTCGTGATTTCGCTACGCCTTTCCATTTGCCTTTCTCTCTCCTCTCTGGGCCGCGATGGAGCAACATGTCACGATTTCGTGACACTTTTTCATTTTCCTTTTCTCTCTCCTCTTTCGGCCGTGACGGAGCAACATGTCGCGATTTCGCTACGCTTTTCTGCTTTTGGCCGCGACGGAGCAACATGTCATGATTTCGTGACACCTTTCATTTTTTAGTAGTGATGGAGCGACATGTCATGATTTCGTGACATGTCGCGATTTCGTGACATGTCGCGATTTCGTGACATGTCGCGATTTCGCGACACTTTCTACACTTGTGCATTTTTGCCCATTTTTCTTGAATTTTAGCATCTGGGTCACTGAGATTCCTTTTGAAAGCATGCAAGAAGATAGGTCCCCAATTTTGGGGTGTGTTGTGGATCAGCCACAACAAGTCCTCTTAAGAACTTATCCAAATCTATATTGTAATCTTCCACAAAAGCTCACACAAAAACAATCCACAAGTCTCCTCAAAGACTTACCTCAAATCTGCTCAACAAGTCCACACAAAACTTGTTCAATCTCATAGAAACATAAAGAGAATTGTTAGAGACTCAATATG
This sequence comes from Wollemia nobilis, assembly GCA_028583015.1. Taxonomy (NCBI): domain Eukaryota; kingdom Viridiplantae; phylum Streptophyta; class Pinopsida; order Araucariales; family Araucariaceae; genus Wollemia; species Wollemia nobilis. The sequence goes on from JAQPPZ010002623.1 coordinate 621,310, forward strand.
CTCTATACTCATCACAATGCTCAATTAATTTCTCAACTCAATTTAGAATATAGAGTAGTTTGTTATATAGAACTTAAACAATAAATTCACACATCCACTTGACTAGGCTCAATATCTACTCAATCAATCACTCAATGGAACACCCCTTTCTTACAAACCCTAGGCCAAGCATATAAACTTCAACTCAAAATATTTTCAACAATGCTCAAAAACAAACTTCAACAACAATTCTTATAAAACAATCCTCACATAGCAATGATACTCAAACCCTAGTTCAAGTTCTTCTCACAATCAATGGCTTCAACAACAATGCTTATCAAACAAGGTTTTAACAACAATTCTTTATTCCAGAAAACCTTGAAGCATTAACTCAACACACTCAATAGGAAACCCTAATCAAGTCCTTTTCACTCTAGACTCATTTTTAGAAAAAGCAATCACAAAACTTAAATTTAGAAGAATATACCCATACCTTTTTCTTGATGATAAGGAATTTCAAAAAACTTCCACAACAATAAAAAAATTATTTGCCAAGCTCAAGAAGGTTAGTTAACAATACAAGGCATATAATAATTCATGAATACACCTTATTACTCCAATATTAAAATAATATCCAACACCATAATAATTTTAATATTCACTTCTCAAAACCCTAGGACATCACAAGTTGATCTCAATAAAACATATTTGTCGTAAACCACTTTAGAATTTTATTCTTAAAAAATCAATCTAATTTTCTACTTATGACTCCCTATTTTACTATTGCATTTTAAAGATAAAACCTTTAATAAATAATGCAATAAATAGTCTTTCATTTTCTAAGGTAAAGGAGATTTTATCCACCAATTAAACTTTCACCTAACACTTTTATAAAACCAACAAAACTTCTTTTTAACTTAGGCACTAATCAAACAATTTACTTCCTTATTTCTCCTAAGTCTAACCTTAGCCTAAGTCAAAAATTAAACATTAAATAAAAGAATGTTACCACTTTGGCTTTGCACGAAGTACTTCTCTACTTAAGTGCTTTCACCTTGGCTCCCAATGATGTGGAGCCACATTCTCCCTTGGAGCCTTCACTCCTTTGCACCCTTTGACTTCCACAAGCCACATCTTGGCTTCTTCTCTCACGTTGCCCTAAGTCTTCGCACGAACTGTTATTTCATCAGGAGAAATTTTGTAAAGCTCAAAGATTAATATTTCTATGGATGAGAGGATACATAACCATTGATAAGGCTATGGTATTAATATACCATATGCCTTTGTTCATTCACATTGGCTGTGAAACATGAATACGTCGACGGATGGGGGTAAACCTTGCTCGTAATAAACATGGCACCCAAGCTTTGAAATCATGCACCCAAACTTTATAACATGCGCCTAATTTTTATTAAGGCACCCAACCTTTGGATTTAATTTAATTTATTAACTGTAATAAATTTAAATTCTTTTTAAGAATTTAATTATTATAATTTAATAATTAAATAGCTTTGGTCTTTTAAACCCAACTTTAGTCCTCCTTGGTTTTTAGAAAAACCTCATCCATATGGTTTTAATGAAAACCAGTTAACTTGACATCATTGGTTTTAACAAAAACCATTAAAATTGCCACCATTGGTTTTAATAAAAACCATTTATATTGCCACCATTAGTTTTAATAAAAACCATTAAAATTATCACTATAGGTTTTAATAAAAAACCTTTCAAATCTACTATTCATAATATTGCGAGGTGTGCTATGATGTCTTTTCACTTGCATCTTTCAATATTTCAATGTTTGTGGTGATTCACTTCTTGGAATCAATGATAACTTCATGTTTTGACATAAATCAACAATGCCATATTTCTATCTTGACATCAATGACAACTCTTATGGACTAAAAATGTCCAACAATCTCCCCCTTTGTCATTGATGGCAACCCAACTTCCTTTTACTGAAAACTTGACCTTTCCTTTGTTCTGCTCCCCCTAGGACATTGCTCCCCCTGGCTCAATGATCTCTCCTTTTTTCTCAAATACCAAATCTCTCCCCCTTACTCAAATATCTCCCCCTTTGGCATCAATGGCAAAGGGCCACCTTTGGGGCTTGTTGGCATTTTGCAACATGCCATATTTTTTGATTGTAATCCGAAGACATTTATGATTGAGTTTTTTTAACTTAGTTATCTGTAAACTTTCATTTTGCAAAATAAATTAACCCCAAATTGTGACTTGGAAATTTGCTTCGGATTCACTTTGTACAAATTATCTATAGCAGCAGTTGAAAAATTAAAAATGATTTCACTTCAGAGGTGAAGCAACAGTAAGAAATTGAAGGCAATGAAATCAAAGAAAATAAAAAAAAAAAAAAGGAAAGACAAAAGAAAATTGGCTAAGTGGAGAATGCAAATGCGTTCGCCTCATTGGAGGGGCAAACGTCATGTTCGCCCATTGGAAAGGCTAACGCGTCCCCAAAGAGGAATGCGCCAAAAAAAAGGGAGAATAAGGAGAATGCATCGCATTCACCCCTTAAGTGGGGCGAACGTAGTGTTTGCCCCTCATTTGGGTGAACATGATCTTAATATGCGTCATGGTCGCTTTAAAGTATTCATGATGGATCTATTCATTATTTTTAAAGGTGAATGGCATGGAGAGATAAATTTTGGGCGACGACAATTTTTAAATGGTTTTCACCCTTATACTCAGGTAAAAGGGGCGAACATCATGATAGATGCGACGAAGATATTTTGAAGGCGAATGTTTGTTTTTTAGCACATGTGATTAAATTTCTCCAGAGGCATGAGTAGAATTAAATGGGGCAAATTTTAATTATTAATTGCCATCATCTTTGGCAATTTTAGAGCTTGATTTTTCTAGTTGAAGATTTGCTTCGAGTAACTGCTACAATTTAATGTTGGTGATGAAGTGGAAGCATTTTTGTCATTTTCAAGAACATATTCTCAAAGGTTTTACTCCCTCTACAAAGCAAATTGAATATGGAGTAAATTGTTGAAGCTCGTGTTTGATTTCCAAGAAGATGGAGGTGACTCAAATTTAATGCTACAGTGTCTGAATGCTATCATCTCAAACCATTTTCAGGATCGTGTCTACTGAAAGATCTCCAAGAAATGATGACTCATTTGATGTATTCAATGAAAGGCGCAAACCTCTATAAATACTAAGAGAAATTTCATTATAAGGGGTTGGAAAAAATAGATATCCTACGAGAAAACACTTCAAGTTCTCTGCAGTAATAGTGAATTCAAAAAGTTTGGATTTGCAAATGACTTGGTGCATTGTGGTCTTCTACATTACGCATTTCTTTTACAAAGTCAGCTTTATTATTTGTTGTTAGATTTAAATTCTGCAAGTTGGATTTAAATATTGTAAGTGAGAGAGTGAGTGTTGGAGTGTTGATCTGAAGATTACATGTGTGAAGTTGTACGGAAATTTTGTTGTTTGATCATCTATTTGCATGCTATTTTCAACTTGGTGTGGATTCCTCGCTATTAGTCTATTCCCATCCTACACAGTCGGCCTGTGGCCATATTTCCCATTTCTTTTCGCATTTTTTAATTTATTTCCTGCATCCCTAGTCTTCAACCATTTTAGAATTAGTAAGGGAACCAACCCTCTCTGGAGATTGACATGGAGGACATCTATTTCCTTCGGTATTTCAATGTTGGCCGTGTCTAGGGCACACAAATGCAATTTTGTATGATTAGGCAAATATTTGACCAATAGTTTTTGGCACGCTTGGTGGGATAGACAGTTTCTGTCCCAATAAGATCCATAGTCGGTGGAACAAGTATTATCCCAAGTTGACAAACCCATCGATGCCAAAATTTTTTTGGGACCTTCAAAAGTTCCACTTTCAACGGTATTAAGGTTTGATGTTTGTCTTCTTGCTGTAGAATTAGAACATCTGGTGACTCGATTATACTTAGAAATCTCCAAACGTGAGTACAACGAAAGCTATGTCTCATGAACATCCTCAATTAGCCACTTTTCGTCGTACATCTTCATTACCTCATATATCCTGTATACCATTTGTCACATCATCACGACTAGCTGGTGTATTTTCTGCTCCCGCAAGCCCAGGTAGTACTGCCACTAGTCTTCCTCAACCTTCGCCTCACACGACCGTTGGTATTCCTCGAGCTCCACCTCATATACCAGTCCACATGGCTCAAAATCCACCACAACCACCCAAGAAGTTCCCAACATGGAATAGCTTAGGGTATTTGAACTTGCAAGCACAAAATCCATTGCCCCAAGTTGCTTTGAAGGCTTTGTCGACCTATGATGGTACTGGAAAAACTACGTATGAGCATATCCAAGATGTAGCTTCTTTGGTGACCATCCATGACATAATAGATGAAGATGTAATGATAAAATTGCTGGTATAATCACTGAGAGGGAAATTGTTGTATTGGTACCAATCGTTGCAACCGGGTACTATTACATCATGGGATCAATTAGAAGAGTTGTTGATTAAAAATTTCCATGAAAAAGTTGATCCATCCTCCTTGTTGCACCAGTTCACAATGATTCAAAGACACCCACAAGAGGAAATAGTCGATTTTCATGTCAGATTCTTCGGAGCTGGCAAAGAGTTCCGATGGTCTGTGGCCCACACATGAGCAAGCTGCTTTCTACTATCTCAAGGTGTTTAACACCAAAATCGGTATTGTCGTGTGTCAGGCCAATGTGACTACATTTCTAGACATGTATACGCAGACACAAAAGGCCAAATCTGATCTAATTGCTGTAGGTAGACTTCCCTCGAAGATGACTATGCCCATTTTTCTTGATCTTTCGCAGTATTTATATTCTAGTTCATTTTCACATCGGCACAGCCTATGCCTTCCATGTACCCAGTTCCCTCATGGAGCTCGGGTCCACCTCAGATTGCACCTATTCCTACTCCATGACATACGACTCCAAGCTTCCCACAACTACCTAATCAGTCACTTCCACAATTGCCCGCTTCTATTCCCACTCTGGTGTTGCCAGCACCACCAATTCCATTACCATTGCCTGCACCTCCAACACCTTTGCCTCTTGCCTGATCCTCTCATAATGTTGTTGCAGGAGGTAAAATCTAATAATGCAGCCTTAAGGACGATATCAAACAAACTTACAATAGTAAGGAAGAAGCAAGCGAAGGCTGAATTTTGATCACGGAGATTCCAAACTCCATCGATCACTCGAGAGCAAGCATCTACTAATAGAGGCCCTGAGAAGAGCACAACGATGCAAGCAAATGAAGAAACTAGCGCAACATAGAGGGCGTATTGGTGCTCATAATGCAATGATCCTCATGGAGAAGAAACGTGCATGGTGCATATGAATTATGTACAAACACTAGTAGAGAGTTCAGCTGGCGGTCAAGTCAATATGATCATGGAAGCCAATCATAATTTCATGATGTCGTTTGTAGAGCAAGTTTCAGTTCTCACACGGTCTGAAAAGAAACTAGTAACAGTAGATCCTGCTGAGCTTAAACCCTTAAAGGTGCCAGCGGAACCAAAAGTGCAAGATGAAAAGGGGAGGCCTCTAGCAAAAGTGCCTATAGGGGTAGCTAAAGAGCAAGATTCTGTCAAGTTGAAAGATTTGATGCCTAAGCAAACTCAGGGAAGGGCACAAACGAGAGCAACTTCCTCACAACCTGCGATAACTACTCAAACACAAGATGAAACAAGAGAACGGGCCAAAGAGCGACTCAAGTACCCATCTTTGACCAAGCAAAAAAGGGTGGAAGCTACCCAATAGTACCGAGACAAGTATGAGCGGGTTGCAGAAGAGAAGGATCCGACTATTTCAAATTATAATATTGTGGAAGAGATGAAGAAGATACCTGCAAAAGTAAGTTTGTATGACGCACTTCAAGTGATAGGACAAGTTGACCTCCTACAAGAATCTTTGAAGACCACTAAAGATAAAAAGGAAAATCCTTCTCAAATAGTCTTGGTGCAAACGCTTCTAACCTCAGCTATGGGGAAAAATAGGCCTTCCCCATTTTATTTATCACTTAGAATGGAAGGGTGGATCATACACAACTGTATGATCGACTCTAGAGATGCAACTATTGTCATGCCAAAGGCAATATGTGAAGTGATGGGGATGGAATATACAAGGAGTAGCCTAGGAGTGTTGTAGCTGGATGGAACTCCAGTCAATATGGTGGGAGTAATCAAGGATATTCCCATTGTCCTCCATAGTGTGCCACAAATTATAGTCATCCAGGAAGTTGTAGTGGTTGACCTTGAACCATACTTTACCATGTGCCTCTCAAGGGAGTTCACAACTAAGCTGGGAGGATATCTTTCCTTAGACTACTCACATTTGGAGATACCATTCAAGGAAAAGAGGATTCACATTCATAATGAGAAGCCCTCACCCTTTCACATTGAGAAGTTGGAGGAGGAAGAAGAATCCCTAGGTGTGGTTAACATGATGACCGAGGAGATAGAAGAGGTTGATTTAATGGAAGAAGCGTTGGGTGAGCTTCACCTCGAGGATGAGTTTTCACTCATGTATTTCAATGCGATGGTTGGAACGAACATTGGATACTATACTATCACTAAGCCATAGCAGATTGAAGAGAAGGTTCCTAATTTTCCCGATCCTGTTACAGATCAATTATGGAATCTTTATTTTGATGGCGCTAGGTGCAAGAATGGTGTAGGAGCTGGCGTTGTGTTGATCTCTCCTGAAGGGTTGCAAAATACCTATTATTATAGGCTAACTTGGGGTTGCACAAATAATGCAGCTGAATATGAGGCATTATGCCTTGGATTGAAGAAAGCTAAGAAGTTGGGTATTAAACAACTGCAGATTTTTGGCGACGCTGAATTCGTTGTTAATCAAATCACTAATAAGTGTATATCAAAACAACATTACCTAAAAGCTTATCGCAACAAAGTGTGGGACTTGTTTGAATATTTTGTTTCTTTAAATGTTTAGGCAATTTCGAGAGAGCTAAATAAACATGTAGATATTTTGGCCTCTCTTGGTGCTAACTACTCTCCTGTCGAGCAAGTAGTTAGAAAACCTAAGACAGTTAGGGTAATTTACAGACCCTCAGTTCCTGAGAAAAATCTCCATTGGCAAGTGTTTGACAATGATGAGCAAATAGTCAATTTCCTACTTAAAGAAACTGCAAGCGCTGATGATAGAGTTCTTGCCGAAGAAGAGAGAGGGGATGATTCAACTGAAAAATAATCACATCCCTAGGGGACTGATTACACTTGAAAGTTTGTTCGACCAGAGTGATCGGGCTAAAAAGCACAAGATCAAAATAGATGCGAAGGATTATAAAGAGTTGTATTTGGAGCCTGATAAAATCATCAAGGTTGGAATAGATGGCACCCCAGAAGAACTGGAAGATATCAAGAAATTGTGTTACGAGTATCCAAATATTGTTTCCTGGAGCTACCATGACTTGAAGGGTTATAATAAGAATGTGATCCAACATACTATAGAACTATAGGAAGGGGTAAAATCCTTTCGTCAGAAACAACGACCTGTCAATCCCAAGATTGAAGTCCTCATGAAAGCAGAGTTATTAAAGATGTTGGAGGCCAAGATAATCTATCCAATCAAGCATTCAACATGGGTGGCAAACCTGGTCTCAGTACAGAAAAATAATAGAGACATTTGGTTGTGTTGATTTTCTTAACCTGAACCAAGCATCGCTTAAGGACCATTAACCTCTACCGCAGATCGATAAAATCCTTCATGTAGTAGCTGGCGCCCAGAGATTATCATTGCTTGATGGTTTCTCCAGCTATAATAAAATTTAGGTGAAAGATGAGGATAAATATAAAACAACATTCACCACCAAGTGGGGTACTTTCGCTTACCAGCGGATGCCATTTGGACTTTCAAATGTTGGCGCCACTTTTCAGAGGGCCATGGACATCGCTTTCGATGAGTTATTGAATAGGATTATTGTGATATATATTGATGATATGACTGTGTTTTCACATCGTAGAGAAGACCACATTGCTCATTTAAGGTAGGTGTTTGAGAAGTATCGTGAGTTCAGGATTTCTATTAATCCGAAGAAGTCGATCTTTGCTGTCAAAGAAGGAAATTTGTTGGGCCATGTGATCTCGCAAGAAGGATTGACAATCATTCCTTCAAGCGCTGAAGCTCTAATGAAGTTACTGTTGCCTGCCAATAAAAAATATTTTCAATCTTTCTTTGGCCAAATCAATTTCATTCGTAAGCTTATCGTTGATTTCACTCAAGTGGTGAAACCCATGATTGAGCTTTTGAAGAAAGGTATTGAGTTTAAATGGACTGAAACAAGAAGACAAACTTTCAAGGAAATCAAGGAGAGGATTACTCGGGATCTGGTATTGATTAATCTTGATTATTCTAAATATTTCATTCTCTATGCCGTAGGCAAACAAGAGAGTTATGTTGCATTTTTGACACAACGACAAGAGGATGGAGATGAGAAGCCATTTGCTTTCTTGAGTCAGGTTATTGCTCCTCATCAAGAGAAATATAATTTTATTGAGAAACAAGTATATGCAGTAATGAAAGCATTGAAGAAATTTTGACACATTTTTTCTCAGAGCAAAATGGTTGTGTTTGTCATACACCCTGATGTAAGGAATTTTATTCTCCAAGGAGAATTAGGAGACAAGAGAGCAGGTTGGGTCTCACAAATTCAAGAATATGATGTGGAGATCCGACCAGCGAAGCTGGTTCATGGGAGAGCTCTATGTCAAGAGCTAGCCAAAAGTGCGGCCTCCAAATCATTTGATGTGGTGAATGAGGATAGCCTGGGTGAAAGCATTTGCGCAAACCATACCACCAGTGATCTTGATTGGACCGAAGAGCTAATTGATTATTTTATCTTAGGAAGATGTCCATATCGCCTTGATGCTTCGCAACGTCGGAGATTCAGGTTGTAAGCTCTCAGATATACTTTGTTGCCTGAGGGGCTATTTCACAAAAACATTGATGGAGTTCTTAGGTGTGTGAGGGACTCCGAAAAAGAAAAAATTTAGAGGAATTTCATTTCGGACTATCGGGAGGTCATTATGCGGGAAGGCCCATGGCCTTAAATATCATTCAAGCAGGCTACTTTTGGCCTACTTTGTTTTCCGATGCACATAAGATAAGTACACACTATGATAGTTGTCAGTGATATGTTGGCATAATCAAGAAAGGGGCATTGCCTCTTCACCCGATTCAAGTAGAAGCTCCTTTTCAGCAGTGGGGTCTTGATTTTGTGGGAGTTATTGACCCACATTCTTTTGTAGAGCATAAGTACATTTTGACGGTAATTGATTACTTTACCCGATGGGCGGAGGCCATTCCTACTAAGAAAGCGGATAAAGCAACTGTAATCTCTTCCCTGGAGGGAATCATCACTCACTTTGGTGTCCCGGACTCAATTTTAACAAATAATAAAACTCCATTTAAAGTTTTTAGTGAAGCACAAGGAGTTAGGTTCAAGGGCCAATTTTTCAAATACGGGATTTATCTTAAGACTTCGTCACAATCTACAACACTATACGGCCAAGGAAGACACTTTCTCGAATCTACTAATAAGAATTTGCTACGAATTTTGAAAAGGACACTAGAAAACAAGTGGAGCTGGTATTTGCTGTTGAATCAAGCACTTTGGGCAAATCGCATTTAAGTAAAATAGTCCATTAAAACTGCTGTGTTTCAAAATATTGTTGCAGAGTGCTCTGAAAGTGTTTTGGAGATTTGCCATAAGTTTTTAAATTAAAAATGGGAAGGCGTGGCAAGGAACCCCAAGAAACTTCAGAATATTTAGAACCGAAGAAGTCAAAGAGAAGGGAAGTGACTATGAGGTCCAAGAAGGCTCGAAAAATAATTATGTTGATTTGGACCCGTATGAAGATTCGATGGCTGAGATCTGTGACTGCGTCATCACTCACAAAGGAGTAGAAAAATTACGGCAAGATGTCGAATTTGTAGTGCAGAAAGGATTGACATTGGAAATTTGGTTAATAGTACCTTATTACTCACTGTTTTTGGTATTTATGCCCTCCAGTACATCCTTGTCCCGAGCTTGTGAGGTTTGTTGCCAGATATTATGATCCTTCAACCAAGGCTGCCAAGAATGAGAAGGAAATTCTTTTTACTATTACTCCCGATGAAGTCCGAGAAGATTTTTTTCTGTGGGTTATAGCCTCCCAACTATGGAGTCCATAAGAAGCTGCATATTGATGAACAAAGACACAAATATGTCTCTATTGTGGGCATGCGTCAGTTTATGGAGACTCGGATGATTAAAGATCCACCAATGGGACATCTTTTGAACCTGCCTAGACTGTTGAAAGATTTTAAAAGCTTGGATATTTATTTCATGCTAGCATGGATTTTGGGTTTGCCCTCAGATGATACAATTCACAAGTGGCATGCGGCTATGGAACAATGCATTTGTCGTGTAGAATTTTATTCTCCTTCAGCCATGAAACAGGGCACCAATCCAATTTTATTTGATTGGGCTGATAATATTTCATGGAGATTAAATTTGCAGCTGGAGAGGTTGCAGACTGGAGCAGATAAATATTTCAAGAATACTTAATTTTTGGTATGGTTTTTCTTCTTCCAACTGCAGCGTCGTTTTCTTTTTATTGTTGTTTCGATTACAAATGAAAAGAATGAGCCTTTACCGGTGGAATTATGTTTTATTGAAAAAAGAATCATGTTATAGCTTTAACAGTTTGTTTTTGGGACCGAAAATTGAGTTGCTTTGCGGTACCTATGAAAGAGTACCACGAGAATTGAAAGATATAGTGGTTACTCGAGAAAATGGTGACATTTTTTTGCTTACCCAAGGTGTAGTCGTGAGAATTTTTGGTTTCACGGGTAAGCCGTTCTTACTGCCATATTTTGCTATAGAGCATGTTTTTGCTATGGAAGTAGTGCACCAATCAGATTACGTGAATGACATATATGGAGCTGGGCGCGGAAGCAAGACTACATGCAATATGTCGTTTTAGTTTGGTGGCATAACAATGAGTCAAGCTAGACAAAATCGTCTTCTCACCACTGCATTGCAGGATCTAGGGCTGATTGAGTTACCACAACGTTGGAGGTATGATCCTTTAGATAAGTTTAAAGAATTTGTCAAAATGAAATCCTTTCATTGTTGTCCTCGACCGGACATTGAGCGTAATGGAAACAATTTTAATGGGCTGGACATGAACTGGCATATTGAGAAAATGGCTACACTTCCCCCTTGGCATGACTGCTATGAGCAAGAAGTAGAGTACATGTCTCAAACTCCTCCATCAGGTTTGTTTGACCAAGTAAAATCTAGTAAGCCCAAATGGTCTAAAGAGAAGATAATGAATTGGTGGATAATGAGAGTTCACCGTGGAAAACCTACAACTTCTTACAAGCTCAAACTTGATGATGCCTTTTCAATGGTTTATGATAAATATGTGGATTCATACCAGCCAGTTGCTTTCGCCAATATTTTGCCATACAATTTTCAACAATCAAAAGTTGTGAAAGCGAGATAGAAGAACACCATCCATTGATCATAGAGGAAACTCATGAGGAAGAGGAACAACAATACGTGTTCCAATGAAGATCTCAGCAGGCAAAGCAGAAGATAGAGGAAGCACCAAAGCCAAAAAACCGTGATGTACAACAGGTGCCACTATTTCCAAACGTGGCTAAGAAACCAAGGACTGGTGCCATCACTATTTCTTCAGGTGATGTTGTAGTTACTATGACTATTGTAACTTTTGTCATTTCGATGATAGTTGTTAGTGCTCCCATGGTGATTGAGGTTCCAACATAGGTAGCACAAATATTTTCGATGATCCAAGGACAAAAGGAAGACCAACCATTGGAACCACCCCAAGAGAAGGTCATGGAGACCCAAAAAATACTGGGGAGGTAGCACTGGAGCAACAATAAGAAGATTTTGTGCAACTTCCTCTATCATCACATCACACAGCGCTTGCGCCCAAAGGTACGTCTTCTCTCCCTTCTTCTTCTCTTTTGGAGCAAGTAGTGACTACGTCAGTTTCACTTTCGTTAGTTTTTGTGCCCGTTTCTCCACCCTTCGTTATGCCCTCCATACCCCTTCCAATTTCTTCATCCACCATTACCGAAGTCACTACTTCTATCCCCTTTTCTTTGTCCTCCCTTTATTTTAGTTCATATGCATCATGATCGAATCTATTTTTGTGATCATCCCCATCTATCACTTCTACATTTTCTACCGAAGTTGTAAGTACGTAGACTCCTTCCGAGGGGAGTGTAACTACAGTTAAAACCAGTTTACCCATCCATTCCACCATTTATATTCCACCACTTCTAACCACCACATCAGTTTTGTAGCCTAACCGCTCTAAAACCCTCATTCCCTTCACCCCATTTTTGGAATTACAATCTTTGCTTGACATTCAGGTGGAATCCAAGCAGTCAGATGTAGAGAAAATCAACCGAGCACATTTGAGTTCATCCCAATGGTTGAAAAATAGACGACAAAAGGAAACTCTCGAACCGGCATGTCCTCTAAAGAGGGTCACTTTTGATCCTATTGCAATGGAGGCTCATATCACCAAGATTACTCCATTGGTTTAGAAATCGCAAGGAGAATTATTGCCAAGCGAACTTATTTCTGATACCATCACAGAAGACCTCATGAATATTGATCCTATGGAAAATATGGGCAACATTCAAGTGGACATGAGTTCAGTTTACCTTCATGGTGAGCATTACAAACAAAAATACTTTGATCAGGCTGATAGGATCATTGAACTCGAGACTGCTTTGGCTAAAAGTAGAGCATAGGAGGAAAAAATTCTACAAAAAATGAGCATTTTAAGCGATAGGTTGGAGTGCACCTGAGAGAGAGATGCAACATGCATTGAGATGCACCATTTTTGTCAGATGCTTGAAGTTGTCCAGAGTTAGTTGGCAGATAAAGTTGCATAGGCTGCAAGTTTTTCTTGTGATAAAATCAAGGAAATGCGTCTTCGCTCTGCCCAAAGTTGTGAGAAACTAGATCCAGAAGAAGTTCAAGTGTTGCACTATCTGTGGGTGGCTCATATAAAAATAAAAATGGGACAATAAATAATTGATAACATGGAGGAGTTACTGTCGCCCCATCTGGAGATGGCAGTAAAAATACAGGCCTTGGAAAATTCCACCATTTATGTGAAACCTCTGAGAACGATGGATCATTCCTGATCAGCTGCAAAAGTCACACTACGCAATTATTTTTAGTATATGGATCTAATGCGAGAGGTTCAAAAAATTGTAAATGCCATAAAGTGAGAACATACAATTTCAATGACTCATCTTAACGCTCTACGTGACATGGGTTTTCCAGAATTTATTGATGAACAAGGTGAACCTCTTCCACAAGCACAATTGGAAGCAACATGGAAGAAGTTTTTTGAAGATACTTTCGAGATTGATGCCTAGGAAGAGCCAATCACAGATGTTTAGGTCTTGCATTTCATGCAAAAGTTTACTCGTATGGAGCTTTCGCTTTTTGAGTTAGCCCAGCGAGCAAGGTGCCTGAGTTTGGAAGATATTCAGAATTTGCGCTTTATATATGAGTCCCTGAGCACTCATTCTTTGTTTACCACACATGCATGGGATGCCGTAGTTGTAGTTTATGAGGTTACTTTTGAGGCCCTCAAAGAACAAGCAAAGGCAGAAAAGGAAGCAAAAGCCGCTGAGAAAGCATATGAAGAGGAGAAGCATCATAAGGCATCTACATCAAAAGCATCATCCAAGGAGGTTGAAAAGATGACTCAAGATTACCCAATGGATTAAGGCCTGGGATCGCTTGCATCCATGCGAGCTGGATACCCCGAGAGCCACCAGAGATGTTGGCATTTTGGAACGTGCCATATTTTTTTATTGTAATCCGAAGACATTTATGATTGAGTTTTTTAACTCAGTTATTTGTAAAATTTCATTTTGTAAAATAAATTAACCCCAAATTATTACTTGGAAATCCGCTTCGGATTCACTTTGTTGAAGTTACCAGCAACAGTTGAAAAAAAATTAAAAATGATTTCACTTTAGAGGCGAAGCGATAGTAAGAAATTGAAGGCAGTGAAATGAAAGAAAAAAAGAAAAAAAAAAGGAAAGACAAAAGAAAATAGGCTAAGTGATGAATGCAAACGCGTTCGCCTCATTGGAGGGACGAACGTCATGTTCGACCATTGGAAAGGCGAACACGCCCCAAAATAGGAATGCACCAAACAAAAGGGAGAATAAAAATAACGCATCGCGTTCACCCCTTAAGTAGGGGGAACGTAGTGTTCGTCCCTCATTTGGGTGAACACGATCTCAATATGCATCATGGTCGCTTTATAGTATTCACGATGGATCCGTTCGTTATTTATAAAGGCGAATGACATGGAGAGATAAAGTTCGGGCGACGACAATTTTTAAATGGTTTTCGTCCTTATACTTAGGTAAAAGGGGCGAATGTCATGATAGATGCGATGAAGATATTTTGAAGGCGAATGTTGTTTATTTTTTAGCACATGTGATTAAATTTCTCCAGAAGCATGAGTAGAATTAAATGAGGCAAATTTTAATTATTAATTGCCATCATTTTCGATAATTTTAAAGCTTGATTTTTCCAGTTGAAGATTTGCTTCGGGTAACTGCTGCAATTTAATGTTGGTGATGAAGTGGAAGCATTTTTGTCATTTTCAAGAACATCTTCTCGAAGGTTTTACTCCCTCTCCAAAGCAAATTGAATATGGAGTAAATTGTTGAAGCTCGTGTTTGATTTCCAAGAAGATGGAGGTGACTCAAATTTAATGCTACGTTGCCTGAATGCTATCATCTCAAACCGTTTTTAGGATCGTGTCTACCGAAAGATCTCCAAGAAATGATGACTCATTTGATGTATTCAATGAAAGAGGCACAAAAATCTATAAATACTAAGAGAAATTTCATTGTAAGGGGTTGGAAAACATAGATATCCTACGAGAAAACACTTCATGTTCTCTGCGGTAATAGTGAATTCAAAATGTTTGGATTTGCAAATGACTTGGTGCATTGTGGTCTTCTACATTACGCATTTCTTTTACACAATTAGCTTTATTATTTGCTGTTAGATATAAATTTTGCAAGTTGGATTTAAATATTGCAAGTGAGAAAATGAGTCCTTGAGTGTTGACCTGAAGATTACATGTGCGAAGTTGTAAAAAAATTATGTTGTTTGATCATCTATTTGCCTACTATTTTCGGCTTGGTGTGGATTCCTGCTATTAGTCTATTCCCATCCTACACATTCGGCCTGTGGCCATATTTCCCATTTCTTTTCGTATTTTTTAATTTCTTTCCTGCATCCCTAGTCTTCAACCATTTTAGAATTAGTAAGGGAACCAACCCTCTCTGGATATTGACACGGGGGACATCTCTTTCCTTCGATATTTCAATTTTGGTCGTGTCTAGGGCGCACAAACACAATTTTGTATGATTAGGCAGATATTTGACCAACATGACTCGGGGCTAAGAATGAGCCTCTTAGCTTAGCCCATCAACCACCTCCTCTTGAGGTGTTTAATTCTGGGGTGGGAGTCTCACTCCCAATTTTTCTTGAAGATACTCAATTTTTTCCTTTGAAAGTGTCTTAGTGAAAATATCTACTATCTATTCCTTTGTAGTAACATATTCTAACCTGGCCGGTTTATCTATCACCTGTTATCTCATAAAATGATACTTAATTGAAATGTGCTTTGTCCTGGAGTGCATTACTGGATTTTTTGAGATACTTATAGCACTTGTATTGTCACATAGTATGGGAATAGGATGGTCATGCTTTATATTGAAGTCTTCTAGAGTTATTTTCATCCATAACACCTTTGCACAACTGGATACTGCTACAATATATTCTACTTCTGATGTAGATAAGGATACTAAAACCTGCTTCTTACTTAACCAAGAGACTAAACAATCTCCAAGAAAGAATTCTCCTCCACTTGTGCTTTTCCTATCATCAATGCTATCGACCGAATATGAATCTATATATGTTGTCAATGTGAAACTATCACTTTTGGGATACCAAAGCCAAAAATCCATAGTCCCTTTTAGATACTTGAAAATTCTTTTTACTATTGCCACATGTGAAGAACACAAGCTTATACTGAGAGGGGGGGTGAACAGTATAAGACCACTTTTTACTTTTCTTTCCCAAACAATATTAATCAATATAATCAATGACAATATCAATAGCAATAACCAAAGCAATGCACCAATCATCACACACAATAGAGACACATATTTTAACGTGGTTCACCCAATGTGGGCTACCTCCATAGAGAAAATATTTCTTCTAAATATTTCTCAAATAATCTCTTGGGAATCCTTCCCAAATTACAATGTTTATGGACCTCTGTCCAAAGGAGATGTTGATCCCCTAATCTCAAGTTCGTGGATCTCTTCCATAGGAGAACTCTTTCCCCTTCTGCTCTGGCTAGTGATCTTCTAGAAGACTCTATCTCTATGCTGCTCTGATTGGTGGATCTCTCTCCACTTGAAGACTTCTCACTCAGATCTATCTTCAATTGTCCTGGATGCTAGATCTCTATCCACTGAGACTCTGTCCTCTATACTCTGTCACCTCCAAAGCTCTATCTCAATACTGTACCAAACATAGTTCAGTCAGTCTAGCATAGTTCTGCTCAATCTCTTGCACTAAACACAGTATAGTCGGTCTAGTACAATTCTGCTCAATAGGTTCACTCAGAACCTGCTCAAATATGCTCAACAGGTTCACACAAAAACTTGTCTAAATATGCTCAACAGGTTCACACAAAACCTGTCTAAATATGCTCAACAAATCCTCTCTAGGACTTGCTCAAATCTGCTCAATAAGTCCTCTCTTGGACTTGCTCAAATCTGCTCAATAAGTCCTCTCTTGGACTTGCTCAAATCTGTTCAAGCAAGCTTTCACAAAAGCTTAACTCAAAATAATCCACAAGCCTTCTCAAAGACTTGTCTCAAATCTTCTTAACAAGCTCACACAGAACTTGTTCAATCTCATAGAATCATAAAGAGAATTGTTAGAGACTCAATATGTTCTAAGCTCAAAGTACAATCAATATCTCAATTCAATCTCATAGAAGCATAAAGAGAATTGTTAGAGACTCTATATGTTCTATACTCAAATCCCAATCTCAAATCAATAGAAGCATAAAGAGAATTGTTAGAGACTCAATATGTCCTATTCTTAAATCTCAATCTCAACTCAAATCAATCTCATAGAAGCATAAAGAGAATTGTTAGAGACTCTATATGTTCTATACTCAAATCCCAATCTCAACTCAATAGAAGCATAAAGAGAATTGTTAGAGACTCAATATGTCCTATTCTTCAATCTCAATCTCAACTCAAATCAGAATATAGAATAGTTTGTTTTATGGAACTTGAACAACCATTTCACACATCCACTTGACTAGGCTTAACCAACTCAACTCAACCAATCACATCAAGGAACAATCCTTTCTCACAAACCCTAGTCCAAGCATGTATCAACCAACTCAAAATGTTTCCAACAATGCTTTATCTCAAGTCTCACATAACAATGATACTCATGTTCTTTTCTAGATCATGTTCAAGTTCATTTCATCATCAATGGGCTTCAACAACAATGCTAATGAAACAAGGTTTAATTACAACTCACAAATCAAAAAACCTTGAAGCATTCAACCAACCATCTTCACAAAGGAAACTTCAATTAATCCTTTTCTCTCCAATGATATTTCAGAAATCAACCACCACAAACAATCAATAGGAGAATGTGCCCATACCTTTTTGATGCCAATAAGTTGTCCACAAAATCTGCCACACTTAATCACAACTTTCCTTTTCAATATTAATAAGGGTTAGTGGTCTTTTAAATAATCACAATAAAAGCATAACTTAATTTACACCCTTTTCACTCCAACTTCATAAACACATCCACCAAAGTCTATTTTAATAAAAACCCTTATTAAAAATAACCCACAATAAATCTCTCAAAATCACTTTAACAACAACTCCTTATTTCTCCTAAAATCAATTCTCCATTTCCATAAAAATAAAACATAAATCAAATATGCTTTTGCAATAATAATCACAGCCCTAATGATAAAATTTAATTCCCATTAAATACCTTATAACTCCAAACTTTAGGGCTAATAAAAATTATTAAAGGCAAAAACGTAAATACCTCTCAAGGGGATTCGAACCCCCGTCCGCCACACACCGTGAGCGTCTTAGTGGCAGCTAAGATTCCAACCGAGCCAAAGCGCTCATTGGAAAAGCAAAGGCCAAAAAGGCCTTTAATCTTCCTCTACCTCTTGCAAAGGACAAAGCGCCAAAGCGCTTCCCACACGCTGTCGTCAAGGGGATTCGATCCCTGATATTTATGTTGCCCACAGTCTTAGAAAAATTGATACGCCAATGCGCCATGCCTCATACCACATTTGAGATTTCCAAATCACTGCGCTTTCTTCGCTGCTTCCTTTTCAACAATTCGCACGAGCTCTTTCGAATTCCAAGGCAATTAACACACGAGAGCAAGGATGATTATTTGGTTTAATTGCCACCCCTTTATATAGTGTTTAATAACACTTTGAAGACGTCGACAAAAATATTAAAATTGTATTTGCATGATGACGTCGAGGGGAAACTTTCCATTTAAATTTGAATTTAAATTTTAAATAATTAAAATTTAAACCAAACATTAAAACTCAAATAACTCCATCATCGGGGCACCTTTTTCGACGAAACGAAAGCCCAATGTGGGTTTTAAGAAAAACCCAGATCAAATATATTGTCCATGGTTTTAAATAAAACCTTTTATTTTCCCTGCCTTGGTTTTCACAAAAACCCTTCATAGATCCTTTTGACATTTATTGCTCTATTGACATCAATGACAACATTTCAGCTTAGGGACTCAAAATGTCCAACAATCTCCCCCTTTGTCATTGATGGCAACCCAAATCCTTTTACTGAATTTTGACCTTCTTTTCTGCTCCCCCTAGGGCTTTGCTCCCCCTGGCTCAATGCTCTCTTAGATATCAAATCTCTCCTCATATCCAAAAACTCTCCCCATAATACACAAATCTCTCCCCCTTTGACATCAATGGCAAAGGGTCACCTTTGGGGCTCGGGGCTAAGAAATAAGCCTCTTAGCTTAGCCCCTCCCCCACCTCCACATGAGGTGGTTAATTCTAGGGTGGGAGTATTTCTACTCCCTGAAAGCATTGTTCTCTGCCTTTGTCTTTTCCTCTTTCTTTTTGCTGAATTCTCTCACTATTTCTTTTCGAGTCATCATCCCTGTTCCTGTTCCTGTTCTTGTTCTCATCCATGTTCCTGTTCTTGTACCTGTTCTTGTTCTCATTCTTATTTTCATCCATGTTCCTGTTCTTGTACCTGTTCTTGTTCTCATTATTTTTTGAGTCTCTTTTCTTTTTTAAGTCTCTATTCCTGTTCATATTCTTGTTTCTATTCATGTTCCTGTTCATATTCCTATTCATATTCATGTTCATGTTCATACCTATTTTTGGAATATTTTCTCTACACCATATTGCTATGTGACCATCATTATTGCACTTATAACACTTAATGTTATTATTCCTTGGATGTGCAATAGTCTTAGGATTTCTCCTGGTGAAGCCATATCCTCTTCTATCATGAATCCTATAATTTATTGCCTTATGACCAAACTCATTACATGAATAACAATATCCTTGGAAAAGTTGTTCTCTTCCATATACCTGTCTTTCATGTGACCTGCACTATGAAGCCATGTGCCCAAACCTGTGACATGAGAAGCATCTCCCATTGAAGCTTCCTTGCCTAGACCTCATTGGTCTCCTGTTATGATTGTTGTTCCATATGTATCTTCTTTGCCCATTGTCCCCTGTTGGACTCACTGTAATATGACTCATCCTTAGAAGTTTCACTTTCACTTATATCTGAGAATCCCTCTTCTGAAGTATCTTCTTTTGATGTTGTTTCTTCTTCTTCAAGACTTGAAGTAGACTTGGCCTTTTCTTATTTCTTTCCAAAACCTAGACCTATTGAACATGATGTTCTTTGTTGTCCACGAATGAACTTATCCAAGTTCTTAGAGCTATTTGTGAAACTCTTCATCTTGATCTTGGAGTCCTGTAAATCTTTCTTTAGAGTAGCCACTTCTTGTGCTAACTTCTCACATTCCAAGATTTTTGCTTCTAAATTTTCTCTAAACTTACTTGCCTTGGCCTTTGACTTCTCTAAGTCCTCTATGAGCAATAATATTTCTTCATCACATTCTTGAAACTGACTTTCAAGCTTGGAGTGTTGCTTTCTTACCTTCTTCACTGTGTCAAGAGCATAGATAAGTTCACCTTTGAGATCATAACCATTCTCTATTGAGTAGTCCTCTATTTGTTTTCCTTTGTCCATATCATTCCTTTCTTTTGACTTATCTTCTATAGGATCACTCAATTCTTCTTCTTCTAATGCCATTAGAAGATTCTCATCCGGTTTACCAAGTGCATCTTCAAAATCATCATCACTGAAACTATAGCCATCCCTTGTGCAATCATCTTCAAGATGTCCAAATTTACCACATCTAAAACACTTGAGAATAACTAGAGTCTTTTTCTTAACTGGATCTTTTTCTTCAACCATAAACAAGACTTCATCTCTATCATTGTCTGAAAAACTAGCATCACTATCAATTGAGTACTTACTTGCATTATCCGCATAGTAGCTTGGCTCTCCTTTTTCTACTTCTTGTCTCCCTTGTTCTTCTTTAGAACTAATTCCTGTTATGGTGACTGATGATCTTTGTGCATTGATAGTCCTTTCCAAGGTCCTTGAATTTTCCTCAGACTTGTGTAGCTTATCCTTAGAGCCTTTTACTTCCATCCTTAGTGAAACTATCTCATGCTCTAATATTTCACACTCTAGATCTTTTATCTTTAATTTTTCAACCATACCTTCTTCAATTTTCCTTGTCTCTTCATCTTTGATTTTGAAGTTGGTGAGTTCCTATAAAAACCTTGCTTTTGCTTTTTCATCTTCTTGAGCTTGGACCCTTAATCCTGAGTTCTCCCTTTTTAATTCTTCAAGAGTAACCATAAGCCTTTCACATTCTATCTCTTTTACCTTTGACTGTTCAACCATACCTTTTTCAACTCTTCTTGCCTTTTCAACCTTATCTCTCAAGTCAGATATATCATGTAGAAGCTTTGTCTTACATTTCTCATCTTCTTGTATTTGAGCCTTCAATTCTGAATTTTCTCTTTTCAATTCAACAAGTTCCTTAAGAGTGGCTTCCTCCTTTTCTTTATCTAAATCTTCCTCTTCTTCAATTTCTTCTATTGTCCAAAGTGGAGTTTCTTCTTGATACCTGCTTCGACTATTCTTGTTATCCTTTTCTGACTCATTCTTTAGAACTTCAAATCTAAGAGAATCATCTTCATTTTCACTGCTATCAAACCCATTGCAATAACTTGCATCATGACCGAGTTGACCACAGACAAAATATTCTTCACCTTCTTGTGAACAATAAGTTGCATGATGACATATCTTTCCATAACTAGTACAAAACTTTATCAATCTGGATATTTCTCCATTACTTGATTCATCTCTTGAATCTATTTCCATGTGTCCTCCTAACACAACAATATTAAACTCATCTTCCTTTTCTTTCATGACCATAGGTGTTCTTTTCTTCTTGTGTCTCATGCTTCTACTCTTGCCTTTCTTTGCCATTTGTGTTCTTGCAAGATCTTCCTTCAAGTTGTTAAACCTTTTCCGAAGGAACCGACTATGATACCAATTGAAGAACACAAGCTTATACTAAGAGGGGGGGGTGAACAATATAAGACCACTTTTTACTTTTCTTTCCCAAATAATATTAATCAATATAATCAATGACAATATCAATAGCAATAACCAAAGCAATGCACCAATCATCACACACAATAGAGACATAGATTTTAACGTGGTTCACCCAATGTGGGCTACCTCCACAGAGAAAATATTTCTTCTAAATATTTCTCAAATAATCTCTTGGGAATCCTTCCCAAATTACAATGTTTATGGACCTCTGTCCAAAGGAGATGTTGATCCCCTAATCTCAAGTTCGTGGATCTCTTCCACAGGAGAACTCTTTCCCCTTCTACTCTGGCTAGTGATCTTCTAGAAGACTTTGTCTCTATGTTGCTCTAACTAGTGGATCTCTCTCCACTTGAAGACTTCTCACTCAAATCTATCTTCAATTGTCCTGGCTGTTGGATCTCTATCCACTAAGACTTTATCCTCTATACTCTATCACCTCCAAAGCTCTGTCTCAATACTATACCAAACATAGTTCAATCGGTCTAGCACAATTTTGCTCAATCTCTTGTACTAAACATAGTACAGTCGGTCTAGTACAATTCTGCTCAATAGGTTCACTCAGAACCTGCTCAAATATGCTCAATAGGTTCACACAAAACCTATCTAAATATGCTCAACAGGTTCACACAAAACCTATCTAAATCTGCTCAACAAATCCTCTCTAGGACTTGCTCAAATCTGCTCAATAAGTCCTCTCTTGGACTTGCTCAAATCTGCTCAAGCAAGCTTTCACAAAAGCTTAACTCAAAATAGTCCACAAGCCTTCTCAAAGACTTATCTCAAATCTGCTTAACAAGCTCACACAGAACTTGTTCAATCTCATAGAATCATAAAGAGAATTTTTAGAGACTCAATATGTTCTAAACTCAAAGTACAATCAATATCTCAATTCAATCTCATAGAAGCATAAAGAGAATTGTTAGAGACTCTATATGTTCTATACTCAAATCCCAATCTCAACTCAATAGAAGCATAAAGAGAATTGTTAGAGACTCAATATGTCCTATTCTTAAATCTCAATCTCAACTCAAATCAATCTCATAGAAGCATAAAGAGAATTGTTAGAGACTCTATATGTTCTATACTCAAATCCCAATCTCAACTCAATAGAAGCATAAAGAGAATTGTTAGAGACTCAATATGTCCTATTCTTCAATCTCAATCTCAACTCAAATCAGAATATAGAATAGTTTGTTTTATGGAACTTGAACAACCATTTCACACATCCACTTGACTAGGCTTAACCAACTCAACTCAACCAATCACATCAAGGAACAACCCTTTCTCACAAACCCTAGTTCAAGCATGTATCAACCAACTCAAAATGTTTCCAACAATGCTTTATCTCAAGTCTCACATAACAATGATACTCATGTTCTTTTCTAGATCATGTTCAAGTTCATTTCATCATCAATGGGCTTCAACAACAATGCTAATGAAACAAGGTTTAAATACAACTCACAAACCAAAAAACCTTGAAGCATTCAACCAACCATCTTCACAAAGGAAACCTCAATTAATCCTTTTCACTCCAATGATATTTCAGAAATCAACCACCACAAACAATCAATAGGAGAATGTGCCCATACCTTTTTGATGCCAATAAGTTGTCCACAAAATCTGCCACACTTAATCACAACTTTCCTTTTCAATATTAATAAGGGTTAGTGGTCTTTTAAATAATCACAATAAAAGCATAACTTAATTTACACCCTTTTCACTCCAACTTCATAAACACATCCACCAAAGTCTATTTTAATAAAAACCCTTATTAAGAATAACCCACAATAAATCTCTCAAAATCACTTTAACAACAACTCCTTATTTCTCCTAAAATCAATTCTCCATTTCCATCAAAATAAAACATAAATCAAATATGCTTTTGCAATAATAATCACAACCCTAATGATAAAATTTAATTCCCATTAAATACCTTATAACTCCAAACTTTAGGGCTAATAAAAATTATTAAAGGCAAAAACGTAAATACCTCTCAAGGGGATTCGAACCCCCGTCCGCCACACACCGCGAGCGTCTTAGCCACGACTAAGATTCCAACCGAGCCAAAGCGCTCATTGGAAAAGCAAAGGCCAAAAAGGCCTTTAATCTTCCTCTGCCTGCCACAAAGGACAAAGCACCAAAGCGCTTCCCACACGCTGCCGTCAAGGGGATTCGATCCTTGATATTTGCGCTGCCCACAGTCTTAGCAAAATTGATACGCCAATGCGCCATGCCTCATACCACGTTTGATATTTCCAAATTGCTGCGCTTTCTTCGTTGCTTCCTTTTCAACAATTCGCACGAGCTCTTTCGAATTCCAAGGCAATTAACACACGAGAGCAAGGATGATTATTTGGTTTAATTGCCACCCCTTTATATAGTGTTTAATAACACTTTGAAGACATCGACGGAAATATTAAAATTGTATTTGCATGATGACGTCGACGGGAAAATTTCCATTTAAATTTGAATTTAAATTTTAAATAATTAAAATTTAAACCAAACATTAAAACTCAAATAACTCCATCATCGGGGCACCTTTTTCGATGAAACGAAAGCCCAATGTGGGTTTTAAGAAAAACCCAGATCAAATCTGTTGTCCATGGTTTTAAATAAAACCTTTTATTTTCCCTACCTTGGTTTTCACAAAAACCCTTCATAGATCCTTTTGACATTTATTGCTCTATTGACATCAATGACAACATTTCAGCTTAGGGACTCAAAATGTCCAACAAAATGTGTTTCCTTAGGAGCTGCCTGAAACCTTACCACTAATCCCATTGATTTTACTATGTCTGGTCTTGTAGTTGTAACATACAATATGTTGCCAATCATAGATCTATATAATATATGATCTTCCTCTGGAGATTCATCATCCTTACTCAACTTGCATCATGTGACCATGGGGGTACTTACCGATTTACAATCTTCTAACTTGAATTTCTTTAACATTTTTTGATATACTTGGCTTGTGAGAGAAACACCCCTCTTTCTGATTGTGAAATCTGAAGTCCAAGAAAGAAAGATAATTCACCAAGCATAGACATCTCAAATTCATTTTGCATATTCTTAGCAAATTATTTACACATCTTATCATTGTTTCTCCCAAAAATTATGTCAACATAAACAACCACTATTAGTATATTCCTCCCTTCATTTTTGATATATAAATTACTACCTGCTATTCCTTTTTTGAATCCATGTTCTTGAAGATACTTATCTAATCTTGAGTACCATGCTCTCAGAACCGAATTTATACCATATAGTGCATTTTTTAAATTGTATACATGATCTCGTTTATCTGCTAATATGAATACCTCTAGCTGTTAAATATAGATGTCTTCCTCTAAAACACCATTTAAAAATGCTGACTTGACATCCATCTAATATACCTTAAAAAATTGAAACTTGAAAAGGCTAAAAACATCCTTATAGCTTCAAGCCATGCAACTGGAGCAAATGTCTCATAAAATTCAATTCCTTCTACATGTTCATAATCTTTGCATACTAACCTTACTTTATTTATGACAACCTATCCATCTTCATTTAAATTGTTTGTGAATATCCATTTTGTGTCAATCATATTTTTGTCCTTTGGTCATGGAACAAGTTCCAAAGTTTTGTTTTTCTCTATTTGATCTAATTCCTCATCCATTTCCTTAATCCAAAATTTATCCTCACTTGCCTGAGTGAAGTCTTTTGGCTCAATCTTAGATAGCAAAGAAAATTTTGCTTGTTGAGATGGTTTTTGTTGAGCAAGGTGCAGTGACAGTATTTTCATTGTTGTCAACATAGTCAGATAGATCGGTTGATGTAGTGGAAAGGAGTTAAGAGGTTATTTAGAGTATGTACAGTTATTTTCCAAGAAGACCAAAGTGGCCCATATGCTAAAGATCAAAAGAAAAGCAAATTACAGCAAGCAAGAAAAAATGTCGCGATATCGCGACATGTTGAGGAAGAAGGAAAAAGTGTCACGATTTTGCGATAAGTTGAGCAAGAAAGAAAAAGTGTCGCGATATCGTGACATGTTGGAAGAGAAAGAGCAAGCAATAAAAAGTGTCACAATTTCACGACATGTTGGAAGAGAAAGAGCAAGCAGGAAAAAGTGTCACGATTTTGCGACATGTTGGAAGAGAAAGAGCAAGTAGGAAAAAGTGTTACGATTTCGCGACATGTTGGAAGAGAAAGAGTAAGCAAGAAAAAGTGTCATGATTTCACGACATGTTGGAAGAGAAAGAGCAAGCAAGAAAAAGTGTCACGATTTCGTGACATGTTGGAAGAAAAAGAGCAAGCATGAAAAAGTGTCGCGATATCGCGACATGTCGCATTTTCACGACTAAAAGAGGAGAGAGAGTGTAAGAAGGAAAAAGTGTCGCAATATCACGACATGTCACATTTTCATGACTAAAAGAGGAGAGAGAGTGTAAGAAGAAAAAAGTGTCGCGATATCGCGACATGTCACATTTTCACGACTAAAAGAGGAGAGATAGTGTAAGAATGAAAAAGTGTCATGATATCGAGACATGTCGCATTTTCGCAACCAAAAGAGGAGAGAGCATGTAAGAAAGAAAAAGTGTCGCGATATCGCGACATGTCGCATTTTCATGACCAAAAGGGGAGAGAGAGACAAAGAGGCAGAAACGTCACGATATCGCGACATGTTGCATTTTCATGGCCAAAAGCAACAAAAGAAGACAAAGAGACATAAATGTCACGATTTCGTGATAGGTCGCATGTGCTCGATGCAAGAAGAAGAACCCAACTGAAATAAGAAGTGTGACAGTGGACAGACGTCACTACAATAGTTACAGGGGCCATTACAGAGTGAATTCGTGCAGCTAAAATTAGAAGAGTGAACAAAATTCAGTATGGCGATTACAGGGACTGTTATAGAATGAAATCTTCGAGCGGTGGATATACTGAACATCTTCCTTAGTTGAAGCTGAGGAAGACCGACGAAAGCCGACAAAGATCAGGAGTTACATTATGAAAGCCGACGAAGACCTAGAGTTACATTATGAAAACCGATGAAGACCAGGAGTTACATCATGAAAATATTGTTATAAAAGGAGTGTTTCTTAGAGAATTGAAGTGAAGTGATAAAGATGGCTGAGTGCACAGAGTGAGCACAGAGACGGCCAAAATATGGCTAAGTGTGCATAGTGAACACAGAGTGGCCAAAAGAGGGCTAAGTGTACAGAGTGAGTGCAAAGAGGGCCAAAAGATGGCTAAGTGCGCAGAGTGAACGTAGGGTGAAAGAGGGCTAAGTGTGCAAAGTGAGCACAGAGAGGGTCGAAAGATGGCTAAGTGTGCAAAGTTAATGTAGAGCGGCTAAAAGAGGGCTAAGTGTGTAGAGTGGCGCAAAGAGGACTGTAAGAGGGCTATATGAGTGTGAAAAGTGTGTGCTACAAAAATAGGACTGAGAGGCGGCTGAAAGAGGGTGAAGTGTGGCTATAAGAGTGCAAAAGATGTGTGTGTTTTGTGAACAGTGAGAGAGGTTGGGTAAGCAATAGACCAGTCAGGGTCTTGTAAAAGCGAAGGTATTTTTTTGTCAATATTCTAGATTCAAAATTGAAGTCCAAGTTGTTGCTTGGCATCAAGGGTTGGTGCTCCTTCCAGTTGGTGCTGGTAAATCAGGGGTTGGTGCTCCTTTCTGTTGGTGCAGATAAATCAGGTGGTGGTGTTCCTTCCAGTTGGTGTTGGTAAATCAGGGGTTGGTGCTCCTTCCAATTGATGTTTGTAAATCAAGGGTTGGTGCTCCTTTCTATTAGTGCAGATAAATTAGGGGTTGGTGCTCCTTCCAGTTGGTGTTGGTAAATCAGGGGGTGGTGCTCATTTCTATTGGTGTAGATAAATCAGGGGTTGGTGCTCCTTCCAGTGGGTGCTAGTAAATTGATTGTAAATTTTGTGCTTTACAAAGGTTGGATTTGGATGGGAGTCCAAGCAGTCATTTTTGAGGAGTATCCAAATTAGTGAACCTCGGTAAATCTTGTGTTGTGTGATGTTCTCTTGTAATACTTGCTTTATTTGGTTTTAAGTTTTAATTATTTTGGCTTTAAGAGTTGTGGATTTAAGTTTAAAGAACTACACTGATTCACCCCCCTCTTAGTGCCATTGTGAGACTAACAATTGGTATTAGAGCCAAGTTCCATTTTTAGGCTAAATCATTCAAGGTTGATCTTGGATTAGTACGCAATGGGTAAGAAGAATAGATCCTCTTCCAATAAGGCATCTCAGTCAGTTTTAGTTCTTGTGGAAGAGAAAATTGAACTAGAAAAGGTAGAAGAAGTGAATTCTAAAGTATGTGATGAATACCTTGATGTTGAAGTAGATCTAGAAGGTGATTTGATCACTGCACTTAAAGAGTTGAGTATAGAAAGGAAAAATAACAAAAGACTATCCAAGAAGTTGGAAGAATATGGGGATAAGATTGAAGATCTCTTCTTACAAGTTCATAAAGCCAAGAAAATAGAAGAAGCCTTGAAGTCACAACTGGATGATAAAGTCGATGTATGTAGCAAATGTGAAGAGGAATCTAACAAAGTTGTTAGTAATCTAAAGCTGCAAGTAGAAGAGTCCAAAAGGATTGAAGAAACTCTTAGGTTACAGATCAATGAGAAAGAGATTGTTTGCTGCAAACAAGAAGAAGAGATTGTTTTATTGAAGAAAAAACTAGAAGAGGCCAATACAAATCTCAAATTCGAGAAGAGCACGGAGTTGCTAGATAAAATGATAAGGCAACAAAGAAGCTCCATGGATAAGTTTGGTCTTGGATATGAAGCTGAACAACCTTCATCTTCCAAATATGTAGAGAAGAAGAAGTTCACTGTTGAAGGATCGAAGCAAGAAACTTTTGAAGCTGAATCTTCAAAATGAAGAAAATATCGAAAGATATCTACAGCAAAGCAACCACAACAAAATAGGTTCTATCACTCTCATTCTATTCATAATAATGCTTTTAAAGACTATTGTTTTAGATGCAACCATTATGGTCACAAGGTAATTTATTGTGGATTGAATAATAGATCAAAGAGTTATGCTGGTAGAAATACATCTGCTTTTCTGATTGAACATCATGTGCGATGTTTTAAATGTAATGGTCATGGGCACATACCAAGGTTCTGTCCAAACACTTTTGTATCTAATCTAAGGCAAGACTATAGATTTCATCAGACTCAAAGAATGCAACACAGATAGAGAATAAAGCATGTGCATAAAAACAAGGAAAATAATCATCCATCAAAGATGCACAAGAGACAACCACCCAAGAGAAATGCTCAAGTTTATGAAAAGGTTCAAAATAGGGATGTACTTGAAAAACTCAAGCCCAAGTTCAAGAAAGTTTGGAGAAAGACAGAAGAAAGGAAATCGTGTCTCCTTGGACTGAAGGAGACTACGCCGCTATTGCACTAAGCAACTCCAGGTAGCACATCCTCAGGGGGAGCAATCTTAAAAGTTTTATTTTAATGCTCCTATGTGTTTATTTGGTTATCTGAGGATGAAATGCAAGTAGTCAGGGGGAGTTGTCGTATAGTTGTCAAAGAGTGTTTCAGTTCATGTAGTTGTGTGTGGAGGTGTCGTGAAGGGTGGTGATTAAATTGAGAGTTGTCATCATTAGTAGTATTGCTATATGTCATTGTTGTACTGTTGATGGTTCTTACTGCCACTGTTCAAAGTTAAGGATTATAACAGTTAAAAAAATTTGGTTTAGTGAAAGAATTTTGCCTTAGCTGCATATATGTGTTTCAATAAAAAGTAGTGTGTATTTGTACTACACATTGATGTTGTGAAGTCAGAAAAGCAAATAGTGGAAATTTGATAGCAACTAGATCGAGGACATTCGGTAACCTTTACACTCTCTTAGAGACTTCAGAAGGAGCTTGCTTGATTAGAAAGGAAGAAGAAAATTGGTTGTGGCACAAGAGGCTCGGTCATATCAGTTTTGACAATCCAGTAAAAATCAGCTCAAAAGGGGCAGTGGGAGATATTCCCAAGAATTGACTAGCTATCGGGATCACATTCTCAGGGGGAGCATTTATGTATTTGTTTATCTTTTTGCTCATGTTTGTGATTTTTGCTAAGTGTAATAATTTTTGCCTGAGAATGTTGTGCATGGACTCAGGCAAAAATTATTACACTTAGCAAAAGCCCTTTGGTATTATTGTCAAAGGGGGAGAAGAGTTACAACAAATTGCATGTGTGTTGCCAATAATTCCAAAGGGGGAGATTATTGAGCAAGGTGCAGTGACAGTATTGTCATTGTTGTCAACATAGTCAGATAGATCAGTTGATGTAGTGGATAGGAGTTAAGAGGTTATTTAGAGTATGTACAGTGATTTTCCAAGAAGACCAAAGTGGCCCATATGCTAAAGATCAAAAGAAAAGCAAAGTACGGCAAGAAAGAAAAAGTGTCACGATATCGTGACATGTTGAGGAAGAAGGAACAAGTTTCATGATTTTGCGACAAGTTGAGCAAGAAAGAAAAAATGTCGTGATATCGTGACATGTTGGAAGAGAAAGAGCAAGCAAGAAAAAGTGTCGTGATTTCGCGACATGTTGGAAGAGAAAGAGCAAGCAGGAAAAAGTGTCACGATTTTGCGACATGTTGGAAGAGAAAGAGCAAGCAAGAAAAAGTGTCGCAATTTCGTGACATGTTGGAAGAGAAAGAGCAAGCAAGAAAAAGTGTCGCAATTTTGTGACATGTTGGAAGAGAAAGAGCAAGA
The DNA here is from genome assembly GCA_028583015.1 of Wollemia nobilis. Lineage (NCBI taxonomy): Eukaryota > Viridiplantae > Streptophyta > Pinopsida > Araucariales > Araucariaceae > Wollemia > Wollemia nobilis. Next base: position 651,891 of record JAQPPZ010002623.1, read on the forward strand.
AGGAAAAAGTGTCACGATTTCGCAACATGTTGGAAGACAAAGAGCAAGCAGGCGATATCGTGACATGTCGCATTTTCACGACTAAGAGAGGAGAGAGAGTGTAAGAAGGAAAAAGTGTCGCGATATCACGACATGTCGCATTTTTGCTACTAAAAGAGGAGAGAGAGTGTAAGAAGGAAAAAGTGTCGCAATATCGCGACATGTCACATTTTCATGACTAAAAGAGGAGAGAGAGTGTAAGAAGGAAAAAGTGTCACGATATCGCGACATGTCGCATTTTCGTGACTAAAATAGGAGAGAGAGTGTAAGAAGGAAAAAGTGTCGCGATATCATGACATGTCACATTTTCGTGACCAAAAGAGGAGAGTGTAAGAAAGAAAAAGTGTCACGATATCGCGACATGTCGTATTTTCACGACCAAAAGAGGAGAGAGAGACAAAGAGGCAGAAATGTTGTGATATCATGACATGTTGCATTTTTGTGGCCAAAAGCAACAAAAAAAGACAAAGAGGCAGAAATGTCACGATAGATCGCATGTGCACGATGCAAGAAGAAGATCCCAACTGAAATAAGAAGTGTGACAGTGGACGGACGTCACTACAACAATTACAGGGGTCGTTACAGAGTGAATTCATGCAGCTAAAATAAGAAGAGTGAACAAAAGTTAGTACGACGGTTACAGGGACTGTTATAGAATGAAATCTTTGAGCGGTGGATATACCGAACATCTTCATTAGTTGAAGTCGACGAAGACCGATGAAAGCCAACGAAGATCAAGAGTTACATTATGAAAGCCGATGAAGACCTGGAGTTACATTATGAAAACCGACGAAGACGAGGAGTTACATTATGAAAATATTATTATAAAAGGAGTATTGCTTGGAGAATTGAAGTGAAGTGAAAAAGATGGCTAAGTGCACAGAGTGAGCACAGATAGGGCCGAAATATGGCTAAGTGCGCAGAGTGAATGCAGAGCAGCCGAAAGAGGGCTAAGTGTGCAGAGTGAGTGCAGAGAGGGCCAAAATATGGCTAAGTGTGTAGAGTGAATGTAGAGCGGCCAAAAGAGGGCTAAGTGCACAAAGTGAGCGCAAAGAGGGCCAAAAGATGGCTAAGTTTGCAAAGTGAACATAGAGCAGCTAAAAGAGGGCTAAGTGTGTAGAGTGGGCGCAAAGAGTACTGCAAGAGGGTTGTATGAGTGTGGAAAGTGTGTGCTACGAAAAGATGATTGAGAGGCAGTTGAAAGAGGGTGAAGTGCGACTGTAAGAGCATAGAATATGTGTGTGTTTCATGAACAATGAGATAGTTTGGGTAAGCAATAGACCAGTAAAGGTCTTGTAAAAATGAAGGCATTTTTTTGTCAATATTCTAGATTCAAAATTGAAGTCCAAGTTGCTTCTTGGCATCAGGGGTTGGTGCTCCTTCCAGTTGGTGCTGGTAAATCAGGGGTTGGTGCTCCTTTCTATTGGTGTAGATAAATTAGGGGTTGGTGCTCCTTCTAGTTGGTGCTGGTAAATCAAGGGTTAATGCTCCTAGTTGGTGCTGGTAAATCAGAGGTTGGTGCTCCTTTCTGTTAGTGCAGATAAATCAGGGGTTGGTGCTCCTTCCAATTGGTGCTGGTAAATCAGGGGTTGGTGCCTGGTGTAGATAAATCGGGGGTTGGTGCTCCTTCCATTGGGTGCTGGTAAATTGATTGTAAAGTTGGTGCTTTGCAAAGGCTAGATTTGGATGGGAGTCCAAGCAGTCATTTTTGAGGAGTAGCCAAATTGGTGAACCTCGGTAAATCTTGTGTTGTGTGATGTTCTCTTGTAATACTTGCTTTATTTGGTTTTAAGTTTTAATTTTTTTGGATTTAAGATTTGTGGATTTAAGTTTAAAGAACTACACTGATTCACCCCCCCTCTTAGTGCCAATGTGAGACTAACAGTTTTATTATCCTTCTCCTTTTTTGTCTTTCATCTGGATTCCTAATGATTTGCTCTTTTGGATGATGCTTATGTAAATACCTGGATGAAGTTTTGGAAAGAAGTCTTTGTGTTTCTTCTTCTTCTTTATCTGATTCCTCACAAAATTTTTCTTGACAACAACCATCTTCTTGATACACAATTTGCTGAGCTGGTTCTGTTGAGTCTATCTTCTCATCATTTGTTACATTTATACTTTCCACCATAATGTGTGTAAAGGTTGCTTTTAAACCATAACCCTTGATTTTAATGCTTGACATGCAAATATTGACATTTGTATATATTAGAGTTTTTTAGACAATCGTATTTATGTGGAATCCACTTTGTTCGTGATAATCACCTCTATGTAGATTTTACTTTCTCAATCATAATCACTCGGCTATATGTGATTCCACTTTCTTAGTCTTAATCGCTTTTATGTGAATTCTATGTTTTTCACTATTATCGTGTGGACCTTCTCACTTTTATGTGGATTCCACTTGTTTAATTATTATCTTATCAACTTGCACTGACGTTGAAGGTGTAAATACCAAGTTCTTCTGTAATGAGGTGGGTGGCATTGAAAGAGGATTATCTTATCAACTTGCATCGATGTTTGAAGACAATGGCAACTTTGTGTATAAAAGGGAGGCCAAAGACCTTGCAAATTATCCCTCATCAATTTAATTAATGTGACCAAGGAAAATTTGAATGTGCGAATTCGAAGACATGAGTGAGGAAGAAGATGAACGACCTTTCATCTTATGCGCAAGGATTATAGCGAGTAAGGTTGGTGCCCAAGAAAAAGGTGGACACAATGGTCTATTGGTAGTGAATATTTTTGCTAAGGCAGTTGTGGGGAGACAGACCCATGTTCGAATCCTGTTGAGTACGTGCACAAAGGGAAAAGGCTTCGTGCTTCACGTTTTTTGATTAAATTACTAGGGAAGTAATATAGTGCATGTAAAACCTTTTGGTTCTTAACATGCATTGAGTGCATGTGGTTGTGGAGCCCGTGGCTAGGGTGTTCACAGAGGCAGAGGTTAAGGGTTCGAAACCCTTGGATAGGCAAAGGTAATTTTTGTTAATATTTTAATTGCCTAAAGTTTAAATTAAAACCTTTATTAGGAGTTATAAGGGGTGTTAAAAGGTTTTTAATTAGGCAATGAGATTAGTGGTTAGGAGAAATAAGGAGTGATAGTAAATTTCTATGTGTTGAATTATGATTTATAAAAAGGGAAGATATTATTTTTTAGTTGGATTAATAAGGTAAAAATTAGTTTGCATTAAAGATATTTAAGGTTTTTTCTAAATACCTATTTGTGGGTGTTAATTTATTTTTGAGATTGTGGGGTTTATAAGGTGTATAAATGACTTGGTATATTTTTATGAAAAATAATCTTTGAGCAAGCATTTACAAGGGATTTAAAGTGAAGATTTTGCCACCTAACCACTTAAGTTGTCAAAGAAAAATTGAGTGTGATTGGAATAGGTTTTGAGATCTATTTTTCTATCTCTAAGAAAAAAGGTATGGGCAAATTCTTCCATGGTTAAGTTGATTGGTTAATTTTTTAAAATAAGTTTGGAGTGAAAAACACTTGATTAGGGTTTCCTTTTTTAGAGTGTTTGAGTTAATGCTTCAAGGTTTTCTAGAATTGAGTTTTGTGATTAAAACTTTATTTTATAAGCATTGTTGTTGAAGACATTGGTTGTATGAAGAACTTGAGTTAGGGTTGTGCAAAATAACATGAGTATAATTGTTATGTGAAGATTGATGTATAAGCATTGTTGTTGAAGACATTGGTTGTACAAAGACCTTGAAATAGGGTTTGAAAATAACATGAGTATCATTGTTATGTGAGATTTGTTGTTGAGTATTGTTGGAAATATTTTGAGTTGGTTGATATATACATGGACTAGGGTTTATGAAAAAGGGATGTTTCATTGAGTAATTGGTTTCATAGAATTGCTTGAGCCTAGTCAAGTGGGTGTGTGAAGTGATTGTTCAAGTTCCATAAAATAAACTATTCTATATTCTGAATTGAGTTAAGAAAGTGATTGAGCATTGAGTGTAGAGCATATTGAGTCTCTAAAATTCTCTTTATGTTTATATGAGATTGGACAAGTTCTAAGTAAGATTTTTGAGAAGATATGAATAAGTTTTGTATGGACTTATTGAGCAGATTGGACAAGTTTTGAGTGAGCTTGTTGAGCAGAGTTTAGCAAGTTATGTGTGGACTTGTTGAGCAGATCTGAGCAAGTTATGTGTGGACTTATTGAGCATATTTGAGCAAGTTCTATGTGGAATTTTTGAGCAAATTTGAGCAAGTTCTGTGTGGACTTGTTGAGCAAATTTGAGCAAGTTCTATGCGCACTTGTTGAGCATATTTGAGTAAGTTCTATGCAGACTTGTTAAGAAGGTTTGAGTAAGTTCTATGTAGACTTTTTGAGAATATTTAAGTAAGTTCTGTGCAAAATTATTGAGAATATTCGAGCAAGTTCTGCGTGGACTTGTTGAGCAGATTGGACAAGTTTTGAGTGAGCTTGTTGAGAAGAGTTGAGCAAGTTTTGTGTGGACTTGTTGAGTAGATTTTAGCAAGTTCTGTGTGGAATTGTTGAGCAAATTTTAGCAAGGTTCATGTGGACTTGTTGAGCATATTTGAGCAAGTTATATGTGGAATTATTAAGAATATTTGAGCAAGTTATGTGTGGAATTATTGAGCATATTTGAGCAAGTTTTGTGTGGATTTATTGAGCATATTTGAGCAAGTTCTATGTGGACTTGTTGAGTAGATTTGAGCAAGTTCTATATGGACTTGTTGACCAAATTTGAGCAAGTTCTATGTGCACTTATTGAGCATATTTGAGTAAGTTCTATGTAGAATTGTTGAGCATATTTGAGTAAATTTTGTGTGGACATGTTGAGAATATTTGAGTAATTTTTGTGCGGACTTGTTGAGAATATTTGAGCAAGTTCTATGTGGACTTGCTGAGCAGATTTGAGCAAGTATGGTGTGGACTTGTTGAGTATATTTTAGAAAGTTTCATGTGGACTTATTGAGCATATTTGAGCAAGTTCTGTATGGAATTTTTGACCATATTTGAGCAAGTTCTGTGTGGATTTGTTGAGAATATTTGAGCAAGTTCTTAGTGGACTTATTGAGTAGATTTGAGCAAGTTCTATGTGGACTTGTTGACCAAATTTGAGCAAGTTTTGTGTGGAATTTTTGAGAAGATTTGAGTAATTTTTGTGTGTACTTGTTGAGTAGATTTGCAATTTTTGTGTGGACTTGCTGAGCAAATTTATGCTAGATCGAAGGACTATGTTTAGTGTAGATTTGATACAGATCTTTGGAGGTGATAAAGCAAAGATGATAGATGTATCCAGTGGATAGAGATCCATCAATAAAGATAGTGAGCATAGGTCTTCTGAGTTGGGATAAGAGTCTTTAGTGGAGAGAGATTCACAAGCCAGCGTAGTGGAGGTAGTAGTCTTCTAGAGGATCACCAGCTAGAGTAGAGGAGTTCTCTTATTGATAGAGATCCATAAACTTGATTTAGGGGATTGATATCTCCTTTGGACATAGGTCCATAAACATTGTAATAGGGAAATAAATCCCAAGAGATTGATTGAGAAAATTTTAGTGAAATATATTATCCGTGGAGTAGCCCACATTGGGTGAACCACGTAAAATTGGTGTTTCATATGTGTGATGTTTTGTGCACTAATTTGGTTTTTGTTGTTGATATTGCCATTCATATATTGCATAATATTAATTGTGATAAGAAAAGTAAAAAGTGGTCTTATATTGTTCACCCCCCCTCTTAGTATAAACCTGTGATATTCAATTAGTATCAGAGCTGGTTCCTTCAAAAAAGGTTTAATAACTTGAAGTAAGATCTTACAATAACACAAATGGCAAAGAAAGGCAAAAGTAGAACCATGAGATACAAGAAGAAAAGAACACACATGGTCATGAAAGAAAATGAAGATGAATTCAATATTATTGTTTTGGAAGGAAGAATGGAAATAGATTCAAGAGATGAATCAAGCAATGGATAAACAACCAGGTTGATAAATTTTTGTACCATATGTAGGAATGCAGGCCACCATGCAGCTTATTATCCACAAGAAGGTGAATATTGTTTTGTTTGTGGTCAACTCGATCATGATGCAGGTTATTGCAATGGGTTTAGTAGTGGTGAATATGAAGATGATATTTTAAAAAATGAAATCCTAGATGTTGGTTCAATAAAGGATAATATGGACAATAAAAAAATGTATGAAGAAAAAGATCTACTTTCAATATTAGAACAAAATGCTTCTATAGAAGATTCATAAAAATAAAAGGAGGAAGCCACTCTAAAGGAACTTATTGAATTGAAAAAGAGAATTTAGAATTGAAGGCTCAAATACAAGAAGATGAGAAATGTAAGACAAAGCTTCTACAAGATCTTTCTGACTTGAGAGATAAGGTTGAAAAGGCAAGAAGAGTTGAAGAAGGTATGATTGAAAAGTCAAAGGTAAAAAATATAGAATGTGAAAGACTTATGGTTACTCTTGAATAATTAAAAATGGAGAACTCAAGATTAAAAGTTCAAGCTCAAGAAGATGAGAAAGCAAAAGCAAAGTTTCTACAAGACCTCACCAACTTCAAAATCAAGGTTGAAGAGGCAAAAAGGATTGAAGAAGGTATGGCTAAAAAAATAAATGTAAAAGATCTAGAGTGTGAAATATTAGAACATGAGATATTTTAACTAAGGAGGGAAGTAAAAGGTTTTAAGGACAAGCTACACAAGTTTGAGGAAAATTAAAATACTTTAGACAATATTATCAATGCACAAACGTCATCACTCACCATAAAACGACTTAGTTCTAAAGAAGAAAGACAATATCACAAGAACAAAGACTCAAAAAGTTAGAGGCATCAAAATAAAAGCAAGGATGGATGAAGAAGACAAGGAAATAAGTTATTTCAAAGGTAAAATAGAAGCTACTATGCAGATAATGCAAGTAAGTATTCAAGTATTCCACTAAATACTATTATCCCCACTTAGAAGACCTATACTCATTGCCCTGGCTAATGTATCTCTATCCACTAGAGACTATTGTCCTCTCTACTCTATCACCTTCAAAGATCTATCTCAAATCTACACTCCTTTGATCTAGCATAACTCTACTCAATCTTTGTCTTTGGTCTGGAATAAACCTATCCTCAAATATGCACCAAACTCTATCCAAAATTCCTCTCTATAACTTGCTCAAATATGCTCAATAAGTCCTCTCAAGAACTTATCCAAATATGTATTGTAAGCTTCCATAAAATCTCACACAAAATCAGTCCATAAGTCTTCTCAAATACTTACCTCAAATTTGCTCAACAAGTCCACACATAACTTGTCCAATCTCATAGAAACATAAAGAGAATTGTTAGAGACTCAATATGCTCTATACTCATCACAATGCTCAATTACTTTCTCAACTCAATTAAGAATATAGAATAGTTTTTTTATATGGAACTTAAACAATCACTTCACACATCCACTTGACTAGGCTCAATATCTACTCAACCAATCACTCAATGGAACACCCCTTTCATACAAACCCTAGGCCAAGCATATAAAATTCAATTCAAAATATTTTCAACAATGCTCAAAAATAAACTTCAACAACAATTCTTATAAATCAATCCTCACATAGCAATGATACTCAAACCCTAGTTCAAGTTCTCACAATCAATGGCTTCAACAACAATGCTTATAAAACAAGGTTTTAACAACAATTTTTTATTTCAAAAAACCTTGAAGCATTAACTCAACAAACTCAATAGGAAACCCTAATCAAGTCCTTTTCACTCCAAACCCATTTTTAGGAAAACCAAGAGTTGTAGATTTAAGTTTAAAAAGCTACACTGATTCACCCCCCCCCTCTCAGTGTCATTGTGAGACTAACAATTGGTATCTTGGAATATCTTGAACAAGCTTAACCGGCTAGGGTGATCTTGGAAGTGACACAATGGCAGGCAGTGAAGGATTCTCATCAAATAAAGCACCATTGTTAAAAAAACTAATTACGCATTTTGGAAACTTAGGATGCAGACATATCTTTGTGCTTTGGGATATGACATTTGGGATTCAGTAGATAGTGGATAAACAATACCACCACTTCTCCAACCGATGCTGCCGGTAAGAAGCTGTTTGAGAATAACTCTAAAGCAAAGAATGCTATCATGTGTGGTTTAGTGGACAGTGAACTGGTAAATATTATGACCTATAAAATGGCAAAAGAAATATGGGACAAACTGAGGAGCATTCATGAAGGAGACAATAAGATCAAGGAGGCCAAGTTACAAACACATCGAGCTCAATTCGAAGTATTAAAGATGAATGACGATGAGAACATAGAGGCATATATGCTGAGATTTAATGAAGTCATTAATGCGATTAGAGGACTCGACAAGGAAATCAAAGATTCTGTCATCGTGAAAAAGGTATTAAGATCTCTTCTCCAAAGATTTGATTCTAAAGTCTCGGCTATAGAAGAAGCTAAAGATCTAAATTATTTTAGTATGGATGAGATGCATGGTTCTTTGACTGCATATGAGATGAGAATAGAAAAAACTAAACCTATAGACAGAGAAGCTACTTTTAAAGCCCTTAAAAATATGAAAGCAAAACAAAAATTCAAAGAAGAAGAGACATCAGATGAAATGGAAGAAAAATTTGTTTGAAAACTAAAAAGGGGAAAAGAAAAATATAGAGGAAAGTTACCGTTTAAATGTTTCAACTATGGAGGCATTGGGCATTATGCAAATAAATGTCCACTTAATGAGAAGAACAAAAGTGATGAAGGATCACACCAAGAAAGAAGTGACTGGAAGAAAAAACCAAATTTTAGAAAAGGCAACTTCAAGAAGAAAAGTTTCATCTCCAAGAATGTCAGTTCATTAGAAGACAGCTCTGTTGGTTCATCTTTCATACACACCCTGCGAGGAACTTATTGCGATTTAATGTTCATTACATGTCAGTTTGATTTTTATCCTTCCCAGCTCATATTATTTAACATATGTCACGATATCACGATGTTTTCATCAAGTTTTCTTTCCAACTAAAACCTGTCGCGACATCGTGACGTTTTCCTTAAGATTCGCCTTCAATAAAAACTCATTGCGATATCGTGACGTTTTCCATACTTCATTTATTTCAAGCTTATGGCCTAGCGAAAATGAATCGTGTTGCGATATCACAACGTTTTCGTCACTTGATGCTTTCAATCCAAACCTGTCGTGATATCGCGACGTTTTTCATCAAGTTTTGCTTTCAAGGAAAACCTGTCGCTATATCGCGACGTTTCCATCACTTGGATCTTTCTACCAAAATGCATCATAAAATCATGACGTTTTCTTCAAGCTATGCTTCCAACTAGAATATGTCATGATATCACGACGTTTTCATCACTTTACTTCTTTTAAGCTTATGCGTCGTGAAAATGGAACAGGCTGCGATAATGGAGCACATCGTGAAATCACGACGTTTTCTCCAAGTTATGTTTCCAATTCAAAATGTGTCACGATATCATGACGTTTTCCTTGGGCTTTGCTTTCAATCCAAATGTGTTGCAATATCGAGACGTTTTTGTTGAGGTTTGCTTTCGACCAAAATGTATCGTGATATCGCGATGGTTTCTGTACTTCATTTCTTCTGAGCTTCTAGCATCATGAAAATGGAACATGTCGCGATATCGTGACATTTTTGCCAAGTTATGCTTCCAATTAAAACTTGTCGCGATATCGCGATGTTTTTGTTAAGCTTGGCTTCTGATCAAAACTTGTCGTGATATCGCGACGTTTTCCTTGAGCTTTGCTTTCAATCCAAATGTGTCGCGATATCGCGACGTTTTCCTTGAGGTTTGCTTTCGACCAAAATGTGTCGCGATATCGCGACGTTTTCCATACTTCATTTCTTTTGAGCTTCTGGCATCGCGAAAATGGAACACATCGTGAAATCGCGATGTTTTTGCCAAGTTATGCTTCCAATTGAAACTTGTCGCGATTTCGTGACGTTTTCGTTAAGCTTGTGCTTTCAATTGAAACTTGTCGCGATATCGCGACGTTTTTGTCAAGCTTTGCTTTTGACAAAAACGTGTCGCGATATCATGACGTTTTTCCTCGGCACTTCCTTTTTTCACTGTTGGCCACAAAAACGTGACATGTCGCGATATCGCGACAACTTTCTCTACTTAGCTCTTTTCTTCGTCGGACGTCGTGAAACCTCAACAAGTCATGAAAACACGACAATTCTGGCTCCTGTTTTGGTCAACTGCTTTTGACCGCGATATCACAACACGTCGTGATTTCGTGACATTTTCCCACTTTGCTTTCTCTCTCCTCTTTGAACCGTGATTTCATGACATGCGCGATATCGCGACGGTTTTGCCTTGACTGCTTCTCTTGCTGCCTTCGACCGCGATTTCATGGAACACGTGAACGTGAATTTCAATGCCTCCACGACATGTCGCGATATCGCGACGATTTCCTTACTTATCTCTTTCGCTTATGGCTCGCAACACACGTGTCGCGATATCATGACATTTTCGTCACTTGTCTCTCCTCTTTACCGATTTCACGATATCGCGATGTTTTCCACAAGCTTTGCTTCCGACCAAAATGTGTCGCGATATCGCGACATTTCCGAAAATGGAATATGTCGCGAAATCGTGACGTTTCCAAAAATGGAATATGTCGCGAAATCGTGACGTTTTCTTCAAGTTACTTCCACTTTGCAAATTCTCCAAAATTTGTAGGTTGACTCCAATGAATTTATCCATCTGCATTTTGCATTTTTACACATTGGTGAAGGATCTTCCTTGCTCAGAAATGATTCTAACATTTGAAAAATGAATTTTAAATCGAAATCAAAGCCATATGCAAGCCTACTTGGATACTTTGATATATGCAAAACTTGAAAAAAGGAGGCAAGCAAAATTTGGAATTAAAACCTGAAAAACTCAAGAGGGTCCCTGCGAAAAAATGAAAACTAAATATTTTCAAAGGATGGAATTTCATTTTTTTAGTGGGGGTGTGTTGCTTCTCAACAAATGGCGATATCTGCGGGGAAAATAGTAGCACTATTTAGAATTTAGAACCCTAGTTTCAAAACAATTTAGACTATGTACCATGCTTTGCCACAAATATTTTCCAAAATGATTTAACTACTATCTGATAGTTGTTAAAGTTTCCCAAGGACATACTAGGTTGAACCACTTAAGGAAGATTCTGATGTGCAATTATAAGCGTATAAAACTTCCTTCAGGGATGACCAGGGCTTCGAATGCCCATGATGGATTGATCAGCTCTTAGATTGTGTAGGGGAAACCGAGTAGAGCTTTGTTTACTAGTTTAGCCTTTTACAGCCCCGACAGAGTTACTCTTTAGATTTACACGACCCTGATTCACAACTATGAGGTGGCATCTATAGCTTGGTGAACCCATTTGAGATGTATCCTTCAGGAGCCTTGGCTACCTCTTTCTATCACATAACCTCTTTTTTTTTTTTGTAGAAAAGAGTGCCAGCTTTATGTTGGCTTGCCCAACTTTCACCTTCTTTCTCTTCCTTTACTTTATTTCATTGATGGAGCGTTGGATCGACTAACTGCTTCAGCCTGGGTACCAATAGTTTCCTTGGACACTTAATAATTTTATGAATCGGAGTCCCCTCTCATGACCAACTTTTCTTGGATTCCCTGGGAGTTCTTCAGCCAAACAGTATAGTAGTTTCTTTATAATAAAAAATAATTGTGGCAAGCAAGATACAAAATCCGATTATCTTTCTACTGTTGTTCTAAATAACAAGTAGTTCCACTTTTTAGTTTTAGCAGACTATCTCTTAAAAAATAAAACAAAACAAAAGAGAACACATAGGACTTAAAAGCTAAAGATAAATTTGCAATTTCTTGCAAAAGACAAAACACAGCACTTCAACCCAAAAATAAAACAAAAATAAAAACACACTACTTCAAACTTTATTTACAATATATACATCTTTTTTTTATTTTATTCAAATGGTGTGGTGGATGGAACAGCTGAGAAATAATGCTTCAGATATTGACCATTTACAGGAAGGTTTAGAACATTACCCTCCAGGTCCTGTAGACGAAATGCATTATTACCTAGGATTTCGGTGATCTGGTATGGCCCTATCCATAGAAGTTGCAACTTGGTGTGTTTACCTTTCTTTTCATGGGCTTTGTCCCATAGAAGCACCAGGTCTATGAGTCTGAAGGCTTTCACTCTGGCTCTTTTGTCAAACCAGCGCTTGACTGTCTCTTGGTGTCGGCTAAAATGCTCCAGGGCTTGAAGTCGTTCGTCCTGCAAATTAATTAAGTCCAAAACATGAGCTTCTGCATCTGCATGATCCTCAAAATAGTCTAAAACAAATTGATAAGTGGGCAATTTCAAAGAGATAGGAACGATGGGCTGAGTACCATACAACAAAGCAAATGGGGAAGTCTTAAGAGCTTCTTTATGCCTTATCCTGTCAGCCCAAAGTGCATACTTCAATAGTGTGTGCCATTGTCTGGGTTTGTCTATAGCAGATTTCTTGATGGCATTCATCAAATTCTTGTTTGTGGACTCATCCAGTCCATTACCTTGGGGATAATAGTTGGATGAAAATTTGATGACTATCCCCTTCTGGTATGCCCACTCTGCAAACTCAAATGACTGAAAGGCTGGTCCGTTGTCGCACACAAAGTTCAAAGGAACTCCAAACCTGGTTATGATATTTGATTCCAGAAAACTGATCACCTCATGGGTTGTACTCCTCATGGTGGCTTCTGCTTCAACCCATCTTGTACAGTAATCAGTGGTTGTTAACACATACTTGTGCCCTGCTGATGAACTCGGGTTTATCACACCTACAAAGTCGAGTCCCCATTGCATAAAAGGTTTGTTTATTATAACAGGTTGCAATGGTAGAGCTCGATTTGCCTGCTTGGATGCAAAATTCTGACACTGATGGCAAGTTCTTACGTGCTGATGTGCATCTTTAAACAACGTAGGCCAATAATAGCCTGCTCTCAGTATCTTGTGTGCAGTAGCAGAACCTGAGGAATGCCCTGCTCCTAACTTTTCATGAAAACTAGACATCACCTCATTCACTTCATTCTGAGAAATGCATCTTAAGAATATGCCAACATAGTTTTCTCTGTACAAGTTGCCTCCTCTGAGTAGAAAATGAGCAGACTTCAGCTTTAGTGCTCTTCTTTGAGTTCTATTCAGGTGAGGTGGACAAATTCCAAATCTCAACAAATGAATGACATCTCCATACCAATCATCGAATCCAGAATCCAGTTGATTAATTTCTCCCTCTATAGGTATCTCAGCAATATGTCGGGACAGACCAAGTCCTCTGATTAATTTTGTAGGCCGGATCTCCAAGTCGTACTCCTGCAGTCTCGTGGCCCAATTACCTCTTAGCTCACCCAATTCATCCTGGCTTAATAAATATTTGACAACTGGATCAGGAACTATAGCATGGACTTTGCTTCTCAGTATGTAATGCCTGAATTGCTTGACTGCTCTCACCAAGGCATAGGCTTGCTTGTCCAGGCGAGAGTATTTTAGCTCAGCACCCTTTAGGTTGGTACTTTTGAATGCAATTGGGTGCTCCCCTGTTTCTCTTCATTGGGTTAGAACTGCTGCAAGTGTGTGTTCCGAAGCAAAAGAGTACAGGTAAAAATCCATACTGAAATCTGGGCTCACTAGCACTGGAGCTTGTTGGATGGCAGATTTGATCTCTTGGAATGCTACTTTGGCTTTCATTGTCCAGGCAATCTTAGCAGTCTCCTTCAGCATGTCATTTAGCGGCTTGACTATTTCTACAAAACCAGAGATGAATTTTCTGACAAAATTAATTTTCCCAAAGAATGATCTTAACTCTTTCTTAGAATTGGGAAAGGGTATCCCCGATATGGCTTCAACTCTTTCAGGATCCACGAAAATGCCATCTTTGGTGATTAGGTGTCCAAGGAGTTTTCCTTCAGTTACACCAAAGACACACTTCTTTGGGTTTAAAGAAATGCCAAATTCTCTGCATTTGTTGAAGACAGATTCCAAGTGTTTTACGTGGTCAAACCGGGATTTAGAGAAAACTGTCAAGTCATCCATGTAAACAACGATGCACTTGCCCATGAGACCTTTGAAGGCATGATCCATTGCTCGCTGAAAGGTAGCTTCGACATTTATCAATCCAAATGACATTCTCTTGTAGGCGAAGGTTCCCCACTTGGTCGTGAAGGCAGTTTTCATCCTGTCCTCCTTTTCAACTAATATATGGTTATACCCCAAAAATCCATCTAAGAAAGACATCATCTCCGAACCATTTACAATTTGCAGCACATCATCCATGGAAGGCAAAGGATAATTATCCTTTTTTGAAGCCTTGTTCAGGTTCCTAAAATCCACGCACAAGCGGATTTCTCCATTCTTCTTCCTGACTGGCACCAAATTGGCCACCCAAGTAGAATGTCTGATGGGAAAAATAATGGCAGCACTCAATAATTTTTCCACTTCCTTCTTGATAAGGGGTTCCAACAAAGCATTGACATGCCTCTGTTTCTGTCGAAAGGGTTTGCAAAACTCCTTTAAAGGTATTACATGGGTGTAAACTTTTGGATCAAAAACCTTTAGGTCTTTATAGGACCAGGCCATAACATCCTTGGACCTGTGGAGGAATTCAATCATATTTCTCTTTATCTCAGGGTCACAAGTTTTAGCCAAATTAAGGTGCCTGGGATCCTCTTCAGTCCCGACATTCAGTTTCTCAGTCTCGCTGCCTGCCACACCAATAGAATTCTCAAAACTCACCTTTTGTTTGATTCTGTCAAGATCAAACAGCCGCTCAAGTTCTACCATACCTCTCGGGATTCTATTATCTTTCAACCTCATTATCCCTTTTTCATCATCGAACTGTTCCAGCATAGTATCCCTTTGACCATCATCAATTATAGTACTTTCGAATGCATTGGTACTCTGTAAAAAGTTTATAATTTGTTGGTCATCAGAAAAGACTTGAAAATTATCTACGTTATCTGGAACTGAGGGACAAGGGATTAATTCGATTGAAAATTTCTTCCATTTGACCTCCTCCAATGGCTTCAGATTTGCGGCTGATGAAGCTAAAACATCTGCAAGGGAATTCTCTTCTCTGGGAATGTGCGTCAAATTAAAAGCATCAAAATTCTCCATGAGATCCCATGCTCGGTATTTATACCTTTTTAGGTAAGACGCTTTGCACTGAAATTTGCCTCTAACCTGATTGGCCACCAACTCCGAGTCTGTAAAAACTTGGATATTTTTCACGCCCTTATCTAAAGCAAATTTCAAGCCCAACACTAATGCTTCATACTCTGCCAAATTATTCGTGCAAGGAAACTGCAAGCGATAAGCCACAAAATATGTCTGATCTTTAGGTCCTTTAAGAACCGCCCCTATACCAGAACCTTGTTTGGACTTAGCTCCATCAACATGAAGCATCCAAACCTCATTATCATGATCAAGATGAGCTTTAATAGGTTTCTCTCTCTGTGCAGTTGTTAAATTATAAACTCTGATATCCACATCAGAGAAATTAACAGTCTCATTCCTGGCATTATATTCAGTGATCATGAGTTTATATCTAGGTTCTCTTTCGATTCTCAATTGATTCGCAACACCTTTCCAGGGCAACCACATATGTGAAAAATCGGTCGCCAAGTACCCATTCAAATATTTTGACCAATCCCTGCTCAGAAGCATTTCGTATCCTGTAGGAATATCTACCACCTGAATGTCGATTCTGTGTTGTGCTCTCGGCTCAGATGCTAGCTGGATGTGTATATTTTGGAGTTCACCTACCACTTTAACCTCAGATTTATCCAATTGGATGACTCTTCTCTCAGAGTTTGTAGGGGTTAAACCCAACTGTTGACAGATGGCTAAAGGCATGACATTGGCTGAAGCACCAGAATCTACCAGACAATTGTGTAAATTTTTCCCAAATATACGGACAGTTAGCAGGAAAGGCGGAACTTCAGTCTTTTCTTTATACATGGCTATGTTTGCATTTGCTATCCTTTTCCCCTTTTCCAGAGGTTTGGCAGTAGGCTCAGAGTATGTCTTCATCAAATTATTCCTTTGTTCAGTAATTTGAGCCAGCTCATGAAGAGTGATGTTAGCCTTGATTTTCTTCATATCCTCCACTATATTGTATCCTTTATTGAGTGGAGCAACAAATCTATCTGGTATTCTTGGATCTCCTCCCTTGGGTGGAGGTGGGTCATTACTTGGAGATGGATCTGGAGGCACATTATGGGAGTTGTCTGGAGGTGTAGACGTAGTATTCGGCTCTAGATTTCTATTTTTGAGATTGTAGTTGTCCCTTCTATATTGTTGAAAAGCTTGCACTTCATCCATAGGCATCTCCACAACATTCTCTGACTCATCTGGAAAAGTAAATGAATCTAACACCATAGCTGCACTATGTTTGGATGAACTTGGACCGTCAATATTTCTTTGATTTTTAGGACAAACTAACTCACCAGACAGAGCTTCAAAGGCATTACAGAACTCCAAACAATCCAATTCCCCGTGCTGAGATGTTTCGTGTATCCTGCACCAGTTGGGCAAAGCCAAGTCACAAATATTCACATCATGCCCTTTACCTTTATAATCCTTGTTGGGCTCGTATGGTGGTCTAGTGAATCTATTCTGCTGATACGGAAATCTGTTTGAGTTTTCCCCGGTGGACACTTGCCTTTTGAAACTCAAAAAGTCATTTGCCAGCCTCTGGACCATCTTTGAGACTTCCTCAACTCTCATTTTATCAGATTCTTTCTCAGCATTCTGTATATGTTCGGTATGTGTTATAGCCAATGGATTTCCTATTGGTGGAGTTTGGCATGCTGGAAATATCATTTGATGTGGGATGGGGTTCAAGACGGGGGTATTTTGTGTAACAAAAGGAATTTGATGAGCATTCAAAGGTTGAGGTCCCAATTGTCTTTCAAGAACCAAAGCTTCTTTATAAGCCTCTGTTAGGTTGGTAATATTGGCATCTCTCTTCAGGAAGATAGAGGTCACTGGGTCTAGGGAATTCTTAAAAATTTCTAATGCTAGATCTGTAGTTGGCACATAATGACCCGTCAATCTACCATAAGCTTTTTGAAATCTAACATTGAAAGATCTAGCTGTCTCATTGATTTCCTTTTTTATGCTAGAAAACTGTTGATATAATACACTGGGGTCAATCACTTCACCAAATTGTGATACAAAAACCTTTTCCAGGTCATCCCAACTAGTAATGGAATCATTAGTGAGATTCAAAAACCAGTCGTATGCTCCCTCCTGGAGAGTGAAAGGGAATAATCTACAAGCCACATCTTCATGCTGCACATTTAACAACTTTAGAGCATTTTTAAATGCCACTAGGTGCTCTTCTATTTTTCTAATTCCATCATGTTTGTAGGTAGGAAGATACCTCTCGGGGTTTCTGGGTAAATCATGGGCTGCTCCAGGGATGTTCAAAGCAGTGGAACCCAACCAACTTGCCATTACTACTTGATCAATGATAATATTTTCAGTTGTAGTTGGAGCAACTACAAGTGGTGATGAAACTATTTCGGTAAAAGACTTTGCCCTTCTGAGGCTGTTTCTCTTTGGGGTTTCTAACTCAGGCACAAGGGGCTCTCCGGCTCTGGAGTGGGACCTTGTTACTCTGTGGGTGGAATCCAGCCTTACACAAGAAACTTACAAACCTTAACAAATACTGAACGGAGTTCGGCCCTCCTTCTAGCACCAATTTTTAAATGTTGGTTCGTCTTTCATACACACCCCATGAGGAACGAGCATAAAATACCGAGAACACTTATACGGGATAAATCCCACTCACTTTAGGATCTTGTTGGATATCCAAGGTGTGAGTTACAGAGTTGGGTCGAATGTCTATTCACTCTTTTTCGCTTCTGGAATAGTTTCAATGTGGACTATCTGTTACCTTACAACGGGTTCGACTTTAGTTCAGTAATGTTTTTCGGAGTTGGTGGTTATCTTTGTGGGCAATCGGATTTGCAATCAGTTCTTTGATCTAGCTCTTTATGCTTTAGCAGATTAAATAAAAGACAAATTTTAAAGAAAATAAAAGATGGATCATTTAACGGTAAAACAGAGAGAGTAGGGTAGGGCAAAAAAGAGAAGCTTATTTAACTTAGTTGCAGAATCAAAACTACCAATTTCAGTTACACTATTTAGCTTCACAATAAACCCAATCAAAGAGGAAGGTGTCCAGCTTTCTAAGATCACCTTCTACTAAGAGCATAAGACGGAGAGAAACAGATCTGAAAGAAAATTATAAAACAGAAGGGAAGTCGGTGTCAACTGGTATCTCTCACCAGCAGCCTAGCTCGCGCAGTGAGGACAGAGCAATTAGAACCAGACCCGAACCTTAAATCTTTAATTTTCCTTAGCATACAATGAACAGAATGAAGCCTAGCAGCATATCCAATCTTGATAACATAGATTTACAACATAAGATAAATAAACCTTAGTGAGATGAAAACAAAAGAAAATGCACTTATCGCAATCCGAAAGAGATTAGGCTCCTGGCCACGCTATCACAGAAAAATGATGTTACACCAACTCTAGGTCCAGAACAAAGCATTCAAACAAGATTTGCAGGAAATTGCTAAAATAGCTTTTATTCTAAGTTTCCCTCCCCCTTTTTTCTTGAGATATACATTGATATTTATAGAGGACTTGCCTCTCTGCAGCATTTTAAAATATAAAACCGACTTTCTTGGGAGTCATAAAATAAGCACTGAAATGGGGGACAATCCACCGAAATCTGCCTCTCTACAGTATTTAAAATATAAGCCCATAAAATAAGTACTGAAAAAGAGGGACAATCCGTCAAAAATTTGTCTGTCTACGGCATTTAAAACATAAAGCGGACTTTCCTGGGACCCACAGAATAAGTACTGGAAAGCGTCGCGATATCGCGACAACTTTGCGCTGACTGTTCCTTTTGTTGCTTTGACCGCGATTTCATGACAAGTCGCGAAAATGCGACATGTCGCGATATCGCGACAACTTTCCTCCTCTTGTCCTTTCTCTTGCTGGTAGCCACGAAAATACATGTCACGATATCGCGACATGTTGGCCTCTTTGTTCTCTTTGGTTGCACTTGGTCGTGAAAACGCGACGTGTCACGAAATCGTGACACTTTTCCCTCGCTTAGTTCTTCTGTCTCCATTAGTCGTGAAAACGTGACAAGTCATGAAAATGTGACATGTCGCGATTTCGTGACATCTTTCTATCTTCTCC
This sequence comes from Wollemia nobilis, assembly GCA_028583015.1. Lineage (NCBI taxonomy): Eukaryota > Viridiplantae > Streptophyta > Pinopsida > Araucariales > Araucariaceae > Wollemia > Wollemia nobilis. The sequence continues at coordinate 671,188 of JAQPPZ010002623.1, forward strand.
TTTGTTGCTGCTTCTATCATGATTTCGTGACATTTCTTTCATTCGTAGTTTCCTCGCTTGATTTGTGCTTATCTTTGTCTTTCTTGCCATTGCTTCTGCTATTATGCCACTGTCGGGTCATTCTCTGCAAAAGAAAAAGCAAAAGTTAGAATTTTAATATTATCAATTCAAACCCTAATGTTCATTACATGTTAGTTTGTGTTGAGTGGTATTTTCACCCGATTGTGAAAACACACTCTCCGATAGGATTTGGGTTCTAAATCCTCTGCTTGCAAAGAAACAATTTCTCCAAGGTTCCTGTTATGTTAGCATTCTCGCATCTGTGTATTAATAATCTTAAATGAAGATATTCATTTTAAATGCTTGGAACACCTTAGTGGTTGCAAGTAACTGAAAACAAGGGGCACTGTGGTTTATTTTACTGTGAAATTTAATGATTGTTCCTTGAACCCTAATAAAGTAAATGTGATTTGATCCTTATATGACCATGCTGTAACTTCAAAATAAAATTTAATGAAATGCCATAACATGAATGGAATTATTTTTGGGTTTTGAAGTTTTTTTATTTTTAAATTTTATTTTAAAGCTTGAAAAATTAAAATTGGGGTTTCTAAAAATAAAGTGCAGTAAAAAGAAAATAAAATGCAAAGAAAAAGAAATTAAAATTGCATTCAGCTTGATGCTATCCCGTCCTGGCAAAACCGAAGATGTGAGGTTTCCATGCATGCAACCTAACCTATTGAACCTGCAAAATCCGCACAATCCAGATAAGTCAAGTGTTGGTCTCTGGGGTTTACTATTATTTTTCAGATTTAGACATTCGCATGAAGCAACCAAGAGAACTTGCATTAAACTTCATCTATAAGCCTAGAAATCTGAAAAAGGGAAAGATAAACATTAAAACATGCATGCAGAAAATAACTCCTTTCTTGCCAACAAGATGCAAATTTTTGAACACTCGCATTAATAATATATCAAGTTACAATGGCAGCATCTCTGGTTTTCTCAAAACCAGCAAAAAAGGAAGAAAATAGCCCCAAAGCAGGCCCAGAATGACCCTCTGGCCTCTAACACTGCAACTCTGCTCCAGCGGTTTTCGACCCCCGTATCTGTCCTATGCTTCTACTTTTAAAGCTTGGCAATGCTCTCTGTTTCGGCCTGTGATGCTTCGCTTCATCTTCCAGATCGCATCGTTTCATATTCTTTGACTACATGTGTTTTGGCCTTATGCTCGACATTGAGACGTTTGATCTTCTCTGTAACGCTTCTACAGCCTATACGCCACGTGTCCCGCACTTTTCTGCACATTCTCGTAATGGCTCCCTATAAATCGCGACCAAAAATAGCATGCAACTTTGTCCGTCTTCTTGGCCGCAAAAACGCGACATGTCACGAAATCGTGACATGTCACGATATCGCGACGTTTTCCTGTCAGCAGCCTTTCTTGCCATCACGCCCAGCGAAAACGTGACATGTCGTGAAATCGTGACGCTTTTCTCTTTCATACCATTTTCCACAAACCTGTCACGAAATCGCGATGCCTTTTCACTTCGGGCACCTTTGCTGCATGCTGTCACGAAATCGTGACATTTCTCATGTTCGTACACCTTCGGCTGCCTCTTGTCGCGAAATCGCGACGATTTTTCATTCAGTATGCCTTCACGGATTTTTGTCGCGATATCACTACGCCTTTTTTGTTCCATATAGTTGGGATGCAACCTGTCACGAAATCGCGATGCCTTTTCACTTCGTACACCTGGGCCACAGCCTGTTGCAATTTCACGACATTTTTCTATCTCAGGCTCCCTTGTTGCTTCTGGCCGCGAAAACGTGACATGTCACGATTTCATGACATATTTTGCTTTTCGTACAACCTCGCTGTTTGGAGCCGTGAAAACGTGACATGTCACGATTTCACGACATATTTCCGCTTCATGCTCCTTTGTCGTTTCTTGTCGCGATTTCGTGACACTTTTCTGCTTCATATTTCTCTCTCCTCTTTGGGCCGCAAAAATCAAACACATCACGATTTCGCTACGCTTTTCTCCCACCTGCTACCGTTGACTGTGTTGACCATGATTTTGCGACATGTCACGATTTCATGATGCTTTTGTGCTTTCGGACCCTTTTGCTCGATTTTGTTGTGATTTCACGACACTTTTTACACTTCATGCCTTTTACCTGCAACCTATCACGATTTCACGACGTTTTTCACTCAGCGTTGCTTTGGCTGCAACCTGTTGCGATTTCGCGACATTTTTTCATCCGTACTACTTTAGCTGCAACCTGTCACTATTTTGCAATTTTTTTTCATCCGTATTGCTTTAGCTACAACCTGTCACGATTTCGCAACGTTTTTTTCATCCGTACTGCTTTAGCTGCAACCTATCGCGATTTCGTGACGTTTTTCACTCAGCGCTGCTTTGACCGGTTTGACCCGTGATTTTGCGACATGTCACGATTTCACGACTTTCTGCTTCTCCTTTCTCTCTCCTCTTTTGGTCGCGACGGAGCAACATGTCATGATTTCGTGACACTTTTCTATTTTTTGACAACGATTTTGCGACATGTCACGATTTCGCGACATGTCACGATTTCGCGACACTTTCTACACTTGTGCATTTTTGCCTTTTTCTTGATTTTTAGCATCTGGGTCACTGAGATCTTCTTTGAAAGCATGCAAAAAATGTGGGTCCCCAATTTTGGGGTGTGTTGTGGATCAGCCACAACAAATGGTGACTTTGTTGTCAAATGCTCTTGAGCATTTTAGTGAGAACCCAACCTGGAAGTATACAAACTTGAAAACATGTGTTAGCACATAAGAAATATAAACAAATGCCCATAGATCAAAAATACATGAATCATCAGAATCATCAAGTATCAGCTCGTGTGTGCAATGTGTTTCATTCCCTATCGTTTGAAATTGATCAACATTCCATTGTCAGCTTTGCATGAATGCATATGTGAGATTGTGAATGATTTGTGTAACCTAATGAATATGCTAAGAGATTTTGCTTTTATAAAATGCATAGTCCTTCTAGTATCATACACAAACATTCAAGATTATCAAACCCTCTTAGGATCAACTATATGTATAATGAATTGTTTTATTATATCCCAAAGTTGGTTATGAGTCCCTACTATCTTGAACCCATGTGCAAGTGAATGTGAAATCAGAACTTTGGGGAATCAGACTCCCAACCTAACCGAGATGGGAGTTTAACCCTATCCTTACTATTCTGATTTAGAATTCATTACCTCACTTTGAGCAAAATAATTTAACCAATTATGGAAGAAATGGTCATGCTAGTCTAACCCTTTGGACAATCAAGTGGTCTTGTTTTTTAGACAAGACATGTTGCCATGCATGGGCATACCTAACCCCACAATCCAAAACTTATCTTCATTTCTTTGGACCTTGGGGATGACTACCCATCCTTTGTAGAGGACAAGTAGTACGATCCTTCCAATCCAATATAAATATGAGATGGGAAAAATTTATTTTTTACTTCTTGGACCTTAGGGATGACTACCCATCCTTGCTAGGGACATGTAGTACGATCCTTCCAATCCAAACTTTAGATGTAAATGGAAAATATTAATTTTATTGCTTAGACCTTGGGGATGACTACCCATCCTTTGCAGAGGACAAGTAGTACGATCCTTCCAATCCAAGATTTATTATGAAATGAGACATAGGAGCTTTGGGGAATTAGATTCTCAACCTAAGCGAGATGAGAATTTATGCCCTATCCTTACTACTCCATGTAGGTCAAATCAAAGCTTTGGGGAATTGGATCCTCAACCTAAGTTCGATGAGGATTTAACCCTATCCTTACTACTCTGATTTTAGGCTTTAAGCTTTATGGAAGTGGTCAAAACCACTGTTTTAAGGATCATGTTGCATAAATAGGATAGACATGAAATACTTCTTTCGCCCAACCTTTTCTTCCAAGTAAGGTTTTGATCATTTTGCTCAAGATCCTTTTTAATGTGTATAAAATGTGCTTGGTTCTAGATATCTCAAGACTCAGTTCCCAACCTTAGGATTTTCTTCTTATTTATGTGATAGCATAACCTTAAGAGGATTTGACACACTTTAATGATTTGTATTTGAAATGCATATGCAACTAAGATGGCATGTATTTGCAAAGTGAGATGTAATATGAATGCATTGTCCTTTGAAATGCAGATGAAATATTGCCATATAAAATTGACTACTTCATGCATCACAAGTTTCAAACGATATTATTAAAATGTTTGTGTTACTTGTGGAGCTTTTACAAGACAATTCCAATGTTTCATATTTCCCCGATCTAGAACATAAGTTAGCATCTCAAGGCAACTTTTTCATCATTTTTTTTTTTATATATAAACAAACAAAAATGTCAAATAAACACACAACTTTAAATTAAAACTTATTCAATCCAAAACCAAACTGCAATCCCAAAAATGAAAATTTGAAAACACAAACCAAAAACCAAAAACCAAAATCTATATACAAATGTACACTATAATACAAGATGATGCAAAGCTTGGCTTATCACTTTCCTGGATCCCACACATGGTTAGAACATTTCAACAAAAATATAACATGATATGCATACCAAATGTTGTGGGAATCCCACAAAAACAAGACAAGACCAAACAATGCAACAAATTTCCACTTGCCATGCTCACCATACCAATTTGATTTAGTTCCAATAATACTCCCATAGGTGAGCATCAAATTACTAAAATGATTAGACAATAAATGATTTTCAATTTTATCATGTCTATTCTTTAAAATTTCCACTTCAAAATTCCATCCTTGATTTAGAATTAGGCTATCTTTTTCAAATATGCAATTTTGTAAGTAGGAGCCTATTTCTACAAATTTTAAAGCCAAATTATTTTCCAAATTTGTAGGCCAATCAAATTTGTGTAACAATTTACAAGCATCTAGGATATTTACTAAATTAGGATCATTAAAAGTTTTTATCCTAGATTCAATTAGCAATTGTTGATGAATTTGATTTAACAATTCAAGTGCATCAACTTCTTTTCCATTCATTAAAACAATGTTATTAAAGGTGTGATTAAAAATTATACCTTGTTTTTCATTTACCTTTAATGACATTTCATCATTCAACATCATTCAAATTCAAAACATGGTCATGCAAATTTTCAACCCTCAAACATTCTTGGTCAAAGTGTATGTCCCATGACTCATCTTGATGATCCTTCATTTGAGTTGCTTCCAATTGATCAATCTCTTTATCATTTGGTTCTAATTCTTTGTTCACTATCCATGGTATCTCTTCATTTGAATCCTCAAAATCATCATGCAAACTTGCATCCACACTTTCAATGAATTTATATTCAACATGATCAAATTTTGTCACCTTTTCAAATCCCGTGAATATGAGATCTTCGTATGATGTAGAAGGTTCAACATCCTGCATATCAAGGGAAATATGAGTTTCATTTATAGGGATGTGAGAAAAGAATGCATTATCATATCTCCCCCAACCATTGTAAAAATTGTCATCCAAACCTGTGGGATGAAACTCCATGGTATTTGTGACATGATCTTTTGATTCATTCATCAATTCATTTTCTTCTTTGTCCTTGGCAATAGGATCATTATAATCTTCCAAAATTTGATGAGATTTGAAACCCTCTTCCAAAACATCCTCAAATTGTACAGGAGTTGTAATATCTTCCTTTGAGTAGGCGATTATGTCATCCTGCATATCAATTGGCACACAAGTTTCATTAGTAGTTTTGGAATGAGTGTAGTCTTCCCACTTCTTCCAAGCATCATAATAATCATCTTCCAAAATCAAGTGGTGACGTTCAACTATTTCTTCAACATCTTCCAATTCATCAATGTGTTTCTCATCAAATTCATCTTCACCTTCCTTAGATGGTTCAATTATTTCCAAAAGTGGGTTATTTCTTGAATTCAAATTTATAAGGCTATCATTGTCCAAATTAGTAACCCATGATTCAATTTTATCATAATTTGGAGGGTGAAGAATTTCTTGATCTTTAATTTTACACATCTCATCAATAGTATCTTCCAAGAACAAGTGGTGAAATTCTATCATGTCTTCAAATTCATTTATTGATTTTCTTTCCATTTCACTTTCAACCACTTCATTTAATTCTATGGTGGGTTCCGTCCTATCACATATATCAAACATTGTTGAATTTAGAACCCCTTCATCTAGATAATCGTGTATCTCTACATGATCCTCACTAGTGGATGTTGTCTTAGCAATTTGCACCTCCTCTTGGACTACATCTAAGGTGGTTGTAAGATTTGGATATTCAAATTCATCCCCTTGATCATTTACCTTAGATATCATTGGAGTGGAGGGTGCTATGTTTGATGGTTGGTGTAGGTTGGCATCAAAAGAACAATCTCTCATATGAACATGTTGTGCCTTTTCTTCTTCAAGACCTTGTCGTTCTATCTCTTCTAAGACCTCATGGATTTTCTCTAGGGACAAACCACTCAGCTTTTTCCTCAATGAGTGAAGCAAGTGTGGGGTGTATGGCTCCTAGGTATACTTCCATGGCTTCCTCTTCTAATGTGTTAAAATTTTCCCACATTTGGGAGTGCAACTCACGAAATCTTCCATTGAATTGACTCAAGGATTCATTAGGCTCTTTACATATGGAGGTAAACTGATTTTTCAATATTTCTAAGTCACCTGATTACCAAAATGATGAAGATAGGTTGCTTCTAGTTGTATCCAAGAAGTCCTAACCTCCATGGGTAGTTGGCTATACCAAAAGAATGGTCTATCATCCAAAATGTATGCAAATAACCTACAAGCCACCTCCTCATAGAAAATCTGGAATTTACATAATGTATCCTTGTAGACATGCAGTTTTTGCAAGTATCCTAGTGGCACCTCTTGATTAAAACACCGTAAAAAATCCAATAACATTGTAGGAATATGATAGGGTATCACATGTAAACCCTCATAATAATCCTCTATCATTGATACCATTCTCTCTCTTAGAGATGTTATTTCAGCTCTCAGGGATATCCTTTGCTCTTCAAGTGTTGCCATTAGTGAAACTCAAAATGTAATTTCAGAACCAAATCTGTTGAATATTCAACCTGCAATTAAAAAAAAAATAAATCTAGCATCAACTAAGAGATGTATTTATTAAAATCAAATGAAAAGTAATTGCATGAGACCAAAATTCTGAAAAATTAAATCAAATCACATATTTCTGTATGAACAATCGAAGTAGAATAATATACAAGATACCTGAATTGCTTAAAATAAGTAAATAAATTCAGGCCGTCCTTTTTACAATCCGCTGAATGTTAGAGGACTAAAGCATAAAAAATTTAAATTTAAATAACACTAAAATAAACCCGTTCGGCCCTCCTAGCACCAATCCGTTGAGTGGTGTTAGAGGCCGAAGATGCTAATCAAATGGACTTGAAATATTTAGCAATGTAAAGCTCTTAAACAATTATAAACCCGTAGCATCTAAAATCACGATAAAATAAACCCTTTTCATGCCCTCCTTCTAGCGCCAATCTGTTGAGTGGTATTTTCACCCGATTGTGAAAACACACTCTCCGATAGGATTTGGGTTCTAAATCCTCTCGCTTGCAAAGAAACAATTTCTCCAAGGTTCCTGTTATGTTAGCATTCTGCATCTGTGTATTAATAATCTTAAATGAAGATATTCATTTTAAATGCTTGGAACACCTTAGTGGTTGCAAGTAACTAAAAACAAGGGGCACTGTGGTTTATTTTACTGTGAAATTTAATGATTGTTCCTTGAACCCTAATAAAGTAAATGTGATTTGATCCTTAAATGACCATGTCGTAACTTCAAAATGAAATTTAATGAAATGCCATAACATGAATGGAATTATTTTTGGGTTTTGAAGTTTTTTAATTTTTAAATTTTATTTTAAAGCTTGAAAAATAAAATTGGGGCTTCTGAAAATAAAGTGCAAGAAAAAGAAAATAAAATGCAAAGAAAAAGAAATTAAAATTGCATTCAGCTTGATGCTATCCCGTCCTGGCAAAACCGAAGATGTGAGGTTTCCATGCATGCAACCTAACCTATTGAACCTGCAAAATCCGCACAATCCAGATAAGTTAAGTGCTGGTCTCTGGGGTTTACTGTTATTTTTCAGATTTAGACATTCGCATGAAGCAACCAAGAGAACTTGCATTAAACTTCATCTATAAGCCTAGAAATCTGAAAAAGGGAAAGATAAACATTAAAACATGCATGCAGAAAATAACTCCTTCTTTCTTGCCAACAAGATGCAAATTTCTGAACACTCTGCATTAATAATATATCAAGTTACAATGGCAGCATCTCTGGTTTTCTCAAAACCAGCAAAAAAGGAAGAAAACAGCCCCAAAGCAGGCCCAGAATGACCCTCTGGCCTCTAGCACTGCAACTCTGCTCCAGCGGTTTTCGACCCCCGTATCTGTCCTGTGCTTCTGCTTTTAAAGCTTGGCAATGCTCTCTGTTTTGGCCTGTGACGCTTCGCTTCATCTTCCAGATCGCATCGTTTCATATTCTTTGACTGCGTGTGTTTTGGCCTTATGCTCGACATTGAGACGTTTGATCTTCTCTGTAACGCTTCTACAGCCTGTACGCCACGTGTCCCACACTTTTCTACATGTTCTGTAATGGCTCCATGAAAATCGTGACCAAAAATAGCATGCAGCTTTGTCCGCCTTCCTGGCCGCAAAAACGCGACATGTCGCGAAATCGCGACATGTCGCGATATCGCGACGTTTTCCTGTCAACAGCCTTTCTTGCCATCACGCCCAGCGAAAACGTGACATGTCACGAAATCGTGACGCTTTTCTCGTTTCGTACCATTTTCCCGCAACCTGTCACGAAATCGTGATGCTTTTTCACTTCGGGCACCTTTGCTGCATGCTGTCGCGAAATCGTGACATTTCTCATGTCCGTACGCCTTCGGCTACCTCTTGTCGTGAAATCGCGATGATTTTTCATTCGGTATGCCTTCGTGGATTTTTGTCATGATATCGCTACGCCTTTTTCGTTTCGTACAGCTGGGATGCAACCTGTCGCGAAATCGTGACGCTTTTTCACTTCGTACACCTGGGCCGCAACCTGTCGTGATTTCGTGATGTTTTTCTATCTCGGGCTCCCTTGCTGCTTCTGGCCGCGAAAACGCGACATGTCACGATTTTGTGACATATTTTGCTTTTCGTACAACCTCGCTGTTTGGAGCCACGAAAACGCGACATGTCGCGATTTCGTGACATATTTTCGCTTCATGCTCCTTTGTCGTTTCTTGTCGCGATTTCACGACGCTTTTCTGCTTCGTCTTTCTCTCTCCTCTTTGGGCCGCGAAAATCAAACACGTCACGATTTCGCTACGCTTTTCTTCCACCTGCTGTAATTGACTACGTTGACCACGATTTTGTGACATATCATGATTTCACAATGCTTTTGTGCTTCGGACCCTTTCGCTCAATTTTGTCATGATTTTGGGACACTTTTTACACTTCATGCCTTTTACCTGCAACCTGTCGCGATTTCGCGATGTTTTTCACTTGGCGCTGCTTTGGCTGCAACCTGTTGCGATTTCGCGACGTTTTTTCATCCGTACTGCTTTAGCTGCAACCTGTCGTGATTTCGTGATGTTTTTTCATTCGTACTGCTTTAGCTGCAACCTGTCATGATTTTGCGATGTTTTTTTCATCCGTACTGCTTTAGCTGCAACCTGTCGTGATTTCGTGATGTTTTTCACTCAATGCTGCTTTGACTGGTTTGACCCACGATTTTGTGACATGTCACGATTTCGCTACGCCTTTCTGCTTCTCCTTTCTCTCTCCTCTTTCGATCGCGACGGAGAAACATGTCACTATTTCGCGACATGTCGCGATTTCGCGACACTTTCTACACTTGTGCATTTTTGCCTTTTTCTTGATTTTTAGCATTTGGGTCACTGAGATCTTCTTTGAAAGCATGCAAAAAGGTGGGTCCCCAATTTTGGGGTGTGTTGTGGATCAACCACAACAGTTTGATTTTTCTCCTTCCCAGCTCATATTCTTTAACATATGTCGCGATATCGCGACGTTTTCATCAATTTTTCTTTTCAACTAAAACCTGTCGCGACATCGCGACGTTTTCCTTAAGATTCTCCTTCAATAAAAACTCGTTGTGATATTGCGATGTTTTCCATACTTCATTTCTTTCAAGCTTATGGCCTGGAGAAAACGAATCGTGTCACGATATCATGATGTTTTCGTCACTTGATGCTTTCAATCCAAACCTGTCATGATATCACAACGTTTTTCGTCAAGTTTTGCTTTCAAGTAAAACCTGTCACGATATCGTGACGTTTCCATCACTTGGCTCTTTCTACCAAAACACGTCATGAAATTGTGACATTTTCTTCAAGCTATGCTTCCAACCAGAATATGTCGCGATATCGTGATATTTTCATCACTTTACTTCTTTTAAGCTTATGAATTGCAAAAATGGAATAGGCAACAATAAAGGAGCACATCGTGAAATCATGACATTTTTGCCAAGTTATGTTTCCAATTCAAAATGTGTCGCGATATCACGACGTTTTCCTTGGGCTTTGCTTTCAATCCAAATATGTCACGATATCGCAACATTTTCGGTGAGGTCTGCTTCTGACCAAATGTGTCATGATATCGCGATGTTTTCCATACTTCATTTCTTCTGAGCTTCTGGCATCGCGAAAATGGAACACATCGCGAAATCGTGACATTTTTGCCAAGTTATGCTTCCAATTAAAACTTGTCGCAATATCACAATATTTTCATTAAGCTTGGCTTCTAATCAAAACTTGTCGCGATATCATGACGTTTTCCTTGGGCTTTGCTTTCAATCCAAATGTGTCGCGATATCATGACATTTTTGTTGAGCTTTGCTTCTGACCAAAATGTGTCGCGATATCATGATGTTTTCCATACTTCATTTCTTCCGAGCTTTTGGCATCGCAAAAATGGAACACGTCGTGAAATCACAACATTTTTGCCAAGTTATGCTTCCAATTAAAACTTGTCGCGATATCGCGATGTTTTCGTTAAGCTTGGCTTATGATCAAAACTTGTCGTGATATCGCGATGTTTTCGTTAGGCTTTGCTTTTGACAAAAATGTGTCGCGATATCACGACGTTTTTCCTCGGCACTTCCTTTTTTCACTGTCGGCCACAAAAACGTGACATGTCACGATATTGCGACAACTTTCTCTACTTAGCTCTTTTCTTTGTCGGACGTAGCGAAACCGCAACAAGTCACAAAAACACGACAATTTTGGCTCCTGTTCTGGTCAATTGCTTTTGACCGTGATATCACAACACATCTTGATTTTGGGAGATTTTCCCACTTTGCTTTCTCTCTCCTCTTTGAAATCGTGATTTCATGACATGCGCGATATCGCGACAATTTTGCTTTGACTACTTCTCTTGCTACCTTGGACCACGATAATGAAACACGTGAAATCGTGACGTTTTCTTCGAGTCGTGCCTCCAACTAGAACTTGTCATGATATCGCAACATTTTCCTTCATCTCTTTTAAGCTTATGGCTTGGCGAAAACGAATCGTGTCGTGATATCACGACGTTTTCGTCACTTGATGCTTCCAATCCAAATTTATTGCTATATCGCGACGTTTTTGTCAAGTTTTGCTTCCGACAAAAATGTGTCGCGATATCGCAACGTTTCCAAAAATGGAATATACGTGACATTGCGACGTTTCTGAAAATGGAATATGTCACAAAATCACGACGTTTTCTTCAAGTTACTTCCACTTTGCAAATTCTTCGAAATTTATAGGTTGACTCCAATGAGTTTATCCATCTGCATTTTGCATTTTTACACATTGGTGAAGGATCTTCCTTGCTTCAGAAATGATTCTAACATTTGAAAAAAATGAATTTTAAATCGAAATCAAAGCCATATGCAAGCCTACTTGGATACTTTGATATATGCAAAACTTGAAAAATGAGGCAAGCAAAATTTGGAATTAAAACCTGAAAAACTCAAGAGAGTCCCTGTGGAAAAATGAAAACTAGATATTTTCAAAGGATGGAATTTCATTTTTTTAGTGGGGGTGTGTTGCTTCTCAACAAGCTCCGGTGAGGATTCTGAAAAGGAAACAGGTGAAGCTCTTTTCATGGCACTCAAAGAAGAAAAAACAAAAAAATAACAGAAATGTGATGAAGAAGAAATTGATGCAGAAGTAAATTTGGAAGAGGAACTAATTGCAGCTCTGAATGAATTGAAGATAGAAAGAAAAAAGAATAAGAAAATTTTAAGAAAGCTTGAGGATGCAAATGAAATCATAACCAGTTTGAAAGTACAGATAGAAGAATCCAAGAAAATATCTAAAGATCTCGAAGTGCAAATAACCATGAAATAGATTATTGCAGCAAGCTAGAAAAAGAGACTGTTGGTTTAAGAATGCAGATAGAAGAGATGAATCGTAAAGTTAGTTTTTATCACAAACATGAAGAAAGTTCTATGAAGCTGGATAAGATTATAAATAACCAAAGGACTACAGGCATCAAATTTGGTTTAGGTTTCGTTGAATGAGAATCATCAAATGGATCAAAGGCTATAAATGTAGAATCAATAAAGAATGAAGATAAGAAACAGGTTGATCAAGAAAAAATGACTCATGCAAAAGAAAGCAATAATGCAAGGCACAAAAGTAGAATTGACAATGATGGATTCACCAATGTCACACATCAAAGAAGAAGAAGATTTATGGCTCCTACGACAACATGGCAAAGACCATCACCCAGGTTCAATAATCCCTTTTATGGTTACTGTTTTAAATGCAATGGTTATGGACATAAGATCTCAGGTTGCAAGTATAATGTAGGACCAAGGAATTTTAACAGTAGAAATGTTTTTTCACCTTTGATGGATTATGCAGTAGAATGTTATAACTGTCATAATTTTGGGCACATTGCAAGAAATTGTCGAAGTACATTTGCATCAAATCAATTTTAGGGAAGAAAATTTCAACCAAATGGGATGAGACAAAATAGAAAATTTCTCGAAAAACATGCACAAGCTACTAAAAAGGAAAAGTCAAAACAAGAGCCCAAAACTGTAATCAAACTAGAGTGGAAAGAAAAAGAGCGACTTAAGGAAGGTGAGGTTAAGTTGGAATTTATTTCAACTATAGAGCAAGTAGCGGATATCTTTACAAAATCGTTGCCCAAGGAAGTCTTTGAGTACCTTCGCAATAAATTGAGAGTGGTTATGCTTCCCAAGAATTGACTAGCTATCGGGACCACATTCGCAGGGGGAGCATTTGCGTATTTGTTTATCTTTTTGCTCATGTTTATGATTTTTGCTAAGTGTAATAATTTTTTCCTAAGAATGTTGTGCATGGACTTAGGGGGAGTCTACAGCAGCCCTTTGGTATTATTGTCAAAGGGGGAGAAGAGTTACAGGAAATTGCACGTGTGTTTCCAACAATTCCAAAGGGGGAGATTGTTGAGCAAGGTGCAACGATAGTATTGTCATTGTTGTCAACACAGTCAGATAGATCGGTTGATGCAGTGGATAGGAGTTCAGAAGCTATTCAGAGTATGTACAGTGATTTTCCAAGAAGACCGAAGTGGCCCATATGCTAAAGATCAAAGGAAAAGCAAAATATAGCAAGAAGGAAAAAGTGTCGCGATATCGTGACATGTTGAGGAAGAAGGAAAAAGTGTCACGATTTCATGACAAGTTGAGCAAGAAAGAAAAAGTGTCGCAATATCGCGACATGTTGAGCAAGCAGGAAAAAGTGTTGCGATTTCGTGACATGTTGGAAGAGAAAGAGCAAGCAGAAAAAAGTGTCATGATTTTGCGACATGTTGGAAGAGAAAGAGCAAGCAGGAAAAAGTGTCGCAATTTTGTGACATGTTGGAAGAGAAAGAGCAAGCAGAAAAAAGTGTCACAATTTTGTGACATGTTGGAAGAGAAAGAGCAAGCAGGAAAAAGTGTTGCAATTTCATGACATGTTGCAAGAGAAAGAGTAAGAAAGAAAAAGTGTCGCGATATCGCGACATGTTACAAGAGAAAGAGTAAGAAGTAAAAAGTGTCACGATATCGTGACATGTCACATTTTTGCGACCAGAAGAGAAGAGAAAGAGCAAGAGAGAAAAAGTGTCGCGATATCGTGACATGTCGCATTTTTGTGACCAGAAGAGAAGAGAAAGAGCAAGAGAAAAAAAGTGTCACGATATCGCGACATGTATTTTCATGGGCAAAATCCAATAAAAGGACAAAGAGGTAGAAATTTTGTGATATCGCAACATGTTGCATTTTCATGGCCAAAAGCAACGAAAGAAGACAAAGAGGCAAAAATGTCGCGATATCGTGACATGTTGCATTTTCGTGGCCAAAAGCAACAAAAGAGGACAAAGAGGTAGAAATGTCGCGATATCGCGACATGTCGCACTTTTGCGATGCAAGAAGAAGAACCCAGCTAAAATAAGAAAAGTGAACAAAAGTAAGTATGGTGGTTATAGGGACTGTTACAGAATGAAATCTTCGAACGATGGATATACCGAACATCTTCATTAGTTGACAGGCGGACAGAGTCTACAGTGGCAGCACTGAACAACACGTAGCACCAAGGTGCAATGAAAGCCGACGAAGACCAGAAGTTACATTATGAAAATAATGAAAGCCGATGAAGACTAGGAGTTACATTATGAAAATATGGAAAGCCGACGAAGACCAGGAGTTACATTATGAAAATATTGAAAGCCGATGAAGACCAAGAGTTACATTATGAAAATATTGTTATAAAAGGAGTGTTGCTTGGAGAATTGAAGTGTGGTGGAAATAGCATAGAGAAGCGGCGAAAAGAGTGCTAAGTGCATAGAGTGAGCGCAGAGAAGTGGCAAAAAGAGCGCTAAGTGCGTAGAGTGAGTGCAGATAAGCGACTGAAAGAGGGCTAAGTGTGAAAAGTGTGTGCTACAAAAAGAGGACTGAGAGGCAACTGAAAGATGGAAAAGTGTGGCTGTAAGAGCGCAGAAGATGTGTGTGTTTCATGAACAGTGAGAGATGTTGGGTAAGCTATAGACCAGTCAAGGTCTTGTAAAAGTGAAGGCATTTTTATGTCAATCTTCTAGATTCAAAATTGAAGTCCAAGTTGCTTCTTGGCATCAGGGGTTGGTGCTCCTTCCAGTTGGTGCTGGTAAATCAGGGGTTAGTGCTCCTTTCTGTTGGTGCAGATAAATCAGGGGTTGGTGCTCCTTCTAGTTGGTGCTAGTAAATCAGGTTTTAGTACTTCTTTCTTTTTGTGTCGATAAATCAGGGGTTGGTGCTCCTTCCAGTTGGTGCTGGTAAATCAGGGGTTGGTAATCCTTTCTGTTGGTGCAAATAAATTAGGGGTTGGTGCTCCTTCCAGTTGGTGCTGGTAAATCATGGGTTGGTGCTCCTTCTAGTTGGTGCTAGTAAATCAGGGGCTGGTGCTCCTTTTTGTTGATGCAGATAAATCAGGGGTTGGTGCTCCTTTCTATTGGTGCAGATAAATAAGGGGTCGGTGCTCCTTCTAGTGGGTGCTGGTAAATTGATTGTAAAGTTGGTGCTTTGCAAAGGCTGGATTTGGATGGGAGTCCAAGCAATCATTTTTTGAGGAGTAGCCAAATTGGTGAACCTCGGTACATCTTGTGTTGTGTGATGTTCTCTTGTTATACTTGTTGTATTTGGTTTTAATTTTTCATTGTTTTGACTTTAAGAGTTGTAGATTTAAGTTTAAAAGCTACACCGATTCACCCCCCCTCTCAGTGTCATTGTGAGACTAACAGTAATAAAATAACTACTAGCTATACTAACATCCCCCCTGATTACATTATTTTGCAATACATAGAGTGCTATGAAACAATTCAAATTTGACACGTGCAAGTGCCTTAGTGAAAATGTCTACAACTTGAGCATTGGTGGGAATGTACTGAAGCTGAATTTGGTGCCTTGGAACTTTGTCTCAAATGAAATGACATTGTGTGTCAATGTTCTTGATTCTTTCATGATGCACTGGATTCTTGACTATGTTCAAAACACCCTGGTTGTCACAAAACAAGTGTATTGGAGATTTATATGGAAGACCCATACTTGTCAAAATGCGATGCAACCATATCACTTCACACACAACTTCACGTGCGGTGTGATATTTTGCCTCTGTAGATGAGATAGCAACCACCTATTGATTTTTGTTGTGCCAAGAGACAGGACCAGATCCAAGATGAAAAATATATCCTGAAGTTGAATTGCGATTATCAAACGACCCGGCATAGTCGGAGTCTGTGTATCCTTGCAATAAGAATTTACCATTCCTCTTATATTCTAGGACATATTACATAGTACCATGAGTATAGTGAAGAACACGTTTTGCTTCTTTCCAATGAGTAGTCTTAGGTTCCTGCATGAACCTCGAAATATAGTTAACAATAAACATGATATCTGGCCTAGTATTTGTCAGATATATGAGACTCCCAATCAATTGTCGATAGAGAGTACTATCTACCTGAGGTGAATCATCATACTGTAATAATTTAATCCTTGATTCTATTGGAGTTGCCATTGGCTTGTAATCAGTCATGCGATATTTTGCTAACAATGTCTTGGCATATTTTTTCTAAGACACCTTGATGTAGTGCTCCTTCTGGCTTACTTCTAGACCAAGATAATAATGGAGAAGTTTGAGATCTGTCATCTCAAAATATTTACACAAGTAACTTTTGATAGCAAAGATCATAGTTTCTGAACTCCCTGTAATGAGCAGATCATCAACATAGAGTACAAGTAACACTATCTCATAACCTTATTTCTTGAAATAGAGGTTTGCATCTGACGAACATCTCTTAAATCCATGTTGTAGGAGGTGATTATCCATTTTTATATACCAAGCTCGAGGAGCTTATTTCAAACCATACAAGGTTTGACCAACTTGCAAAATTTTTGCTCTTGTCCTTCCACTTCAAATCCTTCAGGTTGAGTCATCTAGACTTCTTCTTAGATATCACCATTCAGAAAAGCACTCTTGAAATCCATTTGGTGAACTTTCCACCCATATTGTGCTGCCATAGCACAAAGAACTCAAATGGTGGTCATCCGAGCAGTAGGTGCAAAAGTTTCCTCATAGTCAATGCCTTCCTTTTAAGCATAGCCCTTTACAACAATATGAGCCTTATGCTTATCAATTGTCCCATCTACATTGTACTTGAATTTGTACACCCATTTGCAGCCTATGAGCTTCTTTTTGTATGGCAGATTGATAAGCTTCCAAGTTTTGTTTTTCATCAAATACTGATACTCAGCATCCATAGCAGCCTTCCATTGTGGCTCACTAAGGGCATATTGCACCAAAATAGGTTCATGTTCATTCATTGAAGACATAAAAACCCTGTCCTCATCTATATCCATATCCTCTATTGGTCTCTCTGGATCAATAGAAATTTCCTCAAAAGATTGATAAATATCATCAACCCCAGTAGTTTCTGCTGTTGCTCTCTCCTATCGAGCCATGCTGCGAGTACGAGGGCTATCCAAATTTAAATCGGGTGGAGTAGATAGCTTAGAGTCTCTGATTGTACTTGTATACCATTTTGGATTTTTAATCTGTGGTGTTGAAGAAGATGGAGAGGAACCTCCAATTTTTGATGATGAAGGAGACTTCTCAACTTTAGATTCCACAAGATCTAGGTATACATCTGATGTGCTTTGTGATGTGAAAACCTCATAAAAAAAAACATATCTATTGACATGAATCTTCTTGGTCAAGGGATCAATCAAACAATAACCCTTAGAGTGCTCATCATAGCCAAGAATAATACACTTCAATGTCTTCTCATCTAGCTTCTTCCTTTTCTCTTTTGGTATGTGCATGAAAGCTTTACACCCAAAAATACATAGATGAGAAATGGAGGGTTTCCTACCACTCCATGCTTCCTATGGATTCATTCCTTGTAGGGCCTTTGTGGGTGCCCTATTCAACATATATACTGCTGTGGTGATAGCTTTTGCCCAATATTGTTGCCCAAGACTAGCTCCTATGAGCATGCAACGAACCATTTCCATGATGGAACAATTCCTCCTTTCAAGAACACCATTTTTCTTAGGAGTATAAGCAGTAGTTAACTGTATCATGATCCCATGTGCAGTTAAGAATGCAAAAAATTATTTAGAGGTAAACTCCCCCCTCGATCTGAGCAGAGAGTCTTTATAGAAGCCCCTAACTCCTTCTCAATAGATTTCTTGAATTGCTGAAAGAAACCAAATGCCTCAGATTTTAGAATAAGAAATAACACCCACATTTTTCATGAGTAATCATCTACAAATAACTAAAAATACCTCTTCCCCCCACAATTGATGGGTGTGAAAGGACCGCACAGATCGGTGTGAATCAACTCCAGAGGTTTATTTGCTCTTGTAGAGCTTTTCTCAAAAGGTACTCTATGTTGCTTTCCTGTCAAGCAGTTAGAGCACACTGGCAATGTGGTAGAAAGGTAAGGAAGACCCTTTACCATCTCATACTTACTTAGCTCAAGTAAGTAGCTAGAACTAATATGCCCATATCTCTTGTGCTATAGGAAAGTTGCCTCCTTTGTAGAAACTCTCATGGCGACATGTGGAGTAGAGATAACATCTAAGGCAAATAAGCCATGCTTATATGAAGCGGTTGCAATGTTCTTACCCCTCCTTGTAATAGAACAACACTTCTTGCCTCCCTCAACACTAAAGTTCACAACCATATCTTTATCCAGAATTTGTGTGATTGACAATAAATTATTCGCCAATCCTGGAACATAGAGGATTTTTTCAATCTGACACTTGCCATCAAAAAGAGTGACTAAAACATTACCTTCTCCCTCAACCTTGTAGGTTTTATCATCAGCAATAGTGAAAGGCTTGCCCTATTTGGACTCAAAGGACTCAAACCATGATTTATTTCCAATCATGTGCTTACTAGCACCATAATCAACATACCATACAAGATCCATCTGCTTGGAGGTTGTGGTAGTCATGAGAACCTTGTGTGGCCACTTAGAATTTGAGTCAGATTATTCTACAACAACATTCACCTTGGGTTGCTTGTTTTTGTTATGTGGTTTGTTCTGGCCTTTCTGTTTAGGTTGTTTATTCTTATGCCAACATTTGTTTGTATCATGACTCTCTTTGTCACAGATCTTCCAATATCTTTTGGTTTGTTGAGGTTGTTTCCCTTTTGAATCCTTTTGAGAACTACCTCCCTTCTAAAAATTACCCTTCTTCTTGTTTGGACCCTTCCTGTTGGTGTATAAGGCAGTCTTAGAAGAATCATATCACTGTAGTTGGCATGCCTCCTCTTCTTGAAGCATATTGACCAACTCTACAAAGGTAACTTTTCGTTGTGACACCTGAAGGGAAGTGATCAACACCCTATAAGAATCAGGCAAAGATCTCAATACAATTGAAGTAAGGAGCTTATCATCAATAGGTTCTTCCAAAGAATTCAATTTTGCTTTCAACTCAGACACTCTACAAAGAAAGAGTTCAACTGTCCCCTCCTGCTTCATGTTTAGACTGTATAATTGAGATTGAAGAAATAGAATAGTGGAATTATTCTTTCTCTCATATATAGTTTTAAGGGCATCCCATGCCTATTTACTATGTTCACAGTTAGCAATATGGGGTTGAACTTCATTAGACACAACAAGCAAGATGAGCACTTTGGCTTTGCTATCTTTCTTGTCAAAGTCTTTTTGATCAGTAGTTGGAGCTATAGCTCCAGTAGCAGATGAAGTTCTTGTTGTTTCTTTAGACATAACATTCCATAAATCATCCATGATTAGGATTGCCTTCATCTTGTTTTTCCATGGTGTGTAATTTGGACCTTTCAACAACTGATGAGAATCAATCATTAATTTTGCAGACATTATGAAGGTTCCTTATAACACCAATTGGTCTCCCTTTCTTTATACCTTAATTCCAGGTCATTATATCATACAAAATACTCGCCTTTACATGAGAGGGACTATAGGTATTTTGAAAAATCAAAAAAATTACCTGCCCTTACGTGAGGGAGACTATAGATAATTTTAAAGATTATACAATATGTGGTACGCAGGAAGTACTAAAAGAGAATCGTCTCGTTGATGGCACCTACCATAGGAAGTTGTCAATCCTCATGCGTGGGGCATAACTTCCCCTAAACACTTTGGATTTCAAAACTTTCATCAAGATTTACGCCTAAACACAAGAACAATTAGGGTAGTGGATGGAGTAAAAAAAAATGCAAAAATGGCATACTTATTCCTCCTTGACGATTTATAGAGAACAAGCTCAGACATCGTTTTAGCAGCTATATTAGGCAGTGAATACAGTAGCCTAATCATGATAGCATTACCTGTAAGCATGGGCTAGAGGTATCACAAATAGCGAACACTACAGTGCAATAAATTGCATAGATGGGTTTATTTATTCTGGGGACTTAAGGAGTGAATTTGATTTTTAACTTTTAATGAAGTAGCGCAGAAAATGGAAAATGCAACATACAACATAAAAGTGCCCACAGAAATAAACCTCTAGGTGTCGGGTACAACCAAAAATGCACCTTTACAATAATGTCAAAATTACCTTTTTTTTCAATGCGTGAAAAGATAACTCACATTCCCCCCTTAATTTTGTAGATTTTGAAAAAAAATGGCCCCCCTTTTATTTGTCAAAAAAAAATGACTCCCCCCTTTAAAATCTCTCTTTATAAAAAAAAGAAATAAAAAAAAGACTTAATAAAAAAAATCATTTTTTTATACCTTTTGGGGGGGTGGGAGGTCGACGGGACTCGAACCCGCGACCTGAGGCTCCCGGAGCCTTAACCACTGGACTCACCACCAGGTGAGTCAGTGGGCTGATCTAAATAGATTAGGCTCCATATATGCTTTAAATAGCCCTCGAAATGCGTAAGAAACTCTGTGGCGGTGCTCCCTCCACCACCACCACTCAGGTGGAGCACAGGTGGCGCGGCTCGGGCGATGTGGTGGGACATGTTTTTGAGGTGCAGCAATGCAAAAAAAAAAAATATTTTTTTAAATTGTTATCTCTGTTGAGCAGAGAACCAGAGTTGAAAAAAAAAACTTAAAAAAAAAATGTTGCTGTCTATGGCGCTACGCATAGGGATAGTTGGCTATCAATTGGATCTGGGTTTCAAAAAACATAAAGGTTCAAAAAATTTGATTTAAACTGGATGTCCAACGCCTGGTTCGCCTGCAAGCGTCTCCACATCAGATCAGACTGTCCCCATCTAGTTAGCGTGTGCTCGATTTCAAACTCCGTGCTAGAATAGGTGATGCACGATCTGGCTATAATATCTCAACAACAATGATAATAGATCGAAAACACGTCTTTCCTTATGTGCGGCATCGAGTGGGGAACCGCTCATCCACATGAACGATGCTCCAAAAAACTTGGCTACAAGGTTGCACAGGTCAAAAATTGCCAAAAATTGGTTGCACAGTCGAATCCCATTTGGGGATAATTATCCCACATGGGGCGAACAGGCACTTTTGGCACAATTTAAAAACAAAAATGCACCATATAACAAATGACTACCTTCGGGTAGTCTAGCCCCTTACTCGCTATCCCTTGCACGACCCGTACAATGGTGCCACATAGCCCACCTTGTCCCCATCAGAGTTGATTAGGGTTAGGTCTGGTCTAGGCCCGCCATGCAGGTCATCCTAGTGATCTCAGGATCCGTGCCTAGCCAGTCTAGGTCTCAGGATTCGTGTCTGTGCCCAGCCAATCCAGGACCTCGGGATCCGTGTTCTTGCCCAACGTGTCCAGTTAGCAGATTTTCTAGCTGCTTCGGGATACATGCTCGAGTTGTAGGTCCAGCCCTACCTTAAGAAACATGTCGAGTCAAACACCTCGATAATCGTGCCTATAGACCCCAAAAAATTGATCCAATTCCTCGAGCTTTGATACCATGTTGTAAAATGCAACATTATTATTGATGTAATCAAAGGTTAAATACAATATTATATGCTTAGATTAGTCCATAGAGTATGGAGCTAATCAACCATAATAAACCTAATCATATTCACACTGCTAATAATATGATATTCGCCCATAATGAATATCGAATCTATCTTAACAACCTATTGACCAAATGAAGTAATAGGATAATTACCATAGTAGAGATGGTAACTCTAACAAGAATGAGCCTCTTAGCTTAGCCCCTCTGCCACCTCCTCTTGAGGTGATTAATTTTGGTGTGAGAGTCTCACTCCCAATTTTTCTCGAAGATACTCAAAATTTTCCTTTGAAAGTGTCTTAGTGAAAATATTTGCTATATGTTCCTTTATAGTAACATATTATAACATGACCTATTTATCTATCAAGTTTTCTCTCATAAAATGATACTTAATCGAAATGTGCTTTGTCTTGGAGTGCATTACTAGATTGTTTGAGATACTTATAGCACATGTATTATCACATAGTATGGGAATAGGATGGTCATGATTTATCTTGAAGTCGTCTAGAGTTATTTTCATCCATAACATTTATGTACAACTGGCTACTGCTACAATGTATTCTACTTTTGTTTTAGATAAGGATACTGAAACATACTTCATAATTAGCCAAGAGACTAAACAGTCTCCAAGAAAGAATGCTCCCCCACTTGTGTTTTTTTTGTCATCAATGTTGCTGGCCCAATCTGCATCTATATATGCTGTCAATGTGAAACTATCACTTTTGGGATACCAAATCCTAAAATTCATAGTCCCTTTTAGATATCTAAAAATTATTTTTACTGTTGCCACATGTGTTTCCTTAGGAGTTGCCTGAAACCTTACCACTAATCCCACTGATTGTACTATGTATGGTCTTGTAGCTATAACATACAATAAGCTACCAATCATAGATCTGTATAATATCTGATCTGCCTCTAGAGATTCATCATCCTTACTCAACTTGTATCCTATCACTATGGGGGTACTTACTAGTTTACAATCTTCTAACCTGAATTTCTTTAAAATTTATTTGATATACTTGGCTTGTGAGAGAAACACCCCTATTTATGATTGTGAAATCTTAAGTCCAAGAAAGAAAGACAATTCACCAAGCATAGAAATCTCAACTTCATTTTGTATGTTCTTAGTAAATTCTTTACACATCTTATCATTTTTCCCCCAAAAATTATGTCATCAACATAAACAACCACTATTAGTAGATTACTTCCTTCATTTTTGATATATAAATTATTGTCTGCTATTCCTTTTCTAAATTCTTATTCTTGAAGATACTTATCTAATCTTGACTACCATGCTCTCAGAGCCTGCTTTAGACCATATAGTGTATTTTTCAATCTACATACATAATCTGGTTTATCTGCTAATATGAATCCCTATGGTTGTTCAATATAAAATTCTTCCTCTAAAACATCGTTTAGAAATGTTGACTTGACATCCATATGATATACCTTAAAAATTTTGAAACTTGAAAAGGCTAAAATCATCCTTATAGATTCAAGCCGTGCAACTAGAGCAAATATTTCATCAAATTCAATTCCTTCTACCTATGCATAACCTTTGCATACTAACCTTGCATTATTTCTAACCACCTATCTATCTTCATTTAACTTGTTTCTACATACCCATTTTGTGTCGATCACATTTTTATCCTTTGGTCGTGGAACAAGTTCCCAAGTTTTATTTTTCTCTATCTGATCTAATTCCTCATCCATTGCCTTAATCCAAAATCTATCCTCACTTTCTTGAGTGAAGTCTTTTGGCTTAATCTTAGATAGTAAAGAAAAATTTGCTTGTTGAGATGGTTTTATTATCCTTCTTCTTGTTTGTCTTTCATCTGGATTCTCGATGATTTGCTCTTTTGGATGATTCTTCTATACATACCTGTATGGATTTTTGGGAAGAAGTCTTTGTGTTTCTTCTTCTTCTTCTTTATCTGATTCCTCAAAGAATTCTTCTTGACAATAACCATCTTCTTGATACACAATTTGTTGATCTGGTTCTCTTAAATCTATCTTCTCATCAATTGTTACATTTATACTTTCCACCATAGTGCGTGTTATTTTGTTGAAGGATCTGTAGGCTTTAATCCTTGTGGAATAACTAAGAAAAATTCCCTCATCACATCTTGGATCAAACTTGCCTAAGTTTTGATCTTCCCTTATTATGTAACATTTACTTCTAAAATTTTTGAAGTGTTTTACTGTGGCAAATCTTCCTTTCCAAAGCTCATATGGAGTCTTGTGATGATTTATCCTCATTTTAGCCCTAATGATTATGTATATTATTGTGTTTATAGCTTCTCTCCAAAAACCATATGATAGCTTAGATTCATTTAACACAACTCTAGCCATATTTTCAATAGTTCTATTTTTCCTTTGAAATACCCATTTTGTTGAGTAGTTCTTACAGTTGAGTACTCTCTCTTGATCTCATGTTGTTCACAAAACTCTACAAATTTACTTGAAGTAAATTCTCCTCCTCTATCAGATCTCAGACACTTAATCATTTTTTTAGTTTCATTTTCAACCAATTCCTTAAATGCTTTGAATTTTTCAAAGGCCTCTGACTTCTCTTTTATGAAGGCTACCCAAACCATTATGGAATAATCATCTATAAATAGTATAAAGTAGCTTTCACCCTGAATGCTTTGTGTTCTGGTAGGACCACACATATAAGTATGTATTAGGCTCAATGGCTCAGATGGCACATATCCTTTTTACTTAAATGTTGTCCTAGTTTGCTTTCCATGTTGACAGGGTGCACATATTATGTTTTGAGGTCTTCTTATGTTGGGTAAATCTATGACCGTTTGTTTTTGGCTTATGTTGATTATATTGTCAAAATTCAAGTGACCCAATCTTCTATGCCATAACCAACTCTCATTTTCTTGTGATAGAAAATACTTTTCCCCTTTTATATCATTGAGCAAGTATAAGTTGTTTGGGGTTCTTCTTGCATTGACAATGATTTTTCTAGTTTTTGATTTTCTTATCTCACATCTATCTGGATGGAAAGTAACCATGTACCCTTGATCACAAAGTTGACTTATACTCAGCAGATTATGTTTTAACCCTTTAACATACAATACATTTTTTGTTTTTGTTTTTCCATTATCTAAACATAGAGTTCCTATTCCACCAATCCTTGGTGATCCATTATCACATAAACTTATTGATCCTCTATTTGTTTCTTTTAGTACAATGAATTTGTCCTTGTCTCCTGTCATGTGACTAGAGCAACCATTATCAAGATACCATTGTTCTTCTTTAACCTAAGCATGAAGGGTTGTTTGAACTAACATTGATCTAGCCTTAACATTTTTCCTTTCATTCTTTCTAGTTGTTGAAATTATATTTCTAGACTCAAGAAGTATCATTTTACACCATCTAGCCTTGTGCCCAAAATTATTGCATTTGTAACATATAATATCATCATCCATGAGAGGTGTAAAGGAATTGAAATTTTTAATGACATTATTTCTTGCATGATGAATACAGTGTACAACTTTATGACCATATTTATGACAAGAAAAGCAATGACCATGGAAAAAAATTTGTAACCTGTTTGGATGTCTTGGAGTTTGTGGTGAAGTAATCTTCCTCTTTTGATTAACTCTTATCTAGGGTTCTTCTTTGCTTTCTTCCTTTATGATATACTTTGCTTGCTTATCTCTATTTGAGGTTTTTACTTTTTGAAGTCTTGATTCCTCCTTCTCTTTCTCATATTCTGCATCTTGTAGTATCTTGATCCTTTCAACTTCATTCCATAGGTGGACAATTTCTGCTTCCAATCTTTCACATTCTATTTCCCTAGATTTCAACAGATCTATTATGTCTTACTCAATTTTATTTTCTTCTTCCACCCTAATCTTGAGTTCTGTAAGATTCTGTTAAGTTTCATCCTTACTTCTTCATCTTCTTGAAGTTGTTCCTCCAAGCTTGAATTCTTCTCTCTAAGTCTTTCCAATTTTCTAAGAGCAACAAAGAATTCCTCTTTTATGTCAAACATAGTCTCTTCTTCATTTTCTGAAGTCATGTGTGCTACTAATGGATCCTCCTCCAAGTTGTTAGTCTTTTCATGGAGGGACCGACTCTAATACCAATTGAAGAACATGTGCTTATACTGAGATGGGGGGTGAACAGTATATAATAAAACTTTTTTTTTTAACCCAAATAATAGCATCCGCAATATCAAAGCAGTAAACATCACACAAAGCATCACACATATGAGAGACATGATTTTACGTGGTTCACCCAATACGGGCTACTCCACGGAAAAAATATTTCTTATAATTTTTCTTCAAATAAATTCTTTTGGGAATCCTTTCGCTACAATATATTCAAATAAGATAATCCTTTGCTTTTAATGCTTGACATGCAAATGTTGACATTTGCATATATTAGAGTTTTTTTTAGACATAATGGTCTTTACGTGGAATCCACTTTATCCGTGATAATCGCCGTAATCGCTCGGCTCTATGTGATTCCACTTTCTTAGTCTTAATCGCTTTGTTTTTTCACTATTATCGTGTGGACCTTCTCGCTTTTATGTGGATTTCACTTGTTTAATTATTATCTTATCAACTTGCACTGACGCTGAAACGAAGGTGTAAATACCAAATTCTTCTGTAATGAGGTGGGTGGCATTGAAAGAGGATTTCATAAGCCAACTCTTGCACAAGTTTTTGTGCACGACACATTGAATTGTCGAATATTTTTAATACTAAAAACTCCAATTACCTTATTATTATTTTAATAAAATTAAAATATATAATAAATAAAATTTTATTTTATTTTATGTTTGTTTATTTTTTATTTTTTATTTTTATTGGTGTGTATTAAGGATGTGTGACTAGTGTAGTGTATTCTACTCATGAAAACATGTTAAATACATCATTGGTAGAGTTGAACCTAGCACTGAAAGGCAAAGACCATCTCATAGCTCGACAGGTTAAAGACTGCAGTGACGTGACAATTCTCGAGCAACTCTCTTTCAGCGTGCAATAATTCTTCACGAGATTGCAGAGTAAGCATCAGTTTTCTCTGCTCAATTCACATTAAATCTGATGACTTGACTTGTACACGTTATATAGTTAAGAGTAAGGGATAGCCTGGCCAATGTACTCTTTGTAGCCTTTATTTTTCAGATCGAAATAGATTGAATTAGATCGCTTGTACATGTTATAGTCAGTCAGGGATTACAGGCCAACGTACAAATTGAATTTGATAGTCTGTCAAACCAGTAAGTACGTACAAATTGAATTTGAGAGCTTGTAAATGTGGTTGTAATCAGGTCGTTGTAGTCTGTCGAATCAGGTGGTGGTATCCTTTATTTATTTTATTTGAGTTCTTGTCTCGATTTTCGAGTGCTTGTGTCAATTCGCGTGCTTTCCAACAAATACGTTAAAAACTCCACTCACGTGAAAATTTCCCAGCAACTCTCTTTGCCCGTGCAAAAATTCACGTTAAAAACTCCACTGACAATTTCCCAATTTGATACCAATTTTCAAACCAATACACGTTGAAGTTGACATAGGGATTCCCTCTCCAATGTACTCGTTGTAATCTGTGTAAACAGTACCCACTTTTTTTTTTTTTTTTTTTTTTAACTATTGTTAAACGCGAAGCTTATGTCATATTCCGTCCGTGCGAGTGCTTGTCTCAATTCGCATGCTTTCCAAGAAACACGTTAAAAACTCCACTGACGTGACTGTTCAATGTGTTGTTCAACGGGAAGCCTTTGTTACGTCAGACTCAAGACACTTATCATGATAAAAAGATGAGAATTTCAATTCATTATTGAAGAAGCTATATTTAGCTACGAACTGACAAAGTTGATATTCACAGAATTCGTTTCAACCCATATCGGGGAAATCCAAATCAAGTTTGAAATCCAACTGTTCTCTCGACTTTTTTTTTTTCTTTTATCGTTCTGCATTCTATTATCGTTGCTATATGTTTTAATTATTTATTATTATTATAAATTAGTTAAGTTAAAATGTCAATATTTATTTTGAGTTTTTTTTATTAGTTAAGCGAGTTAATCACTTCAATAAATTAATAAAAAACAATTAAAATAGTCATTTTATATTTTAAAGAAAATATTAATGATATATTTGATGATTTTAAGGAAAAATAAATAACAATTTTAATAGAAGAGATGTAATGTATATTCTTAAGTTTTGATTTATTTATCTTAATTTGATACATATATTTATTTCATATTTTTTTAAAAATAGATTCTAATTTTGTTTAGAAGCATTTTCTTTAAATTTATTCAAAATTAAATGCTATTCATTTAAATTTTTATATTGCAATGTAACTTTTATATCCCACCTAAATAATAGCATAAAGTTGAAAACCTTTTATCTCCCTCTTAATTATTAATCCTAAGTTTCAATACTTTAATAATCCATAACTTAGGACTTTATCAAATAATTAATAATCAAGGTAAAGCTTACCTTAACCTCCACTTGGTAAATCTGAGTGAAATACTTGAAGTCTGATGATGCGCTCACGTTCGTGCAATTATAGTCGATTATGCTAGGATTAAAGCATAAAATACGAGCAATAATTTAATGCAAAAATAAACATTGAAGAAATCATGCAATACATAATAGACACAGATTTATGTGGTTCACCCAATATGGGCTACTCCACGGAGAAAATAACCAGGCCCTTTGTATTCCATCCATAAAACCCTTCTATACACAATCATGCATCACATTACGTTTTAGTCACCATACAACATCCTCTTATAAAAATGCATTACAATTTTAGGGAAAAAAACTTGCTTAAAATCTACCGTTTGGTCTGTGACCTAATAACAAATGATACATATTTACATAGAGGAAAAAGCATCTATGTCCAGATTTATTATTATCGCCCCCCTAGACCCCCCATGGCGACAGTAGTAGGGGGGATAATGCCCCCCTACACCCCCCTATTTTGCGTAGTGGGTCCAAGTGCGACTAAAACAAAGGCCTCTAATTTAATCAGGCTCCACAATCAACAATCTCCCACTTGGAGACTGATCACAGTAACTCCATCACTACTACACTTGTTGGACTATGCTTTAACTTTGGGCCTGTAAATTTTCTCACCTTTTACTATTATGCTTTAAGACCAACTGAAACTAAGCAGGAACTCAGTTTCTCCTTGGTTATTGCTTATGTGAACATATCTGCAAGATTCTGGCTAGTGTGTATCTTCTCCAATTTTAATTGTCCATCTTTCAATACTGAGTGTATGAAATGGTACTTGGTATGTATGTATTTAGTCTTTGAATGGAAAGTTGAATTCTTTACAATATGAAATGCACTTTGACTATCACTTTATAATTTTCTATTCTCCTACTTCTTTTCCAAATCGATAAACCTTTGTAACAAAATCATATCCTTACCAGCCTTAGTAACAAAAACATACTCTACTTATGTTATTTACAGTGCAACAACTTTTTGTAATTTTGAAATCCATATTACTATAGTTTCACCTACAATAAAACCATACCATGTAATACTTCTCCTACTATCTATATAACCTGCCATATATGAATTGACATATCCCTGTAAAGTAGTATTAGATCCTCCAAAGCATAATGCCTTAGTGACAGTACCTCTCAAATTCCTAAGAATCCACTTCACTGGTGCCCAATGATTTCTTCATGGATCGCTCATAAACCTGCTCACAACTCCCACTACATATGCAATATCTGGCCTTGTACACACCATCGCATACATCAAACTGCCAACTGCTTATGAATAAGAAACCTTGGACATGTAGTTCATCTCCTCTTGTGTCTTAGGACACATCTCTTTGGTCAGTTTGAAATGATTTTCCAAAGGTGTGCTAACAAGTTTTTCATCCTGCATACTGAATTTTTCCAACACCTTCTAAATATACTTACTCTAATACAATGTTAATTTATGATTTTTTCTGTATCTTGTTATTCTCATACCAAGGATTTGATTTGCAACATCCAAATCCTTCATTGCAAATGACTGCCAATTTTATCTTGAGTACAATTATATCTTGCATGTTAGACCCTACAACAAGCATGTCATTTACATACAATAATAGGATAATATAGTTATCATTATCCAAGCTCTTAAAATAAACACAGTGGTCAGAATAACATCTACTATAACCTTGATTTGACATAAACATATCAAATTTCATATACCACTGCCTTGGAGCTTGCTTCAAGCCATACATGATCTTTTCAACTTGCATACTAATTCCTTCTTTCCTTTGACCTCATACCCTTATGGTTGCTGCATGTAAATTTGTTCCTCCAAATCCCCATGGAGAAAAGTTATTTTTACATCTAACTGTTCAATATGTAAATCCTCTACAACCACTAAGCTTAAAAGAATTCTAAATAAAGTCATTTTAACAATAGAAGAAAAAAATTCATCATAATATACCTTTCTTCTGTACAAATCCCTCTACAACCAGTCTAGCCTTATACCTCTTTTTACCTCCATCTTCTTCTTTCACCTTGTAAACCTATTTATTTTGCAATGCTCTTTTTATTACAAGAAAATAAACCAGATCCCAAGTCTGATTATTTATCAAGGAGTCTGTCTCCTCTTTTTTGCCTTTCTCCCACTTCTTCTTGGTTTCTACCTGCATTACTTCTTCATATGTTTTTGGTTCACCAGATTCAGACAATAATACATAATATAATGAATGAGATTAACATACTGGAGGTCTACTTATCCTGGTATATTTTCTAACAAGATTTGTAGGAGTTTGAGGTGCTAGTTGTTGATGTTGTTGTTTATTTTCTAGCACCTTTGGAGTTTCTATTTCATCAAACACTGGGTATTTTGTGTTTATCTTTTCCTATTTATTTTCTTGCAATTGATCCTTATACATGACCTTCTCATTGAATATTACATCTCTACTCTAATGATTTTGTGATTTGCATAATCCAAAAAATGATAACCAAAATCATTAACTCCATATCCATTGAAAAAATACTTCTTGGATTTTACCTCAAGTTTAGTTCAATTTTTTTTACTAATATGCACGAAAGCTTCACAACCAAAAGTCTTTAGAAATGAGTAGTTAATAAGCTTACCTGTCCATACCTATTCTAGAATCCCACCATCTAGGGAACATGAAGGTCCTCTATTTATTAAATAAATTGTAGTATCCATAGCATCTACCAAAATTGTAAGGGCAATCCTACATGTAATATTATACACCTAGCACGTTCCATGATAGTCCTGTTCATCCTTTCTAATACACCATTTTCTTGTGGAGTTTCTAGAACCGTCTTCACTCTACGAATCCCATGGTACGAACAATAATTGTCAAAATATTTACTGTAGTACTCACCTCCATTACCATATTTGAGAAACTTTAGCTTATTTCCTATCTCATTCTCAACCAAAGCTTTCCATTTCTTAGAGGTATCAAAGACATTCAATTTATTTTGAATACAGTAAACCCAAGTTTTTCTAGTTGCATAATAAATAAATGTAACATAATAATAAGAGCCACCAAGAGATGTTACCTAATCTGGTCCCCATACATATGAATGTACAAGCTCTAGCTTTTCACTCTTCTTTTCTTTTCCAACTTTGAGAAATCTGATTCTTTTATGTTTTTCGTAAACACAGTTCTCATAGAAGTCTAAATCAACTTGCTTCAAACCTAGCAATAAATTCCTTGAGTGGAGAATATGCATCCCCTTCGTACTCATGTGCCAAAGCCTATGATGCCACGAAGTTGCATCCACTCCTATAGAAGCTAAAGTAGTAAAAATATCAGTATTACTAGTACATACATACAATGTACCTTCCTTATTTCCTTTTGCTAATAACATTGATCCTTTAGCAACCTTCCATAAATTTGTTGAGAATGTAACTGTACATCCTTCACTATCTAATTGCCCTATGGAAATTAAATTTCTTCTTAAATCAGGAATATGCTTTACCTCTTTCAACAACCATTGGTTTCTATTTGGTAACTTTATCTGCATGTTACCCTTTACAACAATTTTACATGGTCTATAATCACCCAAATAGACCTATCCAAAATCATCTTGAACATAATCTAGAAAATATTTCCTATGGGGTGTGGCATGATATGATGCACTAGATTCTAGCACCCAACAATCATTAATATTGTCTAGTGAAAGAATTCTTGCAATACATCACTTGCTACATTTGCTTCCTGATTACCCTAGTTTTCTTCTCCCTGTTTTTCTTTTCGATTCCAACTATCTCTTTTCAAGTGTCCTTTCTTCTCGCAATGCTAGTATTCCATTTGTTTCCATTTGGATTTGGATATGCCTTTCTTTTATTTTCCATGATTCCCAAGCTTTTTCCTCTCTCCCTTTGTCTCCCCCTATTCTCTACAGTCAAAGCATTACCTGATGTTTCACCTGTGCTTTTCCATCGCATTTCCTCATGAAGGATAACACCAATAATATTATCAAAATTTAAAGTATTGAACCAAAAAGAAAGTTACTCACAACCATTCCATATTTTTAGAAATAAGCACAAAATCAAGACAGCCCTAACCTCATCATCAAAGTTTACTCCTATAGAAATTAATGAATTTGTAACCATATTAAATTTATTTAAATGATCAGTAATAGAACCACCTTCTAACATCTGCATATTAAATAAACATTTCATAAGAAATACCTTGTTTGAAGATAAGTTTTTTTCATACAGTTTAGCCAACGCATTCATTAAACCATTCGTTGTCTTTTCCTTCAAAATATTGAAGGCCACTGATGATTCCAAGCACAATCGTATTGTTCCTAGTGTTTTTTTATCCAGAACTTTTCATTCTTTATTTTTCATCGATACCGACTTCTTTTCTACTCTGCCTAATGGTAGTTAAAGATATTTTTGATAAAGATAATCCTCCATTTGCATCTTCCATAGCTGGTAGTTTTGGCCATTGAACTTCTCAACTCTAAATCTACCTTCTTCTGCCATTGCTCCCACTCAAACTGGAAACCCTTCTTTTAAATGCATTTTTTAAACCCTAAGCTATGATACTAGTTTTTAGAAATAAAGCATAAAATACGAGCAATAATTTAATGTGGAAATAAACACAAAAGAAATCATGCAATACACAATAGACACATATTTATGTGGTTCACCCAATATGGGCTACTCCATGGAGAAAATAACCAGGCCCTTTGTATTTCATCCAGAAAACCCTTCTGTACACAGCCGCACATCACATTACATTTTAGTCACCATACAACATCCTCTTATAAAAGTGCATTACAATTTTAGGGTAAAAATCCACCTAAAATCTATCGTCCGATATGTGACCTAATAACAAACAGTCCATATTTACTACCGTCACCCCCCTGGACCCCCATGGTGACAGTAGTAGGGGGGCTAATACCCCCATATACCCCCTTATTTTGCTTAGTGGGTCCAAGTTCGGCTAAAAAAAAGGCCTTCGATATAATGAGGCTCCACAATCAACAAATTCATACATTACTCCTTTGTAATGCATATGAAGTAATTGATACCTTTGAATTTGAACGTTCTAATGCATTACTTTCATCCTATGGCAAAAAATAAGGTGATTATGAGTTATTCGAAGAGATATCAACTAAAATATCTTTTAAATTTTCTAATGATTGATGTAGTCAATTTTGCTCTCTAGGGCTCTCGAAAACTAGTATAGGTGTTTTTTGTTCATCAAAACACTAGTTTTGTAATCTAACTTCTACTTCAGGTCATGGCACTATGATTATATCTGATGGTTATTCAACTTGATGTGGTATGATTCTATTTGGCAATGCTCTGGGTGATGGCATTATACTTCTATCAAAAAAGTCTTTGGTTGGAGGAACTATGATTCTGTTTGGCAATGCTTTAGATGGAGGCACTATGATTCTCTTTCAAAAATACTTTGGCTAGAGGTGCTATGCTTCTTTTTCAACAATGCTTTTTTTGGAAATATTATTTTTGTCTTTTAAAAATGCTTTGTCTAGAGGCACTATGCTTGAATAATGTTTTTTTATCATATTTAAAACATAAGCACTTGTGCTGCTTAAATCTTATCTTATGTACCCTTTGACACTCTTGATTATATAGCACTCTTGGTGTTTCAATATTTTCTTAATATTTTTTTCTTTATGATGCTTTAAATATTCTTTCTATTTGCCTTATATGTTAGCTTTTGAAGCTTAATCCTTAAGATAAATAAACCAGAATATGTCAACTAAAATCTTAAACAAATGTATATAATAATGATAATATTCTACAAGTATAAAACACAAAAATAACTCTAATATCTACTCCTAAACATGCCATAAAAAAATGTTCATGAAAATGGTGCCATAGCTCAAAAAGTATCAAGCAATTTTATTACAAGTCACGTCATCTTATATCCTCACATTACTCTGCATATATAATGTAATGTGACTCTTCATATGTAGCACTCTTGGCCTTCACTCTTCTATAATGTTCATCATCCTATTCTATGGACTCATGTGCACATGGAAAACTATACACATTTGCAATACCAAAAACACTTTGCACACTTGTGCATTTATGACATTAAATGATAAATCCTAATCTAAGACACACTTTTCTAATATAAGCATGAACCAAATAATTTAATATACTCCAACATTATCATGAACTTCTCATTCTTTTATTTTTTTATAAAAATATTTATGAGGATTCTTTCTCCTCAAAATGATCTTATAACTATTGGACACTTCGTCCAATGCAATATATAATGACTTTTATCCTTAAATGGTGGTTTTAAACCATTATAGTGATTCTCCTATTGTATAGAGAATATAAATTAGTATTAAGGTTATTTTCAATGTCTCCACACATCCAACTTTCTTCAGAGTTGACCTCTAATATTTTTAGCTGAGCCCTTGTCTTCACGGGTTCATGGAAAGACCCTAGCATCTAATTCAAGGTGAATTTTATCTGTCCCCTCAATATGTACTCTCAAAACCTTAAAATGGAGATCTAGTATTCACTCCCTTTAAAGTGGAAAGACTCTAGCTAAGGAATACTATCAATCTATACATTTGAAATTTGTTGCAATCACATCGAAGTCTTCCTTCAATGGTAATAATAATAGATCCTACTCGTAGTAACTCCAAATATGATAGTAACTCTGATATCACTATTAGATTTTAAGCCAAAATATCTTAGGTCCTAGTATATTAGAGTAAAAATATCTTAGGTTACATTATATTTAATCAAGATTAGAATTAAAATATAAGAGCAATCAAAGTATATACTAGCCAATATAAATTATAATGACATTCAAAATAATATCAAATATCAATGTAAATTGTCAAAATCATTGTAATGTCCCAAAAATCACACAAACATTGAAATTGTCAAAATCATTGTAATGTCCCAAAAATCACACAAACAAAAAATACAAAAAAATGAAAGAGTTTTTTTTTACCAAGGAGAGGGATACATGAACCCTTCATGAATCCCTAACCCAACTAACATTTACCTAAAGTTTCAATCTCTTAAGTTTTCTTGGTAGTTATATCTCATGAATTACCCTATCACAAGTCTGTCTATGTAGGCATATAATGTGTCACTATAGATAATCCCATCTATCACATAATTTTGGATGAGTTAGACCTATCATCATCAGTGCATCGAAGGTATACACACATCTCCATACTATACATGAATCCTTCTATGTAGGTATGCTAGGTAGGCCTTTGATTTAATCAGGTTCCACAATCAACATATTCATACATTACTCTTTTGTAATGCCTATGAAGTAATTGATACCTTTGAATTTGAAAGTTCCAATACATTACTTTCATCCTATGGCAAAAAATAATGTGAGTATGAGTTATTCGAAGAGATATCAACTAGAAGCTCTTTTAAATTTTCTAATGTTTGATGTAGTCAATTTTACTTGCTAGGGCTCTCGAAAACTAGTATAGGTGTTTTTTGTTCATCAAGACACTAGTTTTGTAATCTAACTTCTGCTTTAGGCCATGGCACTATGATTATATTTGTTGGTGCTTCAACTTGATGTGCTATGATTCTATTTTGTAATGCTCTGGGTGATGGCATTATACTTCTATCAAACAAGGCTTTGGTTGGAGTAACTATGATTTTGTTTAGAAATGCTTTAGATGGAGGCACTATGATTCTATTTTAAAAATACTTTGGCTAGAGGTGCTATGCTTCTTTTTCAACAATGCTTTGGCTGGAAATATTATTCTTGTCTTTCAAAAATGCTTTGGCTAGAGGAAATATGCTTGAATGATGTTTTTTTATCATATTTAAAACATAAGCACTTATGGTGCTTAAATATTCTCTTATGTACCCTTTGATACTATTGCTTATATAGCACTCTTGGTGTTTCAATATTTTCTTAATCTTTTTTTCTTTATGATGCTTTAAATCTTCTTTCTATTTGCCTTATATGTTAGCTTTTGAAGCTTAATCCTTAAGATAAATAAACCAGAATATGTCAACTAAAATCTTAAACCAATGTATATGATAATGATAATATTCTACAAGTATAAAACACAAAAATAACTCTAATATCTACTACTAAACATGCCATAAACAAATGCTCACAAAAATGGTGCCATAGCTCATAAATTAACAAGTCATTTTATTACAAGTCATGTCATATTACATCCTCACATTACTTTGTATATATAATGTAATGTTACTCTTCATATGTAGCACTCTTGGCCTTCACTCTTGTAGAATGTTCATTGCCCTATTATATGGACTCATGTGCACATGGAAAACTTTGCACATTTACAATACCAAAAACACTTTGCACACTTGTGCATTTATGACATTAAATAATAACTCCTAATATAAGACACATTTTTCTAACCTAAACATGAACGAAATAATTTAATATACTCCAAAATTATCATGAAATTCTCATTCTTTTATTTTTTTGTAAAAATATTTAGGAGGATTATTTCTCCTCAAAAGGATCTTATAACTATTGGACACTTTGTCCAATGCAATATATAATGGCTTTTATCCTTAAATGGTGGTTTTAAACCATTATAGTGATTCTCCTCTTGTCTAGAGAATCTAAATTAGTATTAAGGTGATTTTCAATGTCTCCTCACATCCAACTTTCTTCAGAGTTGGCCTCTAATATTTTTAGCTGAGCCCTTGTCTTCATGGGTTCATGGATAGACCATAGCATCCAAGTCAAGGTAAATTTTATTTGTCCCCTCAATATGTACTCTCAAAACCTTAAAATCGAGACCTATTCTTCACTCCCTTTAAAGTGGAAAGACTCTAGATAAGGAATAATATCAATCTATAAGTTTGAATTTTGTAGCAATCACATCGAAGTCTTCCTTAAATGGTAATAATAATAGATCCTACTCGCAGTAATTCCAAAAATGATAGTAACTCCAATATCACTATTATATTTTAAGCCAAAATATCTTAGGTCCTAGTATATTAGAGTCAAACTATCTTAGGTTCCATTATATTTAATCAAGATTAGAATTAAATATAAGAGCAATCAAAGTATATACTAGCCAATATAAGTTATAATGATATTCAAAATAATATCAAATATGAATGTAAATGGTCAAAATCATTGTAATGACCCAAAAATCACACAAACAAAAAATACAAAAAAAATGAAAGAGTTTTTTGTTTTACTAAGGAGAGGGATACATGAACCCTTCATGAATCCCTAACACAACTAACATTTACCTAAAGTTTCAATCTCTTAAGTTTTCCTGGTAGTTATATCTCATGAAGTATCCTATCACAAGTCTGTCTGTGTAGGCATATAATGTGTCACTACAGATAAGCCCATCTGTCACATAATTATTGATGAGTTAGACCTATAATCCTGAGTCCATCGAAGGTATACACACATCTCCATACCATACACAAATCCTTATGTGTAGGTATGATACGAGTATTGTGATTTAAGCTATCTATCTCATCTCCACGACGAGCTATCTTAAATCAGATGTAATATCTTCAAAACTTAGTCCTTTATCTCCCTAAGGGAGTCTCAATTTCCTCAGGTATCCTATGTTCACCCTAAGGGGTCCTTAATTCCCTTAGGTCACCTTTGAGTTCACCCTAGAACTCTACTAAACAATAATATATCTAATTATTATAACAACATGAATCAAATAAACAATAACGGAGGAAATAAATCATTCTTAACAATAAAGAGAATCATTCACATAATATAACCAAATACAAAAATAAAGGAAAAGTACCTTCACTAAATCAAATGAACACTCATCTCATTAGATCACACATGATAAGTCTTTCTTACTTTAAATATTATCACATTATCTGCATCAGGGATATACCCCCACTAGTCTAGTCTATTTGATCATAAGTACAACAACGTTAGATACAAATACCTATGCTTTGTTTCCATGGAACTCCTTGCTTCCATTGGTTCTTTGAGGGCATTAGGGGATTAGGATACTCATGGTTCAGGATAGGCATACCTTTAAATGCATCTATTTATTTACTTTGCAAAATTTCAACTATACAAATATTCATTTAAGTTTCTAACCATATAATACATAATGGATATCATAAAATAACCCTAACTTTTATTTTCACTTCTCAAGTTCCTTTAGAGATTCATCCAATATGTACTTCTTATATCAAGGTCCAAATTAAATCAAATTCATTCATGTCTTAAAGCATTAAATTATCATTCTCTTATCCTTTAAAACAAACCCTTTTCTTTTCATTCCCTAAATAAAAGCCCTCTAACTTCAATTCAAATTATAAATCTACCTTCCTTTTTAATTCCCCATTTCCAGTCAATCAACTACTTTTTAAAGCATTAAATTTCCATACCTTTAACCTTTAAAACCAACATTCATTAATTCCCTAAATTGAAGCCCCATAACTTCAATTCAAGAATAAATCTACATCTCTTTAATTTAAACTCCTAACATATTCAACCTTAATCAAACGGGTTTTATTTTAAATTAAAAACCTTCAATACATTTCATTAAAATCAAAGGTTCTTTCCTAATTGAAAAACTTATATAAATCTCTTATAAATCAAAGGTTCCTTTTAATTAAAACCTTAAATACATCTCATATAAATCAAAGGTTCCTTTTAATTAAAACCTTAAGTAAATCTCATATAAATCCAAGGTCCCTTTTTAATTAAAAGCCTTTAATAATCCTATATGAAATGAAGGTTCCGTTTAATTAAAAACCTTCATTATATTTTATGTGGCACTAAGGTTTCTTCAATTAAAACCCTTAAATACATTTCACAAAATCAAGGGTTCCTTTTAATTAAAAACCTTAACTACATTTCATAAAACCAAAGGCTCCTGTTAATTAAAAACCTTCTCTACATTTCATAAAATCAAAGGAACCTTTTAATTAAAATCTTAAATACATTTCATAAAATCCAAGGCTCCTTTTAATTAAAAACCTTATCTACATTATATAAAATCTAAGTCTCCTTTTAATTAAAACCCTTATCTACATTTCATAAAATCAAAGTCTCCTTTTAATTAAAACCCTTATCTACATTTCATAAAATCAAAGGCTCCTTTTAATTAAAACCACAAATACATTTCACATGAAACAAAGGCTCTGTTCTTTTAAAAACCCTTAAATACATTTCACATGAAACAAAGGCTCTATTATTTTAAATAGAACAGTTACACATCACCTTACCTAATGCAGGGTTCACAACTAGAGGTCAACGCCTTCGAACATGCACAACACTCACTGCTAACACCCACTGGTCTATTGAAGCACTTACTAAGATATCACCTAAGCATTCACTAAAGTGTTCATTGCATTTTGCAGTGCACAACACACAATATAGCCTATGGTGATTGCTCACACACAACGCTCATTCGACATAAGGGAGGGTTTTCTCTTAAACTACAGCCATAGAGCGATTTCAATTAAAACACAGTGCTTCCACATGGTGGTTTCACAACACACACAGGATGATTCCTATTTAAGCACAGTGCTCCTCACATGGTGGTTTCACACACACATGGTGATTCCTATTAAAATACATCGCTCTTCTTATGGTGGTTTCACAACACACATAGGATGATTCTTATTATAATATAATGCTCTTCACATGGTGGTTTTACAACACACACATGGTGATTCTTATTATAATACAACATTATTCACATGGTGGTTTCACAATACACACAGGGTGATTCTTTTTATAATACAACGCTCTTCACATGGTGCTTTCAAAACACACACAACGTAATTCTTATTATAATACAACACTCTTAACATGGTGGTTTCACAACACAAATATAGCACTTCCACAATGTGGCTTATGTTACCATCCAACGCTCTTCACATGGTGGTTTCAGACACATACATAGTGCTCAACGCTCACACAGTATAAGGAGGTTCTCTCAAACATAGCGCACAATGCTTTCACTTGACATATGGGAGATTCCAAACCATAGTACATAGTGCTTTCACAGCATAAGGGAGATTCCAAAACACATAGTGCATAGCACTTTCCCAGCATAAGATAGATTCTTTCAAAAACATAGCGTATAGCACTTATATGCAACAATCCCATGTAAATTAAAACTAGGTTCTAGATTTAAAGCAACCCAACATTAACTCTACCGGAGATTGGAAATATGGTGACGTCTAGCTACCCTCCTTTTAGCCTCTAGCGTATTCTTCCTATTATATTTATCTCTCATCTATGTCTGCATCTTGATTCTTGCTCTCTCCCCGTCTGTCTTCTCTCTCTCCCTATCCACTCTCTTTTCCATACCTTCTTTCTTGCATGCCTGTCCATCCAGGTGGCTCTTCCACCATCTACTCAAAACTCGAGCTACTGTC
This sequence comes from Wollemia nobilis, assembly GCA_028583015.1. Lineage (NCBI taxonomy): Eukaryota > Viridiplantae > Streptophyta > Pinopsida > Araucariales > Araucariaceae > Wollemia > Wollemia nobilis. Next base: position 712,030 of record JAQPPZ010002623.1, read on the forward strand.
TTCCACCTCTGCTCTTCAATGCAACGTTCCCTATCCCTTGTGCGTTCTCCCCATATTTTCCACATTTGGAAATTAGTAGCCTTGTAGGCTATTTCATAGGGTTCGTTGCATAGGAAAGGGATGAATACATTTTATTTTTTAAAAGAATATGAATGACCCTTTTTAAAATATCATTCTTATGATATTTATCAACATTTAAATATATTACTTTACTTACACAATATATTTATTGTTTTTATTTTTAAATAAAACATATATATTATTATATATAATCTTTTATTTTTTTAAAATGAGTTCTCTTTCATTTAATTCAATTAATAAGTCTTTTAATGAATCCTCTATTATCATTAAAATACACGCCTCTAATTAATTTAGATGCAAACTCATTTATTAATTCCAAAGAGGTTTACTAATGATCTCAAATGATCCAAACATTATTTACTTAAACTTCATTAATTAATTTAGAGGAATCTTCATTTAGCATATGCATTTAATTTATTTTATTTTAAAAGGATGATGCTTTATTTGTGCTTCAACATGACAATTTACCTTATGCATGTATACACATCTTGCAGTTGTTCTCATACATAAAATCCAACATTAATATACTCAAGCCATGATTCAATACAAAGAAAACAAATTTGTCGAACAACAAAGAGGAAATCATTCCATCAACCCGATCACCTGTCTTAGCTAGATGTTTTATGATAGCTACTAGGCTATTAACTAAAGCTCAAGGTGATCGGCCATTGATGATTATCCCTTCCATCAATACATACCTATATGAAGGTATCTATCCATATTACCATTGAGTACCTTAATCATCATTCCCCATGATATGGGTGACTTTACCTGTTCCACCTACAAGTGTACCTGATCCTGTACACTTGGCAATATGTTAGTGATAATATACCCCTATAAAGCAATTAAAAATCATATAGTTGATTTCATTGTTCAAACTAGGTATCACCACATCATAGGTTAATACATTGTTTTCTTATGCCATAAAGTCATCTAGGGAGGGTCATGACATCATCCCCCACTAGGATTAAACATCATCCTCAGTATTTCCAGTTTTCATTTTGTTTTTTAATAGAAAGCAAAACTATTACATCATATAGCTTCAAAAAAAAAGGAAAAATATTTTCACGTAACCTCCACTTTCTCCCAAGTGGCATTCTTCTCAGAGAAATGGTCCCACTGGATCTTATACTATTCGAGAGTCTTATTCCATAGATATTTAGAATGAAACTCAAGAATCCTCAGTGGTAGCACTTCAATGGCCTTCAGATTTACCATCTACAAATTAGAAACATCCCACACATATTCAGGGTCAGCAACATATTTTCTAAGGATATGTGGAAGGTGTCATGGATTTTGGACAAATTATATGGTAATGCAAATCAGTATGTCATCGAACTGATATTTTCCATGATCTCAAAGGGCCCCACAAAACTTGGATTCAACTTTGTGGATTTGATAGCACTTTTCTTTGGCTTAACCCTTAATAACACCTTATCTCCAATAGAATACTCTCTTGGAGTCCTTTTTAGATCTATATAACTCTTATATCTATCTGCAGCTTCGTTAAGCCTTTGCCTAATTTTTTTAGTTGCTCTTTCATTACCCTGACCATTTTTGGTCTAATATCAACTAGATCCTCTAGATTATCCCAATACAATGGTGTTCTACACTTTCTCCCATACAAGGCATCGAAAGGTGCCATTCCTAGTGAGGAGTGATGTCCATTATTGTAGGAAAAATATACCAAAGGTAGACAATATTCTCATTGATATTTGTGATCCATGTAGTGCATGTGAAGCATATGTTACAAAACTTGGTTTACTCACTCTGTTTGACCATCGTGTTTAGGGTGGTATGCTGAACTCGTATTGAATTTCGTACCAACTGCACTACAAAGGGATTTCCAAAATTAATAAGTGAATTTGGAGTCTCTATCTAAGGTAATTACTTAGAAAACCCATGCAATCAAAATACCTCTTTGACAAATCTGCTAGCCACTACCTAAGAATCATCCTTTCTATTTCCTAGTATGAAGTGGGAAAATTTAGTCAATTTGTCAACCACTACAAAGATGGCATCATGTTGGTACCAAGTTTTGGGTAAACCCACAATAAAATCCATAGATATAACCTGCCATTTCTGCATAGGTATATCATGCAGGTGAAGTTTTCCTACAGGATGCTAGCATTTTGCCTTGACTTTCTAACATTCAAGACATCGAGCAACAAAATTTGTGATGTCTTCTTCATACCTACCCAAAAGAAGGTTCTTTTCATGTTTTCTCATATTTTGGCTCCTCTCGAATGAGCAGAATAAAGAGATCTATGAGCTTCTTGCATTATCAGGTTCCTCAAATTACCCAACTTTGGTATGACGACCCTTCCCTTATAACACACAAAGTCATATTTCATACTAAAGTCCTCATTTTATTTAGGATATCTATCCATTTTGGTTTGAATTCCTTAGAAATACTCATCCTAAGATTGCTACTGCCTCACTCGATCTATTAGGTGCATGTGAATTCTAATTATGGCTGCTATATATTTTCTTCTACTCAAAGCATCCGTGACCTTATTCTATTTTCCATTTATGTACTCAATCTCAAAATCATACTCATCGAGAAATTCCACCCATGTTCTCTATCTTGCATTAAGTATTTGGTTGGGTGAATATGTACTGTAAAATTTGATGATTGGTTTTTAATTCAAATGGTCTCCCCACTAAGTAGTGACAACAATACTTTAAAGCATGCACCACCGTAGCTAGCTCTAAATCATGCGTAGCATAATTAACTTCATACTTTTTTATCTTCCTTGAAGTATATGCCACTACTAAATCCTCTTGTGAGAGTACCCCATCCAACCCCTCTATTTTTGCATCAATGCACACTAAAAAGTCCCTTTGAGGATCAAGAACCTTTAGTATTGGTGTAGTAGTAAGCTTATGCTTTAGTAGTACGAAGGTAGCCTCACACTTCTCTATCCACTTGAATTATTTCCCCTTCTTCTGAAGGTTTGTTATGGTTCTAACAATATTAGAGGAGTCCTTTATATAATGTCTATAATAGCCCGTTAACCCCATAAAACTTTGAACTTCAAACACATTAGTAGGGGGTGGCCAATTCAGAATAGCCTCAATCTTCTCTGGATCCACAAAAATCCCTTCTGCTGATATAACATGTCTAAGATATCATACCTCTAGGACATAGAATTCACTCTTAGCTAGATTTTCATAAAGTTGATTCTCCCTCAACAATTCCAAAATTATCCTAAGATTTTTATCATGCTCCTCTTTATCTCTAGAGTTGTAAAATTGTTAAAGGCTAACACCTAATGCCATAATAGTTGTAAATCATATAAAAATGAGCATTCATACACAATTTGACAAAGAATAACACATAAAAATAAATGTATCTTCCATTAATTTGAATCAATCCATGTTACAAATCCATCCCTTGTAGGGATACCCATTCGATACAATAATAACATTAGGAAAATCCCTCTCAAGGGTAGATGTCTTTCAATGCCTTCTACAATGACAAGAACTGCTCCAAGGTGTCGATGAACTTCTTCTCTATGATTAGAGGTATTTTGTGCCTTGCAAGTTAAAACCCTATTGATCCTATATGCAACAAACAACAAGAATCATATCAGTAATAAATGAGGTCTCTCTTGATGAGGCTTTGAAAGGAAATTTGCACAAAAGATGCCATAAAAACATGAAATCAAGAAAATGTAAGAAACATGTTAAAATTCATTAAACATGATAATTCTACCATCAAGAGTGTAAAACAAAGATCAATTAATCTAACTAATGGCCTAATTATGAATTTGAAGGCATGAAAGCATGAAATATACCATTAATGTTCTAATTGCAAAAATGAAAGAAAGATGACTAAAAGCCCTAATTCTATCGGTCAAAGTATCTATTAAAGCAAGTAAACATAAAATATGCTTAACCTACTGAAATTGAAAAGATCCTATGGCAAGAAAATAGGGAAATCAGAGATAATACCCTGATCGTGACTCTGTCATGCGGTGAGCACTATTAGCCGTGCCTGAAAGCCACGACAGAGCCTAAAATGTGTTTATATTCCAATTAAGGGGTTGAATCTTTGAATCTCTCTATCAAATTGATGATCAAGGGTCACCTGTGTGTCCTCTGATATATTTGGTGATTGAATTGCTTATATTACATGTGAAGTTGGCATAATTGAGTTTCTTGGATCCTATAGCCTCCTAGGACCTCCATGACTTCAATTGCCATTTTGATCTCTCAATGTTAGCAATAAGGCAATCTCTCAATGAAAACGATAGGGCTTAACCGCTCAAATTTTCCTATGCATCTCTCTCATTTCCCACTTTGGATGGGGCTCTTATAGCACCTTGGAGGGCTATCTCCTAGCTTCATAGAGAAGCCAAGACCAGGAAAGAGCAGCTGGAGTAGTTGGAGGGAATCTTCTAGATCTTTCTACCCCTAAATCGCTCAAATCTATAACCAATTGGCCATTGTAACTGATTTTAGATCGGTCAAGGTCCAAATGATTTTTGAGGCTATGGCTCTGAGGTACGATCAGCTCTTCTACCTATGAGTGTCAACCGTGGTTAACACTGATTTAGGCCAAACTACCTAATTGAGTGGTTAGAACCATTGTTATACCTTGGTATATTTCCAAGATCTTCTATATGGTATTCTAGCATATTCCATATGATTAGTCACCTCGACATGATGTGTTTTAGGTGTCTACAAATGCCTCTTTTGAGATGCATTGTGAGATCAAAGAACGTTGAGAAAATATAGACCTCCTTAAATGATGTTGTAGGTTGGATGATGATCATTAGTCTGATCAATATTAAATGCCCTAGGTCCTGCAAAAGGATGCGCATCTTAGAATCATTGCTTTCAACTGGATGAAAGGCTTAAATTGAAATATCTTGCACTCGTCATCAGAAATTCGGGTAGCTTTGGTGCTACAATAGGAGTTTGAGCCTATATATCTGAAATAAAGAGAGCTACAAACTAAAATATCATATTTGCTTTTTGTCCCAATAGAAGGGTAAGCTTATGATAGTCATTGACAATGATTCATAAGATGAATGCAATTTTGAAAATATCAAGGGATATATGATCAATGGATATACAATCAAGGGATATTCTATTGACTTTAATTATGAATATAAAATTATGACTACCCCCTCAAGTGACGAGTCGATGAGGGTAATGACAATTAAATGAAGTGATGAATCGCTTGACCACTATGAATGAATTGAATAAATTAAGATTTTGTATTTGATACTTTATTAGGCCTAATCAACTATGATTACAACTGTTAATAGTAATTGTTCATTGCTATCCCATGGATCAGTCTAGCCTTGATGGCCTTCTTAGGAAATCAAGATGATAGTAATTGCAATTAGGCTTATGTTGAATCATATTGTTGATGATTTGTTAAAAATATCATAGGAGAATTGACATGAATTTTTCATTCCCATGGAGCAGTTCAATCGTATGAGCATTCTTAGGGATTAAAAATAAGTATATCAATTCCATGATGATGAATTTTCCCCAAATGTTCTTATGATAATTTACTCATATTGATGGATTGCATGGAGTGAAAGTCACTACAACCACAAAGTGTATAGAGTAAATAACTAGATATGAGGTGCATTTGGATTTTTATTTATCTAAATTTTTTGTTATTTTTTGAAATTTTTGACAATTCTGGTTAGGTGGGTATTTCTAATCTGGCACTTTACAACTCCTCACGATGGGATTTTTGAGCAATTTTTACATATTTCTAACCGCGTTTGTCAAAAGCAACTAGATTTTCAAATTTTCCTAACCGTGGCTACGACCCACTATCATAAAACCCTAATTTTATGCCCACGGGTGCCAACCATGGTTAGGAGAAAAATAAGATATATTTAAAAAAATTCCTATCATTTTCAACGTCATTTTAAAAATAACAGCTTGCAAAACCTAAGTACTCTAAGAGGTGGTTGAATAATTCTGACGCGAAGCGCTGCTGCAATTCGACCTCACTACCACCTCGACTGATGGCCGCCCTACCTGGAGGAGCCGATGCTACTAAGGTAGAAGCATGCAAAACCCTCAACCATTATTTATTTTTATCAGATTAAAATTAACCTCACTAAGTAATGGATCAAATGAACATCAATAAATTATTGTTAATGAACCTCACCCTAGTTAGGTTTAGCTTAGGTTAGATTAAGGGGAGGGTTTAATTTTTTGGTGTCTCGAGATGAAGAATAACCCTAAAAAGTTTAGCCCTTCTAGCCATGGTTGGTAGGTGCGGTCCCCAATTGGAAAATTGTGGGATGTGGCTGTCAACTGTGGCAAGATTCAAATCCCAACGGTTATAAAATTGATCACCTCCCTGATCGTGGATCTGAACTCCGGTTCGACAACTTTATGAAAATTTTTAATTTTTCAAATTTTTTTTAAATTTTGAAGGTATTTTTTTAATTTTTTTTAATTTTTGAAGTGTATTTTTCCATTATTTTTGGTGTTTTTGAGATTTTGAGTTTATTTTTCATTTTTAAGTTTTTTTTAATGTTTATGATTGATTTTTATTCATTTTTACCTTATGATTCTGCTCTCTACTAGACCCTGACCTCTAGGGTGAGGGAATCAGATATCCTTTGCAACTTGCACAATGCTCTGTTATCAATCGAGCTGAGATGGTTTGGGGCTATAGGATTTGGCTATGTACTGCGCCTCTCCATCATCAGGGCTGATCAATCCTACATGAATGCATTGGCCTGATTTTGGGATGCGTAGACTAATACCTTTCACCTAACGATAGGAGAAATAACTATCACTCTAGAGGATGTCTACTGCATCTTTCAACTACCTCTGGATGACGAGGCTATCACATATTCACTGATCGAGGTGAAGAGGGTAGTCTTTGATCATATATTTGGCCTCAATAGTGGCATAGCACAGTGACACTCAAACCATGGAGGGGTCCACATTGAGCACTAGTATACCTAGCAGGTCTTCACTCGATGAGCGACTGTATTCATGCATCTGATTATGTAGATCATCCTGCCTAATACTTCTGGAGTGAGGTTCCATTGGAATATCTTAACTAGGATTATGGAGGTCCTAGCGAGCACTCCTTATTAGTCTTTGATCCTATCCTGGCGAGTGCCTTACTAGCACAACTCTATAATGAGTTGTACTAGATTACTCAGTGAAATAGAATGGGTACCAACTGTAGCTTACTTCTTCAAATATAGGGGTGACAACATATTAATACTGAGTATCCCACTAGTTTACCACTCGATATTGCTACCATTGCAGTAGCATGCCAGTGCTATGTAACATGCTAGCCTCACAAGCAGGAGGGCTTCTAGAGCAGGTCTCATGCAGGAGATTTGGCTTACTATATTGGATAGTTCTCATGACTGCAAGTAGACCAAGTTGACTGGTGCCCATACCTAGACTACCCTCCATGGATGGAGGTTGATCATTACCGTTATCAAGCACACAGAGATAGATGGCTTATCGGATGCAAGTATAAGGTATGAGAGTTATTTTACTTCTCTTGTGTCACTCGATAGTTCAATATTAGGCAGGACATTCTAGAGCTACCTACCATCTACCGTCCCCTCACTCTAGATAGGGATTTGACCTGGCCCAGTGTGACTCCACTGGGTGACGAGGATGATGACTTTAAGGAGTTAGGGCTGAAAAATACAGGGACCACAACCAATTATGATACCTTGTGGACACTCAAGATATGGTGGAGCTTTGAGGACTGCTTGGGTAGGATAAAAAATGATGTGATAGAGGGTGTAGAGGGCATAGAGGTTGACCCTCATGATCATAGAGTCTATTAGAGGGCTAAGGGTGGATGGGGTGAGGGAACTGTAGAGGATGTACCTCCAGCTAAGGAGGAGGGCAACACTCTCAAGGAGGGTGAAGTCACACCTGACAGTGAGATCGAGAAGCTCAGGGCTCAGATTACCAACCTAAAAAATTAGGTAGGCTCCCTGTAGACACAAATACTACATCGAGACATCACTATTACTACATTACAAGAAAACATTGGGGATCCACAGTCTCAGCTCAGAGTAAGGTAGTCTCAATGGTGCAGCTACGAGGAGGAGAATACCGCTCTACAAGCTAAGATTGATACAATAGGGACAGAGATATAGAGGATCATAGGGTATTGTATCCTCCTACAGTCTCAACTATATTCTCTAAGGGAACAATATGATGCACTCAGGACTAGGAGGTAGGACCCTTCATCTTCACATGTTGCTCTAGCACCTCCAGCTGCTATAGTAGCTTAGGAAGTATAGGGACTAGTAGGGCTAGACCTGCAGGTAGAGGTTAGGAGACTACGAGCTGTAGTACAGGAGCACATCAATGAGCATGCATCAAATGTTACCTATATCTCTAATTTAAGAGGAGATATTGGGCTACTTGGGGGTTAGATTCCTGAGAGGCCCATGGCTTAAGGGTCTCAGAGGAATCACACTCGAGAGATAGGGTAGTCTTCAACTACCTCCAATCGCAGATCACACAAGTCAGAGAGGACCTCTGGTGCCAAATCTAGGAGGACTCACCGAGAGGGTGTAGGTGGTGGTGGAGCCTCTCAGACTAGGGATACAATGTTTCTTAGTACTAATCTTACAAATGATATTGTACCATTTTTGTGTAAGGTTGAGGACCTACATAGATGTAGCCTGTAGGTATTTTTGACACATGTCGATGTATTGTTTATTATATATTTTTGATACACACACACACACACACACACACACACACACACACACACATATATATATATATATGATTTGATATTTTAGACTCATTATATGTGCAGTTTATTATTTTTATTGTTTTATGTTTAAGAGATTCATATAGATGCGATGCTTAGATATGATGTTTATTTTATGCTATATGGATGACATGCACTAGCTAGATGATGAATATATGATTTGAGATGCAATAATATATGTGTAGATTAATGTATATGAATGTAATATTTGCTATTAAATGCATGTGTAATTTTATATACTTTTATGCATTTAATATATGTTGTTATGACATATTTTATGCCATGTATGTACTGCATAAATTTATGATGATATGTGGAAATGAACATGTATGCTTTAATCACTTAAAAAAGAATGCATGAATGTAGTATAAATTTGGATAATCTAATGGATGACACCACAGAATGTATTACAATCATGGACTATAATTACTATATATTTTTATAAGAATTTATCAATTAAACACCCATGTGTGCTATGAAATGATTGATTGTTTCTATTCATAAGCTTTTGTAAATTAAAATAATATGGATAACATAGTCAGTGGGCATTTAAATATCATTTCTGACATCCGTCCGACATCTAACCTATATTATGAATAATTCTAATAAAAAAACTCTCATAAAAATATTTGACATTTGATGGTTGCATGAAAATTGGTTGCTGCTATTTGGAATTTTTTGAGGTTTTCCATGAGACTCAAACACCTTAGTTTATTGATCAAAATTTGTATACTAATCATACTAGACTTCTAAAACATAAGGCTTTCACTAGGATAGACCCTAACTATTAATTACCCATGTGTGTGAAAATGAGTATATTAGATAAGGCATAAGAATACCCTGATGTCAGGCAAAAATCTTTCAGACCATTCCTAATATTGGGGATCTTCAAATGTCTATCCAATCCTAGGTTTAGATTTTAGTTGGACTAAACCAATAGGCGATACAGGACACCTGAAGCTAGCTCTTTCACATTAAAACATTGGTCTGCACATAATAAAAATGCTAATATATCAGACATATCGTCATGTGTAAGGTACAATAGTGCAAATAATTCCAGGGATTAAATTTCACTCCCTTATGTTCTTCAATTTTTCAAGAGACTTGCTCATGTAAAGTGATAAAAATCACTGTTTATTTTATCTACTATTTTTTCTTTTTTATTTTGATCAAGGGATTTGATACTGATTTGATTTTTTGGTATAACTTGATCTTGATTTGACTTGATTTTTGGGATTTAACTTTGGGATATCAATATGGGATATTGCTCTGGGATATTGCTTCTTTTAACGTAAGCAAGGGATATGTATGGGTAGGTAAATTTTATCCTTTTACCAATTGTCAACAATTCCCAGATCGTCCACACAAGGGGATAAGCAAGAATAAAATTTTCACCTCAGGATACCTGGTCCTGCTTCATAGATTTCATCTTTCCCTAGTCCTAATTAGTATTATTTAATTTTTTGATTACTGATAGGATTATGATATGCTAAGTGCTATCAAAACTAGACCTCATCTACAAAAACAAAGCAAGCTTTCTACCAAATCTTGAGAAGACCACTAGGTATGGTTGAATGACCAAAAAACCCTAGTATATTCTTCATAGCAATAGGAAGGGTTGTGTTGAAAATCACAATTAATCACAAGGGTGAATGGGTGATAATGATAGTGCATAGATGCATGATTTAAATACAAATGTGGTGTCGTTTTTCAGATTGCAAACACAAACAATCCTAATGCAAATGTGATGGATGGATATATCTAATGCAATGCAAAATTAGATGCATGTGGAAAATTCATAATGCAAATGAAATGCAATGATGCAAATGAAATGCAATATTTTTGAATTTTGACATTTTTGAATTTTTTTGGATTTTATTGATTTTTAATTTTTTTTATAGATTTTTGAAATTTTGGTTTGACCAAAGGGCTTACAGATGTCTTTGGAGCCTTTTAGCTAGGATTACCAAAGGGCTTACAGATGCCTTTGGAGCCTTTTTATAGTTTTAGGTATAGAACACTTTAATATGAAGGATGTTGAGAGGTTAAGGCTCTCAATACCTTCCAGTAATGTCAAGCGATATGTCCTAGGTCCAATATTCTTAGAGATGATATAATGACCTAACCAATTAGCCATAAAATTATCTCACAGTTTTGGTGATAAATTTGAGTTCTATTGGTTCTCTTTCAACATAATATCACCAACCTCAAAGTCTCCCATATGGACTTTGTTATTGTAAGATCATTTTAAGTGCTCCTAATAAACGCGAAGATGCTCAAGAGCATTCACTTGTGTTCATCAAGTAGAGTCAATTGATCTAGGTGAGCTTGTCATGCAATGTTGTCATCGATCAAATCTTTTAATATGATATGCAACATTGGAATTTCCAACTCCAAGGGCATAATGGCCTCAACGCCATATACTAGTGAAAATGGAGCTCCCCAAATGGGTGTCCAAATGCTAGTCCTATAAGTCCATAATGCAAGGGGCAATTGGATGTGACAATGTTTGTGGTATTCTTCTATTGTCTTTTTTAATATGGTACCACTATCTTATTTGAAGCCTCAACTTGTTCGTTTGCTTACAGATAATATGAAGTCACAAAATTGTGTTTGATCCTATACTTGGACGTCAAAGCCCTCACAGTTTTGTTCTTAAATGACATTCCATTATCCAAAATTATGTTGGATGGTATACCAAAAGGACTTATGATATTGGTGAGTATGAAATTAGTAATATGCGCTCTAGTTTTTATTTTTAATGGGATTGCTTCCACCCATTTACTAAAATACTCAATAGCTGTAATAATAAAAGTATGTTGACCTCACTGTGGATAAGAGATCTTATCGATTAGATCCAAACCCCACTACGAAAATGACCAAGCCACTTGAATGGGTTGTAAGACCTGTGATGGCAAGTGTGGAATATTAGCATGATTCTGACATTTAATACATTTATTGACATACACATTTTAGTCCTTCTCCATACTAAGTCAATAATAGCCCATGTGAAGGATGCACTTGATTATAGCCATGCCACTGAAATTGCCACCACACGTACCGTCATGAGCTTGTGAAATTGCCCAAGCTAATTCTTTGGTCTCAATACATCGAAGGATAACTCCATCATAGCTTCAATGATACAACATGTCTCTTAACAAGACATACTTTATCGCTTTTTATTTAAATGTGCATTTCACAACATGTGATAATCCCTAAGGGATTACACCAAGCTTTAGAAAGTCATATATATGTGACATCCAATTTTGAGAGACCTTAGCCTCAACTAACAAGACAACATGTTCCCCCTATGGTTTAATACTTGCAAATGCATATTGGAAAATAACCTTATGGTGAATTGTGGTACCATTCCCTGTAAAACCCTATGAAATCAATGATCCCTAGGGCACCCTCTTGAGGAAGTCTTGGGCTCTATAGAACCATTCATGGTTTGGTTCAACATGAATCATGTTGATTGAATCTTTGTTATCCAAATCTTCATGCTGCATAGCAGAGTGTGACAATTTTTTGACATGGATGGTAGTAAAATCGGTATAATTATTCTAAGGGATTAAATATCCCAAAGATGCCATCGTATATGTAAATTTGTTTGATGAACGAGGGATTGCATTGATGTCATACCACTCCAACTAAGCTAGATAAGTATCAACAAGATCTTTGTAGGCCTTCAAGATAGGACACCTATATTGAAAAGTCCCTTCACTTGGTTGACAATGAGAAGGGAGTCACCAAATATGTTTAACATTTTAATCTTCATGGTGATAGTTGTTTGGAGGCCCAAAATTAGGGCTTCGTATTCAACATTATTTTTGGTGCAAGGAAAGTCCATCTTGAATGACAAGGGCATAGGAGCACCTTGTGATATGAACAAAACTATTCCTACACCACCCCCTTGCTCACACTTTGAACCATCAAAGAACAAGGTCATATCATCTTTGTTATCTAGTTATTCAGATTTGGGCGCTTCTGATAAGGCAAAGACTACATCATCAAGAAGCTCTATGGTGAGGTGCCTACTATTTTGTAGAGGCACCTCAACCAGTTGATCAGATACGACTTGTCACTTGATGGAATTTTGACTAATTAATTCCAAATCAAATTCTATCAATAACATGATCCACTTTGTAGTGTGTATTATGATATGTCTTGCTCATATATACTACAAAGTATCTTGTTTTGATATGACATACGTAATATAACTTAACATATAATGCCATAATTTATTTATAGTGAACACTACTGCTAAATACATCTTCTCCATGTATGCATATCCTAGCTCGTAACTCACCAAGGTTCGGCTAAAATAATATATAGCTTGCTCTTTTTCCTGTACATTATTTTGGGCTAACATGGTTCCCAATGCAAAATTATTTACCAATATATATAGCAAGAATGGTACATATGGTCTTGGTGGAGCTAGCACTGGTGGCATCGCCAGGTAGTGCTTAATCTCAGCAAAGGATGCTTGATAGTCCTCATCCCAATTGAATGGGACACTCTTATGTAGAATTCGATTCATGGGTTGATATTTTTCTAATAACTGTGTAATAACTAACTTTATGGATGTTACTTTGCCCTAAAGGCTTCTTAATTTCTTGATATTTGTGGGGAGACACATCCCTAAAATAGCCTTGAACTTTGTTGTATCTACGTAAATCCCTCACTTTGAAATTATGAATCCTTAGAGCTTTCCTAAAGTTATACCAAATACACACTTCTTAGGATTCAACCTGACATTATGCTCTTTTAGGCAATCGAATATTTTCCTCAGGACCTCTGCATGCTCTGAACGTAGAAATAACTTTGCCAAAAAGTCATCGATGTAATATCGCAATATCTTATGAATGTAGTTATGAAAGATATATGTCAAAGTCTATTTCTATGTACCACCAAAATTCTTAAGACCGAATGGCATAACCTTATAGAAAAATGTCCCCCATGGAATTATGAACACAGTTTTATGCTGGTCTTCAGGATTAATTCAAATTTGGTTGTAACCAGAAAAACCATCCATTAGACAGAGCATTTCATGACCCGTAGTTTCATCTATGATAACATCTATGTTTGGAAATGGAAATGAATCTTTTGGTGTTGCCTTATTGAGGTCTTTGAAATCCATACAAATACGAATCCTTCCATCAGATTTTCCCATAGATACCATGTTTGATACCCATTATGGATAGTCGAAGAAAATTACAAACTCTACATCCAATAGATTTTTCAATTCATATTTAACTATTAAGGCTACTATTAGATGCATCTTCCTGAGTTTTTGCTTGACTGGTTTCTTGGATAGATCTAGAAAAAGGTTATGAGTAACCAATTTTGGATCTAGACCCGACATGTCCTTATAAGTCCAAGAAAAAATATTAGGTCTCTCTTTCAGTAGAGGGATGAGGTTGGTACGCTCATAAGGAGATAAAGTTTCTTCAAATTTAACCTTCCTTGGATTGGTAGGATCATTACTGATATCCACTTCAAAGGTTTCCTCTACTGACATATGGAATCCCTCATCAAGCTAGTGAGGCGTAGGAATCAAATGAATGTCATATACTAGGTTTATAGGTTCCACGTTGGAAGCATCCTCAACATGATAAACATCATGTGTACAACCTGGCACAAAATGAAAAGGTTGCAATATTTATTCATTGGGCAAGAAATTTGCAGGCTCTAGTGGTGATTCAGTGCAATCCCAATCAATAACATCTACATTAAGATACAATGATCTGGATGGATTGACTAGATTATGGAGTGGAGTGGTTAAATAAATGGAGATAATATTGATGGATTGAATCATGTCTCTAGAACCACGTGCATGTGACTCTACATTTGTGTAACTTCCATCCCCAAGATGTGGTTCTAGGGATATCAGGATCTCTAGATCCAGTCTATGGATAGAATCAAAAATAGGATCGTTTGGCTCATGGAGCTCTCTAAACATCGGTGGACCAATGAAAACCATATGATAAATCCTATCCACATTAGGTGGTCTCCCTCTTAGGTGAGGATGAAGATTGATATCTCTATACATATCCTCTACAGTGTAATGTGCATTACGATGACATAAGTAGGGAGGTCCCAAATAGGATCTCTTCGTTTCAACTTCTTTGTCACTATCGTAATGGACACCTTCACTGCTACCTACTAGAATTGAGTGATCTAGAAGATGGGGTACCATGTGGTCCCACTCTTGATAACCACTATCATCAATGAAGGATTGCTCATCCTTGATGATTGTATCTAAAGGTAACATATGATGTAAATTGAGAGGGTTTAGGTAAGCCAACTCAGTTTGATACTCATATTACTCATCATTAGAGGACTCATCATCATCATCACTCTCATACATGCAACTATGTCCACCTATCTCAAATATGGACTATATTGTATCCTCATCAGAATGATCTTCTGACTCAGAATCTATCACTAAGCTAGCATTCTAAACCTGTAGACCTATGTCATCAATTGGCCCATGAATTTTTTCATCCAAGTTGTCTCTTGGTATATGCTCTAGACCAGTATCTACCAAGATATCTTCGTGATATATCTCAAGTAGTTCTATAGTGATGTAAGACACTAACTAGTTATCCCTTTGAAAGGCGAAGGGATTGGGGTGATAAGAATAGAAATCAACTTCACCCTCTATACTAAGGTACAAGCGGTCTAAATATGTCATGAGGAGTTCATCCTATCCTCCAATGTAATATCCTAACCTGAACCTATCAGCAGGTAGCTGAAACTATGGTGAAGAACATGGACTTATACTTATAGGGGGGGTGAACAGTATAAGAATTAACCAATTAATAATTTTAACTTTAGATAGCAATGGCATCAACACAACATTAATCAAGACAAAAAGCATCACACATTGAAGACCCATTTTTAATGTGGTTCACCCAAAATGGCTGGGCTACGTCCACAAAAATTTTCTCTAAAAATTTCCTTAAAGTTCTTTGGGAATCCTTCCCAATTATAATATTTATGAGCCTCGGCCCAAAGGAGATACCTTCCCCTAATAAGAATTTATGAGCCTCTACTCAAAGGAGATACCTTCCCCTCTACTCTGGAAATGATCCCTCGGGAAGATCAATCGCCTCTACCTCTTGCCAGCACATGGAACTCCTTTCCACCAAAGACCTCTTGTTCTCAATGCTTAGCCTAAGAGACCTCTGCCTTCTATGATAACATCCACAACAGCTCAGCAACCTATACCAAAAATAGTCAATCGGTCTAGTACAAGTCTTCCTCTGTCTGTTAGATCTGTCCAATGCTTAAGCTTGAACAAATAAATCCTCTACACACAAGCCTTCTCAAAGACTTACCAAATCTATCCTCAGGTTCTTCTCAAAGAACCAGTGCACCTCTATCCTCAAGTTCTCTGATAGAACTATCAAACTCAGCTCACAAGTCCTCTGCTAGGACCTGTCCAAATCTGCTCATAAGTCTCCATCGGAACCTGTCTAAAACTGCTCACAAGTCCCCACTGAAACCTGTCCAAAACTCAGCAAGCTTGGCCAACATCAAAAATTGTGCTATGGAGAAATTGTGCACAAATTCTAACACCACCCACTGCATCCACTTCACGATGTAAAACCCTTTCATGTTATTCAAATGCGGAACCTCCTATTTGGGTAGTGTGCCAACAGCCTAGCCAATACCGATGCGCCAAAGGCACTCGATGAGGTTTAAACCTCACATTGTTAGCCTTGTTCCTTCTATGCTAGGGATTAAATAAAACAATAGTGCCTCCCTTTGAGGGGTTGGTGCTTCTTCCAGTTGGTACTGGTAAATAAGTTGTAAAGTTGGTGCTTTGCAAGAGGCTGGATTTGGATGGTAGCCCAAGCAACCATTCTTTTTGAGGAGTAGCCATATTAGTGAACCTTGTTAAAAAACTATGTTGTGTGATGTTCTCTTGCTGTACTTATTATATCTATTTATAAGTTTTAACTGCTGCTATTTTTTGAGCTGTTAATTCATGTTATGGAATGCTACACTTGTATTATCACAAAGTATGGAGATGGGTTGTTCATGCTTGACTTTGAAATCCTCCAAGGTGGTTTTCATCCATAAAACCTGTGTACACACAACCACTGTTGCTATGTATTCAACCTCTGCTGTAGATAAGGAAATTGAAGGTTGTTTCTTACTTAGCCAAGAAACCAAACTCTTTTCCAGAAAGAATGCTCCACCACTAGTGCTTTTCCTGTCATAAATACTGCTGCCCAATATGCATCTGTATAATCTGTGAGAGTGAAATCATCACCTTTGGGATACCAAAGCCCAAATTCCATAGTGCCCTTCAGATATCTGAATATTCTCTTAATTGCCATAACATGAGAATCTTTAGGAGCTGCCTGAAATCTTGCTACTAACCCAACTGCCTGCATGATATCTGGTCTGGTAGCTGTAACATATAATAAAATGCCAATCATTGATCTGTACAACCTCTAATTTTCTGCTGGAGATTCATCATCTTTACTCATATTGCACCCTGTAATCATTGGAGTACACACTGGTTTGCTGTCCATCATCCCAAATTTCTTCAATATTTCTTTGATATACTTTCCTTGAGAGATAAATATACCATCTTTTGATTGAGCAATCTGAAGACCTAATAAGAATGACAGCTCTCCAATCATAGACATCTCAAATTCCTTTTGCATGGTGTTAGCAAAATCTTTGCACATCTGAGTATTATTTCCCCCAAAAATAATATCATCAACATAGACAACCATAATCAACATATCATCACCTTCATTCTTAATATACAAATTGCTATCTGCCACACATTTCCTGAAGCCTTGCTCATGAAGATACCTGTCAAGTCTTTAGTACCAAGCCCTAGGTGCTTTCTTTAACCCATACAAGGCCTTTTTCAGTTTACACACAAAGTCTGACTATTCTGAGAGAGACACTCCTTCTGGCTGTTCTATGTAGACTTCTTCTACCAAAACCCCATTTAGAAAAGCTGACTTTACATCCATTTGATATACCTTGAATGATTTGAAGCTTGAAAGGGCCAAAAAAATTCTTATAGCTTCAAGACGAGCAACAGGAGCAAACGTCTCTTCTAAATCAACACCTTCTACTTGAGCATAACCTTTGCAGACTAACCTTACTTTGTTTCTGAAAATATTTCCATCCTCATTGAGTTTATTTCTGAATATCCATTTTGTGCCAATGACATTCTTGTCCTTAGGTCTTGGAACCAATTCCCAAGTTTCACTTTTCTCTATTTGATTTAGCTCTTCATCCATTGCTTTTACCCAAAACTTATCTGCACATGCTTCATTGAAATCTTTTGGCTCAATCTGAGATAATAATGAAACATTTGTAGAATCATGTGAGGGAATGACTCTTCTTCTTGTTTTCCTGCTATTTAGATCACCAATGATCAAATATTTGGGATGATTTTTTTGAACATATCGTGAAGGAGTTTTGGGAAGTAGTTGTTGTCTTTCCTCTTCTTCATCTGAAACCTCTCTGAATTCTTCTTGACAAATTTCATCACTGAGTTCCTGGACTGGTTCTCTTATCCCTGTATTTTCATCAACTGTTACATTTATGCTCTCTACAACTATATGAGTTCTTTTTTTGAAGCATCTGTAGGCATTGTTTCTGTTAGAATATCCAAGAAAGATTCCCTCATCACATCTAGGATCAAACTTACCCAAATTCTGATCTTCCCTTATGATGAAGCACTTACTCCCAAACACTTTGAAGTATTTTACTATAGTTGGTCTTCCTTTCCACAACTCAAGGAGTTTTATGATGATTGACTCTAAGTTGGGCCTTGGTGATAATGTAGACTGCTATACTGACTACCTCTTTCCAAAAGCCATCTGAAAGTTTTGACTCATTTAACATAGCTCTAGCCATATTTTCAATAGTTCTATTTTTCCTTTCAACTACTCCATTTTGTTGAGGAGTTCTTGCTATTGAATATTCTCTTTTGATTCCTTGTTGCTCACAGTATTCCACAAATTTATTTGAATTGAACTCTCCTTCTCTATCTGACCTTAAGCATTTGATTCTCTTGTCAGTCTCATTTTCAATCATTTCTTTGAAAGCTTTAAATTTTTCAAAAGCTTTAGATTTTTCTTTGAGAAAAGTAACCCAAGTCATTCTAGAATAATCATCTATAAATAGCATGAAGTAGCTTTCTCCCTGAATTCTCTGAGTTCTGGTAGGGCCACATAAATCAGTATGAATAAGATCCAATGGTTGTGAAGAAGTATACCCTTTTGATTTGAAACTGGTTTTGGTCTATTTTCCATGTTGACAAGGACCGCAAACGATGTTATGGGGCCTTTTTATTTTGGGAAAGTCTCTAACTGCTTCCTTGTTACTAATATTGACAAGATTATCAAAGCTCAGATGTCCCAATATTTTATGCCATAACCAACTCTCATCTTCTTGAGTTAGAAAACACTTTTCCTTTTTTATCTCACTTAGCATGTAAAGATTGTTTGGAGTCCTTGTAGCACTAGCAATGAGTTTTCCATTTTTTTCTTTACTTATCTCACATCTATCTAAAAAGAAAGATACTATGTGCCCTTGATCACAAAGTTGAATCACACTTAGAAGATTATGTCTTAGGCCTTCTACATAAAGCACATTTTCTATTTTGGATTTCCCATCCAAACTAAGAGTCCCTTTACCACAAATTTTAGTTGACCTGTTATCTCCAAAACTGACTATTCCTCTGTTTGTTTCTTTTAAGACCAAAAACTTTTCCTTTTCACTAGTCATATGTTTTGAACAACCACTATCAAGATACCATTTCTCTACTTTATCTTGAGCATGAAAAGCAGTTTGAACTATCATTGACTTAGATTTGATCTCATTTCTCTTTTTAGTGAACTCAAGTCTAGATCTATCCAAACTGCACATCCTTGCTATATGCCCAAAATTATTGCACTTGTAACACATGACATCTTTATTCATAAGAGGTGTAAAAGAGTTAACATTTTCCTTACTATGGCTATTCACAGACTTATTGCAATGCATAGCTTTGTGACCAAATTTTTGGCAGGAAAAACAATAGCCATGGAAAGTATTATGTAACCTGTTTTGATGTCTTGGATGATTGTTCTTCTTGTGACCAACTGGAATCCACCGCTCTTCAGGATGAAGATTGATCTTGCTCGAAGCCCTTGTTTCTTGAATGGTGATACCTTCCTTTTAATTTTCACACAGAGTATTCTGTCTAAGAGCCAACTATTCCAACTTCACTCTAAGAGACATAACCTCTTCTTCTAGTTTCTCGTAATCAGCTTCCTTTCCTTTGAGAACCTCTGTCAGAACCTGTTCAACCTTCTTCCCTTCTTCAACTAGAATTTTGAAGTCTATAACACTTTGAGACAATTCTGATCTTGCTATCTCTTCTTCCTGACATTGATGCTTGAGAACAAAATTCTCTTCCCTAAATTTCTCAAGCTTTCTTAAAGCCAAGAAGAATTCACCTTTGAGATCGAACTCAACCTCTTCATCTCTTTGTGAATTTGTATGTTCCTCTGATAGATCCTTCTCCAAGCTATTAGGCTATTTTTGGAGAGACCCATTTTGATACTAATTGAAGAACATGGACTTATCCTGAGAGGGGGGGTGAACAGTATAAGACTTAACCAATTAATAATTTTAACTTTAGATAGCAGTGGCATTAACACAAAATTAATCAAGACAGAAAGCAGCACACATTGAAGACCCATTTTTAACATGGTTCATCAAAAATGGCTGGGCTACGTCCACAAAACTTTTCTCTAAAAATTTCCTCAAATTTCTTTGGGAATCCTTCCCAATTACAATATTTATGAGCCTCGGACCAAAGGAGATACCTTCCCCTAATAAAAATTTATGAGCCTCTGCTCAAAGGAGATACCTTCCCCTATGCTCTGAAAATGATCCCTTAGAAGATCAACTACCTCTACCTCTTGCCAGCACATGGAACTCCTTTCCACCAAAGACCTCCTATCCTCAATGCTTAGCCTAAGAGACCTCTGACTTCTATGATCACGTCCACAACAGCTCAACAACCTGTACCAAACATAGTTAGTCAGTATAGTACAAGTCTTCCTCTGTCTGTTAGATCTGTCCAACGCTTAAGATTGAACAAATCAATCCTCTACACATAAGCCTTCTCAAAGACTTGCCAAATATGTCCTTAGGTTCTTCTCAAAGAACCAGTGCACCTCTATCCTCAAGTTCTCTGATAGAACTATCAAACTCAGCTCACAAGTCCTCTGCTAGGACCTGTCCAAATCTTCTCACAAGTCCCCATCGAAACCTGTCCAAAACTGCTCACAAGTCCCCATCAAAACCTGTACAAAACTCAGTAAGATTGGCCAACATCAAAAATCATGCTATGGTGAAATTGCACATGAATTCTAACACCACCCGCTGCGTCTACTTCACGATGTAAAACCCTTTCGCGTTATTCGAACATAGAACCTCCCGTTCGGGTAGCACATCAATAGCCTAGCTTCTACTGGTGTGCTAAAGGTTCCTGGTGAGGTTTAAACCTCATGTTGTTAGCCTTGTTCCTTCTACACTAGGGATTAAATAAAACAATAGTGCCTCCCTTTCTTTTGACGTGAACACGAAGATGAAAACCTTATGACAAATTTACGACAAACGACGAGTACAAAAAATGAACAGCGGATTCACAAAAAAGACGAAGACACAATCGAACGACGGGTTTACAAAAATGACAAAGACACAATCGGAGAAGAAATCTAAACAACAGATCATGAAATCACAGCGAGGAAGAAATCGAACAACAGATCACAAGTTCACAATGAGCAACCCTTTTCAAAATTTAGTTTTTTTTATTCTTGATTTTCATCGAGGGATATTTATATGCATTTTCACCCTAAGCTCTTGACATCGGCAAGGAGTTTAACATGTCGGTGGAGGTCTTGGCTAGTGCCCGCAATCTTAAAACATAGCACCCACATAGTTAAGACATTTGCGCCATGGGTTAGGAGAACCCATTGCAAACAATAATTTAATATTTATTTAAAAATAATTAAAGGGAACCTTAACAAGGTTTTTAATTATTTAAATAAATACCTCCTCCTGGACCCAAATGCATTAACCTAATGCATCCACTTGTAGTCTTTAAACCTGTCAACTTGGGGTTTACAAAAGACCTTTGAAATTGCCATGCCGGAACCTTCAAGAAACCTTTTATCAAAGCAAAAATTTTGACATCAAACAAATTCCTTCAAGAGCTTCTTGACATCAATGACAAATTATACACATGATCAAGGGCAATGTACCCAATGTACCCAAAATTGCCAACATATGGTTCATAAGGTCTCCTATGCCCCTACTCCAATAATCTGAGATTATAACCATTCCAATGGTAATGCTCAAAATATTGTAAGGTGTATTCAGGATTAGAAAGATAATGAACATTCACAGCAAATGGTTCACCATAATCTTCATCCATGGCAGTGCGAGATGCAAGTTGGTTGAGCCCTCTATAGATGAAATTCATTTGGTTAGGAGGAACTCCTAGTGGTACCACCATCCCTACAAGAAGGTGATGGGCTTGTTGTTGACCCATGTCTTGTACAGTCTTGATGATCAACGTAAACATCACATTCTACATAATATATTCCCCTAATCCAATATTAACCAAATGAATGATCACCTACGGTATAGATGACCCTACTAAAGACATAGACGAAGCAAGATGAGGTGCCTCTTTTACTTTTACTTGAGCATTCTCTACTTCCGTGGGACTAGAGACCTCAATAACAACTAGTTTTGGTGCTTTCATTATCTCTTTTTTTCCCAAATTTTCTTTTATCTTCCTATCATTGCGATGCATCATGGATGTCGATGGTCTGGTAGAAGCAGTGGTCGTGTGCTTTGATCATTGAGATGCGAACGTTATAGGTTTAGTACATACTTATTTTATTTTAACTCATGGCTCCTTGATCGATGATGTTGGTCATATGTCCAGGTACGTTGAGGGGAGCATAAAATCCATCGACAAATCTGCTAGATTCACGTACTTGAATAGTTCTTCATCTGAAGGTACCACATGAACTTGTCCTTCATGCATGTATTTAATACATTGATGAAGAATGGAAGGGATACAACACATTTCCATATCCAAGGCCTCCATAAGAGAATGTTATATTGTATAGCACCTTCAGTAACATGACACATCATAGGGATGGTATTTAGTCAAACCTGAATCAGCAAAACTATAGAACCTATCATCGAGCATAACGCATCATTGAACACTCTCAAGGTGAAAGTGGAAGGTACAATATGCAACTTCAGTAACTTCAAATATGTGAATGCCTTAGTCCTGATAATATTGATTGATGATCTCGTATCAATAAAAACCCACTTGAATAGTATGTGATTCATACATGCAATAATATGGAGTGACGGGTTTGCTATGACAATGGAAACCATCTTGAATTTATGATCATAAAATTGTATGATTGGTTCCTAACACTATTGTACATCTCCCATGAAGTGCGTAAATGCTTCATGATCTTGAGACTACATTTCTATGGATCTTAGAATGTCCATAAGCATCTCCCTGTTCTTGGGAGACTACTGAATTAGCTTATAAAATGACAACTTCGTTGGAGTCATCTGTAGGTTTTGAACTAACCTACTCTTGATTGTCACCACCAGTCTAGTTGGTGGGCCTAGCACATTTTGGGCTGGCCTTGGAGGAGGCGCAACTTGGACTCTAATGGGAGTTGGAGGTTGATTTGGTCTTTCATACCTCACATGTCTTGTGATAACATTGACCATTCCGATGAACCCATGGGTTGGTGGTTCAATGCATACTTGATTGACCTGGCCAATATTGTTCCTTAGCACCTCATGGTTAGGCAAAGAATTTTTGTAAATCCCCATATTTTTATTATCCGATCCCTAAGGGTTGTCCACAGTTAGCTCACCTATTTCTATCATATTTTATACCAAATTTTTGAAACTCCAATATACTTTGATGTCATGTCCCTTTTTTCTATTAAATATATAGTACAACTCATCCCTGTACCCCTTCAACTTGGGTTGATTAGGGTTCAATAATTTTATCTTTGGTAGTATGGCCTTGGTCTCGCATAGTTTATGGAATATTGAAGTCATATATTCTAAAAAATGTGTGAATTAGTGAGGTGGATGTTGTTTCTTATTCTTACCCTTTTGATTGTTGCTACATTGCTCATATTGTGCAAGAGGAGGTTGGACTTGATATCCTCAATCACTTTGGCTTGCACTAAAGCCTCTTCGAATTTCTAATATTGCTACAACTCCAATAATGGCAAAATGTGCTTTGCACAACTTTTCATAAAAAATTGAGTTAATTTAGAAGCAAGGATAGAGAATGGCAACTTTGCCATCATATTTCTCCATAATTTCCCATAATCCATAACTGGATCATCATCGTGTTGCATTAAAGTAGCCAGATCGGATAAGTTTACCTTTTTCTTGACGCCAAAGATGAAGCGTTCAAGAAATGCATCAACCAATTTCTAAAAATTGGTGAAATTGTGCCTTTTGAGTTGATTGAACCACTCTTGGGATGGTCCTGAGAGGGTTTTAATTAAGGTGCATAGGAGCAAGGCATCATTGCTTTCGATCTGAAAGCACATGTCTAGAAAACTCATCACATGCAGGGTGTCCTCCCCTCCTTTAAACTTTTCCAGCCAAGGCATCTAAAAATGCTTAGGATAGGCCATAATAGGCATTGATGGGCATAGAGGTTCATTGTGAATCTTATTCAAGGTAGGATTTTGATAAGATATTCTTTATTTTTCAATAGCTTTGACCTTTTCTGCTAAGGCCTTATAGGCCTGTGAAGATAGGAACTCCTCTTCTCTCGATTACCTTTGAGGGACCTTTGGAGGTAAATTCCTCTTTGGTCGAAGTGAAGTACTAGGCTTATATTCCACTTCGACTTGGGATATTTCAATATACTCTTGATCTAGTTCCTCTCCCACTTCTTCATCATACTACCTATGCCCATGATGTTTGGATGTAGGGCATCGATCTCTGTGTTGGGTTGCATGGAGAGTATGAGTATCTACATACTCAGGGTGTAAATCGAGCTATGAAGCAACTCATCTATCAATGTGCTCCCTATGCTCACTCAGGGGATGTAGGCCGATACTAGCCAATCGGTCCTCCCTCTTGACACACTCCTTCTGATCAAGGATGCGTTCCTCATGTATGTGTTGTTCATATAAGCATTTTCCTATGAACCTTTGCCTATGAGTGTTCTCATTTTTGAGGTGTTCCTGCTCTGCATGAACATCCTCCAATTGGTCTTGGAGGATTTGATGTCTCTACTTTGACACTAGATTATGAGATTTATCTATGTGATTAGTTGTATGAGATCTCTAATGTGTGCACTCTATTCGAGTGGCTTTGTGGATGTGTCCCCAATGGACTAATTTTCCATGCTCTTATCCTTTTCTTTGAAGATGACATTCGCATCTGGATATTGCCTATACTTTATGCCTACATGAGATACAGGAGCACACATATCATAATAACACTTGGAGTAGTCTCCAGGTTCTTTGACAGTCCTAATGGTACTACCACTATGCACAGATGAGAGGGTGCAGGAGTAGGCTTGTAACCTGACTATCCTAAGACTCTGTCTAGACCATATATCTACTATGCCATAGCTCATGAGAAGGCATACCATTAGCTTCAACTTTAGATATGTCTATAGTGATCCTACAAGGCTTACTTTTGGTGGGAGTTTGCATGGGTCTATGCTCGAAAATGGCCCTATCTACTTGTCCCTTAATGGAAATATCCTAAACTCATATATACTCAGAAGGTGTAGGCCTTGAGCCTACCCTAGACATAGGATGAAGGGGTACCAATTTGCATCCCTCGATGATAAACTCTTCAACATATCCCATGGATGCATGTAGAGTGTGATCATGGTAAATGCTGACATGTTTGGAACCCCCATGCTGGGAAGCTGTATGCTCTGATATATGTCTCGAGGAGTGTCTAGTGGCTCCTATAATTGGGGTATTCTCAAAAGTATCCCCGCACATAGAATTATTCCCTCTAATACTCATCGAACAACGTTCAAGAGGATTATATGGTTGAGGGTTCTATGCATCTTACTGTGCATTGGGTGGAGCTTTGACATCGACCTCGGGTCTATACCCATATCAGACTCTCTGTGTAACCACCATGAAATTATATTATCTCATACGTAAGTTTTAAAGTAAAAAAAGTAAACAATGGTGATTATCTCTTTTTAAGTCTTAATGTGATCCCTATATTGTTTGATGTGTTTTACAATTTGTTGTATCAATAAGTAAATCTCATCGTGTTTTAAATATGTTGATAATATACTCAATTGTTAAAGGGATTTCACCTATATACTCGCACAAGCTGAATATTGTAGTGAAGTCCATACTCAATGATGTAGCATAGGTCCTGCCAGAACCTCATCCAATCTCACCCGATCAGCGTCATACCCTCCGAAGAGGAGTATATACAAATTTCTTAGGCTATAGATGGTTCTTGGATCCGATATTGGTCTAGTAACACAAGGATCGATGGAGTTGGACCAATCTAATGGAAATCACTACCACCATTTTTGAACCCTACTAGTAGTTGGATGTGACTTCCAAATCCCTAGCATTTAAATGTGTCATGGTGTGTGTGGTTCCTTTTATTTTGCATGAAAGTGAATACATAAAACAACATCCATGATTCTTCTACATACTATGCAAAAATGAAAGTTTAATTTTCAAAAGTATGCATGAGTACACTATGAATTTTAGAAAATGCACACTAATGACAATGAAGATATGGCCACTAGATTGGTCCTCATACAAGCAAAAAAACACACAAAAAGGGCACATAGCACTGGAGACTAGGTTGGACTGCACTCAGAGGTCCGTTGTTCCTAGTAGTGACTAGTAAAACCTAATAAAAAGTACCTAGGAATTCAATGCATTTCATTCTTTTTGTTGCATTCCCTAATTATGCTATCATTTTTAAACATTCTAGAAAAACATAGACAGATAAAACAGGAAAGCCAGCGTAATATGGATCCTACCTCAGGTCCATATTTGGTGAAGATTTAGCTCTCTATTGTACAACCTATCTGTTGTTGATCGTGGATCTATGGTACGACTGCAACTATTTTCTGCAGGTCTGTATCACAGTGATAATTGTTGACCATGACTATCAATAACAGCTAGCACCTGTCATCACAAAACACAAAGATAAGTGATCTATGGCATTTAATGTGGAGTTCCCACTATGATCGTATTTTGTAACATTGTAAAAGACTAACACCTAATGTCATAATAGTTGTAAATCATATAAAAATTAGCATTCATACATAATTTGATAAATAATAACACAACAAGAAATGCATCTTTCGTTAATTTGAATAAATCCATGTTACAAATCCATTCCTCTTAGGGATATCCATTCGATACAACAGTTATAGTAGGAAAATCCTTCTCAAGGGTAGGTGTCTTTCAATGCCTTCTATGATGACATGAACTACTCCAAGGTATCGATGATCTTCTTCTCCATGATTAGAGGTATTTGATGCCTTGCATATCAAAACCTTGTTCATGAAGTATATCAACAAACAACAAACAAATAAAAAGAAGTATATCAATAATAAAGGAAGCCTCTCTTGATGAGGCTTTGAAAGGAAATTTGCACAAAATATGCCATAACAACATGAAATCAATAAAATGCAAGAAACATGTTAAAATTAATTAAACATGATAATTCTACCAGCAAGAGTGTAAAATAAACATCAATTAATCTAACTAATGGCCTAATTATGAATTTGAAAGCATGAAAAAGACCATTAATGTTCTAATTGCAAAAATTAAATAAATATTACTAAAAGCCCAAATTCTATCAATCAAAGTCTCTATTAAAGCAAATAAACATAAAATATGCTTAACCTAGTGAAATTGAAAAGATCCTATGGTAAGAAAACAAGGAAATCAGGGATAATACCCTGGTCATGGCTCTCTCACACAGTGAACACTATTAGCCACGACTGATAGCTGTGGTAGAGCCTAAAATGTGTTTGTCCTCCAATTTAGGGGTTGAATATCTGAATCTCTACTAAATTGATGATCAAGGGTTACCTTTGTGTCCTCTGACAAATTTGATTATTGAATTGCTTATATTGTGCATGAAGTTGGTGTAATTGGGTTTCTTGTCTCTTCTAGCCTCCTAGGACCTCCATGACTTCAATTTCCATTTTGATCTCTCAATATAAGCAATAAAGGTGTCTCTCAATGCAAGTAGGTGAGTAATGAACTCGACGGGGCTTCACCGCTCAAATTCACCTATGCATATCTCTCATTTCCCACTTTGTATGGAGGTCTTATAGCACCTTGGAGGGTTATGTACTAGCTTTTTTAGAAGCAAAGACCAAGAAAGGGAGGAAAGCTTTTGGATCTTTCCACCCCTAAATCGCTTTTATCTGCAACCAATTAACTATTTTAATTGATTTTGGATCGGCTAAGATCCAACTAATTTTTTAGGCTAACCATGGCTCTTATACGTGGTCAGCTCTTCTAACCATGGGTGTCAATCATAGTTAACACTTATTAGGCCAAACTAACTAATTGAGTGGTAAGAACCACTGCTATACCTTGGTATCTATCCAAGATCTTCCATATGGTCTTCTAACATGTCCTATATGAGTAGTCATCTCGACATGATGTATTTTAGGTGTCTACAAGAGTATATAAGGATATCATCTAGGAATACTAGGATAAAATGGTCCAAGTATCTTCAGAACACACTGTTCATTAGGTTCATGAAAGCAGCTAGAGCATTAGTCAGTCCAAAGGGTAGAACCGTAAACTCATAATGCCCATACTTAGTCTTAAATACCATTTTGTTAGTGTCTTCCTCATGAATCCTTAACTGGTGATACCCTGACCTCAGATCTATCTTAGTAAACACCTTGGAATATTTTAGTTGATCAAATAAATCTTCATTCCTAGGTAAAGGATACCAATTCTTGATTGTAGCCTTATTTAGCATCCTGTAATCAATACAATATCAACGAACCTTCCTTATTTTTCATTAACAAAATTGGTGCACCCCATAGTGATACACTTGGTTTTATCAAACCCTTATCCAATAATCCTTGCAATTGAAAATTTAGTTCTCGCATTTCAGTAGGATTCATCCTATATAGAGATATATTAATAGGTTCTACTGAATCGTGAAATCAAATTCTCGTACACGAGGTAATCCAGGTAGGTTCTCTTGAAATACATCCTGAAATTCCTATAAAATTGGATGATGTCTTAGTATTTCCTCCTTCTCATGGTCCTCCACTTCTTTAAGTTTTACCACATACACTACCCCTCCCCTCTTTAGGGTATTTTTCAATTGCATAGCATACAACATCTAAGGTTCAAATGCCCCATTGACTGCTATAAATCCTTAATATTCTTTCACCTTCCTCTAAACACTCAATCCATTAGTCTTGGAAATTGACTAAGGCTTTATGATCCTATAGCCAATCCATCCCTAGGATCACATCAAAGGCATGTAAGGGAGATATATATAAACAACATTTCTTAGTCCCTTCAGATAGAGTAACTTTTGCCATAGGATAACACTGGTCTACCGAGTAGATCTGTACAAAACCATACTCGACCTTCCATCCTTGAGCCAAATATCTAGGCCTTTTTGACACAGTACTTGCTAGACTAGATGAAATAAAACTATCAGTGGCTCCACTTTCTGTCAAAATGTTTACTTTCTTATTGAAAACCTTACCTTTCACAAGTAATGGGGTGGCTTGTCCCTCTAGCTTCTACTTCCCGATTATGGATTAGATCCGATGTTATGGTTCCTTTCCTTTTGCATTAGCTATGCTAGTCCCCACCCGATATGGAAACTAATTATAGTAATGATATCCTCGATAATTGTAGCACCCTTCCTTGGGTCCTTGCTATTTTTTAGGTTTCTCATTCCCATTCTTAGTTATTGGAGTTGGAGTTTGCAGCTTATGTGGCTGAGGTTTCATACTATTAGGCTTGTTATCCTTCTTACAAAAGTTCTTTTTGAACTTGTTCTAATTCTTGTAAGGTTTCTTCTTAGGATTTTTGGGGTTATTTGTCTTTCGCTCTTGCTCAACCTCCCATTTTACAAACCCATTACAATTCCTCTTCCTCAGATCTTACCGATCTTGCTTGGGTATGGTGTCATACTTATAACAAAAGTGTGACTCTGCTTTCTTTGCTAGGTCGTATGCCTTTTGTAGTGATATAGGTTTCTACATTTCCACATCATGCTTCAACCTAGATTCCAATTCAAGAATAAAATTATGAACCTGCATCTTCTCATTATAAATAGGCACATATTTAAATAGCCTTATCAGTTTCTTATAGTACACCTCTACTATGTTGGTTCCTTGTTTGAGACTAGCAAATTCTTCAAACTTTAAGGCATAGAAGTGCTCTGTTAAGAATCTCTTCTTAAATATGTTTATAAATTCTTCCCATGGAGTATCAATGGGTTCAATATTAGTTTCCTCATAGTGGTTTTCCCACCACTCCAGAGTAGCCCCTTCTAGGTTAATCAAAGATGAAAGTGTTTGGGTTCCTTATGAGTAACCTTTAACTGTAAAGTGAACCTCTGCCTATCTCAGCCATGCTTCCACTACATCACCATCACCCTCTCCATAAAACTTAGAGATACTGATATTTTTCAAGTTCCTAGCTATTTATTTTTCTACTAAGGCTCTAGCTTGTACTTTTTCTATAGTTAGTCCACTTTCTAGACTGATATCTAAACCACAAAATTGTGAATTTTGATTTGTAGCCATTTCTTTCAACTGTCTTATTTGATCCTCCATAGTAATAACCATAACGATGAGGTCTTCTACCTCTCTATTAGGGTTTGTTGGTTCTCCATCCTGGTTTTCTTCTTTGACATTACTTTTTGGAGTTTGTCTAGGTGTAGGTCTCCTTATTCTAGTCCTAGGTGGCATCTTATCCTGATTCCATCAAAGAAAGAAGATTAGATTACAGTTCCATCTTAAGTTGTATCTTTAATTAAGCCATAATATAGATTTCTCTTGCTATATGTGTTAACAACCTAACTAGGGTAATATCCCAGGCTAGGATGTATCACTGATACTGTAGCCCATACTAAGTTATCCTAACATCCAATCTACCTTGGGGTTTATGCCCATCAAATTTTAACAACTAGGATGTTCTAGGTCATCCCATATTTAGCCTCTTTTCTTAAGCAAGCCTTCATTGGATACATCTAGTTCCATTTTAGCACATATAGAAGCCCTATACCCTTGTACCTAGAGCTCTCATACCAAATGTAATGACCCAAAAATCAAACAAACAAAAAATACAAAAAAATGAAAGAGTTTCTTTTTACTAAGGAGAGGGATACATGAACCCTTCATGAATCCCTAACTCAACTAACATTTACCTAAAGTTTCAATCTCTTAAGTTTTCCTAGAAGTTATATCTCACAAAGTACCCTATCACAAGTTTATATGTGTAGACGTATAATGTGTCACTGCAGATAAGCCCATATGTCATATCATTTTTGATGAGTTAGACCTATCACCCTTAGTCCATAGAAGGTATACATGCATCTCCATACCATACACAGATCCTTCTGTGTAAGTATACTACGAGTATTACGAGTTAAGCTATCTATCTCATCTCCACAATGATTTACTTAACTCAGATGTAATCTCTTCACAACTTAGTCCTTTATCTCCCTAAGGGGGTCTCAATTCCCTTAGGTATATTATGTTCACCCTAAGGGGTCCTTAATTCCCTTAGGTCACCTCTGATTTCACCCTAGAACTCTACTCTTATATTTTTATCATCAAGAAATCAAATAATGATACATCTAATTACTATAACAACATGAATCAAATAAAAAATAATGGAGGAAATAAGCAAGCTTAACACTAAAGAGAATCATTCACATAATATAACCAAATTCAGAAATAAAGGAAAAATACCTTCACTAAATCAATGAAAACTCATCTCATTATATTACATATGAGAAGTATTTCTTACTTTAAATATTATCACATTATCTGCATGGGGATATCTCCCCACAAGTCTAGTCTATTTGATCACAAGTACAACAACATTAGATACAAATACCTATGCTTTGTTTCCATAGAACTCCTTGCATCTCATTGCTTCCCATTGGTTCTTTGAGGGTAGTAGGGGATCAGGATACTCATGTTTCAGGATAGGCATACCTTTAAATACATCTATTCATTTACTTTACGAAATTGCAACTATACAAACATTTATTTAAGTTTCTAACCATCTAATGCATAATGGATATCATAAAAGAACCCTTACTTTTATTTTCATCTCTGAAGTTCCTTTAAAGAGTCATCCAATATGTACTTCTTAGATCAAGGTCCAACTTAAATCAAATTTATTCATGTCTTAAAACATTAAATTCCCATTCCCTTAACCTTTAAAATAAACCCTTTTGTTTTCATTCCCTAAATCAATGCCCCATAACTTCAATTTAAAGAATAAATCTACATTCCTTTTTAATTCCCCATTTCTAGAAAATCAACTACTTTTTAAAGCATTAAAGTCCCATACCTTTAACCTTTAAAACCAACATTCATTCATTCCCTAAATTGAATCCCCATAACTTCAATTCACGAATAAATCTACATCTCTTTAATTTAAACTCCTAAGATATTTAACCTTAATCAAAGGGGTTTTCTTTTAAATTAAAAACCTTCAATACATTTCATTAAAATCAAAGGTTCTTTCCTAATTGAAAACCTTACATAAATATCTTATAAATCAAAGGTTCCTTTTAATTAAAATCTTAAATACATCTCATATCATATAAATCAAAGGTTTATTTTAATTAAAACCTTAAATAAATCTCATATAAATCCAATGTCCCTTTTTAATTAAAAGCCTTCAATATTCCTATATGAAAAAAAAGTTCCTTTTAATTAAAAACCTTCATTATATTTTATGTGACACTAAGGTTTATTCAATTAAAACCCTTAAATACATTTCACAAAATCCAAGGTTCCTTTTAATTAAAAACCTTAATTACATTTCATAAAACCAAAGGCTCATTTTAAATAAAAATCTTCTCTACATTTCATAAAATCAAAGGCTCCTTTTAATTAAAACCTTAAATACATTTCATAAAATCCAAGGCTCATTTTAATTAAAAACCTTATCTACATTTTATAAAATCCAAGGCTTATTTTAATTAAAACCCTTATCTACATTTCATAAAATCAAAGGCTCATTTTAATTAAAACCCTTATCTACATTTCATAAAATCAAAGGCTCATTTTAATTAAAACCTCAAATACATTTCACATGGAACAAAGGCTCTATTTTCTTAAAAACCTTAAATATATTTCACATGAAACAAAGGCTATGTTCTTTAACTATAAAAGTTACACAACACCTTACCTAACATAGGGTTCACAACTAGAGGTCAACGCCTTCAAACATGCACAAAACTCACTACTAATGCACACTGGTATGTAGAAGCACTCACTAAGCTCTCACCTGAGCATTCACTAAAGTGCTCATTGCATTTCATAATGCACAACACACAACACAACCTATGGTGATTGCTCACACACAGTGTTCACCTGACATAAGGGAGGTTTTCCTCTTAAACTATAGCCATAGATCAGTTTCAGTTAAAACACAATGCTTCCAGATGGTGGTTTCACAACACACACAGGGTGATTTGTATTTAAGCACAATGCTCCTCACATGCTGGTTTTACACACACAGGGTGATTCCTATTAAAATACAACACTCTTCACATGGTGGTTTCACAACACACACAGGGTAATTCTTATTATAATGCAATGCTCTTCACATGGTTGTTTCACAACACACACAAGGTGATTCTTATTATAATACATTGCTCTTCACATGGTGGTTTCACAACACACACAGGGTGATTCTTATTATAATATAGTTCTTTTCACATGGTTGTTTCACAATACACACAGGGTGATTCTTATTATAATACAATGCTCTTTACATGGTGGTTTCACAATACACACATACCACTTCCACAAGGTGGCTTCTGTTAGCACCCAATACTCTTCACATGGTGGTTTCACACACATGCATAGTACTCAGTGCTCACACAACATAAGGAGGTTCTCTCAAATACATAATGCACAACACTTTCACTTGACATAATGGAGATTCCAAGACACATAGTGCACATCACTTTTCTAGTATAAGGGAGATTCCAAAATACATAGCACATAACGCTTTCACAACATAAGGGATATTATTTCAAAAACATATAATGCTTATATGCAACAATCCCACGTAAATTAAAATCATGTTCCATATTTAAATAAACCCAACCTTAAATCCTATGGAGATTGGAAATATGACAATATCTAGCTACCCTCCTCTTAGCCTCTGGTATATTCTTCCTGTTATCTTTGTCTCTCATCTACATATGTTTCTCTCTTCTTGCTCTCTCCCCGTTTGTCTCCTATCTCTCTTTCTGTCTTATCTCTCTTTTCCTTACCTTATTTATTATGTGTCTGTCCACCCAGGTGGCTCGTCCGTCGTCTACTCAAACCTTGAGCCCCTGTCTTCGGCCTTCGCTCTTCAATGCAGCGTCCCCTATCCCTTGTGTTTTCTCCCCATATTTTCCACATTTGGAAAGTAGTAGCCTTGTAGGCTATTTCATAGGGTTCATTGCAAAGGAAAGAGATGATTACATTTTATTTTTAAAATATGAAGAATGGCCCTTTTTTAAAATATCATTCTTATGATATTTATCAACATTTAAATATATTACTTTTACTTACACAATATCTTTATTGTTTTTATTTTTAAATAAAATATATATTATTATATATAATATTTTCTTTTTTTTAAATGAATTCTCTTTCATTAAATTCAATTAATTAAAGTCTTTTAATGAATCATCTATTATCATTAAAATGCACAACTCTAATTAATTTAGATGCATACTCATTTATTAATTACAAAGAAGTTTACTAATGAGCTAAAATAACCCATATATTATTTACTTAAACTTCATTAATTAATTTAGAGTAATCTTTATTCAGCATGTGCATTTAATTTGTTTTATTTCATAAGGATGATGCTTTACTTGCATTTCAACATGACAGTTTACCTTATGCATTTATATACATATTATAGTTGTTCTCATACAGAAAACAAATTTGTACAACAACAAAAAGGGAATAATTCCATCAGCTTGATCACCCATCTTAGCTAGAAATGTTATGATAGCTACTAGGCTATTAACTAAATCTGAAGGTGATCGGCCATCGATGATTATCCCTTCCATAAATGCATACCTATATGAAGGTATCTATCCATGTTACCTTTTAGTACCTTCATCATAATTTTTTTATCTTTTGTACCGTTGTTTTTGGTGGGTGACTCATCTTGTTCCACCTACGAGTGTACGTGATCCTGCACACTTGGTAATATGTTAGTGATAACATACCCCTATAAATCAACTAAATATCATATAGTTGATTACATTGTTAAATCTAGGTATCATCACATCATAGGTTAATACATTATTTTATTATGCCAAAGTCAGCTAGGGAGGATCATGACAATCATTCATGCAATAACATGAAGAATACTCATAATAGGATTGCTCAAAATCTACATACAAGCTTCAATATTATTAATGCTTGAAATTGTGATCTTCTTTAGACCATTTTTTGATACATTACATGGAGCTTTATCTCCATAGTATAGATATAAAATATGACTCTTAAATACTTAACTATTGCACTCCTCACATATTCAAGAGTTGTAGTCTTTCATATTCTTTATGTAAGACAAGTCTCTTATGTCCTTTAGCTTCTCATCTTGCCACTTGTATACAAGAAATTTGACTCTTTAATTACTTGCACACTTCTACTTACACTCCTACATGCACTCCTAATACATGATACTTGTGCACATATTTACATTACATATTTGCACACTTACATACATGATACTTATGCACTTTCTCTCATTACACACTTGTACTCTTACATGACACTTGTTCATATCTTGCACATAGACACTTACATAAAGGGGAAATATAAATAATTCACCTAAACTATAGATTCAAACCCTAATCTATTACATATTTACATTTGTACCATAAAGGTACCATGGAATTACATTAACATGTACCAAATAATGTAATATTCTCTAATAATATTGAAGAAAATGAAGATATTAGCAAGGAAACAATTAATTATTTTAAATATATTTTTTCAAAAATTAGAAAATATAAGAAGGATCAAGGTTATATTCCATAAATTATCATGCAAGGATAGAACGAAATATTGATGAGAAATATATTTATATAGAAGCTATAAGAGGTAATTTTATCATTCCCAAAGTACTTAAATTTTTCTTTTAAAAGTTTTGGGATTTGTTCTAGAGTGAAATGTTGCCTAAGGTTGTAAAGTCTAGGAAACAAAAAATGGCTATAATAAGTGATATTAATGCCACCTTTATTGCATTTATTCCCAAGATAAATGAGAAAATATTTTTATAATTTTGTCCAATATACCTTTATAATATATTTTATATGATAATTTCAAAACTTATGGCAAATAGGTTAAAAATAATTATAGATTATATTATTGCAAAGAAATAAAGTGGTTTTATTCATTGTAAGAAAAATTATTGATAGTGTAACCATCGTATAAGAAGTTATGCAATCTCTTCATTTCATAAAAAACTATGTATGCTTGTAAAACTAGATATGAATAAAGCATATGATAATATTTGTTGATATTTTCTACATGACATTTTTAAGAAATTTGGTTTTGATCAAAGTTGTGTGAATGGATTATATGTTATAGCTCTCTAAAATATCCTATTTAGATTAATGGATCCCATGTTGGATACTTTGGATAATCTTTTAGGCTTTGCCAAGGTAACCCACTTTATCTTTATTTATTTGTTATCGTTGTTGAGGCATTAGTGAAATATTTATCAAAGAGAAAAATAATACTTGGAAAAAACAAAGACATTTAAGTTACAACAAATGGTCCCTTTGAATCTCATATGCAATTTTTTATGATATTTTTTTTGTTCATTCCTTGGCTAGTGAGGCCATAGAATTTAAATTAATATTATCATGCCATGAGAAGGTTATTGAAATATTGGTTAATATTGTTGGCATTTATTGGAAATTTTGAGTAGATGTGTTATCATTGATGTCAAGAGTCAATATCAGTGATTAGTGCAGGATTGGTAAAAGGAGGGTTAAAATAATTTTTTTAAGCCCAAGAGATTTGGTTTAAGAGCTTCACATGATTGGTCAGAAGGATGGTTAGATACCCTGAAGGAAAGGGATACCTAGGCCTAAAGGAAATAATATTATAATATTTATTATTATAATATTAAAGGAGGTTAGATAAGGTCTAAGGGTGAAAGAGAAAAATACCTAGGCCCAAAGGAAATAATATTATAATATTTTTATTATAATGTTAAAGGTTAAAAATAAATCCTAAGGTCATTTATAAATTAGTTATAATCTTTATATTATAAATTAATTTATAACATAATATTATTTATACCCTAAGTTAGGGTGGGCACAAAATAATTTATTGTTTATTCCTCCCCATCGACGTTCAAAGGTGTTTGGCATATTGTATAAATACCATAAGACTTTCCAATAAAATACAAGTCTCTGATTTTGATGAATGTGCGAAAAAGGCAAAGGTTTATTGATTCGAAATTCATGAGCATAAGACAAAGAAGATATTAATTATTTAAAGCACTCGAAAATCGTTGCGGATAATTTGACCAAGGCTTAAAGCCTTGTCACCAACCGACTGGTTGGGCTAGTGGCAAGTGGTCGGTGTGTAAGGCGATGAGATATAAGGAGGTTAAGGTAAAATTTATTTTTACCTTAGTTAAAGGTGATAAATGATCCAAGTGAATTGCATTATTTCTGGATTGTGATGTCAATTATTTTTGGAAATGCAATTTTTGAGTAGGGAGACATAAGTAAGAATTTGGATTAATCTATGCATTAAATTTTTGAAGGAGGTTATAGTGAAACTGAGTAATTGAAATCTTTGTTTGAGAAGTTTGAAGATTATAAGGTGTACTTGAGACTTGATAATTTTTGTATAGTGAATTAAGTTTTGAGGATAATATTTGTGGAGATTTTGAGATAGATTGTTGTTATCTAACATTGAGATTGGAAAATATGATTTGATTGTGATTGAGACAGGTTTTGAAGACATATCTCCATAAAAAAAAAGGTATGGGCACATATTCTTTATGAGTGAATATTTCCGGCTTGAATGTTGTGAAATGCAAAGTTGAAGTGAAAAGGTTTGTTTGATAAAGCATTGTTATAAATGTTTGAGTTATTTTTCATGTACATGATTGGTGAATGTTTGTGAGAACATTTATTATGTGATATTGAGAACTATATTGAGCTAGGATTTGTGAAAGATCATGAGTATCATTGTTATGTGAAGTTGAGAACTATCTTGAACTAGGTTTTATAAAAGATCATGAGTATCATTGTTATGTGAAATTAAGAACTGTCTTGATCTAGGGTTTGTGAAAAATCATGAGTATCATTGTTATGTGAATTTGGAATCATCTTGAGTCAAGGTTTGAGATTCATAATGTGAATTATTGGAAGTATGGTGAAAAACTTGGTTAGGGTTTATAAGCAAGTTGTGTTTCATTGAGTGAATGGTTGAGTGAATTTAGATGAGCATTATTGATTGAATGCATTGGAGTGATAGTTCAAGTTCTATGAAACAAATAGTTATTTATTCTAAATTGATTTGAAAGTGGGTTTGAAAGTGATAGAGTAATTTGTGAGTGTGAAACATATTGAGTCTCTAATCATTATCTATATGTTTCTATGGTTAAACAAGATTATGAGTGAAACTTTTTTTTGGTATTGAAGAGGTTTTTTAAAAGATATTAAGTTGAGTTTTGTATACATGTTTTACAATTGATTTGAATAAGATTTTGTGAAAGCTAGTGGATAGATTTGAGTAAGTCCTAGAGGGGAATTAAAGACAAAGTTATGCAAGCTTTTGTGAAATATTGTGGGGAGATTTGAGTAAGTCCTAGAGGGTATTTAAGGATAGATTAGTATGAGATTTTGTGGAATCTTACAAACATATTTGAGGTAAGTCTTTGTGAAGACTTGTTGAACATATTGGAAAAGTTCTAGAGAGGCCTTGTTGAGCAGATTTGAGGTAAGTCTTGGTGAAGACTTATTGAGTATATTGGACAAGTTCTAGAGAGACTTGTGGATAGATTTGAGGTAAGTTGTGAATACTTGTTAAATAGATTGGACAAGTTCTAGATAGAACTTGTGGATATATTTGAGGTAAGTCTTGGTGAAGACTTGTTGAGTAGATTGGACAAGTTCTAGAGAGGACTTGTTGAGCAAATTTAAGACAAGTATTGGTGAAATTTTTTTGAGCATATTGAGCAAGTTCTTGAGAGGACTTGTCGATAGATTTGAGGTAAGTCTTAGACAAGACTTGAGAATAAATTTGAGGTAATTCTTTGATAATACTTGAGAGAAAATTTGAATGATTAATTTGTTCAAGCCTTGAGTTAAGGTTTAGAGAAGATCTAAGTAAAGTTGATTTATGAATGGATCAAGCTTTGTGTAAAATCTTGAAGATAGATTTGAAGATAAAGTTTGGTGTAGATTTGAGGGTAAATTTGTGCCATACTAGAGACAAAATTGCGAGCATATTAGACTAAAGGATAGTGTTTAGCACAGATTTGAGATAAATATTGAGAAGATATGGGAGCAAGCTTTAGAGGTACAAGAGCAGAGGACAGTAGTCTCAAGTGGATAGATATCCATGATCTAGGGTAGTAAGGATAGAGGTATTATGAGTGAGGACAAATGTCTTCAGTGGAGAGAGATCCACAATCTAGTGCAGTGGAAGCAGTAGTATTCTAGAGGATCATCGACCAAAGTAGAGAAGGAGTTCTCCTATGGATAGATATCCATGAACCAACAAAGGGAAAATAGTTCTCCTATGGATAGGTATCCACAAACTTGATTAGGATATTGATTTTTCCTTTGGGAAGAGATCCATAAACATTGTATTAGGGAATAATTCCCAAGAGATTTGTTGAGAAAATTTTAGTGAAATATTTTCTCTGTGGAGTAGCCCATATTGGGTGAACCACATTAAATTGGTGTCTCTATTCTTTGTGATGATTTGTGCATTGCTTTGATTACTACTATTTATATTACCATTGATATATTGGATAATATTATTTGGGAAAGAAAAGTAAAAAGTGGTCTTATATTGTTCACCCCCCATTGCAGTATAAGCTTGTATTATTCAGACTTTTAGCCAAATTATCACAAGTCCCAATGTTCAGGATCAAAATATATTATAAAATATTTGAGTATTCAAATATCAATGTCCAATATTAATGAAAAAACATTCAATTAAAATAATAATATGAAATAAAATGGTCAATATCATTCATGAAATTAATATGAAGAAAACTTACAATAGAATTGCTCAAATTGTCTATAAGCTTTATTATATTTGATGTTGAATATCATACATTTAATGGAGCTTTGTCTCCATAATATAACCTTAGAAAGATGACTCTTGAATTTTTGGACTATTGGTCTCCTCATATTTTTAGAAGATTTATCTTTTCCTATTCAACATATAATATAAATCTCACATGCCTCTTGGCTTCTCATCTTGCCATTTGTATACATGACTCTTGGCTTTACATTCTCTTGTACACTTGATTCTTGACTTACTGGCATGACACATTTCACTTTCCTACACACTCCACAATTGTACACATAGTTACATGACACTTGCACACTTTATCACTCCTCACGCTTGCATACATAGTTACATGATACTTGTGCACATCCCACATAGACACGTACATAAGGGAAAATATAAATCACACTCCTAAACTATAGACTTACACCTAATAAATTATTATAAAATATTTAAGTTTTAAAGTAGGAAAGTTGCCATGAACATATTTAGATATTGTTGTCTAATAAATGTGTGTGACCCCCAGAAGCACGCACCCCGACTAACCTACTTGAAACTTGATTTATTCATTATTATTTGCATCAAAACGAAAGAAATGAAAGCACACATGTAACCCAAAAGTAAAGAAAACAAATAAAGAATATTTTTATTAATCTTTCCATGATGCAATTACAAGTTTGTCCCTCTGAGGGATACCCATCATTTTGATACAAATATTACACAATAGAGTAGCAGTTGGAAGCATTCCCCTGCAAGGGAATGGTGTGCCTACATAGGCCTCCTAATATTGCATACGAAACTGTCTTAGGGCTTACAGATGCCTCCTTCTCCATATCTGGTCTTGGAGGGATCCTTGTGCTCCTAATGCTTTGATTCGATCCTGTAGACCTAAACCTGCATTCATGGAAACAACAAAGCACATTGAGTAGTACAAGTTTCCTCTTTGGAAGAGGCTCTTATTAGAAAATATAATAGTTTGGATAAATAACCATAATGTGCATTGAAATATACTAGATGTAAGCAATATGCATACAAAAATAAGAAATATTAATCTAAATGCAATGAAATATTAAGATCTATTCAAAATCCATGTAAATGAAATAATGATATATTACCTAGAACAAAGGAATCAACCATTTTAAAACTTGACTATGACGATGGGTCACAATCAAAGACATCGGCCTATGACTTAAAGGTTACCTTAGGTCTTATGGGATGTGGCAGTTGATCCCTTGCTCAAATTTATGTTCAAGGATATTTGGGTGTATCTCCTACACTAATTGGTGGTTAAGAACTATGGGTATGAGTACTTGTGTAGACGTGGCTCGATCGAACGATGCTCAAATGCTCCTCAAAGGGGCATAAATTACATCTCCATTTTGACAGGGCTTCACTGCACACAATTTGAACTCTTTGTATCTCTTTTACCTTCTTGGAATTCTGTATATATAGAATTCCAAGTTTCAGGTTTAGATCTAGGGCTTGGCTTCCTGGGAAAGCCAAGCTCTAGATATGCATGCAAATTGACTGTCCTAGAGGGAAGGTTCAGTCTTGAATTGACATGGAAGGGACAATTAGGAGGAAATATAGGATTTCCTCACCAATATCCTTTTGAAATACATGTAAACTACTGTTACAGCCCATGATTTGGGCAATCCCTCATGACAGTTCATGTTTCAGGTCTAGTCACTGTCATCAGTGGCGGCTAGTTGTGGCCGCTCTAGCCTATAGTAGCCAAGATTACTGGTCGCTCTAGTCTATAGCTATCGATGACTTCTCTAGTATACAATTAGTAGTGTCCACTCTGGTCTATACCTACCGACAACCGCTCTAGTCTACAACTGTCGATGGTCACTCTAGTCTATAGCAGCCAAGCCTAAATGGGCTAGAATTTCCCTTTTGAGTGGTTAGGACCATTGCTTGCTCTTGTAAAGGTCCAAAATTTTTCATATGGTCTACGAATGTGCCCATATGAGTAGTCTCCTAAACATGACGTATTTTACGTATCTACAAATATCCTTTTTTAGGATGCATTCTGAAAAAAAAATAGCACGACACAAAAAAGTAGACCACCTAGGGCCATATTATAGGGTGTGTGATGATCATTGATATGATCAATATTGGATGCCCCAGTCATGGGCTTGAGATGACTTTGGGGTATTTTGTGAGTTGACCAAAGGGCTTATGATGCCTTTGGGGCATTTTGGTTTGACCAAAGAGTTTATGCTACCTTTGGGGCTTTTGGGTTGACCAAAGGGTTTATGCTACCTTTGGGGAATTTTACTTTGACCAAAGGGCTTATGCTACCTTTGGGGCTTTTTGGGTTACCAAAGGGCTTGTGATTCCTTTTGGGAATTTTATTTTTAACCAAAGGACTTACACTACCTTTGGTACTTTTTGTCAGTTGACTAAAGGGCTTATGCAACCTTTGGGGCATTTTGGTTTGACCAAAGGGCTTATGCTACTTTTGGGGCTTTTGGGTTGACCAAAGGGCTTATGCTACCTTTGGGGTATTTTGGTTTAACCAAAGGGCTTATGCTACCTTTGGTGATTTTGGTTTTAGCAAAGGGCTTATGCTACCTTTGGGGCTTTTGGGTTGACCAAAGGTCTTATGCTACCTTTGGGGTATTTTGGTTTGACCAAAGGGCTTATGCTACCTTTGGGGCTTTTTGTGAGGTGACCAAAGGGCTTTTGATGCATTTGGGGCATTTTGTGAGGTGACCAAAGGGCTTATGCCCTTTGGGCCTTTTATGAGTTGACCAAAGGCTTATGCCCTTTGGGGCCTTTTATTTTTGACCAAAGGGCTTATGCTACCTTTGGGGCTTTTTGTGAAGTGACCAAAAGGCTTGTGATGCCTTTGGGGAATTTTGGTTTGACCAAAGTGCTTATGTTACCTTTGGGGCTTTTTAGGTTGACCAAGGGGCTTGTGATACCTCTGTGGCCTTTTTTTTTACCAAAGGTTTTACACTACCTTTGGAGCTTTTTTTGTAGTTGACCAAAGGGCTTATGCTACCTTTGGGGTATTTTGGGCTAACCAAAGGGCTTATGCTATCTTTGGGGCATTTTGGTTTGACCAAAGGGCTTATGCTACCTTTGGGGTCTTTTGGGTTGACCAAAGGGCTTATGCTACCTTTGGGGAATTTTGGTTTGACCAAAGGGCTTATTCTACCTTTGGTACTTTTGGGTTGACCAAAGGGCTTATGCTAGCTTTACGGCATTTTTGTTTGACCAAAGGACTTATGCTACCTTTGGGGCTTTTTATGAGGTGACCAAAGGGCTTGTGATGCCTTTAGGGCATTTTGTGAGGTGAAAAAAGGGGTTATGCCCTTTGGGGCCTTTTGTGAGTTGACCAAAAGGGCTTATGCCCTTTGGGGCATTTTGTTTTTTACCAAAGAGCTTGTGCTAACTTTGGGGCTTTTTGTGAGGTGATTAAAGGGATTGTGATACCTTTGGGGCATTTTGTGAGGTGACCAAAGGGTTTATATACCTTTGAAGAATTTTGTGAGGTGACCAAAGGGTTTATGCTGTTTGGGGTCTTTTGTGACTTGACCAAAGGGCTTATGCTCTTTGGGGCCTTTTTTTTTACCAAAGCGCTTATGCTTCCAAAGGGCTTGTGATGCCTTTGGGGTATTTTGTGACGTGACCAAAGTGTTTATGATGCCTTTGGGGTATTTCGTGAGGTGACCAAGGGTTTATGCCCTTTGGGGCATTTTTTGAGTTGACCAAAGGGCTTATGCCCTTTGGGGCCTTTTGTTTTTAACCAAAGGGCTTATGCTACCTTTGGAGATTTTTGTTAGGTGACCAAAGAGCTTGTGATTCCTTTGGGGTATTTTGTGAGGTGACGAAAGAGCTTATGCCTTTTAGGGCATTTTGTGAGTTGACCAAATGGATTATGCCCTTTGGGACCTTTTTGTTTTGACCAAAGGGCTTATGCTACCTTTGGGGATTTTTGTGAGGTGACCAAAGGGCTTGTGATGCCTTTGGGGTATTTTGTGAGGTGACCAAATGGTTTATGATGCCTTTGGAGCATTTTGTGAGGTGACAAAAGGGTTTATGCCCTTTGGGGCCTTTTGTTTTACCAAAGATCTTATGCTATCTTTGGGACATTTTGTGAGGTGACCAAAGGGCTTATGATGCCTTTGGAGCATTTTGGGAAGTGACCAAAGGGTTTATGATGCCTTTGGGGAATTTTGTGAGGTGACCAAAGGATTTATGCCCATTGGGGTATTTTGTGTGCTGGCCAAATGGTTTATGCCATTTGGGGCATTTTGTGATTGATCAAAGAGTTTATGGATACCATTTGGAGCCTTTTGGGTGACGAAAAGGTTTTTTATACCTTTAGAACATTTTGGATTGACCAAAGGGTTTTGGATAACTTTGGAGTGTTTTGGGTGACCAAAGGGTTTTTGGATACCTTTGAAACATTTTGAGAGACCAAAGGGTTTATGTATACCTTTGGAGATTTTTGGGTTGACCAAAGGGTTTATGGATA
The DNA here is from genome assembly GCA_028583015.1 of Wollemia nobilis. Taxonomy (NCBI): domain Eukaryota; kingdom Viridiplantae; phylum Streptophyta; class Pinopsida; order Araucariales; family Araucariaceae; genus Wollemia; species Wollemia nobilis. The sequence continues at coordinate 756,955 of JAQPPZ010002623.1, forward strand.
CCTTTGGAGCATTTTGGAATTGATTGCTTAACTATTTGATTTCTGATTAGAGGAGGTATAATGTCAATAATACCCTAGTTGATGTTTAGAAATATTTTTGTTTTGATTTTATGTTGTGGATGCGATGATGAATACAATACCTAGATAATGATGTGATCATGCTATATGAATGCAATGTATTGATAAAATGCACTAGCTAGATGAAGGATGTATGATTAGATGTTGTGATATAGATGTGTAGATGGACTACTTATGATATATAAATTTATGACTGTAGTACTTATTGTTAAATGCGTGTTTAATTTTATACTGTGTGCTTATGATGATCTCATGTGAATGAACCTGTATGCTTTAATCACTTAAAACATAAGGTATGCATGTGATATGAGTTTAACAATCTAATGGGCGACACCACAAAATGTATAGCAATCATGAATGTAAATAATAATTCTTAGCATAAGAATTAATTATTTAAGAATCCAAATGTGATATGAGATGATGTGATGTGTATGTTATTTCTTTACTAATGGAATTATTTGTTACCATGCATAGATTTTTGAAGTTTTCCATGAGACTCAGACACCCTAGTTGTTTCATCAAACAGTTCTATACTAATCATACAAAGTCCTTGAAGGATAAAGCTTTGTTATGAAGACCTAGATACTCATTATCCTTGTATGTGCAAATGAATATATTAGATAGGACATCAGCATATTCCAGTGCCAAGTGCGATTCATTCAACCCATTTCTATATTGGGGATCCTAAAATGTTTATCCTAACCCTAGGTTGGACTCAGTTGGATTAGACCACTAGGCAATACAGAACACCTAAGGCTAGATCTTCCACATGCAAATATTGGTTTGCACAAAAGCAAGATGCTATTGTGATAGACATATCATCGTGCATAAGGATACCTTACGTGATCCAGGAGCATCCAACGAAGAAAAAGGAAAATACTACCAAGGAGAAAAATTGTCGCAATTTCGTGATATGTTTTGGCAAGGAAGAGAAGTGTCGTGATATCGTGACATGTTGGCAAAGAAGAGAAAGTGTCGCGATATAGTGACATGTCGCATTTTCATGACCAGAAGGCGAGAGAAGGAGACAGAGAGGAAAAGTGTTGTGATATCATGACATGTCGCATTATCACGACCAGAAGACAAGAAGAAGAGCAAAAGAGAAAAATGTCACGATATCGTGACATGTCGCATTATTGTGACCAAAAGACAAAAGAAAGCACAAAGGAGAAAAGTGTCACGATATCACGACATGTCATGATTTCGTGACCCAAAAGAAGAGAGAGAAGGTATGGAAGAAAAATGTCATGATATCACGACATGTCGCGATATCGCGACCTAAAGAAGAAAGAGAAGGCAAGGAGGAAAATGTCGCGATATCGTGACATGTCGCGTTATCGCGACCAAAGGATGAGAAAATGCACAAGGGAGAAAAATGTCACGATATCACGACATGTCATGAAATCATGACCAAAAGAGAATAGGAAGGGCCAGAGAGGAAAAATATCACGATATCGCAACATGTCGCAAAATCGCGACCGAAAGAGAAGAAATGAAGCAAGGAATGAAAATGTCGCGATATCATGACATGTCACGAAATCACAACCGAAAGAGAAAAGGAAGGGCAAGAGAGGAAAGATGTCGCGATATTGAGATATGTCATGATATCGTGACCCAAAGAGGACAAAGGTAGCGAGGAAGAGAAATGTCGCGATATCATGACATGTCGCGATATCATGACCGAAAGGGAAAAGGAAGGGAAAGAGAGGAAAGATGTTGCGATATCGAGACATGTCACATTTTTGTGACAAGAAGGGAAAGAAAGCACAAGGGAGGAAAAGTGTCATGATTTCATGACATGTCGCATTTTCGTGATGCAAGAAGAAGAACCAACTGAGGACACAAAAATGTCACGATTTCATGACATGTTGTTCACGACTCAAGAAGGGCAGGCGAATACAGGGGCCGTTATAGGGGCACGTGGCACCAAGGTACAGGCAGCTATAGAGCACTCCACCACTTTGAATATGATGACTTAGAAGGTCGAGGTGTAGGCGGCTGCAGAGCACTCCACCATTTTATACAATGATGACCCAAGGCACGTGGCTCTAGGGGACAAGCGACTACAGAACACTCTTCCATTTTATGTGATGATGACCCAAGGGGTTGGGTCCACTATAAAAGAAAATTTAGGCATTGTAATGAGGGTCGACCATTATTTTTTGTAATTTCTTTTCCAATCTTTTGAATGAATAATTGGGGTTTTCTCTAGTTGTAATTTTTAGCTCTACGTTAAGTGGTATCAGAGCGAGAGGTTCCTGAGTGTGTGAGCAGATCACCAAAAATTAGGAAACTTGCACCAAGATCTATTGTGAAGGGTTGTGAGAAGAGATAGCTTAGGACCCCTGAGTGTGTGAGCAGATCATCGAAAGTGAGGCAGTTCACATTAGGATTTGTTGAAGGGTTGTGAAAAGAAAGTGAGCAAAATGCCTCCATGAAGAAATCATGGTGGTGGGAGAAATATGGTGCCAGAGGTAGATTTCAGAGCTTTGTAGAGGCAAGTTCAGGCCTTGTAAGAGGAGCTGCACAGAGTGCTTAAGCCCAGGAGAGAAGAAGGTAGTGAAGATGAAGTTGATGAAGAAGAGGACCAGTTTGAGGAAGAAGAAGAGGTAGTAGATTCTGCACAAGCCAGGTTCTACAGAGCCATATCTTTAATTGGAAAGAGAGCGAAGATGGAGGTTTCTACGTATTCTAGAAATCTTGATCAAAGGAGTTGATTGATTGGATCAATGATTTGGAAGAATACTTTGAGTATGAGGAGGTTAAAGATCTTGATAGGGTCAGATTTTCTAAGACCAAACTAAAGAGTCATGATAGCATATGGTGGAAGGGAGTGTAGCTAGAAAGGAATAGAAGAGGAAAGGAAAGGATAACCAGATGGGATTGAATGGAAAAAAAGTTGAAGAGATAATTTATTCCTATATATTAAAAACTGGATTTGTTGAGGAAAATGCAAAGTTTGAGACAGTCAAACAAATATGTCAAGGAATATACGGAGGAGTTCTACAAGATCTCAATCAGAACTTGCCATTCAAAGGCTAACAAGGAGAAGGTATCCCGTTACATCAATGGATTATGAACCAGTATTCAAGAAGAGTTGAGTCTGGTTAGGATGAGTACCATTGAGGATGCTTATCAATTTGCTCTAAAAATTTAAGAGAAGTTGAACAGAAGGTTCGAGGGTAAGCAGAAGGGAAGAGCTCGTGGTGGAAGGACAGGTGGAAAAATAGATGGAGGACGATATGAGAAGAAAGAAGAAGCTAGCAGCAGTCAAGACCAGAAGGAAGATAATGATTACAGATCCTGTAATCAAAACAACTACCTAAGAGGAAGAGGTAGATCTGGTCAAGGAAATGGAGAAAGAGGGTTTTGTGGAACCTGTTTCTATTTTGGGGAAGAGGGACATCGGGCAATTGAGTGTCCCCAACATCGAGAGAGGATGAATAAGAGACCTTAGGGTCATGCCTGAGTTGCTGTAGCGGACGAAGGTGTTGAATCTAAGCACTCTGAGGAAGCAGAGAGAGGAGAAGTTATGGTCACAAGGAGGACCTTGTTGAATGAGGAGAAAGGATCAGACCAGAGGAGGAGCTTGTTTTGCATAAGGTGCAAAAGTTAAGGTAAGGTCTATAAAGTTATTATAGATAATGGTAGTATTGATAACTTGGTCTATGAAGAAATGGTTACTAATTTATAGTTAGAGAGGAGGAGACACCCGCATCCATATCAAATTACGTGGTTGCAGGAGGACCATAGGACATTGGTCAGTGAACAGTCCTTAGTCAAATTTAATATCGAGAGATACCAGGATGAGGTCCTGTGTGATATTTTGCCTATGGATGCTTGCCATGTGTTGTTGGGAATGCCATGGTCAGTGCATGATGGTCGTGCCAACACTTACTCTTTGACCAAGAATGGAATGCGCCATAATCTGAAGCCCCTGAAGGAAGTGGATGAAATGGTATGTAGCAATGCTAGAAGCTGTTTGGTAGATGGCAAGAAATTGTTGGATGGCCTAAAGAGGGATTCTATGTGTGATGCATTAATTCCTACTGTTAAGAAGGTGATCGAATAGTACAGAAGTGAAGGTCACTTCTACATCCACCCCGGTTTTCTGATGCAGGAGCATCCAACGAAGAAAAAGGAAAATACTACCAAGGAGAAAAATTGTTGTGATTTTGTGACATGTTTTCGCAAGGAAGAGAAGTGACGCGATATCGCGACATGTTGGCAAAGAAGAGAAAGTGTTGTGATATTGCGACATGTTGCATTTTCATGGCCAGAAGGTGAGAGGAGCTAGAGAGGAAAAGTGTCATGATATCGTGACATGTCGCATTATCGCAACCAGAAGACAAGAGGAAGAGCAAGAGAGAAAAATGTCACGATATCGCGACATGTCGCATTATTGCGACCATAAGACAAACAAAAGTGCAAAGGAGAAAAGTGTCATGATATCGCGACATGTCATGATTTCACAACCCAAAAGAAGAGAGAGAAGGTATGGAAGAAAAATGTCGCGATATCGCGACATGTCATGATATCGTGACCCAAAGAAGAAAGAGAAGGCAAGGAGGAAAAATATCGCGATATCACGACATGTCGTGTTATCATGACCAAAGGATGAGAAAATGCGCAAGGGAGAAAAATGTCGTGATATCACGACATGTCGCAAAATCATGACCAAAAGAGAATAGGAAGGGCTAGAGAGGAAAAATGTCATGATATCGTGACATGTCGTGAAATCATGACCGAAAGAGAAGAAAGGAAGCAAGGAACGAAAATGTTGCGATATCACGACATGTCACAAAATCGTGATCGAAAGAGAAAAGGAAGGGCAAGAGAGGAAGGATGTTGTGATATCGCAACATGTCACGATATCGTGACCCGAAGAAGAGAAAGGCAATGAGGAAGAGAAATGTCGTGATATCGCGACATGTCGCGATATCACAACTGAAATGGAAAAGGAAGGGCGAGAGAGGAAAGATGTCGTGATGTCGAGACATGTTGCATTTTCGTGACAAGAAGGGAAAGAAAGTGCAAGGGAGGAAAAGTGTCACGATTTTGCGACATGTCACATTTTCATGATGCAGGAAGAAGAACCAATGGAGGACACATAAATGTCACAATTTTGAGACATGTTCACGACTCAAGAAGGGCAGGCGAATACAAGGGCCGTTACAGGGGCACGTGGCACCAAGGTACATGCAGCTACAGAGCACTCCACCACTTTGAATATGATGACTTAGAAGGTCGAGGTGCAAGTAGCTGCAGAGCACTCTGCCATTTTATGCAATGATGACCCAAGGCACATGGCTCTAGGGGTCAGGCGGCTACAGAACACTCCATTTTGTGTAATGATGACCCAAGGGTTCGGGTCCACTATAAAAGAAAATTTAGGCATTGTAATGAGGGTCGACCATTATTTTATGTAATTTCTTTTCCAAGCTTTTGAATGAAGAATTGGGGTTTTCTCTAGTTGTAATTTCTGGCTCTGCGTCATTACGACTCATTCATGCTGAGATTTTCAGGGATTCAAGTTCATACTCTGTTGTTTTTTCATATTTATCTGGGATACTAGTTCATGATTTAGTGATGAAAACCACTGTTTATTTTGAATTTTTGTTTTTATTTTGAGCAAGGGATTTATGTAGTGATGATAATAATTGTTTATTTTGCTTTTGAATTTTGCTTTGTTTAGGATTTTTTCTTATTTTGATTAAATCAAGGGATTTCTTTAGGTAGGGATGAAGTTATCCTTTTGCCAATTATCAACATTTTTGAACCGGTCGCATAGGGGGATGAGAAAGATAAAATTTTAACCTTAGGATACCTAATACCACTTTGTGATGTTCATATTTCCCTTGTTCCAACTAGGATTTTAGTGTTTTTATTAGTGATGAGATTCTGAAATATACCAGGTGCTATCAAAACCAAACCTCATCTATTAAAAGCTAAGATAACTTTCCACAAAGTTTGATAAGGCCATTAGGTATGACTAAGTGAACAGAAAACCCTAGTATATTCCTTATAGCAACAGGAGGGGTTGTGTTAAAAAACACAGTTATACAAATGGGTTATGGAGAATGATGGATTTTGAAGATGAATTATTAAGACACAAACGTGGTGTCATTTATAATATTGTAAACACAATTTACCCTAATGCAAATACCATGGATGGACCTACCTAAGGGAAATGCAACTATATGAATGCAAATGCAAATGCATAATGCAAGTGTTTTTGTATTTTTTATGCTTTCAATTATTTGTGAATTTTTGAATTTTGAATTGTTTTTGTGTTTTTGTGTTGTGTTTTCGACCAAAGGGCTTATGGTGTCTTTGGTGCTTTTTGTGTTATGACCAAAGGGATTTCAATATGCCTTTGGGGCTTTTGTGAGTTTACCAAAGGGCTTATGATGCCTTTGGAGCATTTTGTGATTTGACCAAAGGGCTTTAAGATACCTTTGGAGCTTTTTTTGATTTGACCAAAGGGCTTTAAGATGCCTTTGGAGATTTTTGTGATTTGACTAAAGGGCTTTAATATGCATTTGGATATTTTTGTTTTTTATTGTAATTTTTTATGATTTGTTTGGTATTTTATGATTTTTGTTGTTTTTGTAAATTTTGAAATTTATGAATGTTTTTGGAATTTTGTTGGTTTATTTGAATGTTTTTGGATTTTGTTGTTTTTAGAGGGGGAAGGTATGATGCCTTAGGTACCCACAGTGTGCATGTTACCTATTGTAATGTAATCATCCTACTTAGGAAAAGTGACAGAAATAAACTCTCCCAATTGGGACATTGACCTATGGGGTACCCCTATCTTGGTTGGGAGAAATGAGTGAACAATATTCATGAAGCTCATTTCATTCTAATAGACCTTGGACCACATTCTAGAATGAATGGCAATCATGTATGTCATGCCCCTGTATATGATGATATATACAATAGAGAATTTCATCAGGGGACCCATTCTTGGGCTCTCTTTGCTTGACCTCAAGCAATATAAATGCATTTGCCTTGTACAAATTTTGAAATAAAGTTATTGCAATCCTCTCAAATGATACCTCCTATTGAGGTGGCTTGTTAGGCCTAAGAGGCTATGAATGACCTTGGGAAATCAATTGGGATGATGTAGCATCTATTTTGAAAGGTTGAGGAATTATGGATGAACCATTTATGGTAAAATCCCCACTATCTATGATATCCTGAGCCACACTCCTGAATCCATAGCAATTGCAAATGCCATACCCCTTTATTCGATGATAGAGATAATAATTTTCCTCTCTATAAACCTTAGTTTTAGCTCTATTTTGGCCTAAAGGACTAAATTTTGGTAAGGTGATGACCTTAGCTTCCTGTGGATTTTGAAAAGTTTCAGACATAGACTTGTTTAAAGGAGTCTAAGTGTGTTGCTACTTTTTTGAGTGTACCATGATTTAGCCTAGTATGAGGACCAGGTTGAGCCCTAGATATGTCATTTGTTAGCTCAAGGGGCTCTTCTTGTATTTCCAATGCAAGAGATGGATTGCTGACAAAAATCATCTATTGGTCGACTATTGCAAAAATTTATTATTATTAACATAAAACATTCACCAATATGCAGAAATATCAAATAATTCATCCACAATACATTATACATAATAAAAATCCATAAGTTAGAGAGATATAGATAATACCCTTAAGGTAGGGCAACACCAATAATAATCCTTAAGGAAGGAATAACTCCACAAGGTCTCCCAAGGTGAGAGGCCACTTTGTGGGCATAAACGATTACATAATATTATTCTCCAATGATGATTGCAATAACACATATCTCTTCTTTATATATCCATATTCTTATTCTACTTTGGGGAGCCTACTACTTATATAATATTATATTATAATACAATCAACCTTGCGTTATGTATGGTCCATGCCAACCCTTATACAGTATAATAATATATCCCCAAATCTCTATTCCTAGGTACCCTACCATTGACAACCCAAAGTTGTTTTTTTTCAAGCATGTTATATATAGTGGCTCTGAAACCTCGACATGATTGAATATCATGACCATTATTCCTATGATATAGATAGTGTAACTCTTCCTCATACCCTTGGGGCTTTGGATGATTTGGATCTAAAGGTTGGACCTCAGGTAGGGTGATGGCATTTGTGGAAATTAACCGATTGAAAATTGATACAACAGGCTCATGTAATGAGGGATGTTTTCTAGGTTGCTGAGGCAGCCAATTTGGTGCTTCTTCTAGTTGAGGATTTTCCTGTGGCTACATAGGAGGTGGTTTGACCTCAGATGAAGGTTTCTTCTATAATTCTAGGCTCTCAAGTTGTTTCATGATAAAGTGCAATGCCTCATTTTGTTGCTCCATTTGGTACTCCATTCTATCTATACAACTTAGAATGAATTGCAATACCGACAAGGATGTCATGTATATTTCTAATAATTGGTCCAAAATACCATTGTCTATTGAAGGAGGTGAAATATTAGGCACTAAATATCCACTAGGTAACTGTAAATTACCCATTTCCTTCGTTTGAGTTGATGTGGATGCTTCATGATAATCCACTTTGATAGTGGTATCCACATGCTCATGTTTATGAAACAACTCATGTTTCTATTTCACTTCATAGTTTTGAATTATTCCATCTTGAGTAACCCTAACATGATGTGGGGGGAACACTTTTTCTTGTTCTTGATGAGACACCATGAGAAGTGAGTCAGGGGTGACTAATGCTAATGGTTTTGACCCCTTCAATATGGCAGCACCATATGATTGCACCCTATTATGTTTTATCTACTTTAGAGTCACTTGGTATTTTGTCTTGTTGTTGACCATTACCATGAACTCTTGAGAATGTATTTTTTCTTGTGTCTCCTTGACCTTCTTGTAATACTTGAATGGATTAGGATCATGGGGGATCACATACACTTGTCCTTGGTGTATGAATTTTAGGTTTTTGTGTACTATGGAAGGCACACATTCCATATCCTTCATCCATGGTCTTCCTAGCAACATGTTATATTGTCTCTCACCCCCAAGATATGGCACAATGTAGGCATCGTCTTTATCCCAACCTGTATAGGTATGATTATTGTGCCAATTTTTGGAGAAGTAGCATCATTGAAGGCCCTCAATGTGAATGTTTAGTTCGTAATGCATGAAGGTGGTAAATTTAAATGCTTTAAGGCTGTAGTTGTGATGATGTTGATAGATGACCTAGTTTCAATCAAGACTCTCTTGTATGGAATATGATTGATGCTTGCTATAATGTGTAGTAAAGGATCAAATTCATCTTGAGATATTGGCTTAATATCCTATCTTTGAAAGGTAATCATAAGGTTATTTTGTAAGTGAATTGAACTCGTTATTCGTGTGAACCATGATATATTATCAGCTTTAGTTGATCTCTTCGGTATGTTTGTCTGATCAAGGTATATTTTGCTTCTTATTGTAGTATTGATCATACCAATAAAAACCTCATCAGGAAAGGCTATATGCACATCGTTGATGTTCTCAACTTGAATTTTGTTGGCCCCATGACTAGGAGGAGAATTTTTTAACATGTCGATGTTCTGCAATTCATTCTTATCCAACATATTCTACACTACATTCTTGAACACAACACAATCCTAGATATCATGGCTATTTTACTAATGATAAACACAATAGAGATCTTCCCTATACCCCTTAGGTTTGGGGTAATTAGGATCCAGGATGCACTCCTTAAGTAATTTTAAAACCTTGGTCTCGAGAAGGTCATTGAAAATAGATGCCAAGGATTTAGACAATGGTGTATAGTTATGAGGGGGTTGTTTTTGTTTACCTCTACTTTGATTGTAGGAGTTTAAGATTGATAGTTATCTTATTGTCGGCTCTGTGCTACTTTTAGAATTCTTAACACGATCTAGTTAACATGCACAGGCTAGGCCTATTGTGATTGATGTTGCGTGCTTTTGTTCCATTCCTCCTTGTCATAGAGCTTTAGGTCTCCTTCTTCCAACTTTATATGTTCTATCAGCTTGGCTTGAGCCAAGGATTCCTTGAATGTTTTGTACTGTTGTAGTTGCAATAACAATGAGATGTGCTTTGTACAACTCTTTGAGAAAATTTGGATGAGTTCTTTAGTGGGGATAGAGAATGATAGTTTTGCCATGATTTTTCTCCACTTGTACGCATATTCCATCACTGGCTCATCAACATACTACTTTAAATTGACCAAATCGGATAGGTTCACCTTCTTCTTGGCATCGAAGGAGAAGCATTCAAGGAACACATTCACCAGTTGCTCAAAACTTATGATGCTATGCTTGGGAAACTAGTTAAACCATTGTGTTGTTGCACTCAAGAACATCATGATGAATGTTCTCAACATCAGGGTGACATTCTTGTCAAGGTGGAAGCATGCGTTCATGAAGTTGATCACATGTTCTTGTGTGTGTTCCTCTCCTATAAATTTTTCTAACCTAGGCATCTCAAAGTGCCTAGGATAAGTAGAACTCGGTACTGAGGGGTATAGAGGTTGGTTATGTATCTTGCTCAATGTCGACTTTTGTCTACCTGTGTCCTGCTTTTAAAGAGAATTGACTCTCTCAGCTAGAAGTTTGTATGCTTGAGAAGAAATGATCTCTTCCTCCCATAGGGACCTCTAGGGTGCAGGTGGAGGTAAGTCTCTTTGAGTGCAATGTGGTCAATTATATTTATAAACCATGTTTACATCTTATGGTTTAGTATATTACTAATCCTGGTTATCAAACTCTGATCTCTCATAATGCCTATGCTCAGCCTTGTTTGGCACTAAACGCTCATGTGACCAAGAGGCATGTTGAGATGTATGGTGAATATAATCATCTACTAACCTATTATGCAACTCAAGGTTTGAAGTAGCATGTATCTCCAAGGTTATGCATAACGGGTTGGAATCAAAATGTACTTGTAAAAAAATGATGAATCCTAATAAAAATCAAGGTGAATCATGGAGAATACTAAGCAAATCAAATCGAGCATCTTCATACCAAAATTTGGGGTATTTGAAGCCCTAAAATGTAAGGTCATATTTGGAGCCACTTTTAACCTATTAAATCATCTTATAACTTCATAAAAAAGACCACCATTATATCAGACATGAAAAGAGATTTCCAATGAGTACAAATTTACCTACGTTTGGATATATATTATGGCAAATTGACCATAATAAAAAATTGGTCCTAAAAATTTAGGTGAATGGGCTGACGATGAGGGTCCTCATATTCACAAATTTCTAATTTTGAAAATCCTAATATTTGTCCAATTGGTGAATATTCGCCACTATGCATAACCCTACATCTCTCATTATGTTGTTGCCTATACTCACTATGGGGAGGTAATTATGATTGAGCCAATTTGTTTGATCGCTCTTTACGCTCCTTTAAATCAAGGAGACATTGCTCTTCTATGTGGTGTTCATATAATCATTGTTGACGCAACTATTGTTATTTTACGCTTTCTCGTTCTACATTTTCTAAATGCTCATGCTCAATGCATAAATCCTCTAAATGATCTTGGAGCATTTGTTCTCTCTGAATTGCATCTAACATATGTGATCGATTTGATCAATTTGTTTTGCTAGATCTATGGCTCTGCAACTTCGTACGAGGGTTATTTTTTACTTCAAATTATGCAACAAGGTTGGAAACTCTCTTTCGTTGATGATTCGAGATTGCATTGATATTATGCTTCTCCCTATGGGTGCAATACTCATACAAGGATATTGCAAGGGTGCCACATGTTCGTTGGGAACACTCATCATGGATACAGATAGGATGCAACTAAGTTACAGTTCCTTCATCCATGATGTATTCTTCATCAGATCTAGTAGATCCACACAGGGTATGATCACGATATATTCTACCATGCTCAAATGTCTCATGTTGGGATATTATAGCATCTTGATCTAGGACGTCAAGGTGATGGGTCTTCCAAGGTTAGGCAAGAGGAGTTCCTTCCTCGCAAATACTATGATCAGAAAACTGACATCCCCGAGGTTTGAAAGGATTTGGCATTACAATGGATATGTGAATGGTCACCTTCTCTCTATATTACCTCTCATTGGGCTGATTTGAACTCTCAATGTCATGAGATGTGGTGGGTCTAGAAGTATTCTTGTTTAAATCATGAGAATATCTGGTGTTGGTTCTCCTGAGTGGGGTTTCTTGGTGATATTCGCGATGAGTGGTGTTGTATCCCCTGAGACTACCTAAAGTTTATTCAGGTATTTTTTGGGTAGATGTGCTGCATTTAGGGCAATCTGGGCCCTCTGGTCCATTAGGTGCAATCTTAGTCTTAGACCGGGGATAGCCCCATGTATTGACCATAACCTTGTAAAATTTAACTTCCAAGAAAGGTTGTGGGTGCTATATACCAAAATGATCAGTGTGACAAGCTGGTCACAATAGACTATGACTTCAAAAAGTGACTTTTGACTCAAATATATATATTTTTAGTACATTATCTTGAAAAATTAGGGTTAGGGGATGGCCCCAGACTAAGGATCTTAAGTTGATTACCCAATAATAAATAAACACACAAAGCAAACAATATTATTATCCCTTTTACAGATTATATGTGTGTCCTAAAATTGGTTTTAGTGTGTTTCAGATGTGTTGTTGCTTTTGATTTCTTGTTCATGTTTCTGAATCAGAATGAGGGAACTCAATCAAAGTGGTGACTAGGAATACTAGTTCCAAATATGATTTCTCAAAAGAGCCTAGGATTAGCATCGCGTAAATCCTAGTGGGGGGTTCGCCTAGCTCTTCCACACTGAACCAATAATTGCTCCAATAGTAGGCAACAATTTGAACACAAGTGATCTGCACCAACTTAAAGGAGTTCCCTATTCTATCTAAGGACATATAGGGTCAAGCCGATGGAAGGATATGAATTCCAATGTCACCAATCTGAATTAGGGGTCAGTGATGAAATCCAACCTCACCAATGTTATTGTAATACATGCAAGTGTGTGGGGTTATTTTTAGAATCTTGAAATAGAAAGTGATGCATCAACCAACATTCATGACTACTTTCCTACATGCCTAAAAAGAATGTTTAAATTCAAAAAATACATTTCTAATTTAATCTAAATGATTTTTATGTAATGCACTTCCTACTTTGTGAATTGAGGCCACTATTTTGGCCACATGTAAGTAAAATTACGTACAAAAGCCTAGCACATTGGATACCAGGGAAAACCTTATAGGCAGAGGTCCATTTTAATTCTATATATAGAATTCCAGGTTTTAGGTTTAGATCTAGGGCTTGGCTTCCTGGGGAAGCCAAGCCCCAGATCTGCATGTCAATTGATTATCCTAGAGGGAAGGTTCAATATTTAATTGGCATGGAAGGGATAGGTAGGAGGAACTCTGGGAGTTCATCACCAAGATCCCTTCGAAATGCATGCAAACTATTGTTATTGCTCATGATTTTGGCAATCCCTCATGACAGTTCACATTTTAGGGCTAGTCGTCGTCATTAGTAGCAGCTAGCTATAGCCACTCTAGCCTATAGCAGCTAAGATTTTTGGCCGCTCTAGTCTATAGCTGTCGGTGGCCACTCTAGTCTACACTTGCCAATGGCTGCTCTAGTCTATGGTTGTTGGTGGTCGCTCTAGTCTACAACTATCAGTGGTCGCTCTAGTCTACAACTATATGTGGCCACTCTACTCTATAGCAACCAAGCCTAAATGGGCTAGAACTTCCTTTTTGAGTTTTTAGGACCACTGCTTGCTCTTGGAAAGTTACAATATTGGTCATATGGTCTACGGATGTACCCATATGAGTAGTCTCCTAAACATGACATATTTTAGGTGTCTACAAAAGAAAAGAAGCTCAAGGATTTAATTGTGGATAGAATGAAATCATATTTGACAAGTTGGAAAGATACATTCTTAATAATGACTAGAAGACTACAACTCATAAAGACTACATTAGAGCTTATCTCTATATATGATATCACTTTCAATATTTCTAGTAGGTATAACATCCAAATTTGATAAAATTTAAAGACATTTTATTAAAAAGGGATACGAGAAAAAATAAGTTTCCTCTTTGTGAGTAAGATATTGTTTGCAAATAAAAGAATATTGGAGCTATAGACTTATAATTAAAAAATTATGAATTTAGAATTACAGGTAAAACATGAATGAAGGTTATACAATGATAAAGAAAATAGTTTGGTGAAAATGTTACTTCAAAATATGTAGTTTTCTTTGAGGTAACAAAATTGATTGAGAAAAAAACCCTACCTAAAGGATCAATAATATGAAATTCATATCAAATAGTTTATAATTGATCAAGAAATATATTAGATGGGCAATCAATGAGGGGTTCTATGGATTTTTATTCTAATGCTTTGTTGAATCCTTATCCTTTTATTTATGATCCAAAATAGCAACTGCTAGCTCAAGCATGTTGAGCTTATATATATTTAAAGGTCAAAAATCATATTATTGTCAGAAAAAATTCTAAATCATAGACTTCTATTAACAACATGGTGGAAGGAAAGAACTTCAAATAAAGATTTTTTTTCAAAATATGCAAACCAAAAGTTGTATTTACCTATTTTATGGAAAAGGATGAGTTGATTTGGAATCTATAAAAATATGGTTTGTCAAGTTAGTATATAATAATTTAGAGCAATCAAAATTTCATCCTCCAAGTGATTTTTCTTTAGAAAATGTTTGGCCACTTGATACCCTCCCTAAAACTTCAACATTCCTTTGGTTAACAATCTAAAGTAAGAATCCTATAGGTTAGAGTTTTAAAAGAATACAATAACATGGAGATTTTATGCATGGATTGTGTAAGAATGATCTAGAAGCATTAGATAATTTACTTCATGATTATTCCTTTACTTATACCATTTTGTGCCACTTCTAAAAAATGTATATTTGGGGGCTTTAGACATTAACATTGAAATAGTTAATAAAATGTTGAATTAATTATTTCACATCTAAGGAATTATGCATTTTTTTGGAAGGTTATTCCTATCATTATTTGTTGAAATTTATGGCTTAAAAGTAGTAATAGAAAATTTAAAAATAATACTTACAATCATTTCGAAGTTTAAAATCATATTATTACATCCAGTAGAATGCTTACAAATATGGTTCTCATTATGGTAAATTTTAAATGTAGAAAAGGAGGTGATAATTTTCTTATTATATGATATGGGTATATATGGAAGGGTCATCTATGACAATGGGGTTATTGGAAATAATTTGCTTTGATCTATGGTAAAATAAAAATGTATAGAAGTTGAGTCTATTAAAATTAATTTTGTTAGTGCTTCGAAAGTAAATAAAAAAAAACACGTGGAGTTGGTGGTTTTCAAAATAATAAAGGAATACTTCTCCTCACTTAGGATTATATGGAAATTCAACTAAAAACTATGAAGAGATATGGCACTTTTTAAAGGGATTAAAATTTTCATTGTAAAAGGATGTAAATATATGTCAATTAAGGGGCACTCACAAATTATTATTAATGTTATCAAAATAATGGATATGAGGATTGGATCATAAATAACAATATTTTTAATGTATATCAACTATTATTGGAGGTGGTATCTTGGAAATGCCAACATATCTATAGAGAAAAAAATTTGATAGTAGATAAAAAATATTGATATTTATCTTAACAAAATTAAAATTTCAAAAGTCAATTGGCTAAGTCATATTTTATCTCTTAGTAAATATGATATCAAGGAGCTTATTATAAAACATAACATTTGATAAAATTAAAGATTATATTTGATAAAAAGGACAATGAGTAAAAACTGCAAAGTGTGAAGGATGAAATATTTTTTCTTAAAAAAAACATCTCATATTTTAGGAGCCATATCTTTGTGAAGAGTTATCTAATTCTGCTTTTTCTTGTACCAACTTGTGCAGAATCTAAATAGATTTAAAATGAGTGGTCATATGTAAAAATCCAAGCAATATTGAGGGAGATACGACCCTGTGAAGTCAACAATTCAGAACAAGGGTAGTGATGATTTTTCAAATTATGAAAAATGAAATTGCAAAGTGCGAAGGATTATGGCTTTTTATTGAAAACACCTCATATTTTAGAAGCCATATCTTCACAAAGTATCATTCGATTCAACTGATTCTTAGACCAAATTGTGCAGAATTTGAATAGCTTTAAAATGAGTGGTCATATGAAAAAATCTGAGCAATATTAATGGAGATACAACCCTATAAATTCAACCGTTTGAAACAAGGGTAGTGACGATTTTTCAAGTCGTGAAAAATAAAATTACAAATATTTTCCAACTAGGGTTCGAACGATAGGAAGAGCAATGAAGAGCTAGGACTTTAGTGAGACAAGAAATTCTATCTAGACACAGAAGCTTTTAGCTAAGTTATTTTTTCTCTCTCTTTATCTTAGAATTTGTGCACGAAAATCTTATAATTTTTTTATCAAATATTATATTTGCTATAGAACTTTTAGATAAATTTCATTATATTTTGAGTTTTATTTTCCTTTCCATGGATTGATTTATAGTTAAATCCTTAGAATCATCCCTGGTGGTAGAGGTTAGTGAGCACACCTCAGAGAGATCCTAATTGCTCCAGGATAGGGTATTTTTTGGTAAATTTAATGGGTATTGGACAGGGGCTTCACCTTGAGAAAATGGATTGATAGGAGTTGGAAGTCTCTATGAGTGATTCTATCATTTCTTCCAAAAGGTTTCTTCCTAGCAATTTTTTATTCTAGGGAAGAAAGAGAAATAATCATAAAAGGGGGTCCTTGGTTTATGGGAAGAGTAGGGCTCTTCCTTACCCATTGGTATGAAGTATTTTCACCTGAAAACATGTAAATCTATCCCTAGTAACAGTTTAGGTTAGGATGTTTGGGTTACCCATTGAATTTTAGAAAATAGATACCTTCAAGACAAAAGGCAACACCCTAGGATAATTCCTTGATATTTTAGATACAACAAAATATGGAATTTTGGCAATTTACGCACGAATATTGGTCATGATTAATATAAGTAAAGCTTTACCAAAATCATTCATTCTTAAGTATGGGGATAATATGTGGATCCAAACTATAGATTATGAAAATATATATTTTAGATGTAGAATATGTCATAATGTGGGGCATATTGAGATATCATGCCCTAAGAAGATCTAAGCATAATCGTTTGTAGAAATTTGTAAAATAAATTTAAAAAGGGTTATGGATAAAGATGGTTTTCAACTTCCAAAAGATAGATCTATAAAAATAAAAGAAATTAAAAGTGGAGACCAATAAAGAAGGATACTGGAATAAAATCCAATTCTTTTGAGGCCTTAACCTATAAAAAAGTAGATCAAAACTTCAAGGACACAATAAAACAATTTAGACATATTAGCAAGAAACTATCTATTCAATATGATCCTAATTTAAGGAAAAATATTCTCTATGAACTTAAGGAATGCGTCTCATAAGATTTTGAAGACTCTCTTGAAGTACCATGCACCATTTAGGAGAATATAATTGGTAAAGAAAATATAGTTTTAGAAGTTAATACCTATGCCATTAATAAGGAAATACCATAAATGAGCAAGATAAGTCAAAAGCTTCTATAATAGAGCTAGGAGAGGATAAATATGTTGAAAAACAAAAATATGAAATAATATTGAGAAATAGAATAATAATACATACTCTTGATATAGGCAAGGTGACAAGAGAAAACCCTCAAATTATCAAGCAAGATATAGGGAAGCAATATCTAACATAGAGAAAGGAACACAAACTAAGTTGGTTGAACTTCTCTTTACTAAATATCAAAATGATATTGGTAATATGCAAGAGGGGCCAAAATCCCCTAATGAGACATTATTATCATCTCATGGAATATAAGGGGTGCTAATATCCCCTCAAAGCATAGGTGTATCTGTTGGGACTTAAAATATGAGATATAATATTGATACAAAAGAGTACAATATATAGGCATAAGGCCTATATGAAAAACATGACAAGTGTCAAACTAAAACTGAAGGCATAGTGCACATTAATATTCTAATATTCCTCCTTAATGTGCACTATCCTAACTATTAAAAAAACAAGTCAATAGTAGATAACATTCATCCTTAATGTTGAGATCTATAAAATAACCCTAGCATCCTTCTTTATTACATGATTTGGTCTATGCTCATGCTCTTTGCACTTGGATATCCAACTGTGATTAACAATGTATACATAGTAGTCTATTGCCTAGGGGTTAGCCACTTCATTGGATCTATTACATTTGGGTCAGTCGTTTAAGTACCTCAGGGTCATATTGGGTGCCTTAGGGTTAGCCACTCCCATGGGTTTATTACCTTTGTAGGTCATCCTCTAGGTATGTTACCTCTCATAGGTCACTAACTAGATTCACCATGAATATCATCCTCCCTCATGGTGAAATCAATCTAGAAGGTGTCGGTATCTATCGAAAATGCACCTTAATACAAAAGAAATACGAGCCATGAAATACAATAAAATGAGCCATAGAATCCAAATGTGGAGGAGAAGAAGAAAGAAGATAATATAATATTTTGAAGTGTCTTCATCTATAGTCTTCAAAAGTTGATATGAAAAAATCTTCGAATAGATTCTAGGGTGTCTATGTTTGTAGTCTTTAGAGTAGGTATCCGTATGGTAATCACCTCATCTTACCAGAATACATGGTTAACCAGTCACTGCATTTACCATGTATGATAGAGGATAATACTAGATACGAGGATCACTTACATAGAGTGTTGGGTTCAACCGAAAATGGAATCTAGAGTACAATAATATTTGAGGCTAAAAAATCTTTCCAAACTACCTCAAAACTAAAAAAGGACACCACCATTGTGTCCGTCATGGAAAAACCTTTTCGACGACTATAAATACCCCTATGTTCCACTCTCAATGGGGTCTTCATATTGCAGAAAAACAACAATATACCTCTTTAGGCAGAAAATAAACCTCAGGAATATTAGTGGAATAAAAAAAATGGACTCTAAATGTGGAAATAATTAAAAAAAATTGAATGCCCATCCACTATCAATGGGGTTTACAAGAATATTATGTTCGAACAATAAAGTAGCTTCCAATAGCCTTACCCCATGATTAAATAAATTACTCCCCTTATGAATTTTAGATAAAAAATATTTAGGCTCATTGTAAACAAATAGCCGCCCATTCAAACATTTCAAAATTACCGGCCCACTCATTAAGAAAACAATTTATTGATCCCTTAAAAAAATATCTACAACCCCTAAAAGACTTCGAAGGAGCAATGAAACCTTAGTTGTATTGGATCACGTGCATATCCATATTTAAAACACAATGTCAATCAACATTATAAAACACATCATCAAACACCTTCATCTAAAAAATGATAGCTTCATGCAGAAGCTCCTCTTGCCAATAATATCGTTGCATGAGGGGATAACTTTAAGATACGTAGCACCAGTGTCAATGTGAAATATCCACATAGGCTCAGTTTTTAGAGGGAAAAATCATGCATCGATGGCCAAAAATCACCCGTACCACCTGGATATGTTGTTCTTGCTCTGTATAATCATCGATTGCAGCCATGTTGCTTTCCTACTACCACCAAAAACTATAGACAATGGTGACCACCCATCTAGCTTAGGGTTTTGGTACCCAATTTCATCATGACTCTGCATGCCCACCACAACTGGACCACTTGCATAGGTTTTTCTAGTTAAAACTTGACATATTCTGGGTTTAACATGTTGGAAGAAAGACAAACTGGTATGACGTGTTAGTAAAACAACTAATGGGTACTCTATGGGTATCCATTTCAAAATATTCATCACCGCAATGGTCAGATACCATAATTTTCATCGAGGCATAGTATTGCATGGCCTCCAAAGTGATAGACCACCATACAATAACTTCAGTAATCAGGTGGAAGTGGTGGTGCACGTATATCAGGAACCACAGTTATCCAAATTTGTCTTCATCGCGGTTGAGGCAGCATGCACAGGACACGATCTCTGAGCTTAATTTTTGAAATTACATAATATTATCTCTTCATGAACAATACACCCAGGTTGGAGGTAGGCATTTTTGTGCATTAGGGTTGGACTCGAATTGCGCACTGTACGAGAATTATGAGAGTGGAGTACTCACAAAAAAAGCAAATTTGAATCTCTCTATGAAGTTGATTGTCCACCATCAAATCATACAAAAGCTACAAACTTATTAGCAGGATGCAATTCCACTGCTCCGCTCGAGCTACGACGCTTGTAGCGAATACATAGAACACAATTTCAATACTGCAAAAAACTTCTAAGATCAGCCACTTTGACTGATGTTCATCACAACAAAATGGTGTTAAGTGGCAGCAACATTGATGCATTGGATTTATTGATGAATCTCACCATGTTTTTTTTTAAATGATACTCCATGTTGCGACTGTGGGATATATCCAAATCACCATAAGTTCACCATCGATATTATGTCTGGTAATCTAGAAGAAAAACAATAGATTTCTTGGAATGTGTATGGACAAAAAATCCACCTTTTAGTGCTCTCTGATATTTGGTGTAAGTGTTGCAGGTGGGAAAAAAATGGTCTTCAGATCTATTTACTTGCACGTGTGTTTGATGTTGGTTGTGTGTTGTAGTGGTGCGTACCAACAAATCATCCATAATTTTAACAACATCCATCATGGTTGAAGTAAGTAATAGATAGCTCGAATCTCATCCAACTCTCTCTCCCTTTAACTAGCACCGAAGTAAGGAGTGTACATAATCTCAATCAGGTGATTCTCCACTTGCTAAATATTTTTGAACTATTTAAGCCACCATATTTCGAGGCTGGTCCTCTCTCAGCAATAGAAACTCGTTGAGTGTCGCCGATGTCAACAAACAATAATCTTCAACAAAATAAAAACTTAGCAAAATTAAAAACTTTATGGAAATAATAATGTGGAGGTAGGCCATCGACCACACGTATTTGACATGGTCAACGTCCTCCATATCCGATCCAACCAAAAAAAGGTGCAATTTTTAGTAGTAAACCAATGACAACATCTTGTTGAATAGTATCTCCACTCTGCAAAATCATCATCTCCACCACCATTGCTTGTATGAAGCCCACCATCATACAACAATGCATAGACAACAACATAGGCTATACTCCATATTTTTGGCCAAAATCAGGGATATTTTTTGAGCGGCTGATGTCGTCACTAGAAGAGACAATCCTCCAAGCATAAGCACCATAATAGAATATACTCTTTTTTTTAGAAGTAGTGACTATCATTTGGTAAGGCATGTCTTCCCTACATGTCAGGTGAAGGAAATCCATCGTAGTCTTGCTGCAATGCCATCACTTTCAAAGTCAATTATTTTTCCATCTGTCTCTTTTACATCCTTACCAACAACGAATTCAACCAAATGTTGTGCATCACTGCTTAATTTCAAGAAGAACGTACCATAAAATATGGTACCAAAACATACAGTACATTATTTTCTCTAAAAAAACACTTCGGCCCAAGGCGGAAGACGTAGTTTAACTGCTTGAACTGGTAGTTTTTAAAGGTTATGATAGTGATGAATGTGGCAGTTGGTATAAAGGTAGCATTAAAAATAAATATCCTCCATGTGATTATGTCTACCTTTTACTAGATAGCAGAAAAGAACTTGTGTATGGTTACTACTGATTATTTTGAATGATATAATATCAAGAAAGTAATATCCCATGCCATCGTCGAGCTTCTTGGTGCATAACTTCAAAAAAATTAGTCCCTCGAAGGTGTGCCACTTCCTCTGCTTTGTATTTGATAGGGCATATTTTCCAACATTACTATTGGTTGGCATTCAAAAATAATGTCCACCCTCCATTGTTTCCATCCACCGCAGATGATCATATGGACAACATGAACACGATCGCTAGCTCTAATTAGGATGCCAGTGAACTTACCCCATGTCATAATATTTTAATTAAAAAATATTTGACATAGAAAGGGAGCTTTAATGGGTTGTGATTTATGATGATGCTCCACACCATGCTCCATGATGATATTTATTATTGTCACGATCACGTGACTCTGCAAAAGCAACAAAAATGACCAATAGGTACATCCTTATTCCTCAGCAAATACTAGCTAATGGGCATTAAATTGCTACCTACTTTGTAATATCCCATCACTATAAATCGCTATCAGGTTTACCATGCCGGATCTAAAATAGATGACCATTTGGAAATGTATCTTCGATGACATAGCATTCTTTGTTACCTATGTTTATTTCCCGTTGTCATGGCTCTCTATCTTACAATTCATTGAATATCATCGATCGAATATTACACAATGTGACAACAACAAACAACACAGATATGGATCTTTTCCACAAGTCCAGTGTGAACATGATATGAGTTACAAGTTTTACGGAGCGAATGTTTGGACGAACAAACACTGTGCACGATGGTCATCCTTTGCAAAAAAATACTTCACAAGAATACCTCCAAACAAGAATTTCTCATCTTTCGTTTCTCAAATCGATTTTTTCCCCCTAAAATACGGTGAACCCCTCCAAATCTAAAAGTGCTCATACTCAGCGAAAACTCTTTGGGCAACTCTAACTGATCTTAGTTTATGTTTAAACAAAAAATTATACACTGTAACAAGATCCAGGCCATTGAGGATGCTTCTCCTATCATAGATCACTTATGGCATCCTAATACCAGTGCATATAGAACTCGCTATTCATCGAAACCACTTTGCATTGTACCCTAACCATTTTGGGACTTAAAAGATGAGATATAATATTGATACAAAAGAGTATAATATATTGGTGTAAGGTCTATATGAAGAACATGATAAGTATCAAAGAATATAATAAGTATCAAACTAAAGGCATAGTGTACATTAATATTCTAACAATATTAGGGACCTATGTTTAAGTAATAAACCTGATATTATTAGAAAATTAAAATGATAAAAGAAGTTTCAAAAACTATGAAAGCAGTTTGGGCAAGATGTGAATGGGATGCCATAGATTCTTAAGGGGAAGCAGGGAGAATTATAACTTGTTGGAATCCTTCTAGAACCTCTTCTATAACCATTCATAAAACTAGACATTGGATAGCCTCTTTAGTCACTTGCTACTTTGCATATATTTAATTCGTCCTTATCAATATGTATGGTCCTACAACTCAGTCAGGTAGATTAAAAGTTTAGAGTGGGATTGAAGCCTTTATGAGAATTAAAGACCAAGAAATCCATTTCATGATCATTTGAGATTTTAATGTCATTACCAAGCTGAATAAAAAATTTGGGGGAGTTAGGAAATTGAACCAAAGTATGAAATATTTATCAACTTTTATTCAAAACAACAATCTATGGAAAGTTGAGTTTGAAGAAGATAACTATAATTGGACCAACAATAGGAGAAGCCATAACCTAATAGTAGAAAAATTAGATAGATGCATTCTCTCATAAAATTTTCTAGATGAAGGAATTTGTGCTAAAATTAATACCTTAACAAGGATTGGTTCAGATCATTGGCCAATAAGAGTTAAAATGGTGGTAAGTGAATTCAAAAAAATATCATATTTTAAATATGAGCAGATGTGGAAAGACCATCCTCAATTTGTTGATATGATAGCTCAAACATGGAATTATTTAGGTAATTATAGTTTGTATTCTCTTCCAAACCAAATTAAAGCTATGTCATCTAGATTAGAAGAATTGACAAGAACATCTTTGGAAATAATTTTGAGAAGAAAAAAGAACTAAAAGTTAAACTTTCAAAATTCCAAAAAGGTGATGAAAATAATACAAGATCAAAGGAAAGGGAGTTGCTTAGTGAATATCATAATATTTAGAGTAAGGAAGAGAAATTTTGGAGATTAAAATCAAGATAGACTTGGTTAAAAGAAGGAGATAAAAATACAAAGTTTTTCATAGGATGGCTATAGTATAGAGATTATCTTATAGAATTGGTAGAACTAAATCAATAGAATGGGTTTGGATTGAAGATTAGAGTGAAATTAGAAAAGAGATAAAGTCATTTTTTAGAATATTCTAGGTTTAGAGGAGATCAAAGTTTTTAATGAAGCCTAATACTCTAGAAGAAATTTATTTAGTTATTTTATTTTAATAAGGATAAATTCCCTGGTCTAGATGGGCTCTATGTAGCTTTTTACCAACATAATTAGGATATAGTTAAGGATTTTTTATTGGTGGCAGTGGAAAAGTCTAGGGTAAAATAATACATTCCTTATAAAATAAATATAACTTATATTATCCTAATTCCAAAAAATAAGGATATTGAATTGTTTGATTCTTTTAGATCCATAAGCCTATGTAATATGGCTTATAAGATTATTTCCAAAGTGATGGCGAATAGATTAAGGCCATTGTTAGATAAAATAATTTTAGAAGAGCAAGGAGTATTTGTGAAAGGGAGACAAATTTTGGATGGGATCATAGTAGCTCATGAAGTTATACATTCAAAAGCTTTAAGAAAAGAGAAATATATGATCTTAAAACTTGATATGAGTAAAGCCTATGATAAGGTTAAATGAAATTTTCTTTTTACAGTTTTAGATAAGTTTAGTTTTGGGAAGAAATGGGTTAAATGGATTAAAGCTTGTGTCTCTAAAGTTTCTTATTCAGTGTTGGTCAATGGGTTAGTGATAGAATATTTTAAATCCAAGAGAGGCCTTAGACAAGGAGATCATTTATCTCCTTATTTGTTCATTACTATGGTAGATTTTTTGAGTAGGAACTAAAATAAGACTTACAAACATGGGCTTATAAGTGGACTTAAGATTAGTAATAACAACGATAACATCACCCATCAATAGTTTGTAGATGATACAACCATTTTTAGAAGGACAAGGATAAATGAGGCCAGAGCTTTGAATAACTTTTTAAAAGAGTACAAAATATCTTTAGGGCAAAAAAATAATAGGACTAAATCCAAAATTTAATTTCTTAAAACTCCTACTAATATCAAAGCAAGAATTTATCGTTTGCTTCAAATGGAGGAGGCAAATTTACCAAAAAATTATCTAGGGATGCCTTTATTTGAGGGAATAATGAGGATAGATTTTAGGAATCCAATTATTAGTAAAGTTTGAATAAACTTCCAACTTGAAAAAGTAGATGGTTAACATTAGAAGGAAAAGTGCAGTTAATTGATTCAGTCTTACAAGCCATTCCAACATATTAAATGTCATTGTATTCTATGCCTAAATCATTTGAAAAAAGTTTAATATTTATTTTGTGATATTTTTTTTATGGTGAGGTTTACATGATAAAATAAAATTTTCTTTGGTGAAAGGGAGCAAGTTGTGTGATGACAAAACTAGGGGAGGTATTGGTTTAAGAGCTCTTACAAATGTAAACTTAGCTCTTAGGGGAAACTTTATCTAGATATTGTACAAATAGAGTCAAAGACAATGGGAAATAATTCTCTTAAGTAAGTATGCTGATCCCAATGACTCAAGTTTAATATCTACTACATTCTCTCTTCCAAATGGTTCTACTCTTTGGAATGGTTTAAAAAAATATTTTAATATTATGATTAAAGGTTTAATATGAGTGGTGGAAATTGGACAAAAAAATTCTATTTGGATGGATACTTTGTTGCAAGTGTGAATAGGGTTTCTCCATAAGTGGCTTAGAAAAATCTCTTTTCTAGTCCTAAGTGTGAAAACTCTCAAGGGTTGTCGGCAAGTTTTTGTCGGCACGATTATTTTCTCCCTATCCTCCTATATTCTTTCCTCTACTTTCTCCTTATCCCTCCATTTCCTCCGTTATTCCTTCTTCCTCCTTATCCCTCCAACTCCCTTTCCCCTTATTCCTCCAACTTCCCTTCGTCGACTTCTTCCCTATCACCAACATATATATTCACTATATTTTGTAATGTTATAAGGTTGGAGAGTGCAATTTAATTTTAATTTGTCCGCTGCATTATTTAGTTTTTTGTTTGTTTGCACCCGTTTGATCTCGGTCTATCACTAGTATCAGAGCCCGGACATGGTTTTCGAGGCAGATTTCGACAGTAGACAAGGTGAGGCCAGTCAGGCATGGTTCTCGAGGTAGGTGTCAGGTGCGCAGGGTGAGGCATCACCAGCAAGACTCGGATCCTGAGGTGGATTGCGAGCAGGTTTAGGCACAGATCTCGAGGTAGATCAGGCATGAATCCCAAGATAGATCATGCGTAGGCTCGGCACGGATGGATCCCGAGGTGACATGTGGTAGCAGACAACAGGCTCGATATGGATTCTAAGGTGACACATGGCGACGTTGAGGTGGCAGTTGACAGCACACAGATCGAGGTGGCAACTGATGTGGCGGAAGGTTCTCGGATTGAGGCATAAAATTTTGCCATGTGGCGGTCGACGTGGCGAGTTGTCATTGGCTGTGTTGGCGGCAAAATAATCGCAGTGTGATTGCCCGAAGGCAATCGAATTTAACTGCGCGTCATCGGGTTTAAAAACCCTCTATGCGTCCTCCGCCCACTGCATGTGGGATAAACGACGACCAAATTTTTTAAAAAAATTTCCTCCCCCCAAGATTTAAATCTGCCCTCTGTGCCTTTGAAGACACGTTCGAGGGGCGTGGCGCAGTGGATAGTGCGATCCGCTAGCGGGGAGACGACCCGGGGTCGAATCCCGTCGGTAGCAATAACGAAAAGTTTTTATTTTTTATTTTTTTTTAAATATCATTGCCGCTGAGGAATAAAGGGAACGTGGTCCCTTTTGGTTTTAGCCGAGCCGCTTGGTGCAGCGGCAAAACCCGCCCGCCGTGTTTGGGAGGTCACGGGGTCAAATCGCCCGAGATTGTTGGTCAAAGTCTTTGCAAGGCAGCAGCAGCAACTAGAGAGATCAGTTTGGAAATTTTGGAGAAGAGGAAGAGTCCACAAATCTCTTTCTTTCTTATGGTCAAACATAACAAAATATGAATGATACATGGATTTTTGACACTGGGTGTTCAAATCACATGAGTGGAAAAGAAGAACTCTTTGCTACTTTAGACTCCTCATATAAATCCAACATCCGATTGGGAGATGACAAGTCATTGGCAGTTGAAGGCATTGGAGCCATGGAGGTTCCAACAAAAGAAGGCGTCAAGCAAGTAAGTGATATCTATTACACACCCCATCTTCAACACAATCTTTTAAGTGTTGGTCAAATGCTTGAAAAGAATTACAAGTTGATTTTTGATGAGGGTAAATGCACCATTTTTGACAAGAACAATAGTAATAGAATCATTACACAAGTGCCAATGTCAAAGAATAGATTATTCCCTTTAAAGTTTGGCCAACCAGGAGGAAATAAGTTAGCAAATGTTGCAATTACCAATCCAAGTGTCCTATGGCACTTGAGATATGGTCATTTGAATTCAGCAAGTTTGAAAATGCTAACTTCACAAGCAATGGTAACTGGACTTCCCAAAATTCAAGATAGTAAGGAAGTCTGTGAAGGGTGTGCCTTGGGCAAGCATGCCAGATCAAAATTTCCTCATGGACAAGCATGGCGGGCCAACTATCCACTCCAGTTAGTGCATTCAGACATCTGTGGTCCGATGCAGACCAAGAGTCTAGGTAACCACTCTTACTTCCTACTTTTCATTAATGATTGCACAAGAATGTGTTGGATATATTTTTTGAAGCATAAGGATGAAGCATTTGCATGCTTTGTTGATTTTAAAGCAAAATTTGAAAGTGAGAGTGGATATTCTGTAAAATGTCTTAGACCAGATAAAGGAGGAGAATACTCCTCTAATCGGTTTTTGAATTTTTGTAAACATCATGGCATCAAGAGGCAGTTCACAACTGCCTACACTCCATAGCAAAATGGTGTAGCAGAAAGGAAGAATCGCACCATTGTGGAGATGGCAATATCAATGCTTCAGACAAAGCATTTGAGTAATTCATATTGGGGAGATGCAACAAGGACTAGTGTTCACATCTTGAACAGAAGTCCTACTTCAAGTTTGAAAGGGAAGACACCTTACCAAGCATGGTATGGTAAGAAACCAAATGTGAAGTATTTCAGAGTATTTGGATCATTGGCATATGCTCACATTCCTGATGAGCTGAGAAAGAAGCTTGATCCAAAGAGTTAGGCATTCATTTTTATCAGATATTATGAAAACACAAAGGGTTATAGACTCTACAATCCTACGACTCAAAAGATAGTTATTTCAAGGGATGTGATTTTTGATGAAGGGGGAGAGTGGGGTAAGCCCCAAATATTCAGTGATGTTGAAGCCACTGATATAATTGCTCAGCAGGTGCAACTGCAGCTCCCACAGAAAAGAAAGCAGTCTCCTCCCAAACATCCTCCAAGTCCATCTTCTGATTCAACTACTTCACCAAGTCCTTCTTCACGGCGATCAGTAAGTTCCTCACCAATGGACATTGATTTTCCATCCAAAGGTAAGAGAACTCTATAGTATCATCCATCATCTCAGATGTTGGATAAATTTTTTTCAAGAAGATACACTAGGAGTCAAGCTAGTGAAATGGAATTTGTTTTACATAGATTAGAAAGTATGCACTTGTATGGTGATGATGACTCCCAGCAGGAACCTAGGGGAGATCAAGTTAACTATGCTTTGTTAAATAGTGCACAACTTGAACCTTCTAGTTATGAGAAGGCATGTACTCAGAATATTTGGCAAGATGCCATGAAATAGGAGATAACCTCTATAAAAAACAACGACACTTGGGAGCTCGTGAAACTTCCTAAAGGAAAGAAATGTGTTGGCTGTAAATGGATCTTCAAGACCAAGTTTAATGCTGATGGAAGCATTGAGAAGCACAAAGCAAGATTAGTAGCAAAGGGTTTTACTCAGAAATACAGAATTGATTATGAAGAGACTTTTGCTCCTGTAGCCAGACATGAGACTATCAGAACAGTTCTTGCCTTAGCTGCACACAAAATATGGAAAGTCCAACACATGGATGTAAAGAGTGCATTTCTCAATGGTTACTTGACAGAAGAAGTGTACATTGAACAACCACAGGGATTTGAATAACAAGGTAAAGAACACCTTGTTTATAGATTGAAGAAGGCACTCTATGGTCTTAAACAGGCACCAAGAGCTTGGTACTCACGCATTGATGGGTACTTCAAAGATTATGGGTTCACTAGGAGCAAAAATGAACCCACACTCTACTACCTAAAGCAAGGTAATGACATCCTCATAGTTTGCTTGTATGTGGATGATCTCATTTTTATGGGTAGTAATGAAAAAATGAATATGGAGTTCAAACACTCCATGATGACACAGTTTGAGATGAAGGATCTTGGCTTAATGCACTACTATCTTGGAATGGAGGTTCATCAGTCAGATACAAGGATCTTCATCTATCAACATAAGTATGCACAGAATATGATCAAGAAGTTTGCTATGGAGCATTGCAAACTAGTTGCAACTCCAGTTGGACATGGGATCCAATTAAGCAAAGATGATGGAGCACAAAAAGTTGACGTGACCACTTTTAGAAGCATGGTTGGGAGTTTGATGTTTCTCGCCAACACCAGACCAAATATTCAGTATTTTGTATCTCTTGTTTCTAGATTTATGTCTAACCCATATGAGCTGCATTTGCAGGCAGCTAAAAGAATTTTGAGATAAGTGAAAGATACATTGGATTTTGGAATCCAATACCATAAATGTAACACTATCAAGCTTGTAGGCTTCGATGATAGTGATTGGGGTAGCAATATTGATGACAGGAAGTCAACATCGGAAAGCTGTTTTAGTCTTGGATCAGGACTAACAACTTGGAGTTCCAAAAAGCAGACAGTAGTAGTGCTATCTTCAACAGAAGTAGAATATATAGCAGTTACTTATGCAAGTACTCAAGCCTTGTGGCTAAGGAAAGTACTAGAAGATATTGGAGAATAGCAAAGTGGTTCGACCAGAATCTACTGCGACAACATCAGTGCCATTCAATTGGCATATAATCCTGTCCACCATAGCAGAACGAAGCATTTTGATATGAAGTACCACTTCATCAGAGATATGGTGGAACATGAAATTGTTGAGATTCAATACTGTCACACTTTGGAGAACGTTGCGGACATATTCACCAAGGCGATGACTAAAGCTCAATTTGTAAAGCTGAGAGATTGTGTGGTCAGTTCTCTCAACTTTAAGGGGGATAATGTTGCAAGTGTGAATAGGGTTTCTCCATAAGTGGCTTAGAAAAATCTCTTTTCTAGTCCTAAGTGTGAAAACTCTCAAGGGTTGTCGACAAGTTTTTGTCGGCACGATTATTTTCTCCCTATCCTCCTCCTATATTCTTTCCTCTACTTTCTCCTTATCCCTCCATT
Organism: Wollemia nobilis; assembly: GCA_028583015.1. Lineage (NCBI taxonomy): Eukaryota > Viridiplantae > Streptophyta > Pinopsida > Araucariales > Araucariaceae > Wollemia > Wollemia nobilis. The sequence goes on from JAQPPZ010002623.1 coordinate 787,358, forward strand.
TCCTCTGTTATTCCTTCTTCCTCCTTATCCCTCCAACTCCCTTTCCCCTTATTCCTCCAACTTCCCTTCGTCGACTTCTTCCCTATCACCAACATATATATTCACTATATTTTGTAATGTTATAGGGTTGGAGAGTGCAATTTAATTTTAATTTTTCCGCTGCATTATTTAGTTTTTTGTTTGTTTGCACCCGTTTGATCTCAGTCTATCACACTTAGTGTGATAAAAACCACTCAATTTGGATCCAATTTTGAAACCTTGGATTAGATTGCTTCAAGATAAATTTGGTGATATGGTTTCAAACATTTTGTACAAGGATAAAAAAGAAAGATACAATTGAAAAGAAGATTTTTTACAAGTATACAAGACAATGATGCTAGGAGGCAATTGAGTAGAAAGATAGCAACTATATTTATTCTGAGGGGTTCTAAGGATAAATTGATTTGGGAGTTAAATAGCGCAAAGAATACACAAGAAGAAGTGGATATAATTTTCAACACCAACATAATAATAATGTCACTAAAATCTGGTGAGATATTTGGGATAGCCCAAGTATTCCTAAAGTTAAAATATTTGTTTGGATAGTAGGTCATAGAAGAATTTTATCTTGGGATAACCTTATGAAAAGGGGTTTTCATGGCCCATATAAATGTGTTTTCTATAATAAGGAGGAGGAGAGTATTGACCATATCTTGGGACATTACTCAATTGTCTAGAATCTATAGCAATGAATTCTTAATATGTTTGGTAAATGCATGGTAATGAATAGTAGAATTGAAGATTGGTTAAAGCAATGTTAGAGCACCTATAAAAATGAGGTTTTAACAACAATATGGGATATATCAAAAGATACAATACTTTGGACTATATGGCTAGAAAGGAATAGAAGAATATTTAAAGGAGAGTAAAAAAGTTTAGAGGTAATAAAAAATAAGATATTTTTAGTCATAGAGGAGTCTAAATCAACACTATCAACTCATCTAATTCATAATTTATAAGAAGAGAGTCTTGATAGATGGAGTCAAGTCATTAAATGGAATTATGATGTTGGGTATAAGAGAAGCAAAATCAAGGTAAAGAATATTAAGTGGAAACCACCAGATGTGGAGTGGGTTAAATTAAATTTTGATGGAGCATCTAAAAGAAATCGAGGATCAATAGGAGGTGGAGGAATAATTAGAAATAATAGAGGAGATATTTTGTCTCATTATGTTTTCAATTGTGGATTTAAGACAAATAATGAAGCTGAAGCTTGGGCGACTTTAGAAGGGTTAAAAATATGTAAAAAAATGAAATGGAATAGAGTATGGATGGAAGGTGATTCTCTCATAGTAATAAATATAATTTTAAGAAAAGCAAAGGCTCCATGGAACATACAAGAGATAATTTTTGAAAATTCAAGATCTTGCTAAAGAGTTTGAAGAAATCAGGTTTACATATATATTAAGGAAAGAAAATAAATATGGAGATAAGCTAGCCAATAGATGGGTTTTTATTGAGAATCACGAAGTTAACATCTCGTTTCCAGGGTTAAAGTAAGTAGAAAGGTTAGTTGAAGCTAAAAAAAATGTTGATTACCTCAATCAATTAATGATTAAGATTTACTTTAATGTTTTCCATTGGCAATATTTGTTTTATTTTGTAACAATAATGTATGTTCATTTAGACTATTTATTATAAATTTTGTGGTTGCACTTGTGTTTCAAGAAGAAAACTAGATTAGTGCAATGTTTTAGATAGTAGAGGTGAAGTTTTGGCATCGTAAAGGTTGCTATTGTAACATGTCAAGAAAGATACTAAATTCCAGAGTAATTGTATTCATACAGAGATTTGAAAAGATCCAAAAAATAAAAATCAAGAATTCAAATATTTTATGTAAAATGATGTAGATTTCTAACTATAGCATCTCAATTGAGATGAGAAGTGTATCTATTTGTAAACTCTCAAGCTCTAAATAATAGAGATGTAATTTATTAAGGGTGGGGAAACCAAGTACAACCCATTTTTATCAAGAAAAAAAAAAAGAACAATGAAGAAACAATTTTATAAAGAGACAAGTTGAGTATGGTTGAAATAATGACAATGTAATGTTTTTTTATTTTTATGGGAATGACCCTCGATAGAAGCCACATAACTTATTAGATAAAAAATTTAGGTGGCAAGGAGGTTATCAACTTTGATATATTAATTTTAGTATAGGGGGGATGATGGGAGAAAAAGAAAAATGCTACTCATGCCAACGTCACTAAGTTAGTCATTTGAGATCAAATAGTACAATCACATACCAAGATATAAATCCTTGATTAGTTTAGGATGAGTTGAAATGATATTTACATGGTCATTATAGTTTATAGTGTTTGACAACTCAAATATTAATAAGGTCTCCACATTCATGATATCCTTCACTAAATTAAAGTTTATTCTTATATGTGTAACATGCTTTGATCCTACTGCCTATTAGTAATCAACTTACCCATAATATTGACCTCACAAACCTTATTAGTAATCAACTTACCCATAATTTGACTTAGAACAAATAAATAATACTGACCTATCAAACCTTATTAGTAATCAACTTACCCATAATTTGATTAAGAATAATGGTCGCTAGTTCAAGGACAGTGACAGTGATACAAAGCAAAAATCTAGTGCCACTATAGAAACAAATATGTAGCAATAAATTACTACCTAGAGAGCATCACACACTTCTTTGATGTTATTTAGGTCCTATACAAATATTAAATTTTACATTCATTTAAAATAAGAAATCAAACTATTAATGCTAACTTCCTACAAATTATGACATCACAAACAAAAATTGTAATAATGAAATAGTTTGAAAAACAACAAACTTTCCAAAACCATTTTTGATACCACAATCCTACTAAAACTTAACCTTTGGTCAACATAAAAAAATATTGCATATATCAATATAAGATAAACCATCTAAATAAACCTAGCAAATATGATCTTAAACCATCTAAATAAACCTAGCAAATATTCTCATATGATATGAACACCTAAAGTCTCGAAATATACAACTTTGATCATTAAACATTTTATCTAGAATCTATTTTAAATTGATAGACTTATAAATTATAATATTAAACAATCCAAAGGTCTTCTCTTCAAATCACTTTGCCGTACTTGCCCTTATCGTAAGTTGATGTCTGAACAAATTCAGATGGAAAATTTACAGCCTCTCTAATCCAACGCATCCCTTCAACTTTACCGTAGTCGCCGTTATCATAACTCTGTCCCATGCTTTTACTCTACAAATTTCGACGCAGCAGTTAATTGTGAAGACCATTCAAGTTTGCTCGTAACTCGATGGGTGAAAAGAATCGATACGGAAAAATTGCAGGCGGTAGAAGTCTTTTTGCTGGAATTTCCAATCGAACGCGTCCCTTCAACTTTGTCGTAATCGGTCCTTATCACAAATTTCAGACAGAAAAATTGCAGGCGGTAGAAGTCTTTTTGCTGGAATTTCTAGTCAAATGCGTGTTAGTCTATTGCTTTCATTCTACAGATTTCCACCAAGCAATTTCCACGTGGTTTCAGAAAAATTCCTACTTTAACAAAGTGTCACGTGGAGTTTAGTTTGTGATGGATTGGATTCCAGGGGTGTGGGTTATTTGATTCTTTATTCTTTATTCGTACTTAACAACTTAACAACTTGCATTGGTGAGGAACAGTAAAAAAAATGAAACTATAAAATATTAAAGTAAATATATTTTTTTAAGAAGGAAAAAATAGATGAGTAGTCTTATTTTGAGTTGTTAAATAATTTTTCTTTACATAGTTTTATTAAAAATATAATATTGTTTTTTTCTAAATTGTTTATATTTATAAGTTTAGTTTTTAAAATTTAAATCTATATTTATTTGTCTTTCAAAGCATTTGTAATAGTATTGGTTTTTAAAATTTTTTAATTAGAATATAGTTATATCCTATAATAAATAAAATACACCCAGGTGTTGTAGGTGAGTTGGAGAGGAGAGGGCAATCCTCCAAGGGAGGTCCCAGGTTCAAATCTCCACCCTACCAAAAAGCTGAATTGGGTATCTAAAATCCAATTGATAATGTTGGTGCGAGCAGGGGTCGGGTGCGACCCCCGAGTGACTTTGACGGTGTAGTACCCCCCTGTTCATGGTCTCTCAGACCAAGGCGGGTCCACAAGGGTTTTTTCGCTTAAAAAAAATTAATAATAAATAAAATACTAAATAATTAGTATGAATGTGTTATTTTTTGTTATGATTTTTATTAATAATTTTTTTAAGAGTGAAAGTTAATTTTAAAGTTTAAGTTTTAATTATTTTCGGGAAAAAAACTTTATAATAATAAAATTAGTTATTAAAGATAAAATGATGGAGACTTTGTGGATTCCTTGTATAACAAAAAAAAAAAAATAGTTACTTATTTTAAGATTCCTTAAAATTTTTTATTTGATGCTTTGATTGCCCAAACTAACACCTTATATTGTTGACAATAGTGTTTAATATGGATTATGATGCTTATACCATGTTTCTTGTCGAAGGTGATATTTTCACACTTCACTATAGCCCACCTCCAATAGTTTCCTCTCCCATTTCTATGTGTTAATGACCCAAATCATGAGAAACACCAAATTAGAATATAATATATTGTGGATAGACTGAGGTTAATCCAAAATATTAAGTGTTGATTAAAAGTTATGTGGAGGAAAAAATCCTTTGTTTCATGTGAAATAAAAAAATAAAAGATACAAGTTATTTGTTCACTCAAAATTGGTACAACGTGATGACTCTACCTAGAAAAATTTATCTATCAATATCCTACTCAATTTTCAATTGGCATATCTTTAGAGGATGAGGATGATAATATGTAGAGCCCTATAAGATAAAAAAAGTAGGACTCATATGATCATAAAGTTTAAATCACATCTCCTATACAAAACAAAGTCAAAAGGAATCGTTTTTCGTCTTCCACATCAAATGGATCATACTTATAATGGTTGGTTTTAAAGCTCAATCCTTTCACCATCCACATACAACACCATACCTAGTGGAGAATATTACATTATTTAGTACCTTGCAAATATCTTTATAAATATCTTGTAAATATCTTGTAAATATTTGATGGTTTATAATCATTATGTGGAAGTTAATAAAATATTTCTTTCAAGAGAAATATGAATAGCCATATCTCCCATGAGATTGAGAGAAGGTGAAGAGATAGTTGAGGTAAAAAATTCAAGGATTGAAGAGTCACATAGAATGAAAAGCCTCTATATTGGAGTTGTATATATAAATGATAAAACTTTAAGATAAAATATGTAGAAGCTTTGCATTACATTATATTGCATTGCTTAATATTATAGATTTATCTCATAATCCTAAATATAGAGTATTATGGTTTGGATATTGTATGAGTATAACATTTGTATACTTGTGCTACCTGAGTTCTTAGATATTGTAAATGGTCTTTATATTTGTACTAAGTTTTCTCTTGTTGATTCTAGGGTATTAACCAACATATGGTATTAGAGCCACAAAAATTATGAGTAAGGGTATTGGGATAATTATCGCCATTTAATAATATACCCAATTCTGCATTAGAGAAACATTCAACTAAATTGAGAAGTGAGAGATCAAAATGGAGAAAGCAAACTAAGAGATGAACAAGAGAAATTGGATTAGAGAGACAAAGCATTGGAGAGACAAATTGTTGGCTGGAAACAATATCTTAATTGCTCAAAGTTAAAATATCTTAAAGCATTTAAGTGAGGAGAAAGAAAAATCATATTGCATGGTATTGAATCATTTTCTTATGTTCATACATATACTTAAATATCCCTATGTTGTCGAATAACAATATGTAAACATTTCTTTTTGTAAGAAACCTATATAGGATCTATCATTTATGTGATTGGTATTGTTATTTGACCTGAGTTATTTCAATCTAGGAATACCATTAACTAGTTTAAGTTTGTCAAAACATCCTTTAAATTGAGATAGCATGATTAATCCCTTCCATGATTGTGTTATTTAGAAGTTGTAACCACCAAAATATCCTACATTTTGGTCATGCAAGCTTTGTAGCAAATTAAAGATGTTTCTGGCTACATTCTAAGTTGAAAAATAACTTGTTTTGCCCTCATATTCTATCTATGTCTAACTTGCAATTTTCTAGAAAATTTATAAAGGTTCTATATAAAGTTCAATTGAGTCACCCAAAGTGATTTTGAGCAAGCTCCATGTACACTTTTCAAAAAAGGGGGGCTAGTTTCAAAATAAAAAAGTTCCAGAGGGCAAATTAAAAACCATTTTCGAGGAGATGATCAAGCGGCTGGCATACTTTTTTAAGGCACTTGGCATCTGAAAAGTTGCAAGTTCAATTTGGTTTTAAGCTCACTTGAGAAGATGCAAGTTCAAATATGTTTGAAGCTCACTTGAGAAGATGTAAGTTCAAATATGTTCAAAGCTCGCTTGAGTTTATATGGTACATAATATTTTCTTCTTAATTTATTTCAAAGCATTTAGTGGGAATTTAATATTTATAAAGAAGTTTTAAATATTAAAGAAAATCAAGTTAGAAGGCTCATTATTACTAAAAATTATATGAATATTTTTACAAAGGAAATATTGAAAGGAAATTATTGATGCTCTAGTGGGCCTCTATAATTGAGGTAAATTCTTCTTAATACCTTGGGTTTATTGCTGATAAAGAGGGAGTCCATGCTAATATCAAGAAGCTTCGACTAATTAGATATTGGCCTTTCCTAGAGACTTTAATAGAGCTTATCAACTTTTTTGATCTTGCCAATTTCTATCAAAATTTATATTAGGATTCTCACACATTGCTTGGCCACTACACCAAGTAACCAAAGGAGGTTTCAAATCCAAGTTTCATTTCAAATACATATAATAGAGGGCATTTGAGACGTTGAAGAACTAATTATATTTAGCTCCTACATTTTTATACTTGATCTACATCAACCTTTTGATATAATGATTGATGCATCAAAGTATGGATTGGGATTTATCCTCACATAGCATGGGAATCCAACTACCTATCACAATGAAATATTCAATGAAATAATTCAAAAATATCCCACATACGACAAAGAGCTCCATTACATTATCCTAGCATATAAATAATGGAAACATCTTGGAAAAAGAAACCATCATCCATATTAATCACAAACCTCTAGATTTCATTTAAATGTAGAGTAAGCTAAGGAATGAAAAACATCAAAAATGGGCCACATATCTACAATAATTTTATTTAATCATAACAAGAAAGAAAGTACCAATTAAATAGCAAATTGTTTGATCCAACCTCCAATAATTACTCTTACCACCATTCTTGATTCTTGTGGGTATGTTACTTCTAATTTATCCATCTTGTATGAAGTAGATTATAATTTTGTAGATGCATACGAGGCTCTTTGTATGGGTAAAAATATTTTTTATTTCTACTTATAATATAACCTTCTCTATCATATGGGATATATTTGTGTACCAATTAGTGAACATTAAAATATAATTTAGAAAACATATTTTAGTGAAACAATAGGGCACTTTGGGATGAAAAAAATATTGGTATTTCTTCAAAAGTACTTCTATTGGCCCAAAATGAGAAATGATGTCAAGAGGTACATCAAGTCATATACCCATTGCAGTGTTGTGAAACCAATCAACAAGAATTAGGGTTTCTATACACCACTACTAGTGCCATCCAATCCTTTGGAATCTATATCTATTATTTTCCTCTTAGGTTTTTCCACTTATGAGTATGACAATGATTGTATTTTTGTGGTAATTGATCATTTTAGAAAAATGGTTTTCGTGATTCCTTGTAAGAAATACATTTCATATAAGAATATTGCTAATATTTATTTTGATTATATGTGGATCTGTGGCTCAAATTTGGTTTGCTAAAGTCCATTGTATCCAATAGAGTAGCATATTTCTAAGTATTTTTTGGTCCATCCTATGGAGCATGATGGACACCAAGTTGACCATGTCCACAACCTTCCATTCTTAGAATGATGACAAGATAGAAGTGAATCAATTGATTGTACATATTCCTTGATTATACAATTCTAATAATCCATGCACATAAAATGAGATTCTTTTATATATTCAACATACGTACAATCTAGTTCTACATAACTCTAATAAACCTACAAATATCAAGCTAAATATGATGAAGAAGATTCATATTGAAGACTAATATTTTCAATACCCAAATAATATAATATAGGAGGGTGTTAAAAATAGAGTCTATTTCATCATTTGGGTTATTTAAATGTATCTTCCAAGATACATACTTTATGTGCAAGCTATCTAGTTACTTCATGCAATGTAATAAATGCACGAGTGTCAATGTGCAAGTTGTATATATATAGTTTGTCCCTTGCACAACTTGATATATTATTGACCAAGTATCATATTTTACCTATATAAGAATGGCCTCTTAGATAGATAGACATAGAGAGAGTCGAGGGACATAATCAGATAGTGTAGCTTAGGGGATAGTACAGTTCTATGTACTTCACCATCCATTGGTGATAGGTACAATGTAGTTTAGTAGCTTTATTAATGGAGTATTAATTTTCTCCATAGATACATTGTAATAATTTATATAATTTCTATTTACAACATATTTTAGTCATCTAGCAGATTTACTTTCTTTCATATTATTTCGCATCTTGTTATTATTATCTTCCAATGCTCATTCATCAAAAGCTAACACAATATAGTTCTACATAAATCTAAAAAATACAACCTATTTCATGTCTATTTTGGGTTCCAAACCTTAGCACTCACTAATGCAACTTCCTTATGTAACCTATAGAGTAATCACCTCATCGATAAAAGGAAAAAAAAGGACAACTAGGTTTTTAGAATAAATTTGACATATACAACATTTTTTTCCTTTAAGCAAAAAACCCCTTGCGGGGCCGCCTTGGTCTGAGAGACCACGAACAGGGGGTTATACACCATCAAAGTCACCCAGGACTCGCACTTGACCTTGCCCGCACCAACATTATCAATTGGATTTTGGATACCCAATTCAACTTTTTGGTAGGGTGGAGATTTGAACCTGAGACCTCCCTTGGAGGATTTCCCTCTCCTCTCAAACTCACCTACAACACCTGGGTAACATATACAACATGTCCACAACCTCTTCAAAAAGATAAAAAAAATACAAACAATGCCATGACTAGCATTGGGTTCCAACATCAATTTAAGGCTATGCATAAGATACGATTACATCTATAAAATGAAGACATGCAGGGTCCCATATGAAGATTAAACCTCTTTGGTATGGACCATACACCATCACCAAGAAGATAGAAGAGAATTATTTTAAATTGAATCTTCCATCTTATCTTGGGTTAAATTCAATCTTCAATATTGAATTTATCAAGCCTTATCACTTAGCTCTATTATATACTTTTGTAGTAGTAGAATAGTTAGACTTAAAAAATATAATCTAGATAGTTTAGCAGTAGTGGAGGAGGATCATATTGTTGAAACATGGACTAACACCACTAGAAGACAATCTATTTGGATTCATATACTGGTCAAGGTAGGATAACTTGGTCACCAAAGAGAGTGGCTTACAAAAATTTAGATAAAGAAAAATTTTCCACACTTGATATCAAAAGTTAATGCAATGGGAACCATTTATTTTCAAAGGAGGATCAATGATCCAACCATGTGGCATTTTTAAGGCATGACTTTATGATCGATAATACCTAAAAATCAAATTTTAAATCCTAAAAATTGTAAAAATTGTTATCTTTTGAAACTATAAACTTAAGATAAACAAACTAAATGATATGAAACAAAGTAATAAACTAATGTATATGATAATGGTAATATTCTACAAGTATGAAATAGAGAAATAACTCTAATATCTACTCCTAAATATGCCATAAAGAAATGCTCACGAAAATGGTGCCATAGCACTGAAAGAACCAAGTAATGTTATTACAATCATGTCACTTTACATCTCCACATTACTATGCATATATAATGTAATGTGACTCTTCATATGGAGCACTCTTGGCCTTCACACTTCTAGACTATTCAACTTCCTATTCTATGGACTCATGTACACATGGACTAATGTGCACATTTATATTATTAAATATTATGCACACTTGTGTATTTATTACATTACATAAAGTAAATCCTAATCTAAGACATGTACCAAATAATGTAATATACTCTAACAAACACTTGTTAGGGTCATAACTACATGCTCGGGAGTCTGTTTTGATCTGTTCATGAAACATTGGAAAAATTAGGAGAACAAAAAATTTGATAGGTGACTTTGTCATAGACAGAGTTGCCAACAACTTTGTAGAAAAAATTCTTTAAATGCCCTCACAAATACAAAATAAAATATTTACTAAATGTAATAATATTCAATTTCTAATTTTTCATAGCCAAAGTGTATCTCTAGCCATGTTGACACCTTAAGAGAAGAAGAAATACAAAATAACAAGCCATATGTGTATAATTTTTAATTACATTTACTTTGTAACTCATGGAAGTTGAATCACCATATTTTGATATGGGTGACCTTCTAAATCATGGAAGGTGAACCACCACATTTCCATACTTCCATATTCATTATGGTGGATTTCCAAGACAATAAAATTATTATATAAAGAAATATGCATCAATTATTATAAAGATATGAGTGATGGATACAATGTTATAACTTCACATCTCTTCTCAAATATTGCTTTTATTATACTCTATTTTTTGTGTTGTAAAATCATTATATTATTTTGTGTATTTATTTTTGTTCTCTATTTTGTTATACTCTATTATTTCTTAATTGCACTCTTTTATTATCTTCCTTAACTCCAAAATTTTATTCTAGTTTTTTCAATATCAACTTGAATATTTTATAAAATTTGTATAGATAGCTAAAAAATGTTTTTAAATACAAAAATACTATAAATAAATCCTTAAAGTTGATTAATGTCATATTTCATTAGAAATAAGACTTGAGTACTAAAATATATCTTATAACACTAGTAACAAATAAATTGATGTTATGCATATTTTTTGATAGACTCATGTTAATGCAAATCTTATGAATACCACATTACCTTCTTCTAGTGGAGGAATAGAGGTCTTGCAAGAATACAATATAACACATAAAATTTGAATTATTTATTTAAATATTACATTTAATATTTAATCAAATTTATGTGGATTTTGTAGACACCAAAACCTAGCCACCTATCCTTCATCCATATTTTCCCGCCATTCCTAACACCAAAGTCTAGCCACTTGTCCTCCATCCATACTTTCCTGCCATTCCTAACACCAAAACCTATCCACTTGTCCTTCATCCATGCTTTCTCGTCATTTCCACCAACTATTCATATATATTTATATTTATTTATTATATATATTTAATATTAATATTTTATATATTATATATATTTAATTAATATATAGTTATATAAGTGAATTAATCCCAATCATCCAATTTAATTTAATCTTATCCGTTCATCCACATCAATGCATGCCACACCCTAAATTTTTATCCACACTATGATGTGCTTTTATCTCAACCACACGATTAGTGTCATTGAAACCCTTATATGCCCTAGGTTGTATTATAAATAGAAGTCATTTTGATGGCTCAATCCCTAAGTCTTTGCCCTAAGTATTTTAAACCTAATTTTTGGATTCCCTGAGCAACTCGTGCCCTGAGATCCCTTGAGTTTCATCTTCCCTTGGTGCACTCGAATACCTCTGCCTCCATTCTTGCTCACCATAATTCTTGCAACCGTTGCCATCCATTTCCCTTCACCAGATCTACTTTTGCAGTATCTTTCCTCAGCTACAAGCACCTTCAGGCACTTTTTGCAACTATCGAGCACCTCTAGTCACATCCGCATCCACAGGCATTTATTGCAATCATAGCCTTCGAGTGATGCTAGGGCATCAACGCGCCTACCGCTTGCAACAAAAATTCACATATTGGAAGACATCAAGTAAATTAAGGTAAATCTACTGGTTATTAATTCATTTTATGCATTAATTTTTACATCCACTCACACATTCTAGTTAAAGTTTCTATTTTTGATGTATTTACAAATATAAAATGGTGCATTCTATTTGCACTTGAATTAACAATTGGTATAAATTAGAGCTACATTTTGGGGTTATAAGTACCTTCTTTTATCTATCTAAGTAGGAACATCATTAGGGTGCCAAGAGTATTCCTGCCATTGGGTGATTCTAGGCAGAGGGGTGGATGAACCCTCTGACTATTTTGACAGGGGTTCTTAAGAAGTGTACTTCACACCCTTTGGAGAAATTAGCATTCTCTTGTTGGCTTCTAACTTAGATTTATGAAATTAGTTGCTCCTAATATTGTTTATCCACATTAATAAATATAAACATTAAAAGAAATAATTCACACATAGCACATTTCACTCAAAGTAGTAGTGGTTGGATTTCATCACCAACCATTGCTTGAGATTCAATGATGGTGGATTTCATCTCCATACACTAATCTCTACCCATAGGAAACCATAGGAAACCCCCAAAAAAACTTGTTGGATTTCATCACCAACAAGAATATTGTTGTCCTATCTTCACCATAGTTTTGACCTTTTTTGATTAAGATTAGAACACCATAACACATAAGACTGACACTTAAAATGAATGTACATTAAAAAGGAGATAATCAATGAACAAGGTAAGCCATATTGGTTGAAACTTAGCATTGGTTGTTTGTTTCCTTTTAGATCCTTAAATATTTTAGTTTTATGTTACATTTGATAGTTTTATATGCATTTTGATTTATTTGCTTTATGGTTCTAACTCAAAAATAAAAACAAGCATTAAATCAGAATAATCAAATGGAATCTTCATCCACCTTCCCCACCACTTTTATGGTAGAATCCTTGAATGTGACACAAGTAGATTTATCTACAACTCCATCACATTATTTTCCCTCCACAACCTTCCATATGGCTATGCCCCAAGAGGATTCAACCTCCGCTACCATCAACAATCACATTACCCATATAGACATGGCAAGAGTAGAAGCTTTTATGAAGTCTTCTAGTTATGTCTTAGAATCCATTATCAATTCACCTAGACCAGATTCTACTTTATAACAAGAGCCTATTTATTCGCAACCCCCATCCACCTTTATCCATGTGTATACTAACCCTCTTTTTGAGGCATCAGTTGCACCATATTCCCATATGTCCATTCTCCAACCTTCATGTGCTCCTAGCAATACTTCCACTTACATCAACCCCTTGTATGAAGCACATGTCAATGTTGCTTTACAAGTTCCAACATCACAAGTTGCCATATCTAGTGTAACTTGAACCTAAGCCATATTTTCCATACCATATACCTCCATAACCGTAGCCTTTGATAGAGATATTAGAAAGGCATGGGAACACCTAAAAAAATTGCTTAGATAGCATAAAATTCTCAACAACAAGTACAGGTAAACCCTAAGCCTTCATACAACTCTACTCAAACTGTCCTTGTTAACTAGGGTCCATCATGGACACCACAATCTTTTGTGGTTACTATCCCTATGTCCCCACCAAGTCATACCATCACTCATCCTATTCCCATTGGCCAGCCTAGCCATAACATTCATCCATCAATCTCATTCCATAATTCCCCATATTTTTATCAACAATATTTCATTCATTAATTTTCATCAAATTCACCTAGCCATAACTATCAATATCATAATCACTTAGTCACTTCATAACATTTCTCCACTCCACCTTCATCCCCTACCATGCATTAAAAAACATCCTCATCATCTAAGTATTCTGGTTGAGATTGACCTCAACCTATATCTCCTCCACTAGTATCTTTAGGATGCAATATACATACTCTAAGGTAACAATCACCTCGTCTATGGGGAGCTAAAATGTACCCCTATCAACATCCCACCTCTCCACTAAGGCAGAGAGGTACCCCTCATCATCCCTCACCACATACAACCAGGCTACCTCTGCTAGACCTACATCCTCCAACAACTCCTACTCCTCGTCAAAAACCACCTTCCTCATCCCAAGGATGTATGACAAGAATCGGTGTCGAGCCTCCAAAATACTAAGTTGTAGCACAACACAAAATATTTGTCAATATTACAAAAAAATCATAAAAAAATTTGCACAATACATAGTAAAAAGGTGTTACCACAACAACCCACACTCCAACCACAGTCCTGGCACCAGCTCCCTCCATCACCATAGCTTCCACGCTCCAAATGCCTCACCTCACTTCACTCAACTCTCCTAGATGCAACTTCTCAAATTCTTAAATGCACAAATAATTTTGGTTTCTCATCCTGGTAGCTATTTATAACTACTTTAGGCACCTTGAGATGCCCATGGATGTTTCCTAGCACACTGAAGTGCCCATGGGCATTTGCAAAATGCCCAAACATTGACGGGTATTTTTGCAGGCCAAAAGCACCAACAAGCATTTGGCGTCAAATTGCACAAAAGATAAAATTTTCATAAAATAGTGACTTATTCCAACCAAATCATATCCAAATTTCATCCATACATCCATTTTATTATTTTATAATGTTTTTTGAATATTTCAATTGATTTGAACACATCATTTTTGTTTACGACCAGATATTGCAAATTCACCAAACAAGTTACAAAAGCACCTCAAAACAGTATAAATCTTCACCAAAAAATGATCATCATCATTATCATAATTCATACATAATACTCCTATTATTTCACATCATCATTTGTAGATTTTCCAAGTGCCAAATACCATTCAAGTGAATCTCGTATATTGTAGGTTTTGGCAATTGTAGCGATTTACATTCATGCATTTGGTAAGATGAAATATCTACCATAAGAACACTTGGTCATTTTCATCATTACATATCTCCTTGTTTGAAAGCATAATCATATTTGGTACTTCACATTTTGCATGAAACCTTGCCAAGAATAATTTGCACAAAAGTTGTCATTGATGGCCTAGTTCGTGGGGCTTAAAACATGAGCAAAATCACATCTCATCATTTCACATTTCCTTGACAATCATCATCATGATTGGATTTAGCTAGGGTGGTTGGTTTCTATCATAGGAATTATCTGATAGTCACTGGTTGGCCCTCCGAGGTTGACTACTTTTATTTTTCTTTGCATATTCATCATTGCATATCAATGACGCCAAAAGGTATATTCTTAAATAGCATCGAATCAACCTAAATTTAGGGCAACCACATATGGTTATGACTTTTACCACAATGGAAAAAATATTATATGATCATGGCATCCGTACTTGTAAAAATCCCTTCATCTGTTGGGACAAAAATAGATGCATGTCTCAGCAAATATTTCACATATCCCTTCATATGTTGGGAAAAAAACAAACACATATCTTTCGCAAATCCCTTCATCTATTGAGGCAAAAAAAGATGCATCATATCACTTTTTTACCACTCCCCTTCCCATCATTGGAGAAAAAATGGTATCACATAACACATCATTCATTTGCAAATATTTTTCAATTATCTCATGAGATTCATCCAAAAAATTATTCGCCAATTGAGGGGGTAAGCTACGTAAAAACTCAAAGAAATTCTTTTATTATTTTATATTCAATATTGTGTCCCACATCCCAAGAGAAGTTGCTTCTGCACCTAGCCAAAATGGGTGTCTCATTTTTTTGCACTACATTGTATTTCATGCAATGTAGCACAAAAATGGGCATCTGTAGACACCAAAACCTAGCCACTTGTCCTCCATCCATACCTTCCCACCATTCCTAACATCAAAACCTAGCCACTTATCCTCCATCCATACTTTCATACTATTCCTAACAACAAAACCTAGCCACTTGTCCTCCATATATGCTTTCCCACCATTTTTGCCCACTATTCATATATATTTATATTTATTCATTATATATATTTAATATTAATATTTTATATATTATATTATATATTTAATTAATATATTTATATAAGTGAATTAACCCCATCCATATGATTTCATTTAGTCCTGTCCATCCATCCACATCAATCCATACCACACTCTAAATTTTATATCCACCCTCCAATGTGCTTTTATCTCAGCCACACGATTAGTGTCATTGGAATCCTAACATGCCCTATGTTGGATTATAAATAGAAGCCATTTTGATGACTCAACCCCTAAGTCTTTACCCTAAGTATTTTCAACCTAAGTTTTTGAGTCCTTGAGCAAATTGTACCCTAAGATACCTTGAGTTTTATCTTCTCTTGGTGTAACCGAATACCTCTACCTCCATTATCACTCACCGTAGTCCTCGCAATCATCACCATCAGTTTCCCTTCACCAAATATGCTTCTACAACATATTTCCTTAGCCACAAAGCACCTTCAAGCACTTTCTACCATCACTGAATGCCTTTGGATGTCTCCCTTTCATCTCCAAGTGCATTTGGGCACCTCCCTACCAGTCCCGAGCACCCATGGGTTTTTCTTGCAACTACAAAGCACCTGCAGGTGTTTTCCATAAGTGCTTTGAAGACCTCCTAGCCTTCGAGTGATGTTAGGGCATCAAGGCACCTACCACCTACAACAAAATCTCATAGATCATAATATAGCAAGTAAAGTAAGGTAAAGCTACTAGTTATTAATTCATTTTATGCATTTTCATGTATGTTCACTCCATTTGCAACATATAGTTAGGGTTTTATTATTGCTTATAGATGGCCTCACATTGTGGAGCCCTCATAGGTATTATTAATATTTTTTTTTGTCATTGTGTGCAGATCTAAAGATGCTACATCAAGCATTGGATAATTATTTAAGTTGGAGTGGCCCGATATTGGATATCAAGAAGGCCACTCAATTCTGTTAGGATCAGAATGCACCTGAAGACACCACCAACCTTGTTTGTTAGGGTTTTAGAGAACCCTAACCATATTGTAAATTTGTATAAAAAAGGATTCAAGGATCCACATTGTAACAATGGAGTTTTTAGGCTCCCCCCATTAATATAAAAATATCTATTGTGCAATTCTAGTTTCCTTGTGTTTTATTTATATAGCATTATTTTGTGTTACATTTTGCATATTTCAGATTTTATTCTAATTTTTATTTTATTGTATAATTTAATTGTAATGGTCTTACTATATGCAACCATTTATGTCCTTATTGAATAATTTTTAACATTTATTAGAATATGTTGAGGAATAATATGCCCTTTTGTTTATTGAGTTTGTTATGTTTGCTTGGCTATATTGCACAATTTGTTGTGCCCACTTGGGTAATTTGTTATGCCCACTGGGGTAGTTCAACATGATTCCAAATTCAATTTGTTTGTACATGGTTTTGTTATGAACATCATATTTTTCTATATGTTCCTATTTAAGGCTTATTTTGTATAATAATTAGTAGTTAAATTCAGTGTCATATCACTAGTATTAGAGTAGTTCTAATTCTTGTTAGGACTTGGGTTGTAAATATTTTAATTGTTTATAGGTTATATCAACAAATATTTGAATTGATTGATATAACATTATGTAACTTGTTATATTTATACCTAGGCTAGTTTCTAGTGTGGGTGAGCTTGATTTTTAAAAAATATGATGACTATAAAAATGGTGTCTAATAATATCATGCTAAAATGAAGCAATTAAAAAATAATCTCTTATAGGATTTGGGAGTTACTCGAATCATATTGTGACACTCATTGAAATATTTTTCAAATATCGATTTGCCTAAATAATTTACCTCCATCATAGATTCAATTCTTAGAGGTATTGATAAAGAAAGCGACAAAGAAAAAAAATTATTTATTTTGATGAAATCATCTCCACAAATAGCGCTTCAAAAAAGACAAGTATTAATGTCAAGAGATGAAGAACTATGTTATTCTCAAATCAAGCATTTAAATTTTAATATTATGCCATGTGATGCTTTCTTTGGGACTTTTCTGATTTATTGTGTCCTGATTGGATTACCTTTTTCTAAATCTAAATTTTTACACATTCCTCTTGAATATTTTGTTCACAAGAATCTATCAGTGGTTATAAATTCATACCCAAAGGTCATAAATTCATGCCAATAAGGCCTACATAAGTTAGGTTTGCAAAGTAAGTAGTATAAATGCTTAGCTAGCCTATCATCACCCCATAAATTCTTGCACATTTATTTCAAGTGCTATGAGTAGTTCCTATCACACATTTTATTTTATCCACTCATTAAAAGACATTGAATTTTGGCATGGTCATATCATTTTATCATGCTCTATTTATGGTGAGGAAGAAAGGATTTCGTATGATTAAAATCTTTGGAGGGCAGGAAAAGTTTTAAATGCATGTGGTACATTTAGTGCATACCCATAGCACTAGTTAGAGCAGTTGGTGACCAAAGTAGTATTAAGGCATTTGCAAGGCAAAATTTAGGGTTTCAAATCCCTATGCAGTCATTTTTGGAAGGGAAAATCTATTTTCTTTTCGATCGTCAAAAATTGTGGAGATAACAAGAAAAGGTGCTCAAGTTTTTAGACTTGTGTGGGCGTGTGGCCCAATGGCTACCTAGCTTCGACTAGAGCATAGCAACAACAACGAGGTCGTAGGTTCAAAGTGAAGCCAAGGCATGCACTATCCATTTTGCACATGGGCCAAGGTACAAGGTATGCATTAATTTTTTTTTGTTTAATTTTTTATAGCACCAAGTTTGTGAAGCACTTTAAGGCCATGTGAGTTTAGGTAGCGCCTTGGAAAAGTAGGAATTCATAAGGTATTTTATAGTTTACATTATTTTGTGCTTTGAAAAATTAAATAAGGGTTGGAGCTATAAGGGTATTTGATATGTTATATTATTTTGTGATTTAAAAATTAAATAGAGGTTGGATTAATAAGGGTTAATCAAGGGATTAATTGTTATAGGTTGAAAATTATCATTGGGAGTTTTTTTAAAGTGATTGTAAAAGAACTTGGTTTTCTATAAATTGATTAATTTTTTTTTATTATTATTTGTGGAAAACATCCCAAAAAGGGATGCCACTTTTGGGTAAGACCCAAGGAGGCAGGGGTATCCATTCCACCAAAAATGCCCAGGACTCGGACCTGGCCTACCACCTTTGACATACTCAAGGAGCAAACAAACACACAAAACCAAAATAAAAATAAATAAATAACAACAAAAATAATAAAATAAAATAAAAAACATGCTCCTTGAGTGTGTAAAAAACAAAAGCACAACCAAACACGCACAATAAGATAAAAGAAACATAAACCACATAGAAAAACACAAGAACCACATAAAAAAACACAAATAAGACAAAAACAACAGAACACTACAAAGACATAACCCATAAAAACATGAAAAATAAACACAACCAAATCCTAAAAAATAAAATAAATAAAATAAAAATAAAAATCAACCAACAACAAACAATAAACAAAAACAAAAAACATAGAAAACACTCACACATAAAAACATGAAATAACACAAACAAAGAGAAACCCAAGAACAAGAACAAAAAAAACACAAGAACAATAACAAAAAACATATATAAAAAAAAACAAAACAAAACAACAAAAACACAATAACAACAAAAAAAAACACAAAGAACACAAAAACAAAACAAAACAAAAGAACCCACCCACCTTAAAAAACTAAACAAAAAAAACAAAGAAAAAAAAAATGAACAAAACAATGACCTATCTAGACTAGAAGACTATTAAGGCAAGAATCAACAGAGGAAACAAAATAAAGAATAGAATGAGCTAGGGAACCAAAAAAAACTGAATGAACCAAAGAGAAGCAAAAAAAAAAAAAAACAAGAAGAAACTAGGTACCTTCAGAACTAGAGCCATCCAAAGAAATGATAGAAAGAAGAGCTTCCCTAATTTGATAAGCCCACCATATAGGAGGGTGTCCATAAAACGTAATATCAAATTTGTCCAAAGCCCAATTAGCTAAAGCATCAGCACTCTTGTTTTGATCTCTGACCACATGATTGTAATCAACTTTCAAAAATCCCCTCTGGATTAACTAAATCTTCTCAATAATTCTTTTTATTCTCCAATCCACATTATGATTCTTATAAGGATTCTTCTCAATAATCATAATTTGAGAGTAAGACTCAACTAATACCTTTTCCCATCCAACCTTAGTAGCCTCCTGAAGGCCTCTGAGGATACCATACCCCTCAGCAAGGTTATTGGAAAGAATACCCAAATTCTCAGCAAAAGTAAAAACCAGGGAGCCATTTGAAAGTCTACCAATTCCTCCCACACTAGCTTTTCCAGGGTTCCCTCTAGAGGCTCCATCAGTATTGAATTTTCCAAAATATTTAGGAGGAGGTTATAAATTGATTAATTTGGAGTTGATAAAGAAACATTGATTTCTATGTATTAAGAAATATTTTGATAAGTTTGGAGATAATAAGGTGTACTTGAGTCTCTCTTATTTTTGTATGGTGAAATATTTTTGAGGGAAATAATTGAGTGAATATTTTTGATATCTAACCATTGAGATTGGCCAATGGGTTGATTGTGATTGAGACAGGTTTTAACGTCAAATCTTCATCAACACAAAAGGTATGGGCACATCTTCCTTGTGAGTGAAATGTTTTTGGATTGGATGTTGTGAAATGCAAAGTTGGAGTGAAAAGGTTTGTTTGATAAGCATTTTAGAGTGAGTTCTTATACTTGATTGGTAAATGTTTGTGAGAACAATTGAGTGTGAGATTGAAAACTATTTTGAACTAGGGTTTGTGAAAGAACATGAGTATCATTGTTATGTGAGATTGGTTGATAAGCATTGTTGGAAATATTTGAGTAAACATTTCATGTGCATGATTAGGGTCTATGAAAATATCATGAGTATCATTGTTATGTCAATTTAAAATCATCCTGAGTCAAGGATTGAGATTCATAGTGTGAGTTATTGGAAGTAAAGTGAAACACCTGGTTAGGGTTTGTAAGCAAGTTGTGTTTCATTGAGTGAATGATTGAGTAAAGTTGGATGTGTTGGAAATTTTGGGTACCTTGAGTACATTGCCTTTGCCTAAGTTTAGTTGTTGTCATTGATGTCAAGGAGCTATTGGTAGATGTTGTTTTTGATGTTGAGGAACTTTTGGAGCAACTTGTTTTTATGTCCAAGGATGTGTTTTTGTTGAAGGTTTCAGTTGGTCAGTAAGTCTCCAAGAAAATCAGAGTAGCCCAGTTGCCAAAAATCCAGAAAAAGATAAAGTAGAATAAGTTTGCAGGCTGCTGGAAAAACTGTCGCGATTTCGCGACATGTTTGAGGAGAGAGAAAGTCACGATTTCGTGACATGCAGGAAGGTAGAGGCAAAGCGGGAAAAAGTGTCACGATTTCGTGACATGCAGGAAGGTAGAGGCAAAGTGGGCAAAAGTGTCACGATTTCGCGACAAGTTTTGAAGAAGTTGTACGGATGTAGAAAGTGTCGCGATTTCGCGACAAGTTAAGTTGGCAGTGTTGAGTTGCAGGAAGTGTCACGATTTCGCGACAAGTTTCGAAGAAGTTGTACGGATGCAGGAAGTGTCACGATTTCGTGACATGTTCCAGTTTCATGAGCAGTTGGCAAGAAAGAGCCTAAGGCAGCGAAAGCGTCATGATTTCGTGACATGTTTCATTTTCGCTAGTGCAAACCAAGAAAAGGATGAAGGAGCAAGAGGTGTCACGATTTCACGACAGAGTTGCTGATGACGTCAGCAAAAGGCAAAGGTGTCATGATTTCATGACAGTTGTAGAGAAGAAGGCAGTGAGGTCCAGAGCGTCGTGATTTCATGACCAAAATCATGATGACGTCAGCAAGAGGCAAAGGTGTCACGATTTCATGACAGTTGCGGAGAAGAAGGCGTTGAAGTCCAGAGCGTCACGATTTCGTGACCAAAATCATGATGACGTCAGCAAGAGGCAAAGGTGTCACGATTTCACGAAAGAAGTGGAGAAGAAGGCTGTGAAGTCCAGAGCGTCATGATTTCACGACAAGATTCATGATGACGTCAGCAAGGGGCAAAGGTGTCACGATTTGATGACAGTATCGGAGAAGAAGGTTGTGAAGTCTAGAGCGTCACGATTTCGTGACAAGATTCATGATGACGTCAGCAAGAGGCAAAGGTGTCACGATTTCGCGACAGTAGCGAAGAAGAAGGCTTTGAAGTCCAGAGCATCGTGATTTCGTGACAAGATACATGGTGACATCAGCAAAGGCTGTAGTGTCATGATTTTGTGACAGCAAATCAAAGAAGGCGCTCGACAGGAGTAGTGTCGTGATTTCGCGATAGCGTGTAATGCAAGGTGTATGATAGACCAAGGCATAGCGATATCATGACATGTTTGAGTGTCGCATGAGAAAAGCCATAGAACAGCAGAAGCGTTTGTAGCCGACGAAGTTAACCTTTGCCGACAAAGTATAAAGTCTTATAGCCGATGTGGTAGAAGTTGAACAATCGACTAAAGATCAAAGATTTCATCTTGAGATTGTGAGTATTAAAAGAAGACTGTTTGAGCATTTTTGGGAATCGATTGTGGTGTGCATTCGCAGAGTGATATTCGTAGAGTGAGTGCGACAAGTGAGGTTCGATCTCAAAAAAGCAGAGAGTGAA
The DNA here is from genome assembly GCA_028583015.1 of Wollemia nobilis. Classification (NCBI taxonomy): domain Eukaryota; kingdom Viridiplantae; phylum Streptophyta; class Pinopsida; order Araucariales; family Araucariaceae; genus Wollemia; species Wollemia nobilis. Next base: position 809,968 of record JAQPPZ010002623.1, read on the forward strand.
GTTCGACTACAGCCTTAGGGTGCATTTCGTTGAATCTTTTAAGTGTCAAAATCTGAGCTATTGTTTGCATGAAGAAAGTGTTGTTGTTCATAAAAAGACTGTGCGAGGAGAGTGTGCTGTTGTGGTTACACATAGTTTGTGTAACCGAAAGCAAAGTGTGCAAGGTGGATGCTGCTGTAATTACGAATAGTTGTAAAGGTCGAACGGCGATAGTATTGCTACAATTTTTGCGAAGACTACACTACTTTTTTTGCACAGAAGTTGAGAAGATAGTGCAGCTGTAACTTAAGAAGACTGTGCTGCTATAGTTTTGCAGACAGAGAAAAGTTGTTTTCCAACCACGTGCTGAAAAGAACAAAGATAGAGGACAAAATTGTGCCAGACCGAAGGACTGTGTTTTGGTGTAGAAAAGAGGACTAGCTTGTTGTGACAGAGTTGAGGACAGAGATCTCCAGCCAGAGCAGGGAAGACAGGTGTCTTCTGTGGAAAGAGTTCCACTTGCTAAGGGCAAAAGAGATAGAGGTCTTCTAGAGGATCACTAGCAAAGCTGAATTAGGGGAAGGTGTCTCCTTTGAGCTGAGGCTCATAAACATTGTAATTGGGAAGGATTCCCAGAGGTTTTGATATAACTTTTAGAAGAAAAGTTTTATCCGTGGATTAATTTGTTGTGTCTCATTACGGATTGCTTCTTGTGCACTGTTTTACTGCTGTCATTACTGCTATCTTATTTTGCTTGTTAATGGTTTGAAAGCTGTAGTGATAGATCAAGTTAAAAAGGGTCTTATACTGTTCACCCCCCCTCTCAGTATAAGCTTGTGTTCTTCAATTGGTATCAGAGCCAGTGCCTTCGAAAATTTTAACAACTTGAAGGAAAAGTTTACAAAGAACACAATGGACTACTCGAGTGGCAATGCAGCACCTATTCTTGACGGATCAGATTTTGGTCTCGTGGAGTGCAAGAATGAAAGTCTATCTAATGGCACTCGGTAATGAGGTATGGGAAGTTGTTGAAGATGGGTATACCATTCCCGCAAATGGTCCTTACACTAAAGAAGACAGGCTCCTACATCACAGCAATTCAAAAGCCATGAATGCAATCTTGAAAGGTTTACAGAAGGTTGATCTTACCAAAGTTATTCACTGCAAAACAACTAGTGAAATGTGGAAACAATTGCAGGTTGTTCATACAGGTGATGCAAATGTTCGAAAGGCCAAATTGAGACATTTTAAAGGTATGTTTGAACAACTCAAGATGAATGATGATGAAAATATTAGTGACTACATGCTTCGGATGGATGAAATTGTGAACTCCATGAAAGACTTAGGTCTTGAACTTGCTGAAAATGATGTGTGTGATAAGATTTTAAGATCTCTTCCAAATAGATTTAGCGAAAATATTTCTGCTATTGAGGAAGCCAAAGATTTAGATAAATTGAAAAAGGATGAGCTCCATAGTATTCTTGCAGCATTTGAATTGAGGACACAAGTGAAAGTTGATGTAAAGAAAGAGGCAGCTTTCAAAGCTATCAAGAAATCGAAGGGCAAACAGATTCAAGAAAGTGATGAGTCTTCTAGTGAGGAAGAGGCATATTACAGCAGGAAAGGCAAGTTTTCCAGAAAGCACAAAAGCAAGAAAAATATAAGATGTTTCAACTATGGGAAATTTGGTCATTATGCTATTGACTGTACTATTTCTAAAGACGAAAGTGATGAAGATATACAGGATGTTAAAAGCAAGGATTCTGAAAAGCACAGGTATTACAGAAATAACAAAAATGAGTACAACAATCACTAGAAAAGCAAAGATGAGTACAACAATCATGGAAAGAGGCATTCTCACAAGAATAAGAAGAGCTTCTACTTGGACAAAGCAAGTAAGTGTTCTAGCAGTGAAAGTGACAGCTCTTCTAGTGATGATGAAAATGAGATGCTGTTCATTTCAAAAAAAGAGGAAGAACCGAAACACAAATTCATTATCATGAAATGTTTTAGATGTGGAAATTTTGGGCACCTTGAGGATGATTGCAGAAATGATGATTTGGCTGCTAGTATGTATGAGGATGTTTCAGAAAACCCCAATGAAGATGCATGTATGGTTTTTGAAAAAGGTAGCACCTCTAGTGATAAGAAATCTGAAAAAGGCTGTGATGATTCAAAGCGCCATCAAATAGAGGATCTTGAATGCGAACTCAATAATGCTCTTAGTGTTTTGAAAAAGGAAAGAAAGAAGAATGATAGACTCAAGATTAAGGTAGATGAATGTTGTATGGAGATAGATGAACTTGTAGAAAATCTTGAAGTATCTATGGCTAAGACACAAGAACTCAAGAATGAGTTAGAATCTAAAATTCTGGAGTATAGTGAGTTAGAACAAGAAATAGCTTCTTTGAAAGAAGAAAATAAAGAGTACAAGGATAAGCTCTCCAGATTTTAGGATAGCTCCAAGAAGGTTAAATTTCTCATCGAAGGACAGAGAAAACCAACAGATAAAACAGGTCTCGATTTTGTTGAGCCGCACAAGGAACAAGTTGGGGAATCTAGCAAGATATTTCAAAAGAAAGAGAGTCTGTTGAAGAAAGTACTTCAGATCATGAGTTCGTAAGTGATGAATATGCAGAAATAGAAAACGATATTCAGACTGAGAAGAAGAAGTTTTCGGGACCCATGAAGTCGAACAAAAGAAAATTTCACGGCGAGATGTTATGTGTGTCACAAATTTGGTCACATGGTTGTACATTGCATGACTCAAATGAAGAGAGTAAATGACAGTTTTAGGAGACATAATTTCTTTCAAGGGTATTGCTACTCTTGTCAACAATTCGGGCACAAGGCAATTTTTTGCAAGGCAAATAACAGGAACTGGGTTAGTCAGAATAGGCGAATTCAAAGAACAACCATGACTAATATTGTTACCTGCTATAAATGCAACAATGAAGGTCACCTAGCTAGACAATGTAGAGCTGATATTTTGAGATACAGGAATAGAAACAACAGCATGAACAAGTTCAAGAATCAAGGTATGGATAAGAACAGAAAAGATAAAAGAAACAGGAACAGTAGTATTAACAGGTCCGAGGATCAGAATAGTGATAGGAACAAAAATACAGAAAAGAATTCAAGAGAAGGCCCGACAAAGAAATCTTGGACACTAATGATGATGAGTGTTTAATGGGAGTGTCACTCCCAACCCTATTTTAATCATCTCATCAGGAGATGGGGGAGGGACTAAGCTAAGAGGCTCATTCTTAGTCCCAAGCCCCAAAGGTGACCCTTTGCCATTGATGACAAAGGGGGAGAGATTTAAGTAAGGGGGAGAGCTTTCAAGAGAAGAGGAAAGCTTCAAATCAGGGGGAGCAAAACTTGGAGAGATTGATTTCAGTTTTGGCTCTTGAAAGATGTGTTTTAGTTAAGGGTTGCCATCAATGACAAAGGGGGAGATTGTTGGCAATTTTGGGTACCTTGAGTACATTGCCTTTGCCTAAGTTTAGTTGTTGTCATTGATGTCAAGGAGCTATTGGTAGATGTTGTTTTTGATGTCGAGGAACTTTTGGAGCAACTTGTTTTTATGTCCAAGGATGTGTTTTTGTTGAAGGTTTCAGTTGGTCAATAAGTCTCCAAGAAAATCAGAGTAGCCTAGTTGCCAAAAATCCAGAAAAAGATAAAGTAGAATAAGTTTGCAGGCTACTGGAAAAACTATCGTGATTTCATGACATGTTTGAGGAGAGAGAAAGTCATGATTTCATGACATGCAGGAAGGCAGAGGCAAAGCGGGTAAAAGTGTCACGATTTCACGACATGCAGGAAGGCAGAAGCACAGCGGGCAAAAAGTGTCACGATTTTGCGACAAGTTTTGAAGAAGTTGTATGGATGTAGAAAGTGTCGATATTTTACGACAAGTTAAGTTGGCAGTGTTGAGTTGTAGGAAGTGTCGCGATTTCGTGACAAGTTTCGAAGAAGTTGTACGGATGCAGAAAGTGTCACGATTTCATGACATGTTCCTGTTTCACGAGCAGTTGGCAAGAAAGAGCCTAAGGCAGTGAAAGCGTCACGATTTCGTGACATGTTTCATTTTTGCTAGTGCAAACCAAGAAAAGGATGAAGAAGCAAGAGGTGTCACGATTTCGTGATAGAGTTGCTGATGACGTCAGCAAAAGGCAAAGGTGTCTCGATTTTGTGACAGTTGCGGAGAAGAAGGCGTTGAGGTCCAGAGCGTCACGATTTCGTGACCAAAATCATGATGACGTCAGCAAGAGGCAAAGGTGTCACGATTTCATGATAGTTGCGGAGAAGAAGGCGTTGAAGTCTAGAGCATCGTGATTTCGTGACAAGATTCATGATGACGTCAACAAGAGGCAAAGGTGTCACGATTTCATGATAGTAGCGAAGAAGAAGGCTGTGAAGTCCAGAGCATCACGATTTCGCGACAAGATTCATGATGACATCAGCAAGGGGCAAAGGTGTCACGATTTCGTGACAGTAGCGGAGAAGAAGGCTGTGAAGTCCAGAGCGTCACGATTTCGTGACAAGATTCATGATGACGTCAGCAAGAGGCAAAGGTGTCACGATTTCATGACAGTAGCGAAGAAGAAGGCTTTGAAGTCCAGAGCATCGCGATTTCATGACAAGATACATGGTGACGTCAGCAAAGGCTGTAGTGTCACGATTTCGCGACAACAAATCAAAGAAGGCGCTCGACAGGAGTAGTGTCGTGATTTCGTGACAACGTGTAATGCAAGGTGTACGGTAGACCAAGGCGTAGCGATATCACGACATGTTTGAGTGTCACGTGAGAAAAGCCACAGAACAGCAGAAGCATTTGTAGCCGACGAAGTTAACCTTTGCCGACAAAGTATAAAGTCTTACAGTCGACGTGGTAGAAGTTGAACAGCCGACTAAAGATCAAAGATTTCATCTTGAGATTGTGAGTATTAAAAGAAGACTGTTTGAGCATTTTTGAGTATCGATTGTGGTGTGCATTCGCAGAGTGATATTCGTAGAGTGAGTGCGACAAGTGAGGTTCGATCTCGAAAAAGCAGAGAGTGAAGTTCGACTGCAGCCTTAGGGTGCATTTCGTTGAATCTTTTAAGTGTCAAAATCTGAGCTGTTGTTTGCGCGAAGAAAGTGCTGTTGTTCGTAAAAATACTGTGCGAGGAGAGTGTGCTGTTGTGGTTACACATAGTCTATGTAACCGAAAGCAAAGTGTGCAAGGTGGATGCTGCTGTAATTACGAACAGTTGTAAAGGTCGAACGGCGATAGTACTGTTGCAATTTTTGCAAAGACTACACTACTATTTTTTGCACAGAATTTGAGAAGATAGTGCAGCTGTAACTTAAGAAGACTGTGCTGCTGTAGTTTTGCAGACAGAGAAAAGTTGTTTTCCAACCACGTGCTGAAAAGAACAAAGACAGAGGACAGAATTGTGCCAGATCGAAGGACTGTGTTTTGGTGCAGAAAAGAGGACTAGCTTGCTGTGACAGAGTTGAGGACAGAGATCTCCAGCCAGAGCAGGGAAGACAGGTGTCTTCTGTGGAAAGAGTTCCACTTGCTAAGGGCAAAAGAGATAGAGGTCTTCTAGAGGATCACTAGCAAAGCTGAATTAGGGGAAGGTGTCTCCTTTGAGTTGAGGCTCATAAACATTGTAATTGGGAAGGATTCCTAGAGGTTTTGATATAACTTTTAGAAGAAAAGTTTTATCCATGGATTAATTTGTTGTGTCTCATTACGGATTGCTTCTTGTGCATTGTTTCTACTCGTCATTCATCGCTATCTTATTTTGCTTGTTAATGGTTTGAAAGTTGTAGTGATAGATAAAGTTAAAAAGGGTCTTATACTATTCACCCCCCCCTCTCAGTATAAGCTTGTGTTCTTCAGGATGAGCATTATTGATTTAATGAATTGGAGTGATAGTTTAAGTTTGTAAAACAATTTTTTTTTTAATTTCTGAATTGACTTGAAGAAAAGTTTGAAAGTGATTGAGTTTTTTATGAGTGTGAAACATATTGAGTCTCTAATCATTCCCTATATGTTTCTATGGGTTAATTAATATTTTGAGTGAAAATTTTTTATGATATTTAAGACATTTTTTAAAAGAGATTAAGCTGAGTTTTATATGCAAGTTTTACAATTGATTTGAATAAGCTTTTGTGAAAGCTTAAGGATAAATTTGTGTGAGCTTTTGAGGAATATTACAAGTAGATTTAAGGTAAGTCTTGGTGAAGACTTGTGGAGAAGATTGGACAAGTTCTTGAAAGGACATATGGAAATATTTGAGCAAGTCTTTGTGAAGACTTGAAAGCAAAATTCATTGATTGATTTGTTCAAGCCTTGAGTTAAGGCTTGGAGCAGATCTAGCAAAGTTGATTTGTGATTGAGTCAAGCCTTGTATTAAGGCTTCAGGATAGATTTGAGATAGAGATTAAGTATATTTGTGCTATATTGAAGGATAATGTTTAGTGTATATTTGAGACAGAGATTGAGTAGATTTGTGCTATATCGAAGGACAGTGTTTAGTGTATATTTGAGACAGAGATTGAGCATATTTGTGTTAGACCTAAGGATAGTGTTTAGTGCAGATTTGAGATAGATATTGAGTAGATTTATGCTAGATCGAAGAACATTATTTAGTGCATATTTGAGATATATATTGAGCATATTTATGCTAGACCAAAGGATAATGTTTAGTGCAGATTTGAGATAGAGATTGAGTAGATTTGAGCTAGACAGAAGGATTGTGTTTAGTGCAAATTTAAGACAAGGCTGAGAGCAAGCTTTAGAGGTGATAGAGCAGAGGATAGTAGTCTCTATTGGATATAATTCCATCAGCCAGGGCAGTGAGTATAGGTCTTCTAAGTGAGGACAAAGGTCTTAAGTGGAGAGAGATCCACAATCTAGTGTAGTGGATGCAGTAGTCTTCCACGATATCACCAACCAGAGCAAAGGAGGAGTTCTCCTATGGATAGAGATCCATGAATTTGATTAGGCAATTGGTGTCTCCTTTAGACAGAGGTCCATAAACATTGTAATAGAAAAGGATTCCCAAGATATTTGTTGAGAAAAATTTAGTGAAATATTTTATTCGTGGAGTCGACCACATTGGGTGAACCACATTAAATTGGTGTCTCTATTGTATGTAATGATTTGTGCATTGATTTTATTACTAATTTTGATATTGCCATTGATATATTGCATAAATATTGTTTAGGAAATAAAAGTAAAAATTGGTCTTATACTGTTCATCCCCCTCTCAATATAAGCTTGTGTTCTTCATAAAATTGATTGTAGATCAATTCAAAGTGTAGATATCATCGAGCTAGGTGGTTTAAAAATACAAAAAAAAAGAAATTAGAGCTCTATTTAGAAGATTTCCTAATTCAAAAATAAAAAACTCATCCATTCTGCCTATTTTATATTTTTCTATTTTTCATCCAACATTCCCTTTTCTGTTGTTCATTGTCCATTTTCCTCCTTTCTATTGTTTATTGTTTGTTAACCTAATTTCTATTGTATGTCATCTATCATCACCCTTTCTATTTTCCATTATTCGTTATTCCCATTTATGTTATCTATTTTCTATCATCCCCATTTTTGTTATCCATCGTCCATTATCACCTTTTTCTTTTTCATCATCTATCATCCCTATTTTTCCTATATATTGTTCACTATCCATTGTATCCCTTTTTGTTGTTTGTCATCCATTATTCATATTCCCCCTTTTTTGTTATCTATAATCCCCATTTTTTTTGTTCATCATCCAACATCATCCTTTCTATTGTTTGTCATCTATTATCATCAATTTTGTTGTTCGTTATATATTGTCCCCCTTTCTACTATCTATCATTCGTTTTTAGTATTTATATTATCCATCATCTACCATCACACTTTCTATTATCTGTCATCCATTGTTCCCATTTTTATTGTTTGTTGTTGGCCATCCCTATGTCTCCTATATGTCATCCATTGACCCTCTTTTTTTTTGTTTATCAATCCTCTTTATTGTACCTATAATCCGTCATCCCTCTTTTTGTTGCCTATCATCCATAGTCCCATTTATGCTACCTATCATCCGTCGTTCATATTTTTATTGCTATAGTTGTTTTTATTGCTATGGGTTATTCTTTTCCACTATAGGTTTTTTGTTGATATAGGACATTTTTCATTGTTGTAGGTTTTTTGTTGTTGCAAGTTTTTCACTACTATAAGTTTTTCATTGCTACAAGTCCTTTTTTGAGGAGAATTAATGTTTTATATGTAGGAGTATCGATGTCATGTTAGGTATATAATGATGGTATAAGAGGTGAATTTTATGAGGTAAACAAAATTATTTATAATTTGAAGGAAAAAAGGTCCATGATTTAGGTGGGAGTGGTTTGCAATTTAAAATACAAATGATGACATTATTATCAAAGGGGGTGAACCAACCCTAAAGCATTTTTGCTCATAGAAATTTTGGGTAAATGGGCTGACATATAGGGTCCCCATAGTCACCAATTTTCAATTTTGGAAATCCTAATATTCATGAATTAACAATAATTCACCGCTATGCATAGCCTTGGTTCAATGCCTATATTTATTGGAGATAGAAGGATCTTGCATGGCCTAAATCCTGTATGAAATTTTAGGCCAATTGTATTTTGTGTTAGTAAAAAATGACAAAGAGGACATCAAAATTCAAAATCAAAATCCACCTCAACAACCTCTTCCCATGGGAAGTTCATTGAAATATTAATCATTCAAACTTAGCCATTGATGTATTCTATAAATGAATCATGATAATTCCTTTTTGGTTAGATGGTTCTTAGGTCTCATAGGTATGTAAGCATCAAAGGTTTTTTTGAAATTTTGGACTATATCCACCTTTGAAAAATATTTCTACGTAGTAGAGTAATATTTATATTTCATTTTAGTACAATTGGAAATTATACTTAGATTGCTTTCCAACGATATACTACATGAATCATTTTCTTGATAGTAGATAAAATATTTTAATTGTTGAATACTAGTTAGTAAATAGAATTACAATTGGTGATAGTAATTTTTACTCTATTGAGAGTTCAAAATTTTAAATCTTTGTAAATTTTTCATTTGGTCACAAAATTTATCATACAACCACTCGTTCTATGGGTTTATCTTATAGTATAGAAATATGTAGGGTTAAAATTAGTCTAAAATTTATTATTGGGAGGAAAGGTCACCCTAACTAGTGATAAAATATAGTATATCAACCATTGCACTTGCCACAAATATGGTTAAGCTCACCAATATGGTGGTTAATAACATCTCATTATCTACCCGCTAATCTACCTGCTAGGAAAAATATTAAGTTAATATGTATAGTGGCTCTCGTGATCTATAGATCCTTACCAATCCAATCTTGGACATGGAGATATGGTTCAAGTACAAGAATATTGTAGAAGAGGATAATGTATCATTTGTTGGAATATATTCCATCATTTGGTAAATATGCCAAGTGTCATGTAAGTTGTACCAATTGTCATAGGTAGAGTGAGGAACAAGAAACCCATTCTCTGATATAATGGACTTATAGTTCCATTCAGAGTGTATAATTCTATTTTCATAATATTACATGTCTTATTCATGTAGATTGTCTATTCTCTCTTTCTCCTAAGTAGATGGAATAGAGCAAAAACCACAATTGGTATCATAGAAATATTCAAGGGACCTAAAAAGGAGTGCAAGGAGTAGAAACTCCTGCAAGAAGATTTTGGGATAATTGTTGCCATCCGACAACAAGCCCAAAAAGAAAAGTGTTGGTTTCTACATCAAAAAATCAAAGGCCATTGAAGGATAGTTGGAGCTACATCTCTAGATAGCAACTTGGTGAATCAAATTACCAAGATAATCATCATATTTAGAGATCATTAGATGTATGAAACTTGGGTGCAAAGGATTCATTACTTGAATACTTATAGGATAGGAACAAGACATTATATGAAATAATCAAAGAAGTTTATAGCACTTTTATGGGTGAACACCAGAAGAAGTGATATTATAATAAGAAAAAATGGAAGAAAATAAGGGGGCTATAGTGAAAAGGGGTGCCTAGAATATGGGACAACCCCACAAAATTGTACCTCCATGAGTATAATTTATCATAGCTAAAAGCTATTTCAAGTCCAAGCAAGGTGCCTTGAGTAGATATTCCATATGCTTATAGGCTAGGATCTACCATTTATGTGTCATTTTCTCTTCTTTATGCAATCTAGTAGGAACCTTTTCAATTGGTTATTCTCTACCACATGGGTCTCTATTTTTTTGCTCTCGGGATCATCAACATATTGAGGAATATTTTCTTTGGTTTTTTAAAGGAATGCCAAACCTTATACAAAAGAGAGTTCTACATGATTGTTTTACCATTGATATCTTTTATAATCATCACATAATCGTGCCTTCTAGTGGATTTTTTCTCCCAAGAAATTTAGATTTATGTGATCTACCTTTTCACATCCTTTTTCTTGTCATTTGAGCTTATTATTTTTGAGCTATTTTCTATGCATCTTACATCACACTAAGTGTAGAATGGTGCATCATATTCTTGAACAAATTTTGTTAGCTTGACTTTATATTATATTAGACCTTCAAATACAATCTTGCCATGCCTAAACTATTTTGGCTTATTCATTAGGGTATGAAGTTGGTGAAATTATTATGGGGGCGAATATGGATATAAAATTTATGTTGTAGAAATATTAAAAGGCAATAAGATCTCTATATCATTTTAAAATATCTATATAACATGCAAAATTCTTGCTAAATATATTAGTCTAATCGATTTGTAAATTATTTGTTGTGGTAGCTTTATTTTATTTACAAAAAGGTATAAAGGAAAACTTGCATACTAGCTATTTGTATTATGGCTATACCAATCCTTTGTTTACTTTTCAACTATTTACATAAAAATGGTCCTATTTGCTCATGCTCGGTCTAAATTATCTCTTTCATTTTATCCTATACATGAAGTTAGTCATTCATCCTCAATTCTAGTCATCAAATATGTTTGAAAAATAAAATTTTGGTCATCGATGCACTTGGGAAATTCCCCATCAAATCCTCTATATTTTTATAGATTAATCTCATCCATCCACAATTATTTGAATTTACTAATAAATTTTATTTAATCCTCGACACTCTTTTTATTTTATGGTCAAACCTAAGCCATTAAATACCTCTTCATCTTTCATTGTGGTCCATTGCTTTAGTTTGGTTTATGTTCTTAAGAGCCTATTAAATTTTCTTCTACTTTTGTGAGTCATTGATCAAGACTTATAGATTGATGTGAACCCTTGATTTTGTTTGACTGGTTGATTTGATTTTTGTCATTTGTGTTTCTTCCTTTGCCTATGGTATTTATTTGGATTACTAGATCTATCTTGTATAATTTTTTTTGGATTGATATGATCGGCCTACACCCTATGAATAATTGTTTACTACATACATGTCACATAGTAAACTATTCATTAAGTACTTGACATAAAAAACTTTTCATCATGCAATGTAGACCACTCATTTTTTGGATATTATAGACCATTTATCTTTGTCTATGTGGCACAATGTACATCGTTAATCTATGTCTTTTAAATTTGGTCCAAATTACTTTTCTTTTTCTATAGTGCAATGTGTTCTATGCCTTCCTTATTGTAGGTGAGTGTGAATTGTAGATTTATTTTGAAATTTTGTATACTTTAAGCTATCAATATTCTCCAAAAAACCATACATTTAGATATCCTTCCTTGGATTAAATCAAATAACTCATTTTCCTATCAATAGCCTAAGACTTTTGTCATCATATATCAATGAATGCAAACCAAATATTTTACTTGGAAAATTCATCAATAATCCTTGCAGACCATAGACTGCAAAACACTCATTTAGTAACTATTTCAAACCATATATTCTTCCTTCAAGATATTATGGATCATTGATATAAGTGTACTCCCAAAAAATACTTAGTGTAATACACGTGGTTGCTTCCAAATGATTGACCAAGGTTGTTTGATATATTTGCATTGAATGCTTCTACACCATTTATAATTAGCAAAGATATTTTATGGCCTAGATTTCTTTGAGGATCTTGCGATAATTGTAGTCCATGGATGGTAGCATAACTTACTTGATGCATAGACTAAGATGTAACTTTGACAAGTCAAATCAAAAAATGCATCAGGGATTACTTACTACTGAGATTAACTTATGATGACTAGATCAATGTATACTATAGATGATATGAAAAGATACTCTACTTATAGGTGTGAGTGATGAATTATGACGAACGATGTCGATTGACTTTTGGTAGAAAATTAACGAGAGGTATGGATCATCGGGGAAGATGCATGAGGTTTAATGATGTGTGCACTAAATTATCCACATGGATGAATTTAAATTTAGATAGAAATAATAAAATGAGCCAATTGAATTTAAAGAAAAAAAGAAATTCTCATTATATGCGAATTATCAAAGGGTTTTATGGATTAGCCAATGACACTAAGTGAATTATTTTAAAAATAGAAAATGTAACCAATTGTACTAACTGTTCAAGAATAATAGGCGAACCTGAAAAATTAAAAACTAAGAGTGGTATACTTTTACAAAAAAAAAAAAAAAAAATGTAAAATAAATTTTAATAAGACCTAAGAGGGATGCTTTTAGAAATAGAATGTAGCAACAAATTGGACTAAACGTTTTAACAATTAATCAACCCATGGGTTATTTTAAAGCTTAAAATTAGGGGTATTATTTATGCTGGAATTTGAGAATCCAACACAGCTCCTATAGAATCTGGTCTATAACTCACATGCTTTAATTCTTCCCCTCCATCAAATGCAACTCTCTATTACCAATTAGTTGGGAATTTTATCTACGTAACTTACACAAGATCAAATATCAATTTTGTAGAGAGGTACCTTTCATGGTTTATGCAATAACCTAAAGAAACACATTGAAAGACAATATTTCTTTTAATACATATACAACGTACCATTGATTATGGTTTAGAATTTAAGAAGAGCGAGCATTTTATATTCATAGGTTATATACAAACAGACTAAGAAGATTGTATTGATAATAAAAAGTCCACTTTTGAACACATATTATTTCTAGGATCAACATCTATATCATGGGATAGTTGTAAATAACAAATAGTCATCCAATATTCCACTAAAGTACAATATCATGCAATAGGTGCAACTATATATGAATTAATATGGTTGAAAAATATGTTCGTATGAGTGGGTATACCATAAGATAAAGCAATTATGCATTATAACCAAAGAGTATTCAAACTTGTTCATAATATAGTATTCCATGAATGGATCAAGCACATTGGCATAGAGTGTATTTTCATTTGCAAACATGTCCAACAACACAACATTCAATTCAAATTTTCTCCTACTCAAGAGCAACGTGCAAATATCTTCACCAAAGCACTTGGATGTATCAAATTTGAATAAATTTGAATTTTTATCTATAAGAAACTCAATAATATGATGTAATAAGGGGAAAATATTAGGAATTAGTACATCTTAGTCCATGTGATATGGTGTAGAAAATAACCATCTATCACAAGGACTATGCATCTACTAGAAGATAAGGGTAATTGCATGGTTAGTTAGAAATTTGTTATGTTGTTTATGGGCATCCAATGTAATTAAATACCTATCATTTATTAATGCAAATAATTCAAATCATTGAGCTATAACAATGGTACTCCTTGCATTTCTATCCAATTAATCCCATTCATCTTGATCCATACCTATAGAAAGAAATTTGAGTATAGAAATTATCATAATCCATTGATCTCTTTATACCAAGATATTCTCCATTTTTAGTTTCCACAACTCAATTTTTTTCCTATTAAACTTCTTGATATCTGTAGACACCAAAACAACACCAATCTTATTATGTGACAACAAGCATTGATCGCATTGACACAAACATCCCCTAGGGCAGCCCCCAAAGGTCAAACAGTGGTCCTAAGTACTCCCAAAAGCAGTTTTGAGGATCAAAAGTCAATTTTGCACCTTTTTGGCACCTTTTTATCTACTCGTCCTACCCAGGGACGAATTCAGACTAGTATTCGTCCCACCCTGGGACAATTAATCAATCGCTCCAGGGTGGGACGAATAACAGGTTTGACTGGCAAAAAGTCAAACCTCGACAACTCTGCCAGTCAACTGAGGCTTCAGGCCATGCAATTGTGAGGAACGGCTCCAAATCAAGAAGAGAGACTTCAATAATGCATGTCTTTATTTTAGAGACCTCATGCAAGAAGAAGAATTTTTATCAGGGGGTTAGCTTTTCTCTGAAAATATGACAATTAACTCAAGAGGCGCCCTCGCATGCGCAATTCAAACAAGGAGACCCTAAGGTCTATAAATTGGGGATTTTTGCCACCCAAAATATATACAGATAAGGAGCATTTGAGCAACGAAGTGCTGCCAATTTCATACCTAACTGTGATTTGTGCTTTTACATCCTTAATCTCTCATTCGAAAGGGAGGTTATCGGGTGACTATTGGATGCGCAAATCCATACCCAAAACCCAATTTTTGACCATAAATATCCACAAAATTTGTTGAAAACACCCCATAATAAGTTTTTGACCCATCCCAAGTGGATTGGTGCCGAAACAGTGCTTCAATCGGTGGGCGTCTTGCCCCCGGGCGCTCCCCAAACTATCACAGTGCTAATCGCCCCACCCCGGGATGATTAGAAATATGTGATAGATTTATTGTTTTTTTATTTTTCATATGATTCTAGATAGGTTAAATAGGTTACAATTCAAATTTCATGTCATTCTGATTATTTTTGACCAGGTTATTGTTGTTTCTCACTTTCTCTAACTTGCAGATGCCATATTAAAAATCTGGATCCTAGAGGAAAAATTGGAGAAATCTGAGCATCTGGGTCGTCCCAAAATTCCCCCAATTAGCTAACCCCAAGTTTTCAGGTCTTTTTGAGCTTCCTAAGTAGGACATTGAATAGGGTGCTTTTTGGCCAATTCTCATAGTCCTATTCGTCCCACCCTGCAGCGAGTACAAATATGTGAGGAATTTTCAGACTGTTCTTTTTGCAATGGTCTTCTGATGATATTTTTATGTTTCTTTCAAATTTTTAGGTCAATCAGAGGTCATCTGGTACTCGTTTTATTATTTTCATGCTTTTGCTGACAGTAGGCCTTGGGAAATACATGTTTCATTTGGTCTGCAGGTATTATTAATATTTTCTGTTTCTTTGAATGCAGGTTTCCAAAATTAGAGGATCAGGAAAGAACAAAGAATCACATACAACAGCGGCGGCAACGTTTTGGTCCGTCCATCTTACATGTGGGCATGCGGAAGAAGGATTGTTAGCCATGGATCTTGTGACAAGAAACACATTCGACTCTTTTATCCCCTAAAAAGGAAGGAGATGTATTGTAACACAATTTGTAAAGTGTATCAATAAAATATATTACTATATTTCATATTGCTTTTATCTTGTGTCGATTTGCATACGTTATTTCTTGTTCTTGTGGCATATTTCTTTTTGTTTCCGTATCCTCGTGCTTTCAATATCCAATTTTGAAATGCTATCTATTTAAAATTATTTTTAAATAATATCTACAATAAGACAACAAATCTCCCACTATGACCAAGAAAACCATTATAAAAAAATTATCCTCAAACAAGATCAGTTCCAACGCTATATTTGGTACCCAATGTAGAGATCTATGGGTTAATTAGTGTAATCAAGTACATTAAAAAAGTTTTATAAATATGATCTAAATCCTTTAATGGTTGATCTTACTATGTAAATAAAAATAAAATAAATTAAAAAAAAATAATGAAAAAGAAGAAAATCAAATAATATACACCCTAGGAAATCCCGTTTGGAAAAACCTAACATGAAAAAGGAGAAGCAATTGCATTAATTCTTAAATTAACTCTAAATACAATCATTCATCTCAATATTAGCCATAGCAGCATTCTCCTTCCTCTTAATCTACTAACTAAATATTGGCTACATGCTCCTTTAAACCTTTAGTTAGTATTTAATATAATTTAAATAATTCAAATTTGGCTAAGATAAGTCCAACAATAAAATAATTTAAAATTACCATAACATTAAAAATCCCTAAAAATTATCACAACATAAATAAACCAACTATAAGAGAAAAAATAATTTTAAATAAAAATAAATTAGTCATAAAATTATATACAAATAATTGTTCAACCAAAACTAATCAATAATAATAATCATAGTAATAGAATACAACATAGGTTAAAATATTTCATTCATAAATTAAGTAAATAAGAATGTTTTTTAAAACATAAATGAAACCAACTATATAAAAATAAAAAATAAAATAACATTAATTAAATGATAATAAAAACTAATTGGTAATAGTGGTAAGGGTTTAATGAAGGTTGATATCGAAGCGAGGGTTTTCAGAGGTTTGAGGAATAAAAATAGGTTTTCAGAGGCTAGGGCAAAGGCATGGAGAATATTTTCATCTAAAAAAAACCATCAAAGAGGATTAATATTGTTGGAGGGTCATTCAATAGTAAGGATCATGGCCAAGAATAGGGGACATAGGTACTTCGGTACCAAATCCTTCAAAACAAGGAATCTCATATCGGATATGTGAAACCCAAGATAGCTTCAATGACTATCAAACACAAGCAAGGACAATCATAAACACCATTCTCAGCAGAAAAAGGAGGATTATCTACTTGGAATGGTGAACAAATATTTACCACAAGAAAAATAAATACTAGTATTAGAAATAGCTAAGCACTGGATAGCTGAGGATATAGTTTATAATATAAAACACAACCTAATAGCTAAATTTATGGGTTTCAGATCATCCATGCACTTCCTCCACACGTGGATAAGAAAAAAATAGCATTTTGAAGGAGAATATAAACTTTGAACTGTCCAAAATGGGTATTTTTTTATAGAGTTCACATTAGTGGCATACTGACAAAAAGTATTTGAGGAAGGAACATATTATCATGGCTAGTGGGACTATTTTTACAACCATAGAAGATGGGATTCGACTCGAGGGAAACCAAATACAGTACCAATATGGGTAAGATTATTTTTACTTCCCCTTGAATTTTGGAAATAGGAGGTACTCGAGGTAATAGACAACTTACTTAGTCATTATCAAGGTAGATCAAGAGAAATAGTTTTAGGACGATCAACAATGTTTGCTAGGGTTTGTGTAGAAATGGACCTCAATAAATCTCTTCTAATAAAAATAGACCTAAAAATAGGGGATTTTTTCTAGCATCAACAAATATATTATAAGACTATTCCATTCAAATGTTAGGTGTACCATGCTCATGAACATCTGGCTAGAATGTGCTCAACAATTAAGGATCATCAATTTGAACAAGAAGGGATAAAAGTAAATATTAACATGGTGGGCCAATATCTTTAGCAAAAGTAAATCAGAAGGAAGGGAAAGACCCAATAGACTCAAAGTGCTTCCAAAAAGTAATAAGAAGGCCAAACAAAATAAATCAATAGAGTAACCAAAGACAAGCAGAAAAAGTAGGAAGAACAAATAATAGATATGAGATATTCAAATAACTATAAAGCTTGGAAAGAGAAGGAGGTTTTAAAATAGAAGAATTAGAGGAGGGTACTCATCAAGTCACACCAGTTGATCAACAATAATACCCCAATATAGTGTTAAGGAACAAGCAAGGAGTAGAACTAGATACAACCTCTCTCATAGAAGAGGATATTCAACCCACGAGGGAGAAAATAGGAGGGAAAATAAAATAGAGGATAGTTTTAACTTAGGAAACAAAGATGAAAGAAAGAAATAAAAACAAAGAAAATCCTACTTTGAGGATTTAGCAAGTGGATAAGAAATCAAAACTGAATCAATCTATAGGGAGGAATTCAAACAAGGATAAGATGGAGGAACATGGAAGAGATTTAAGTTAGAATGGAAAGGTAAAATCGATGGCTGATTTTTTCTCATAATTCTAAATGATATTAATTACATGGAATGTGAGGGGTTTATGTAGTCACCCTAGACAAAATGCAGTCAAAAATATTATCATAGATATGAGTCCAGATATAATTTTTTTATAGGAAACCAAAATGCAAGAATAGGATTTACAAAAAAATAAATAAGAGGATATAGCAAAAAGGAGAGATCCTTACTAAATTTTCACAAGGAAAATCAGGTGGATTGACCACTATGTGGAATCACCCACTTTTCTAGTGATAGGGGGCTCTACGAGAAGGGTGTTGATGGTCTAATTAAAAAACAAGAAAAACGGAAAAAAATAGACTATAGTTAATTTTTATGGAGCATAGATTATCATATTATAGAGGGATCAATGGGCAACCATCCAGACTTTCAGGAACAACTACCCAAAGTACCAATGGATTATGGGGGAATACTTCAATTCAAAGCTTAGAATAGAGGAACAACAAGGAGGTAGATCCATGTTGGAGGAAAAGGATGAGTTTTTTCAGTAATAACATGCCAAATGAATCTAATAGATATTCCAACTGTGAATAGCTCCATGAACTGGACAAATAGAAGAAAATAAGGGGAAATAATAAAATTTTGCTTGGATCATTTCTTCATGGGGAGGAATTATATTTGCATACCAAGCATCAAGTGAGGGTCATGGATAGGCTTTATTCAGATCATTTTCCAGTAAGCCTTACCATAGAAGAAGATAATTATAAAGTTGTAGGAACTTTTAAATTTGAGCTATGGTGGTTGAAATAGGAGGATTTAGGAAACCACATAAAGGAATGGTGGAAATGAGGGAAACCAAGATTTAGGAAAACCCAATTTAAACTCCACAAACAACTAAAACGTAAGGACCCAAATATAGGAGTGGAGTAAACACAAGAGTAAAATCACTAGAATCCAAAAGAATGAAATCAAGGATCATAAGGAGAATATTTCTCAAGAGATAATACAAGGAACTATTATGAGAGATCTATTGCAATGTGAGGCAGGACATTTTAGGAGAGATAAATCTTTATAGGAACAAGAAGATATCTATTAGAGGTAAAGATCTAGAGTTACATGGTTAAAGGAGTGGGATCAAAACACAACTTTCTTTCATAAGATAACAATATCTAGAAGAAAATAAATATAATTATAGGTCTTACAGATATGATGGGTTAGGTAAAAACTAGTAGAAGTGAAGTAAAAACTATAGCAAATTAGTACTTCCATACTCTTTTTAGTAGCAATGAAAATTTGAATGCAATATGGTAGGAGAATATACTAGAGGCAATTATACAATTAGTCAAACCTAAAAACAATAAATTATGAATGGACGAAATTTCTCTGGAAGAAACATTGTAGATCATACAAAAAATACAAATAGGAAAGATCCTAGGACCATCCGGATTTCCCATTGAATTTTATCAAAATTTTTGGAAAATTGTTGGTCAAGCAGTGATGGAGGCACTGAAGGAAATCATATAGAGTAAGCAAATGTTAAAATCCTTGAATCATGCTTTTATAATTTTAATTCCTAAGGGCAAACATAGCGAGATAATTGATAATTATAGACCTATTTCACTATGTGATGTAGTATACAAGATATTAACAAAGCTTATGATAAAAAAATTAAAACCTTTTTTACCAAATTTTATTTCAAGTAAGCAAGGTGGTTTTGTTGAAGATAGACAAATTCTAGATGGAATAGTAGTGGCCTAGGAGGTGATACACACAATGTCCAAGAAAAAGGACCTAGTTATTAAATTAGATCTTTCTAAAGCCTATAATAGAATAGACTGGTCCCTTATGCAAAGGATTTTAGAAAAAATGGGCTTTACAAAGGGGTGGAGAGATTGGGTAAAAGCATGTACACAAACTACATCATTCTCAGTTCTGGTAAATGGTAGTCCCTCTCCCATTTCATAGTAGGAAGGGCATTGAGGCAAGAGAACCCTCTTTCCCCTTACCTTTTTACCCTTTATGTAGAGGGTCTAGGGAGACTGTTAAAAAGAAGGAGACAAGAGGGGAGGCTAAGGGATATGAAAATAAGTTATTAGATTGAGATAAATCACCTCTAGTTTATGGATGAAACTACTTTTATTAGCCAAGATCATATCTTAGTAGCAAGAAACATAAAATAATTTTTATATGGGTATACTCAAGCTACTAGGCAATCTTTTAATGAAAAAAAAAACTCAAATAGTTTTTTTTCAATACAATGAAGAGGGTGAGAGATAAAATTATACAATTATTGAACTTCAAGGAAACTCCTTTACCCATACAATATTTAAGAGTACCTTTATATGTGAAGAAAATAAAAATCAAGGAGTGGAAAGGGTTGATTTATAAACTTAAAGCTAAGTTGAGCAACTGGACACACAAATGGCTAAGCTTGGGAGGAAGGCTTACAATGATTAAATTTGTGCTAAAATCTCTCCTAGTTTATACATTTTCCATACTTCAGGCTCCAAAGAGAATTATGAAAGATATTGACAAACACAAAAGAAATTTTTTGTGGTCAGTTGCAAAGGAAGAACAAAAATTAGCACTAGTTGGGTGGGAGAATATGTGCCAACCAAAAAAACAAGGAGGATTGGGGATACGATAAACATACCAAAGCAACAAGGTACTAGCAATGAATCTATATTGGAGATGGATTAAAGCTAATAGGGGCTAAGAAGTGGCTAAGAAAACAATTCGAAGAATCAAAGTGGAAGGAGAGGGATATACAATATGGAAAACAATGGAAGCAAGCCATGAGTTAATAAAGCCATATTGTTGGTAATTTGAGTTATTGTGTATTGTCATTGATGTCACATGGATCACATTGAGTTTTGGTGGCAAAAGCACTTCATAAATATTCATTTATGACATTTTGAAGAGCATGGATATATACAGGATTTTGTGGCATATGAGGCATATAATATTTAATTTTTAAATATTATATTAATGGTTTTTATTAAAACCAATGGTAAAGGCTTTTATTGAAACCAATGGCAATGGTTTTTATTAAAAGCGATGGAAAGGTTTTTTAATTAGACCAACGGAAAGGGTTTTTATTAAAACCATTGGAAAGGGTTTTTCATTAAAACCAATGTGCTAAGACATCTCCAAATGATGATGGATGAAAAGGTTTTTTCAATAAAACCTAGGTGCAAAAAGTTTCATGGTAAAATTTAAAATAACGAAGGAGATATCCCAACTCAAATATAAGAGATGAATTATTAAATATTTATTTAAACATTCTAAGGTCTAAATTTTAATTAAATTATCCGTCGATGTCATTCGAAGGTATTGTAAGGCATATACATCAAAGAAGACTTTGGTTATTTCGATGCGAAGATAGGAGAATAATTAGCACACGAGAGAGAGTCATCGAAGGGAGTCAATGTAGAGGTAAAATGAAATATTAAACTCAAGGGCAAAGACAAAATTAGAAGCTGCCAAAACTGATGTCACATTGGACAACGTAATGTAAGTGGCAGGGCATCATCTTTGCACAGGAGATGTCTATGTTCAGATCCTGCCAGGAGCAAATTTTTTTTGTGAGAGATTAATTTTGTTTTGATAGTTGAGCACAAAGATTAAAGGAAGTGTTTGGAATTAAATCCCAATGTGGGCCACTGCTCACGTGGTAAGCGCTTCACAACGCAAGCAAGGAGGAACAAAGTTTGACTCTCATGAAGGTGTCAAGGCACATTTATTTTTGGGAAAAACATTGATGATTTCGAAGGTGGTAAAGGTGCATTGATTTTTGGTAATGACATTAAAATGTTTGAAGGTTGCAGAGGCTAAGAAATTCATAAAAATATATTTATCTCTAGCACATGGTAATAGTTGATATTGCCAAATTTGTGGTGCATTAAAATCATTTCTACCCAAATTAGGTATTCATACAACATTTTTTGGAAATAAATGATTGGTGTGTGTGCTTAGGGAGATATAAGGTGTTGAGATATTATTTGTTATTGCTATGTGTATTTAGGGAGTTACAAGGTATTGAATTAAATAATTGAAAATTATTGTGTGTACTTGTGGAGTTATAAGGTGTGAAAACAAATAAATAAAAGCATACATGCTTGTTGTTTATGTCAATGAAATTAGGGAGTTATAAGGTAGTAAAGTGTTCAACATGTTATATGTCCTAGTGCATGATTTGATTATGAAATTAAACTAGGAACTTGAGACCTAGTTAATTTCTACCTTGAGTTAGAAGACATGCACATGAGTTAGGGTTTGAAGTTGAAGACAAATTGCTTGATTATGTGCCTTGACTATTGAGAGGAAGTGGATGGATTAGAAAATCAATTTTATGGATAAAATTGATGCTTGAGTTCATAATTGCTTTAGTGGAGTTCATTGAGAGTATTGCCACTATTGAGGAGGTTTTTGTTATTGCTTTGAGGAGAATATTGTTGGTTACTTGTTGAGTACATTGCCTCTATTTGAGACCATTGAAGAGATCATTTTCTAGTCACTTGTGGATACATTTGTCTTTCATTTGAGGAGATCATTGTTGGCTATTTGAGAGCTCTTTGCTTGAGGGAGTTGTGCTTGTTTCTTGAGATCTTATTGACATTGCATGAGGAAGATATTATTAAGAACCTATTGCTATTACTTGTGGAGATTGTCCTTGGTTGGTGGAAGTCCTCATTGTTATTGCTTAGAGAGGTTTTCATTAGAGAGCTCATTTGCCATACATTTGAGAGTATATTGTTAAGAATTTTTGTCATCCATTAGAGAGAGTATTTGTCATACATTTTTGAGATCATTGTGGATCATTGTTATCATCCATCGAAGAGTACATTGCCATTCATTTTTGAGTTCATAATTGATCCTTGTATTCTCTAGACACCTAAAACATGCCATGCTGAGGGCGACTACTCATATGGACATGCTACAAAACCATATGAAGGATCTTGGATAGACTCCAAGATAGAGCAGTGTTCTAACCACTCAATTTAGGCATTCTGGCATAAACAGTTTGAACAGCAGCCTAGACTTGTGATTGATGAGGCCTGAATAAGCCTCATTTATAGCATGTTTTAAATAGTTAAAACTGCCTAAAACTCTTGTGAATTATCTTATATGCTAGTTAAGTTGATTTAATATGTTGTGTATTAACTGTTTGCATGATTGAAGTGTTAAGGACATTATATTCTGATTTTTAACAGTTCTTGTATAGTTTTATGTTATATTTTCATGCTTAGGTTGACAACAGCATTTCAGTAGTCTTATTTTGATGATCATTAAGCATTAGTTTCTCTAAATTCAGCAAATAGTACAAAGACTTATTACTATGCAGTAGAAAACTGGTTTTTCCATATAAATTCCAGCAAGCTTCCAATGAATGGCAAGGCATGGAATTCACATCCAAGGAAGAATGAAGACTATTGTAATCTGATCCTGAGGGCTAATCCACTTGAGAAATGCAGCCAAAACCATTTGGAGTCAACACAGTTGGTCATTCTAAAGATCTTTGGAATGAACACAGTGTCTTCGGAATGAACACAATGTCTTCGAAATGAGAAAACATAGTGTCTTCGGAATGAGCGGATCTTCGAAATGAGAATTGCAGTATCTTCGGAATGAGTGGATCTTCGGAATGAGAATTGTAGTATCTTCGGAATGAGTGGATCTTCGGAATGAGAATTGCAGTATCTTCGAAATGAGCCACTTATCTTCGGAATGAAAACAGAATGTACTTTTTGACTTGTTGACCGACTTTTGGCGGTGGAAAAGGGGATAAGAAGGTTGAGAAAGTTAAGGGAAAATATCTCCCATCTAACTTTGCCGTCCTTGCCGTCCAAAGCCACCATTTATGGAAAAGATCAAATTGATCCTCTTCTAGGATAAACCCAGGAAATTCTGCAGGATATTAGGAACAACATATTTTATGTTTATAATTAGATTTTAGGCATCTATAAAAGATGGCTCCCATCCAGGTTGAGCTATATTAGATATTAGAAATATTAGATTAGAGATTAGACATATTAGAGATAATAGACACGTAGCAGATTGCGGATCGCATATGATTTCAATAGAATTGTAATTATGTTTCTGAAGCAATAAAAGTGCAGTTTTCATTTCATTTATTTTGTTATGTCTGAGTGTGAGTAAGACTTAGAGAAGAAATTATACCTTCTTATGGAAAAGGAGGCCGGCCACTTTCAAATCTAGGAGAAGGACTAACAGACAGGTTTTCAGTCCTGATTTTGCTGCAGCAGAATAAGTAGTGGAACTTGTCAATTTCAGCATTTTGTGGTATTTGATTTATGTTTTAGTTTTTATCCATCTATTTTACATTTGTGATGTAATCAGCAATAGATATAATCAGTTTCTTTATTTTTCAGTAATTTTCCAATTCCCTGCAATTTACATTTCCAGCAATTTACAAGTTTTCTATAATTTCCTGCATTCTTGTTTTTGCTGTCAAACACTACACAGAAGATTGACGACCTTATGTTTCAGAGTATTGACAGAAGTTGATTACTTGTTTTATCTCATCATTGCAAAAGTAAATAGGTTTCTCATTTAGCAACTGTAATTAGGATTTTCCTTCCGCAAATCAATTAAGTCTCAATTTAGCAATTGTAATTAGGACTTTATTTCTGCAGACAACAATTAGTTTTTCATTCTTGCAAATAGATTAAAGTTAAATTTATGCAATTTAGGGGTAGAAGTGACACAAAACCCCCACACAATCAATTCCACCAATAAGACCTGCTGCTTCCAAATGAACTGAACTACAACCCTGCTTGAACTTTCTATCGTAGACAGCCTTGGACACCACCCCGGATTGATAAGATCTTTGAGATTTAATGATGGTATAACGACTACTCATCATTTTGGCACCGTTTTCGGGGAACACGGTGTTGTTAGAAGGTGAAAAGCAGTCCAATAATTATTAAATATGCTAAGTTGTGAATTTTAGAGTAAAATCTGAATGTAATGACTGGTATAAGTAATTGTTATTGGTAAATTGTATTTCAGTCCATTTAGGAAATAAGCAAGAAACCACAAGAAGAAAAATTTCACAAGAGGTTGAAATTATGTCAAAAATGTCTAAATTTTTTATTTCCAAAAATGTTGGAATTTTCAAAGAATCCCAATCATCCACTTCCAGCACTTCAAGATCCTTTGAGAAATCATTACAAGGAGGAAAATTAAGTAGTTCAACACCATTTTCTCTTGACAAATCCATACAATCGAGGAAAATTTGACAAGATTTATAATTGTTTTTGGGAACCTACAATGGAAGGCTCACAAGAGAATCAAGGTAGAGCCAACAATGTGCTCCACCCTAGTGCAACTAGTGCACCTGCCAGAACTTTTCAAAATCCCATCCAACTAGATCTTAATCAAAATGCTCCCATGAAGGTCATTTCACCTGTAGTATTACCAACTTTCAAGGGAATTACATCCGAAGATCCTGATATGTTTTTGTTTGAGTTTAAAATTGTATGTCAAGCTCATGATTACACTAATGACAATCAAAAGCTCAAACTATTTCCTTCCACTCTTAAAGAGTTAGCTCTACGATGGTTTATCACCTTAGCACCTGACTCAATTAGAACTTGGGATGAGATGGAAAACATATTCTTGGAGAGATACCAAGAATATTGTCAAGTCAAGAATCAAAATGATGAAATTCTTACAATGAAACAAGAGGAAAATGAAATCTTAGAAGATTATATAGACAGATTTTCTTTTGTTCATAAGAGATGTGGAAGTGTTGAACCTGAAATTTGCAAAGTCATATTCTTAAGGGGACTACAAGATGAATCTAGGGATGCATTGGATATCTTGGGAAGAGGAGATACAAATGCACTTAAATTTGAGGAAATTATTAAACTCTGTAAAAATTACTCTCATTCAAGGCATAGAAAACACAGAATTGGTAATGAAAAACATGATTTGAAAGAATGCATGAAAGAGGCTGATATTTTAGTACATGATAGAACATTAGATGAAAAAAATGAATCTACTGAATCTTCAGACATCTATTGTTCAGAATGTAAAAAGCAACACTCTCTTCATGATTGTCCTTTGAACAAAATATTTATACCGCTACATGTAGCATTTGTCAATTAGGACACCCCACAGATCGGTGTAGTTTATTGCCAGAACTTAAAAGTGTCTTTGAAAAATAGTCTCAACCTATGAAAAAAATCAATTTTGTAGGACAAGGACAAGGGAATAATTTTCATAAATTTCCATATCAGAATGCTTCTCAATTTCCTGCACATTGGGGAAATAATCCTTGGTATATGCCATGGTCTGCTTCAGGTCCACTTCAACAATGTTGGAGTCAACCACCATGGGCATACTCCCAACAATGTTGGAGTCAACCACCATGGGCATACTCCCAAGCATGGTCTCAACATGGATGGATGCAACAACAATGGAATCAACAACATCCACCATGGTTGCAGCCAAAATTACAGGGATATCAATGGGTACAACATCAAAATCTGTACAAAGGGCAGCAACATTGTCAAAAACAAAAATCAAATTTGTTGCCTAATTATATCCATAATTTCTATCATGGACAACAACAACAAAAATTAAAACAACCTCTGTTTTCAACTCAACCTGTGGTCGGTCCAAATCATGTTAAACAGGTAACCCTTGTCTCTGTGGTTGAATCAGAAAATACAGCCCTAATAAATGTTAGTGATCTGTGTTAAAACTCGGTTGTGTTCGGGTGAACCACTGCTTGAACCTATTCCACTTATCGGTGTAGAAAGTGAAGTTAAAAAGAATGAACATGAAAACAAATCCACACTAAAACAACATCAAGAAGAACAAGATACCTCATCAAATAAAGTATCATATTTTGAACAGACTGAGATATCAAAAATAACATCTTCACAATCAGATTTGATAAAGGAATTAGAACATTTAACTCTTACAATCCCTTTACCTCAAGTTGTACCAATCATTAATAGGATTGTTCAAGAAATGTGTTTTAGAAAACCAAGAAAAAAGAAGAAAGTATATCCTAAAACCATACAAAAAGGTGGAAAATTAGTTAACTTGCTTTCAGGTAAACTTATTACACCTAAGTATGATTGTATAGAAAGCCCACGGTTTCTTAGAACACATAAGGAAAATGAAAAGAATACTTTAGTTTTGGCCTCCATTGGTGTAAATAAAAATGTTTCTCCAAGAACCAATTCAAATAAGCCTGGTACAAAACAAACTGAAACACAGCCAAAACAACCTTTGAACAACAATAGTTGGTTGACTAAAAACCAGGGAGCAAATTTGTTTGATATATTGGTGCAACATCCTAATGCTTTACTAACATTTTATGCATCTTTAGCGATTGGCATTGAGTTGTTGCAGGTACAGAAAAAACAAATTTTGTAGTTGAATGCATTTGATGAAATTTGGTTGGAAGCACTTCACCAAATAGAGTTCACTCAACAAAAATGGAAAATGTGGCATGATGATCACATTAAGAGCAACAAGGATGAACCGGGGGAGTTTGAGAATGAAGTTGTTCAACTTTCTTTAGTTGATGATTTAAGGAGGATATTAGTGGTGAATGGACATCTTTTACAGTTGTACCATAAACCACTAACAAAGGTGGAATTTGCTCGGTATTTCACACGGTTACATTTGACAGAAGAGGCTTCTTCTTCTGATGAAGATTCCAAATGATCATATCTTTGAATCTTAAAAAAAAAAAAAAAAAAATTAGAAAAAAATAGAAAACAAAAAGATGAATAAATTCTGATTATGAATTCCTTCATGGGCATGATTTCAGGGAAGTCATGAATTCCTTCATGGGCATAATCAGAATCAAGGAAAAAAGAGAGAGAAAAGGAGAGGAAAAAAAGGAAACAAGAAAAAAAAAGAAGAGAAAAATGAATAGCTCAGCAGTGAAAACCTTTTCTAAGGCGCTACTGAGTTGGTATGCATGAAAACCAGTTTTTTGGCATGCATAACCTTGAAATTTCTGAGTCACCATTGTACAAATTCACCAACTGCACTTGTTTTTGAAGTGTTGCAGGAAGCCTCAATGAGAATATCAACAGAAGCAGTCATCTTTCAAAACTTGCATTAACTTGTTTTAACAGGTATATATGTTCTTGCACTTTTCTCATTGTAAATATTTGATATATAGTATATGAAAATTAACCATTAGTATAAAAGTGTTCATAAGAGTTGGCATAAACAAAACATGCTTGGAGAAAGAGAAAAATGTTGGTTTCTGCTATGTCTTCAGAATGACTGTTGTATCTTCAAATAACCATGGTATCTTCAGAATGAAGCTTTGTCTTCGGAATGAAGGTGTGTCTTCAGAATGAAGGTTTGTCTTCGGAATGAAGGTGTGTCTTCGAAATGAAGGTTTGTCTTCAGAATGAAGGTGTGTCTTCAGAATGAAGGTTTATCTTCGGAATGAGGTTATCTTCAAATTAAATGCCCAGCTTAGTCTTCAGAATGAAACATAATCTTCGGAATGAAGATTTAACAAACATGCCACCACCATTCATTGATAATAACCACTCATGTGGGAAAATTTGCATGCAGAATGGACAAGCTAAAAATAGTAAAGAAAATTTGATGGCAAGGATGTCCAATGATTGATGGCCAGGTGTTCAGAGCACAGAATAAGGAAGTGTGCCATATTTTCTTTTCGAAGACATATTTGCTAATGATTACAAGAAAAAAAAATTATTCTTTCTGAAGAAGAACAAGAGCAAACCCTGTAGCAACCAGAAATCAGTGACCTAACAGATGTTGTAGATGTTGTTGCAGAAGAAGAAACAGCTACTGCAGAGGCTATTGCAGAAGAAGAAATAGCTGCTACAGAGGCTATTGCAGAAGAAGAAATAGGAACTACTACAGAGGCTATTGCAAAAAAAAAAAAAACGCACCCAGCAGCAGCAACAGAACCATCAAACTCACAGACTAAGAAAAGAGGGTCTGAAACTGACAGCAAAAAAATAAAATAGAAGAGGGTTCATTTTTCTAAAGATGTTATTTATCTGTCAGAATATAAGAGTGAAGTTCACAGTGAAGAGCTTGAAGCTATCCCTACAGCCCCTGTTACCACAAGAAAATAGGGCAAGAAGAGAAAATATACATTAAGGACTAGGAGGTCTGCAAGACTCCAACAAAAAGAGCAAATGATTGAAGAGAAGACCAGACAGGATAGCCATGATGTCATAGAAGTGCAACAAGCCACTGAGAATTTGGATGTAATCATAGATAATTTCATGGAACCTCCTATACAGGAGTAGGGGTCTGAAGTAGAGGATGAGATCATTGTTGAGCAGCAAACTGTAGTTGATTTGTCAGTATTAGGTTTTGAGTCAAATGAAGAAGAGGAGGTGGACATCACAAAACAACTGAGAGCAGCCAAGAGTGTTATAAAAATACAAATGAGATGGATTGAGGAAAGAGAAGATGTTATTGAAAAACATGAAAAGAAAATTAGAGAATTATAGCAGAAAGTGGAGAAACTAAAAAGCAGGCTGTCACAAGTTGATGAACAATCAACTACATCAGATAAAGAGGAGGATTTGGTTCAGTTACTACTTGGATTATCTAGGGAAGATGAAGACACAGGTGCTCATTCTGAAGTAGTGCCCCTCCACTTTGAAGCAGTGCCCTTCCATTCTGAGGCATTGCCTTCTCAATCCAGAGAAATACCTTTATGCAACATTATTGGGTAGGTCTCAGATTTAGGCCTCCAACCATCATTACTCTAGTTCCCTCCTATTTTGAAGAGGATTCCCAACCAGATGATCAGTTTGAATAATGAATTAGAAATCTTCATGAGAAATTACACAGGCACTAAATTGTTCTATGAAACATGGAATATGAGTATGGACATCTGTGACTCCATAGCCAACTGCAATGCATGAGGGCATGCATTAATATAAGTTGGGGGGAATGATGAGGCCTGGATAAGCCTCATTTATAGCATGTTTTAAATAGTTAAAACTCCCTAAAACTCTTGTGAATTATCTTATATGCTAGTTAAGTTGATTTAATATGCTGTGTATTAACTGTTTGCATGATTGAAGTATTAAGGACATTATATTCTGATTTTTAACAGTTCTTGTATAGTTTTATGTTATATTTTCATGCTTAGGTTGACAACAACATTTCAGTAGTCTTATTTTGATGATCATTAAGCATTAGTTTCTCTAAATTCAGCAAATAGTACAAAGACTTATTACTGTGCAGCAAAAAACTGGTTTTTCCATATAAATTCCAGCAAGCTTCCAATGAATGGCAAGGCATGGAATTCACATCCAAGGAAGAATGAAGACTATTGCAATCTGATCCTGAGGGCTAATACACCTGAGAAATGCAGCCAAAACCATTTGGAGTCAACACAGTTGGTCATTCTAAAGATCTTCGGAATGAACACAGTGTCTTCGGAATGAACACAATGTCTTCGGAATGAGAAAACACAGTGTCTTCAGAATGAGCGGATCTTCGGAATGAGAATTGCAGTATCTTCAGAATGAGTGGATCTTCGGAATGAGAATTGCAGTATCTTCGAAATGAGCGGATCTTCGAAATGAGAATTGCAGTATCTTCGGAATGAGCCACTTATCTTCGGAATGAAAACAGAATGTACTTTTTGACTTGTTGACTGACTTTTGGCGGTGGAAAAGGGGATAATAAGGTTGAGAAAGTTAAGGGAAAATATCTCCCATCTAACTTTGTCGTCCTTGCCATCCAAAGCCACCATTTATGGAAAAGATCAAATTTGATCCTCTTCTAGGATAAACCCAAGAAATTCTGCAGGATATTAGGAACAACATATTTTATGTTTGTAATTAGATTTTAGGCATCTATAAAAGATAGCTCCCGTACAGGTTGAGATATTAAGAAGATTAGATATTAGAAATATTAGATTAGAGATTAGACATATTAGAGATAATAGACCTGTAACAGATTGCAGATCTGTAACAGATTTCAGCAGAATTGTAATTATGTTTCTGAAGCAATAAAAGTGCAGTTTTCATTTCATTTATTTTGTTATGTCTGAGTGTGAGTAAGACTTAGAGAAGAAATTATACCTTCTTCTGGAAAAGGAGGCCGGCCACTTTCAAATCTAGGAGAAGGACTAACAGACAGGTTTTCAGTCCTGATTTTGCTGCAGCAGAATAAGTAGTGGAACTTGTCAATTTCAGCATTTTGTGGTATTTGATTTCTGTTTTAGTTTTTATCCATCTATTTTACATTTGTGATGTAATCAGCAATAGATATAATCAGTTTCTTTATTTTTCAGTAATTTTCCAATTCCCTGCAATTTACATTTCCAGCAATTTACAAGTTTTCTATAATTTCCTGCATTCTTTTTTTTGCTGTCAAACACTGCATAGAAGATTGACGACCTTCTGTTTCAGAGTATTGATAGAAGTTGATTACTTGTTTTATCTCATCATTGCAAAAGTAAATAGGTTTCTCATTTAGCAACTGTAATTAGGATTTTCCTTCTGCAAATCAATTAAGTCTCAATTTAGCAATTGTAATTAGGACTTTATTTCTGCAGACAACAATTAGTTTTTCATTCTTGCAAATAGATTAAAGTTAAATTTATGCAATTTAGGGGTAGAAGTGACACAAAACCCCCACACAATCAATTCCACCAATAAGACCTGCTGCTTCCAAATGAACTGAACTACAACCCTGCTTGAACTTTCTATCGTAGACAGCCTTGGACACCACCCCGGATTGATAAGATCTTTGAGATTTAATGATGGTATAACGACAATGCATCAGCGGTCTCCAGTCTGAAACATGGTTGACACCTATGGTCTATAGTCTAGATCATAGATGTGACCTGTGGTTTGAACTAGAGTTCATTTAGGCATTCCATCGGAGCCAAATCGGTTGGAACAACCTAGAGATCTAAAAGGAGGTAGTTGGAGGATGAAATATTCCAAAGGCTTCCATCCCAACTATCCTAACCAACCTTATTGGTCTTGACTTCTCCATGAAGTCACCCCTAGACCTAGGGGTATGCTATAAATACCTCCATTTTTCAATAGGGAGGAGAGGACGAAAGAGAGATAATTTGCATAGCAAAGCGCTAGCGAATTATCAAGCAAGATAATTGATCAAGAGAGCAGCGAAGCCCTATCAAATTGCATAACGACCTTGTGCATTTGAGAGCCCCTTTGTTATCCATACATAGACCAATTAGCCATGGATGCCCTAGGTGCCTAGGAGGATCAAGAAATGCAAATATAGGTGAATGAAGGCCCTTTACAGTGATTTGACCGCTAAATCTATCAGATGACGACAAAGGTGACCCTTGAACATCAATTTAGACAAGGAGTTCAAGCCCACTACCCTAAATTCTGAGGGTAAACACATCAGAGGTAAAATCGTGGCTGTCAGCCATGGTTTATAGTACATACCACCCCTCACAGCTACGGTTTGCAATAGGTTAGAGATAACCTTTACTTAGTTTGCTTTTTACTGCATAGATTAGTCATGTTAGTCTTTTCATAGGTTTAATTGCATTTTTAGAGAAAATCTAACCATAGGAATTAGGTATTTTATGCATTATAGTGGGTAGGAGTATATTGGATATTTTTGATGTTTTATTGCTTCTAATTCGATATTTGTTCAATGCATCATGTGTTTATTCATGTCTTGTATGTTGTAGTATAATTATTGATACGATTAGATAGCTTAAAACCTTTCTTTATGATTAATTGTTTTATTAGTTTAATGCTATTTACATGTATGATTCTTTAAAGGGCCTTATCACAAGAGGCTATCAATATCTATAATCATGTGCTATTGTTTCTTATTTATGGAGAGATAGGTGCAGAAAGGAGCCTATATCATAATCCTTCCACATCACGAAGAAGGGGGTTAGCTCTACCCCAAGGCATTTTGTGAGTAATCATCAGAGCAACAAATAAGTGCACCTACCCTGTTGAGGGCATTGGCAATTGTAAATATCTGTATCATATTTGGAGTGACCTTGAGAGGGCATTTTTGTAATCCGATATCCTTTGAAATATCAATATAAGAAAAATTTGCATTAGTTGGCTTTCTTTATTTGATTTGTGCATTTTTGTGTGGATCTTTGTGTTTCACAATGGTATAGATCAGTACACTAGATAGGCGTGCACTTTGTGGTTACGTCAGATGGCGATCACGATGGAACACCATAATTTTAGCCTTGAATTCTGACTATTCTTGGCTTTTTCTTTCCATAGGTGCTAACCGTAGCTTTCATCTACGGTTATTTTTTGGCCCGGAGCTATAACCTGCGGTCTCCACTATAGCCCGTAGGTCAGACTTGTGGTTCACATAGGAAGAAGCAGACATCAAGGAAATCAGTTGGCAACAAAGCAGGAGCTGAGGTAGGTCCTAATTTCACCTTCTGTATTGAACTTTCTTCTCTG
Source organism: Wollemia nobilis (assembly GCA_028583015.1). Lineage (NCBI taxonomy): Eukaryota > Viridiplantae > Streptophyta > Pinopsida > Araucariales > Araucariaceae > Wollemia > Wollemia nobilis. The sequence goes on from JAQPPZ010002623.1 coordinate 843,356, forward strand.
CATCTTTCCAAATATCATCGAATCACTACAAATTAGGAACAAAAATATAAGGGGTCAATGAACAAGTCCTAGTTTGTGTTCGATTTCCATTTAGTGGAAAGGCGTTGTTGGGAATAGTGGACCTCTAAGTGTAGTATGCACCTAAATACAATGACCTTGATAAATATTGTGTGTTGTTTGCATGCTTAAGGTCCAATCAGCAACCATGTCATTATAATTGCATCTTCAAAATATCATGTAGGACATTAGCATTCATATTTTTTGAACTTAAACTGTTCCTTTTCTTTTCATGTACATCATGTACGAATGGTAATTATGCTCTGTGATGCATTTGTCATTTTTGCAAAATAAAAGGAACCACACACACCATGTATCATCTAAACATCAGTGGCATTGGGCTCTTACATCCAACCCACTTGATTGAGACCAATAGTGGATGTCATTACCACTTGGTTCACTCATTTGAAATTTTTTGAGCAAGGTGCAGCACCAGTATTGTCATTGTTGTCAACACAGTCAGATAGATCGGATGATGTAGTGGATAGGAAGTTCAGAAGTCATTCAGAGTATGTACAGTGTGTTTCCCAGAAGACCTAAGTGGCCCATGTGCAAAGAATCAAAGAAAAAGACAAGTAAGAAAAGTGTCGCGATATCGTGACATATTCAGAAAGCAGAAAAAGTGTCACGATTTCGTGACATATTGGAAGAGAGAGAAGCAGCAGGTAAAAGTGTCACGATTTCGTGACATATTGGAGGAGAGAGAAACAATAAGGAAAACTGTCATGATTTCATGACATGTTGGAAGAAAAGAAAGCAAGTGGGAAAACTGTCATGATTTCATGACATGTTCGAAGAGAAGCGCATGTAGGGAAAACTATCATGATTTCATGACATGTTCGAAGAAGAAGCACATGCAGGGAAAACTGTCATGATTTCATGACATGTTCAAGGAGAAGGCGCAAGTAGGGAAAACTATCATGATTTCATGACATGTTCAAAGAGAAAGAGCTCGCAAGGAAAAGTGTCATGATTTCACGACAATTTGCAAGAGAGAGTACGGATGAAATAGTGTCACGATTTCACGACAGGTTCGAGAGAAAGAGCTTGCAAGTGAAAAGTGTCACGATTTCATGATAATTTGCAAGAGAGATAGTACGGGAAAAGTGTCATGATTTCACGACGAGTTCAAGAGAAAGAGCTCGAGAGTGAAAGTGTCACGATTTCATGACATGTGTTTGGAAAGACATAAAAGAGTCAAGGAAGCGAAAGTGTCACGATTTCATGACGTGCTATAGAAGAAAGAGTTCAAGTGAGAACTGTCATGATTTCATGACAAGTTTGAGGAGAGAGAAAGTAAAGTGGAAAGTGTCACGATTTCACGACGGGTTGTAAAGAAAGCGTACGGATGCAGAAAGTGTCACGATTTCATGATAGAAATAGAAAGCAAGACTTCAACAGGAGAAGTGTCATGATTTCATGACAAAAGCAGAGTAGAAGACTTCAAAGTAGAAGTGTCACAATTTCATGACAAAAGCCAAGAAGTGAAGTACAAAAGTAGAAGTGTCATGATTTCATGACAAAAGCTGAAAGGAAGTTGATGAAGGCAGAAGTGTCACGATATCATGACAAAAGCAAAAAGGAAGTCGACGAAGGCAGAAATGTCATGATTTGCAGACAAAAGCAAAGTCAAAAGCTACGAAGATAGAAGTTTCATGATATCACATAAGGAAAGTCGAAGGCTACGAAGACAAAAGTGTCATGATATCATGATAGAAAGAAAGTCAAAGTCTATGAAGACAGAAGTGTCACGATATCACGACAAAAGAAAAAGGTGAAGTCTACGAAGGAAGAAGTGTCGCGATATCATGACAAAAGCCAAGGCGAAGCGTACGGAGGAAAAAGTGTCGCGATATCGTGACATGTATTTTCATGACAATAGCAACAAGAGAAGCCACAGAGACAGAAATGTCATGATTTCATGATAGGTCGTAAGAGCGCAAGAACAGAAGGTTAACCCGAACATCTTCATGAGTAGAAGCCGACGTAGTTCGATCAACCGACTAAGATTAGGGTTAACAAGTGTGATTTTAGCCGACTAAGATTAGGGTTTACACAACCGACTAAGATTGAATTTTTCATCATGAGATTTCTATTATAAAAGGAGGGCTGTTTGGAGATTTGAAGTATCGATCGAAGTGTGTGATATTTTCCCATAGTGCGTAGAGTGAGCGAGTCATGTCGAATCGAGCTAAGTGCGAAGTGAAAGTGCATAGAGAGCAGAGTGCGCAAAGGGCAGAGATGATCATTCGGCTGTAATGGTGTAGAGTGTGTGAAGTGTGTGCGTAGAGAAAGTAGAGTGCACAGAGTGCGCAAAAGGTGAAGTCGATCACTGAGTTTAGCTACAGTAGTACAATAGATGCGAGTGTCTTGCAAACAGTGAGAGAGATTAAGTTGTAGACCAGTCAGGGTCTTGTGAAAGCAAAGGTATTTTTTTGTAACATTTATAGATTCAAAATTGTAGTCCAAGCTGTTGCTTGGCATCTGGAGTTGGTGCTCCTTTTTATTGGTGTAGATAAATCAAGGGTTGGTGCTCCTTCCAGTTGGTGTTGGTAAATCAGGGGTTGGTGCTCCTTTCTGTTGGTGTAGATAAATCAGGGGTTGGTGCTCCTTCTAGTAGGTGCTGGTAAATTTATTGTAAAATTGATTGCTTTGCTAAGGCTAGATTTGGATGGGAGTCCAAGCAGTCAATTTTTGAGGAGTAGCCACATTGGTGAACCTCATTAAAATCTTGTGTTGTGTGATGCTCTCTTGTTATAATTGTTGTATCTATTTTTAAGTTTGCATTACTTCAGCATTAAGAATTACAGATTTAAGATTTTAATAAGCTACACTGATTCACCCCCCTCTTAGTGTCGTTGTAAGTCTAACAATTGGTATCAGAGCCAAGTACCTGTACAAGCTTAACCGGCTAGGGTGATCTTGGAATTAACACAATGGCAGGCGGTGAAGGCTTCTCATCAAACAGAGCACCAGTGTTTGATGGATCTAATTACGCATACTAGAAAGTCAGGATGCAGGTATATCTCTGTGCTTTGGGATACGACATCTGGGATTCAGTAAATAGTGGATACACAAATCCCATCACTGCTCCAAAAGAGGCTGAAGAAAAGAAACTATATGAGAATAACTCAAAAGCAAAGAATGCTATCATGAGTGGATTAGTAGACAGTGAACTGGCAAAGATCATAAGTTGTAAAATGGCAAAAGAAATCTGGGACAAACTAAAGAGCATTCATGAAGGAGACTATAAGATCAAGGAAGCCAAGTTACAAATACATCGAGCTCAGTTCGAAGCATTAAGGATGAATGACAATGAGAACATAGAGGGATACATGCTGAGAGTTAATGAAGTCACAAATGCGATGAGAGGACTCGACGATGACGTAAGTGACTCTGCTATCGTGAAAAAGGTATTAAGATCTCTTCCTCATAGATTTGATTCTAAAGTCTCAACGATAGAAGAAGCAAAAAATCTAAATTTCTTTAGTATGGATGAGTTGCATGGTTCTTTGACTGCTTATGAGATGAGAATAGGAAGATCTAAACCCATAGACAGAGAAGCGGCTTTCAAAGCCATTAAAAATAAAAATGCAAAACAAGAGTCCGAGGAAGAAGAGACATCAGATGAAGAAGAAGCAAACTTCGTTAGAAAACTAAAAAAGGGAAAAGGAAAATACAGAGGAAAGCTACCTTTTAAATGTTTCAACTGTGGAGGTGTCGGGCATTTTGCGACTAAATGTCCTCTGAATGAAAAGAACAAAAATGATGAAGGATCGCATCAAGAAAGAAGTGATTGGAAGAAGAAAACAAACTTTAGAAAAGGCAACTTCAAAAAGAAAAGTTTCATCTCCAGGAATGCCAGTTCATCTGAAGACAGCTCCGGTGAGGATTCTGAAGAAGAAACAGGTGAAGCTCTTTTCATGGCATTTGAAGAAGAAAAATCAGAAAAGACAGAAGGAGTAAACTGTGAGGTATGTGGTAAAAAATCTGAGGCTGAAGTAGATCTAGAAGGTGAGTTGACCTCTGCACTTGAAGAATGGAGAATAGAGAAGAAAAAGAATAAGAAACTTTCAAGAAAGCTTGAGGATGCAAACGACATCATAACTAGTTTGAAAGTATAGACAGAAGAATACAAGAAGATAACCGAAGAGCTCAAAATTTAGATAACCATGAAAATAGATTTTTGCTGCAAACTAGAAGAAGAGAATGTTAGTTTACGGATGCAGATAGCAGAGATGGAGCGTAAAATTAGCTATTATCACAAACGCGAAGAAAGCTCTATGAAACTGGATAAGATTTTAAATGACCAAAGACCTGCAGGCATCAAATTTGGTCTGGGCTTCATCGAAGGAGAATCTTCAAATGGTTCTAAGGCCAGAAATGTAGAACCTATAAAGAATGAAGATAAGAAATAGGTTGATAAAGGTAAAACGACTCATGTAGAAGAAGACGATAATGCCAGGCACGAAAAGAATATTGATAATGATGGATTCACCAAGGTCACGCATCAAAGAAAGAGAAGATTCATGGCCCCTACGACAGCATGGCAAAGACCATCACCCAGGTTCAATTATCCCTTTTCTGGTTTTTGTTTTAAATGCAATGGTTATGGTCATAAGATTGCAGACTGCAAGTATAATGTAGGACCGAGGAAATTCACAAGTAGAAATGCTTTTTCACCTCTGATGAATTATACAGTAGAATGCTTTAACTGTCATAATTTTGGACACATTGCAAGAAATTGTCGAAGTGCATTTACTTCAAATCGTTTTCAGGAAAGAAAATTTCAACCAAATAGGATGAAACAGAATAGAAAACTTCCTGAAAAACATGCACGAGATACTGAAAAAGGAAAATCAAAACTAGAGCCCAATACGGTAGTCAAAACAGAGTGGAAACAGAAAGAGCAACTTAAGGAAGAAAAGGAATCCCTGATAGTACAAACAGCTTTCAAAGCACAGAATAAATATGTACCATGGATACTTGACAGTGGATGCTCAAGTCATATGACAGGTGATAAACAAAAATTTGAAAAGTTTCAGAAATATGAAGGTGGTTCTGTAAAGTTTGGGAATAATGATGGAGCTCAGATAGTCGGGAAAGGTTCAGTTAAGATTATTAACAAAAAAATCAAGTCAGAAGAAGTCTTGTTCGTGGATGGTCTGAAACATAACTTGTTGAGTGTCAGTCAGATCTGTGACAAAGGACATGAAGTAGTTTTTAAGAAGCAGGGCTGTGAAGTTAGAAAAACAAATAGTGGAAAATTGATAGCAACTGGGTCAAGGACTGCTGGCAACCTGTACATGCTTTCAGAGAATTCAGAGGGAGCCTATTTTATTGGTCAGGAAGAACAAAATTGGTTGTGGCACAAGAGGCTCGGTCATATCAGTTTTGATAATCTGGTGAAAATCAGCTCAAAAGGGGCAGTGAGAGATATTCCCACCATCAACAAACCTTCAAATAGCATTTGTGCTTCATGCCAGAAGGGGAAGCAAACTAGAGTCACATTCAAAACAAAAGAGTACAATACAAGCAAACCATTGGAACTAATACATACTGATTTATGTGGACCCATGAGAACACAAAGCATAAATGGTGACAAATACTTTATGTTGTGTATTGATGACTATTCCAGAATGACATGGGTATACTTCTTGAAGCAAAAAATAGAAGCCTTTGAAATGTTCAAGTCTTTCAAACACCACGTTGAGAATGAAACAGGAAAGAGGATAAAAAATTTAAGATCAGATAGAGGAGGAGAATTCATTTCAGATGAGTTTATAGAGTACTATGATAAATATGGCATTAGGAGACAATTTTTAGTAGCCAGGACACCTCAGCAAAATGGTGTGGTAGAAAGAAAGAACAGGACAGTGCAGGAAATGGCACGGACTATGTTGACTGAGAGCAGAGTAGCAGACAGATTTTGGAAAGAAGCAGTCTATGCTGCTATGTACATTCAAAATAGGTACATGCTGAGAACACATGAAAACAAAACTCCTTATGAGTTGTGGTTCTGCAGAAAGGCAACAACAAAACATCTCAGAGTTTTTGGCTGTAAGTGTTACATCAAAAGAACTGAAGATAATCTTGGTAAATTTGAAGATAGAGCGGATGAAGGTATTTTTGTTGGCTATTCACCAACAAGCAAAGCCTACAAATGCTACAACAAAAGGCTAAAGAAAATTGTGGACAGTGCCAGTGTTACATTTGATGAAGGTAGGGAACGAGTAGTTAGCAATGAAGAAAACTACCCAATTTATGAAGAAGTTATTGAAGGAGATGAGGAAAACAAAACTGAACAGAAACAAAAAATTGTCTCAGATGATTTAAGTTATGATTCAGAAGAGGAAGAAAATAAGAAATTCAAAATAGGCAGCTAGCAGAAAAACCATCCTAGAGAGCAAATAATTGGAGACCCCACAGCTGGTGTTCAAACAAGAAGAAAAGTGGTAAGTAACTACTCTCTATTATCCAGCATTGAGCCCAAAAATATTGATGAAGCAAGCAAAGATGAAAGTTGGATGAAGGCAATAGATGAAGAATTAGATCAGATTGAGAAAAACAAAACTTGGGAGTTAGTACCTAGACCTGCAAATAAGAATGTAATCGGTACTAAATGGATTTTTTGAAACAAACTGAATGAAGACGGACAGGTAATCAGGAATAAAGCAAGATTGGTATGTAAAGGTTATGCACAAGTTGAAGGTATTGATTTTGAGGAAACTTTTGCACCTGTAGCAAGACTTGAGGCAATTAGAATGTTTCTGGCTTTAGCAGTTTACAAGAATTTCAAAGTTTATCAGATGGATGTGAAATCAGCGTTTTTGAATGGGAAACTTGAAGAAGAGGTTTATATTGAGCAACCAGATGGTTTTCAACTTGGTGATGATCCCAACTTGGTTTGCAAGTTGAAGAAAGCTTTATATGGATTAAAACAGGCACCCCGAGCATGGTATGCAAGGCTAGACAACTATCTCACTCATCAAGGGTTTAAGAAAGGTATGGTGGACAACAATTTGTATGTCAAAACAGAAAATGGGCATCTTATTGTTCTTGTTGTATACGTAGATGATATCATATTTGGTAGCAGCAAAGATGAGTCATGTAAAGATTTAGCAAATAAGATGCAGAAAGAGTTTGAAATGTCTATGATTGGTGAACTGTCGTATTTCCTCGGATTGCAAGTTAATCAGAATGAGAAGGGCATATTTATTTCTCAAGTTAAATATGTGAAAGAGATGTTAAAAAAGTTCACAATGGAGGATTGTAAGCCAGTTAGCACTCCCATGACGATAGGCTGCAAGTTGAGCAAGGATGACAAATCTCCACTTGTTGATCAAACCACATACAGATCTATGATTGGGAGCTTAATGTACCTGACAGCTACTAGACCAGATATTTTACGGGTAGTTTGCATGGTCGCTCGATTTCAGGCTAATCCCAAGGAGACTCATGTGACAGTAGTAAAGAGGATTTTTCGGTACCTCAAGGGTACTATGGAGTATGGGTTATGGTATCCGAAAGGCAAGGACTTCACTCTTATTTCATATTCAGATGCAGATTGGGCAGGATGTGTCGATGACAGAAAGAGTACCAGTGGAGGTGCATTCTATCTTGGAGACAGGTTGGTCGCGTGGCACAGTAAGAAACAAGAGTCAGTTTCTTTATCGACAGTAGAGGCAGAATATATCACAGCGACAACATGTTGTATGCAGGTATTATGGATGAAACAAACCCTGAAAGATCTAGGTATCAACTTCAGTGAACCAATATCAGTTATGTGTGATAACACCAGTGCCATTAACATCTCCAAAAATCTGGTTATGCATTCACGCACAAAACACATTGCTATTCGGTATCACTTTTTGAAGGAGAAAGTTGCGGAAGGTGAGGTTAAGTTGGATTTTGTTCCAACTACAGAGCAGGTAGCGGATATTTTCACAAAACCTTTGCCCAAGGAAGCATTTGAGTACCTTCGCAATAAGTTGGGTGTGGTCACGTTTCCCAAGAATTGACTAGTCACAGGGATCACATTCTCAGGGGGAGCATTTAAGTATTTGATTAACTTTTTGCTCATGTGTGTGATTTTTACTAAGTGTAAAAATTTTTTCCTGAGAATGTTGTGCATGGACTCAAGGGGAGTCTGTAGTAGCCCTTTGGTATTATTGTCAAAGGGGGAGAAGAGTTACAAGAAATTGCACATGTGTTGCCAACAATTCCAAAGGGGGAGATTGTTGAGCAAGGTGCAGCAACAATATTGTCATTGTTGTCAACACAGTCAGATAGATCGGATGATGCAGTGGATAGGAAGTTCAGAAGCTCAGATGTAGTGGACAGGAAGTTCAGAAGTCATTCAGAGTATGTACAGTGTGTTTCCCAGAAGACCTAAGTGGCCCATGTGCAAAGAATCAAAGAAAAAGACAAGTAAGAAAAGTGTCGCGATATCACGACATATTCAGAAAGCAAAAAAAGTGTCATGATTTCGTGACATATTGGAAGAGAGAGAAGCAACAGGTAAAAGTGTCACGATTTCGTGACATATTGGAGGAGAGAGAAACAACAGGGAAAAATGTCACGATTTCATGACATGTTGGAAGAAAAGAAAGCAAGTGGGAAAACTGTCATGATTTTGTGACATGTTCGAAGAGAAGGCGCATGCAGGGAAAACTATCATGATTTCATGACATGTTCGAAGAAGAAGCATGAAGGAAAACTGTCATGATTTCATGACATGTTCAAAGAAGCGCAAGGAGGAAAACTGTCATGATTTCGTGACATGTTCAAAGAGAAAGAGCAAAGTGAAAAGTGTCACTTTACAATTTAGAAGATAGGGAAAAATGATGATTTCATGACAGGTTCGAAGAGAAAGAGCTCACAAGTGAAAAGTGTCACGATTTCATGACAATTTGCAAGAGAGATAGTACGAACGAAAAGTGTCACGATTTCATGACAGGTTCGAAGAGAAAGAGCTCGAGAGTGAAAGTGTCACGATTTCTACGACATGTGTTTTCACGGGCGAAAGACAGAAAAGAATCAAGGAAGCGAAAGTGTCACGATTTCATGACGTGCTGTAGAAGAAAGAGTTCAAAGTGAGAACTGTCATGATTTCATGACAAGTTCAAGGAGAGAGAAAGTAAAGTGGAAAGTGTCACGATTTCATGACGAGTTCTAAAGAAAGCGTACGGATGCAGAAAGTGTCATGATTTCATGACAGAAATAGAAAGCAAGACTTCAATGGGAGAAGTGTCACGATTTCATGACAAAAGTAGAGTAGAAGACTTCGAAAGTAGAAGTGTCACGATTTCGTGACAAAAGCCAAGAAGTGAAGTACGGAAGCAGAAGTGTCATGATTTCGTGACAAAAGCTGAAAGGAAGTTGACGAAGGCAGAAGTGTCACGATATCGCGACAAAAGTAGAAAGGAAGTCGACGAAGGCAGAAGTGTCACGATTTCATGACAAAAGCAAAGTCGAAAGCTACGAAGATAGAAGTGTCATGATATCATGACATAAGGAAAGTCGAAGGCTACGAAGACAGAAGTGTCGCGATATCACGACAGAAAGAAAGTCAAAGGCTATGAAGACAGAAGTGTCGCGATATCACGACAAAAGCTAAAATGAAGTCTACGGAGGCAGAAGTGTCGCGATATCATGACAAAAGAAAAAGGTGAAGTCTACGAAGGAAGAAGTGTCGCGATATCGCGACAAAAGCCAAGGCGAAGCGTACGGAGGAAAAAGTGTCACGATATCGTGACATGTATTTTCATGGCAACAACAACAAGAGAAGCCACAGAGACAGAAATGTCACGATTTCGTGATAGGTCGTAAGAGCGCAAGAACAAAAGGTTAACCCGAACATCTTCATGAGTAGAAGCCGACGCAGTTCGATCAACCGACTAAGATTAGGGAGCAGTTGCCAATGAGGCTTCCACCCCTATGGAGGTGGAAGAACCTCAAGACAAAGTCGAGGAGGCACCTTAGACTAATTTTCTTGCATCTTCAGCAAGGTCATCTGCACCATAGGTGATTATTCATCTAGCCAGCACGGGGTTGGGTGAGTATCTTGTGCAAAATGTTACTTTTGAACCTATCCTAAAAACTGCACAAGAGATGGGTCGACCGCACGCTCATTGATTTTTGATTAGATTTGTAGTGTCATTCAATGAGCCATCCAACCAAACAAACTTTGTCTATGCAAGGTTGGATCAAGTGCCCACTAGAATGTCTATAGATGAGGACAATGACGAGCCATTCACTATGAATGTGTGTTATTTGTCCAACCTAAAATACGTCGTGCACATTTTTGAGTTGTATCATTGGCATGGGCATGACTAGGGTATTTTCAAACAAGGACATAAAACTCCACTTAAACCTCATTATCAGTTAGCTACTGATAGGTTTGGGTTAGGATTACAAGTATAGGGTCATGATGATTTGCTTGTTGTATCCTTAGATCACATGTACTTGAGTCTGGAGGATGATGTGGATTTTACTCCATATCACCCCGATCCTTCCAGCTGTTGGAGGACTCGCCAGACGGTATCGTTTGTTACCATAGGGCCACCTAATTCATACCATGACAGACCCTTAGAGGACAACCCTAGAGACAACCTGGGTAACCAAATTTGTGGTGCTACTAATGACACTGGTATATAGGGACAAGGCACCCATGTTGTAGGCGATCTCAAGTTAGGAGATCTTTGTGATGAAAATGGAGAGGAGTCCACCTCCGAGGTGAGTGGATCTAGTTATGATGTAGACGATGAGTCCTCAAACGATGATTAATCTAAGGAGGAAATCAATCTGACCTTTCTAGGTCCAACATTTATATGCCATCTGCTGCCTATGGAACAAGTGGAAGAGACGAATGAGTGCTTCATAGTCGATAGTTATTATAAAGATGAAACATAGGAGGCTTACTTAAAGCCTCACCCAACTAATATCCCACTATGCATAGACATAATAGAATGGCCCATCCATGTTAGTGATTGCAGTGATGTAGATGAGAGGATCGATTCCAGGCTCATGTATCCACAATATCTATTGCCTAAGGAATTAGAGCATATTATGGAATAAGTCCCTCCCAACACTGAGCGCTCTAAGGAAAGAGCAATGCCAGTTTACACGGTAGTATCATTTATACGATCATTCTATCAAATTTATCTGGATAGTGACGATAGCTATCGTAGAATTAGATACATGGGACCACATCTACTTAATCTCCCCTTAGAATAGGGGAAGTGATGGATTGTATTTGTACAACGATGATGAGTAATCGATGGAGATGGCCTATTTGTGACCTCACCACTTACATAATAAGCCTCCACCTAGAGGTCCCGCACCTATTACAGTTGTAGGTCTGCATCGAGAGATCAATATCCATCGTAGCCTAAGGGAAAGAAGAGAGCTCGAAGAGAGGTATCAGGAACTCTTTCTCGATTTGCCTATGTACACGGAGCTCCTTGAGTTGAGATATCCCATTTTGCAGCCAGTGCATCGGGACGATCCAGTTATATGGGCATCCCACAGAGAGGATCCATTTTTGCCCATACCTTTTGAACTAGATATCGGGTATGAAAGCTATGCTTTAGAGATATAGTTTTTTCCATGTGGTTTTTGAGATCAATTCCATTCCATCAATATGATCTCTGTCGAATTGACCACTCTACTCCGCAATCCTATAGATCCATCCAAACTTTTGCATCTGAACATGGATGCTATCGATTGGGATCGCGCTGACTCACCAGTCTAGCCTGAAGATTTCTTCCCAAATGAAGAAATGTTGCAACCATTTCATTTTGGACCAAGCTATGCTCATGATGTTTGTCACATTGAGAATACTTCCCTAGAGGAACATGTGAACCTGACTGATGACATCCATCTAATTCCTACGCCTCAATAGCTTGAGGAGGGATCACATATGTCAGTAGAGAAAACCTTCGATGTGGATATTAGTAAAGATACCACCAATACAAATAAGGTTATATTTGGAGATATTATCACTCTAGATGAGCATGATAGCATCATCCCTCTATTGAAATAGAGACCTGATCTCTTTGCTTGGACTTACAAAGACATGCCAGGTCTAGATTCAAAATTGGTTACCCATAAACTTTTGTTAGATCTATTGAAGAAGCCAGTCAAGCAAAAATTCAAAAAGATACATCCAACAGTAGCTTTAATGGTAAAATATGAGTTGCAAAAGTTGTTAGACGTAGAGTTCATCATCTCCATCGACTATCCAGAGTGGGTATCAAATATGGTGCTCATAGGAAAGCTAAATGGAAGGGTTTGTATTTGTATGGATTTTAGAGATCTCAACAATGCAACACCCAAAGATTCATTTTTGTTGCCAAATATTGATGCTTTGGTAGATGCCACTACAGGTCACAAAATGATCTCCCTTATGGATAGTTTTTTAGATATAACCAGATTCAGATTAAACATGAAGATCAGCATAAAATTGTGTTCATAACACCATGGGGGACATTTTGCTACAAAATTATCCCATTCACTCTTAAAAATGCTGGTGCCACTTATCAGTGGGCTATGACATATATTTTTCATGACTACATCCATAAAATATTAGAATATTATATCAATGAATTACTAGCTAAGTCATTGCTACGAGTAGAGCATGTGAAAGTCCTAAGGAAGGTCTTCGATCACCTAATAGAGCACAATGCCAGGTTGAATCCTAAGAAGTGAGTATTTGGTGTAACTTTAGAAAAACTCTTAGGATTCATCATTTTTAAATGAGGCATCGAAGTAGACCCAGCAAAGGTCACGGCTATTCTAGAGATGATTCCTCCCACTAATATCAAAAAACTAAGAAAGACTTCAGGGCAAAGTAGCATCCATAAAGTGATTCATCGCACAAGTATCAGATAAGTGTCGACCCATGAATCAACTGCTACACAAAGGGGTCCCATTTGATTGGGATAAGGACTGCCAAGCAGCCTTTGCTGAGATTAAGCAATTCCTAGTAACACTGCCAGTACTAGCTCCACCAAGGCCATATGAGCCTTTTTTGCTATATATATCGATAATCGACTTTGCATTAGGGACCATGTTAGCCCAAAATAACATGCAAGGCAAAGAGCAAGCCATATATTACATCATTCGCACCTTGGTGAGTTATGAGTCAGGATATGCATATGTTAAAAAACTTTGTTTAGTAGTAGTGTTCGCTACCAGGAAATTATGGCATTACATGCTAAGTCATACCACATATGTTATATCGAAACAAAATCCTTTGCAGTACATGATGAGCAAGACATATCATAACACACGTACTGCAAAAAGGATCATGCTATTGACAGAATTCAATTTGCAATTCATCAGCCAAAATTCCATCAAGGGATAGGTCATAGCTGATCAACTGGCTGAGGCACCACTATCCAACAGTAGGCCTCTAACCATTGAGCTTCTAGATGATGCAGTCTTTGTAATATTTAAAGCTCTCAAAACTGAGGAACCAGAGAATAATGTTGACATGACATTGTTCTTCGATGGTTCAAAGTGTGAGCAAGGGGGTGGTGTAGGAATAGTGTTTTGCATGCCATAAGGAGCTCCAATGCCCTTGTCATTCAAGTTAGACTTCTCGTGCACCAAAAATAATTCTAAGTACGAAGCCCTACTTTTGGGACTCCACATAGTCATCGCCATGGGTATTAAAATACTGAAATTTTTTGGCAATTCTCTACTCTTAGTTAACTAGGTTAAGGGGCTCTTTCAGTGTCGATATCACATATTGAAAGCCTAAAAAGATCTTATTGCCACTTATCTAGCTAAACTTGAATGGTATGACATTGAGGCAATCCCTCATTCTTAAAATAGGTTTGCAAAAACCATGGCATATTTGGGGTCCTTGATCCCTCAGAATCTATCTGCCGAGTTTACTACTATCTATGTTAGAACACTCTCACACCCAACAGTGGAGCGTGTAGCCTTTGATAACAAAGAGTCAGTGAACATGATTTTCGTGGAACCAATAGCTAATTGGTTATGTAGAGTGGAAGACTTTCTTAAGAAGGCACCCTAGGAGTCACTGACTTTAGAGAGTCCCATGGGGAGTGGTACTACCATTCACCACAAGGTTATTTCCTAGTCTGCATTTACAAAGCTAAATACGTAGGGGGAGCAGGACATCTTAGCAGTTGAAGTTGAGGCTTGTCAAGGTTGGATGTTGCCAATCCAAGACTTCCTAAAACTTGGTATGATTCTAGAAGGATTGTCGCATGCCGCAAGATACACATTTAAATAGAAAATGACTAAGTATGTCTTTATAGGAGACATTTTATATCGATGCAGCTATGAAGAAGTCCTCCTTCGATGTCTTGAGCCCTAAGAGTCATCTTGGGTAATCTCAAAAGCTCATGATGGTACGTGCAGTGGCCATTTTAGTGGCATGGCTATCGTCAAACGCATCCTTCACATGGGTTATTATTGGCCCACTATGGATAAGGATTGTAATGTGTATGTCAAGAAATGCGTTAAATGTCAACATCATGCTAATCTTACACACTTGCCATCATAGGCCTTACAGCCCATTCAGGAGGCTTGGTCATTTGCTCAATGGGGATTAGATCTTATTGGGAATATTTCCCCTCTATCGTTAGGTCAACATACATTCATTATCATGATTACTGAGTATTTTACAAGGTGGGTGGAAGCCATTCCCCTTACAACAACCACTAGTGCTTGCAGTGCAAAATTTATTCTCGAGCATATCATGTCATTTTGGGATACCATCCAAAATAATTTTGAATAATGGAACTTCTTTTAAGAACAAAATTATGTGGTCTTTAACGTCTAAATACCGCATTCAACACAGTTTTGTAACTCCATATTATCCAGAAACAAATGGGTAAGATGAGGCCTTAAACAAAACTATGGTAGTCATATTGAAAAAGATAGTGCAAGAACACCACAAGGATTGGCATATACAACTGCCCCTTGCACTATGGGCTTACAAGACTAGCATTCAAACACCCATTGGGGCAATGCCATTTTTATTAGTATATGGCACTAAGGCCATTATGCCCTTAGAGTTGGAAATTCCAACGTTGCGCGTCACATTGAAAGAGTTCATCGATGATGACACCGTATGACAAGCTTGCCTCGATCAATTGACATTGCTTGATGAACGCCGCATGAATGCCCTCGAGCATCTCTGCATTTATTAGGATTTATTAAAACAATATTACAATATAAAATTCCATGAGAGAGGCTTTGAAGTTGGGGATCTTGTGCTGAAATAGAACCAACAGAACTCCAATTTGTCATCTGAAATACGATACAAATTCATGACTAACTGGATAGGGCCTTACATCATATCTAAAAATATTGGTCCAAGTATCTATCACCTAACATCACTAGAGGTTGTGGAAGAGCTTGAGCCTCTCAATATCATCCATCTTAAGGCGTTCTATGCTTGAGAGTGTAGTAAAGGAACCAAAGGCATCTATAAGCCCTTTGGTCAACCCAAAAGCCCTGAGGGTTTTGTCTCAACTGCTTAGTCATCCCAAAAGTCCCTAAGCTCTCTAATTAAGAAGCTTGGTCAAGTAAAGGTACCAAAGGCATCTATAAATCTTTGGTCAACCTAAAAGCCCCTAGGGTTTTGTCTCAACCGCTCGATCATCCCAAAAGGCCCCAAGCTCTCTGATTAAGAAGCTTGGTCAAGTAAAGGCACCAAAGGCATCTGTAAACCTTTGGTCAACCCAACAGCCCTGAGGGTTTTATCTCAACCACTCATTCATCCCAAAATAACCCAAGCTCTCTAATTAATAAGCTTGGTCAAGTAAAGACACCAAAGGCATCTATAAACCTTTGGTCAATCCAAAATCCCTGAGGGTTTTGTCTCAACCAAGCGGTCATCCCAAAAGACCCCCAACTCTCTGATTAAGAAGCTTGGTCAAGTAAAGGCACCATGGATTTCCAAAAATTGCTTGGTCAACCCAAAGGATCCGAGAATTCATATAACTTCTTGGTCATCCCAAAAGGCTCCACGTCCTCTTACTGAGAGTTTAATCAACTAAAAGGTTCCAAAGGCGGCTGTAAAACCTTTGGTCAATTCAAAAGGCTCCAAGGATTTCTAAAAATTGCTTGGTCAACCCTAAAAATCTCCAAGGACATGTACTCGTCGTTTGGTCAAATATGAAAGCTCAAAAACCTATAAAAATCAAGAAAAATATATAAAAGTCCAAATTTTTTTTGATAAAGCTTAAAATCCAAAAACATGTGCATTTGCATTTTGCATTTTCATTTGCATTCACACATGCATTCACATCATCATATTGCATTTAGGAATTTTTCATCCATTGCATTCCACAGTAGAGTGTAGTGCGTTTATCAAAGTTTTACAAATAGTCACACATTTATATGAAAATCATGCACCCTTGCATTTATCATAATTCATTGCATTCGTACACGATACCTATTGTGGAAACCTATGTATGTATATTAAGATTTCCTGTCACTCAGCCATACCTAGTGGATTCTTTAGATATTGTAGAAATCTTGCTTTACTGTTATAGACAAGGTCATTAGTTGGGATAGTGCCTCAACATATCAAAATCTTTTCACTAACAAAAACAATATAAAATCTTGCTAAGATGAGAGAGGATGAAAGCCGCGAAAGCAGTCTTATGTATCTGGAGAGATGGGTTTCATGACCTGCTTATCTTGCAAATAGTCGATCTAGAAAGGTGTACTTTGGCAAAAGGACAAAAATTTCCCCTATAAATTCTAAAGTCACAAAATTTAAATCCCAAGTTACAAAGTGCAAAATATATATATATATATATACAAATTTCATGTTCAAAATATAAAGTGACATTGTGAATCAAAAGCACTATAAAAATCCCTTGCTCAAAGAAAATGGTAACACGTGGACTAATAGTGATTTTTATCACTACATCTGAGCAAGTAAGAAGGGTGAGAACTTGAATCCTTGGATTTTACACCTTTTAAAATCCATAGAGTGATCCCCGATTGTAGCAATGGATTGGAAGAGTCCCGCCTGCAATCAGAGGGGCAGTTCTATTGGGTGATACCCAAATGTAGCAATGGGTTAAAAAAGTCCCACCTACATTTGGAGGGATAGCCCTGATAAATTTGCAAGATGAGTTAGCTCTAGTTACCTAGGATTATCTAGCTGTATAAGTCTAATCAAAGTTGAAACAAGGATGATACGATCGTATGAGGAACCTTATCTCACATATGGGTTGAAAGAGTCCTGACTGACATACAGGGTATGCTTACGATCTATCTAAAAATAATCACATGCACACACAGGGATTATGAATATTTGGGTCTATCATGGCAAAATCCTTGTCCAATATAAGCCTGGTACAGTTAGTATGTGATTTTTGGAGAGGTCTACTAGGGTGTTTGAGTCTCAAGGAAAACCCTAAAACATGCTCCAATAGCAACAAGATACCACATATCATTAGACTACAAAAATATGAGTCATTCATTCATCAAAATGCATTTTACAAAGCACAATCAAATATATAGGATAGATACCACATGAATATCAAAAATGATGTTTAGACGGCCACTGACTATATAGTACAAAATGACATAATCATTCATTAGCATTTTAACCAATCCATTTCACTGCATTTCATAAATGGGTGATTAATTGATTAAGTTATTGTAATGAGAATTATCAATTATTTTGCATGATTGTTATACATTTTGTGGTGTCATATTTTAAAAATTGATATACACAGTTTACATTCATTCCTTATGTTTTAAGTGATTAAAGCATACAGGTTCATCTCCATTAGATTATGATTATGTACATAATGCATTACCATATATTGCATAGAATATCATAAACTGTATAAAATATACGTATGCCCACAAAGCAAAAATAAATATGCATTAAAAATAAACATCGCATCCATAAACATACATCATATGTCGCACATCTAATCATCTAGATCACTACATATCATCATCATAAAGTAGAAAATCTATCTAAATGCATGAAATCCATACATTGCATCATATAAACATATCATTTAAATACACATTGCATCCATGTGCATCAAATAAAAATAAAATAAAAAACAATAAATACACATGTACACATAATGATCCATGAAATATCATATCATATATATGTGTGTCCAAATGAGTACATAGGAAGTACAAAGTTCTCATAGGCTACAACTATGTAGGTCCTTGACCTTACATACAAAATGATACATCAAAAATGTAGTAGGTAGCTGCTATAAATCGAATCTAGGCTACTCCCCCTGTACTGGAGCTCTTGCCACCTCTCTCTGCACTATGCTCTGGAGCCTGCTCTCTTGGCCGACCTGGAACCTGTGGTGGATCCTGCTATGGATCTTGCTTGCTGCCAAAGCCTAACACACCTAGAACATGGGAAACTGGTAACTACAATAGGTTAGTCCTCTTTTTGGAGGCCCTTAATGTCTACCCTGTATCTCTAGCCCTGGCCTATGATCTTATTGTGTGCATGCTAGAGGACCTATGCATCCTCTCAACCTTATGATTCCTATGACTCGAGCTTGTTGTGGACTTCCCCGAGGTCTTGGACCTGGTACGCTATGACTCTACTACAAAAGGATCCTCAAGAATCGGTAACCCCTACATCTCTATGTATCTGACCAACTGATCAATGCAGGCAAGTCGGGTTGTGTGCATCTCATTGGTCCTGATGACCATATTGCGTAGTCATGTCACCTCAGTAGTCGAATCTTGTATAGCTAGTGTACCTACTTTTGGTACCATAGGAGGCCCCATGATAGCCTGAGGAAGCCCCATAATAGCTCCCCTCACTTCTTGTGTGAAGCATCACTCTGCCTCTACTGCAATTCGCTATGCTTGTGCCAACTCTAGGGCAATCTGTAGTCTCTGCACTTGGGACTCTATGTTAGTAGATCAAGTCATGAACTCCTATATCTAGCCATGTGCCTTAGTTAGGCACCGCTCCCTATCAGCCACTTTCACCTCTAGAGTGGTTATGGTGGTATCTCTCTCCTATTTCTACGTGTATAATCGCCCAATTTGACTTTACAAGTCATCAACCTACACCAGCAACTATCCCTCTACATTGTCAGGAGGGACCTCACCCTCCTCTGGAGTGTCCTCCTCAGGGTAGATCTTTGGTAGGTCCTCAATGATGGCCTTTGCACCCCAACTACCCTTAGTATGCATGTGCACCCTACACCCATCAAGATCTGCTTCTACCTCTGCCTATGTTGGCTCTCGGCCCAAAGGCCTGATCTTGTGCCATATAAATAGAGACCACCACCCATCATAGTCGAGCGTTGTCCCAGTTGTCTCAATACCTAACTCCTATAAATCATCGGGTGCATCCCCTAGTGGTAGAGGAACTATCAATGAGAGATCCCTCTCCAGAGCTAAGCGTCTATACCTCAAGGGAATATCTAGAAGGTCCTACACCATGCTAAACTATCATAGGACACGAGAGAAAAATTGATACTCTCTCACCTTTGGCTTACACCAGATAAGCCATGTCTCTCAGTGGGCCCATCGCAACCACTCGTCCACCTCCGACCATATAGGACAATCCATGTAGGGGTGCCAAATGACATCCCCCAGCCCAAGTTCCACAAAAATGATGATGTAATGTTGCGTATCCCCAACATGAGCCCTGCTGCAGACACCCTCCTCAGCACAAGGCTAGCAAGTAGTGTAGCACTAATGAGCATCATATAGGGTAGTGATGCGCATAGGTAGATTAGCAGGATGTTTGATCTGGATGTCCTGCCACCTCTAGATATGGAGTAAAATGCTATAATTGATGCCCTTATGACTCTGCTCTGTAATCTGGTACAACTCTCAATAGAGCTGACATAGTAAAGTGCTCCCCTAGGCTAGTAGTAGTGGCTCCTCCATTAAGCTCTAAAGCACCCTCCAAGTAGGGGCTAGCATATTTTAGGGAATCCTCATGCCTGATGAGTCTAAAAGGATAATTTGAACAATGAGGTGCATGAAAAGGGCCTCTCGAGAAGATAAGACATCATCCTGATACTAGTCTCCGATGTGCACCCCTCCATGGTCTACATCATCCTATGTATTGATGCTCTAATCACAAAATATGGCAGCAAAAATGACATCCTTTATCATATAGCCAGAGGAAATGATAGCCTCACCATTGATAGTGATCCTAAATATCCTATAGGTGTCCTCCAGTGTGATGGTCATCTCACCAGGAGGTAGGTGAAATGTGTTGGTCCACGCATTCTAGTGTCGGGCCAACACAATAATATAGGCCTAATCTACCCTAATGGTGGGTAGATCCATGACATAACCAAACTCGACAGCTTAGAACCATGCTTGGTCATAATCCGACAAGACCTCGCAAAGAATCCTCATCAAGTCAGGCTCCTGCACTCTAGAAGTTAACTTTTAAAAAGCAAAAACAAAAAAAAATAGCATGTAAGCTAAATATAGCTAAGCAGAGCTAAAGAAAACTACAAATTAAAAAAAAAACACAAGCAACTGTAGCCTGCAACTGCAACTTGCGGTCCCCAATTTGCAAATTGGGAACCGTAGCTGCAACTTGCGATCCCTAATTTGCAAAATTTGGGGCCATAGCTGAAACCTCCAGTTTCCATTTTTCCAACTGGAAAATGTAGATTCCAACTGCAGTTTAGGAGTGGCACCCATTTTGGGTACCCTCCTAGACCACTAATGCATAAAAATTAAACTCTAGTCTAACCTAAACTAGTGGGGTTCATTATCGACAGTTTAATGAGGTTCAATTTCCACATTTATTAAGTGTGGTTTATTTTACTCATATGGAGTGTGAGGTCTTGGTTTTGAGTTACCTTGCCTACACCCTACCCCTAGCTAGTCAGTGGATGATCAAGATCCGCCATCAGGGAATACGAGTGTAAATAATATTGAGTTTGATAGTGTTTCGTATCAGGGAATGTCTTCTCTCTCTCAGAGCTCTCAAATTGCTCAAGGTTGTAGGAAAATAATGAAAAATTACAAATAAGATTTCAATTTATAGGTTCTTCTAGTCTCTACAGATCACAACTTACACCCGCGGTCTGCAAACTAGGGTCTTCTACTCGCAGGTCTGATCTGCAGTCCCCAACATTTGACAATGCACATCATAGGCCGTACCTACGATCTGTAACTAGTAATAAATATGCTAAAAACCCATTGTGGGAAGGTATGAAAAGATAAATTAATGACTCCCAGTGGATAAAAAGTAAAATAAATGATCAAATTTGTAAATTTGGTGACATTAAAAGCACCAGGATCAATCCAATAAATGCAAAATTAAATAAAAATATAAAAAAATGAAAAACCAAATGTGCCTCATATTCAGTGATTTATCCTATAAACTTGGCAGTTGCATTGACTTGTGATCCATGCAATCCAGCAGGATGAGTAAATCATAATAATGACATTTGGGATAAAATTGTCATTTATTTTATGACATCTTTCAGAAAATCATCGACAATATGATTCAACACAAGTCTTGTTGAATTTGTATTATCTTGAATCTTTAAGATGACTATCATAGCCTGACTGCTCCATGGGAGAGAGATGTGCAAATAATACTAAGTGTTGAAATCATAAGCTGAACTAGGCTTCACCAAGGCATTTAAATGTCTCAAATCTAAGGTTGTTCAGGATCATTAATTATGGTCAAGCGATTTCGTCGCTTAAGTCATTTTCATTACCCTCATCGAATCGTCACTTAAGGGGGTAGTCATAATTTCATGTCATAATTAAAATCAATAGAAGATCCCAGAGATCGTAGATCCCTTGATATTGTCAAAATTGTGTTCATCCTTACGAATCATTGCTAACAACTATCATAAGCTTCCTCCTCTGCTTGGGGTAAATAGCAAATATGAAATTTCATTTGTAGCTCTCATCCTTTGGTTATATAGGCATAACGCCTATTGTCACACCAAAGCTACCCGAATGTCTGATGATGAGTTTAAACTTTTAAAATGTAAGCCTTCCCACATTGGAATAAATGATTCCAGGATGCACGTCCTTTTGCTGGACCTGGGGCATCTAATGTTGATCAGACTAATGATCATCATAGAACCCGCGACATCATTTTAGGAGGTCTATTTTCCTCAATGTTGTTCGATTTCACAATGCATCTCAAAAGGGGCATCTGTAGACACCTAAAATGTACCATATTGAGGGTGACTATTTATATGGACATGCTACAAAACCATATGAAGGATCTTGGATAGACTCCAAGATAGAGCAGTGGTTCTAACCACTCAATTTAGGCATTTTGGCCTAAGTAGTATGAACTACAGCCCAGACCTGCGGTCTCCAATCTAAACCATGGTTGACACCTGCGATCTACAGTTTGGACCATAATTGTGACCTATGGTTTGAATTGGAGTTCAGTTAGACCTTCTATCTGAGCCAAATCGGTTGGAATGACCAAGAGATCTAGAAGGAGGTAGTTGGAGGATGGAAGATTCCAAATGCTTCCATCCCAACTGTCCTAACCAACCTTCTTAGTCTTGGCTTCTCCATGAAGCCACCCCTATCCCTAGGGATATGCTATAAATACCTCCATTTTTTAATAGGTAGGAGAGGATGAAAGAGAGATAATTTGTATAGTGAAGCACTGGTGAATTATCAAGCAATATAATGATCAAGAGAGCAGCGAAGCCCTATCAAATTGCATAACAAACTTATGCATTTAAGAGCCCCTTTGCTATCCATCCAAATACCAATTAGCCATGGATGCCCTAGGTGCCTAGGAGGATCAAGAAATGTAAATCTAGGTGAACAAAATCCCTTCACAATGATTTGACCACCAAATATGTCAAAGGACAACAAAGGTGACCCTTGAACATCAATTCAAACAAGGAGGTCAAGCCCACTACCCCTAATTTTGAGGGTAAACACATCAGAGGTCAAACCACAGCTGTCAGCCAAGGTTTATAGTGCAGACTGCCCCTCACAACTATGGTTTGCAATAGGTCAGAGATCACCTTACTCAGTTTGCTTTTTATTGCATTGATTAGTCATGTTAGTCTTTTCATAGGTTTAATTGCATTTTTAGAGAAACTCTGACCATAGAAATTAGGCATTTTATGCGTTGTAGGATTATATTGGATATTTTTGATGTTTTATTTCTTCTAATTCGATATTTATTCAATGCATCATGTGCTTATTCATGTCTTGTATGTTGTAGTATAATTATTGATATGATTAGAATAACTTAAAACCTTTCTTTATGCTTTCTTGTTTCATTAGTTTAATGGTATTTACATGTATGATTCTTTAAAGGGCCTCATCACGAGAGGCTATCAATCTCTGTAATCATGTGTTGTTGTTTCTTGTTTGCAGGGAGACAGGTGCAGAAAGGAGCCTATATCATAATCCTTCCACATCACGAAGAAGGGGGTTAGCTCTACCCCAAGGCAATTTGTGAGTAATCACCGAAGCAACAAATAAGCACGCCTACCCTATTGAGGGTATTGGCAATTGTAAACATCTGTATCATATTTGGAGTGACCATAAGAGGGAATTTTTGTAACCTGATATCCTTTGAAATATCAATACAAGAAAAAATTGCATTAGTTGGCTTTATTTGTTCAATTTGTGCATTATTGTGTGGATCTTTGTGTTTTACGATGGTATAGATCAGTACACTAGATAGGCGCGTGCTCCGAAGTTACGTCATCTTCATTGATTTGTGGTTGATATTTTAGTGCTACTTGAGAGTGATTGGTTGAGCCTTTGAGAAGGCTTTTGGGACAAAATTTTTGGATAGATTTGAGATAGCTTTTGGGCATGATTGGTTGAGCCTTTGAGAAGGATTTTGGGATAGAATTTTTGGACAGATTTGAGATAGATTTTGTGCATGATTGGTTGAGCCTTTGAGAAGTCTTTTGGGATTGTTTTGTGGACATGTATAAGACAAAATTTGAGCAGGATTTTTTAAGCCTTTTTTTAAGGCTTTGAGAACAAATTTGGGATAGCATTTGAGCATCATTGCTTGAGACTTTTATGAAGGCTTTGAGGAAAAATTTGGAAAATCATATGAGAAGGATTGTTTGAGCCTTATGAGAAGGCATTGAGGCGGATTTGTGAGCAGTGAGAGAAATATAACAAAAATAGAAAAATATATCAACACAAGTTGCCTAGATAAGCAGATCAGTGGAGTGCCTAGATAAGCAGATCAGTGGAGTGCCTAGCTGAGTAGATTAATGGAGTGCCTAGATGATCAGATCAATGGATAGCCTATCTGGGTAGATCAGTGGATAGCCTAGTTGAGTAGATTAGTGGATAGCCTAGTTGAGGAGATCAGTGGATTGCCTAGCTGAGTAGATCAGTGGATAGCCTAGCTGAGCAGATTAGTGGATAGCCTTGTTGAGAAGATAAGTATATTTTCTAGCTGAGCAGATTAGTGGATAGCCTAGTTTAGTAGATCAATGGATAGCCTAGTTGAGCAAATAAATGGATAGCCTAGCTGAGTAGATCAATGGATTGCCTATCTGAGCAGATCAGTGGATAGCCTAGCTAAGAATATTAGTGGAAAGCCTAGCTAAGCAGATTAGTGGAGCCCACCTGAGTAGATCAGGATAGCCTAGCTTTGAGCAGATCAAAGTAATCATTTGTATTGGGATAAGGATCCCTATTTATTTGTAAAATATTATAAGGATATTATCTTGTGGACTACCCCAAATTGGGGGAACCACGTTAAATATCGTGTCTCAATTATGTGTGGTGATTTGTGTAGTTGCTTACTATTACTATCTATGTTATTATGGCAAACTATTGTATTTGGTAATAGCAATTGAGGACACTAATTGATATTGGTTTGGAAAGAAATTAAAAAGTAGGTGCTATACTATTCACCCCCCATCTTAGTATAAGCTTGTGTTCTTCAATTGGTATCATAGCGGGTTCCTTTGAAAAGGCTAACAACTTGAGGACAGATTCTACAAGAACACATATGGCTTCATAGAATGGATCATCTATAAGTAAGGCTCCACTATTTGACAGTAACAATTATACTTTCTGGAGCATGAGAATGAATAACTGCTTGATATCACAAGGATATGAGGTATAGCAGATGGTTGCAAAAGAGTATAAGGTTGAAGGTGATCCCAAGATAGATAAGACTATTAGAAAATTGGTTGAGATCAATGCAAATGCAATGAATTGTATTTTGAGTGGGCTATGTAAGACAAATTTTGCAAAGTTCATGGTACGTAATTCAGCTAATGAAATGTGGACCAAGTTGTGGAATACCTATGAAGGAGATTCCAAGGTAAAATTGGAAAAACTATAAAATCCTAGAAGACAATTTGAGGAATTAAAAATGAAAGATTCTAAAGATATTGAAAAGTTTTTACTTCGAGTTGATGAGATTTCTAACACTATGAGAGGCCTAGGATTTGATATGAAAGAATCAGATATTACTCAAAAGGTTTTGAGATCACTTCCCATG
This sequence comes from Wollemia nobilis, assembly GCA_028583015.1. Lineage (NCBI taxonomy): Eukaryota > Viridiplantae > Streptophyta > Pinopsida > Araucariales > Araucariaceae > Wollemia > Wollemia nobilis. The sequence continues at coordinate 868,878 of JAQPPZ010002623.1, forward strand.
AATTATGATGCAAAGGTTTCAGTGATAGAAGAAACAATGAATATCGACAAGCTAACAATGGAAGAACTATAAGGAACTCTTAAAAATTATGAGATGAGGATAGATAAGCATCAGGCTCCAATAAAAAAAATTGCATTCAAGGCTTCAAAAAAATAAATGGAAAGATCTAGAGATAGATAGAGATTCAAATAATGATGAGGAAGATAACTTCATCAAAAGGAAAAAAGACTCAAGGAATTATAGGGATATGAAGAATATCAAATGCTACAAGTGTGGTGATTATGGTCACTATGCAAACAAGTGTCCACATGAAGAAAATAGTGATGATGAAAAATAGGTTCACAGAAGAAAACAAAAAGTAAATCATAAGCATGAAAAAGATGATAGGTACAAGCAAAGCAAGCATGAGAAGAAGAAAAGTTTTCGTAAGACAAAGAAAACTTTCTATATTCAAGAAGTAAATGATAGCTCAGATCATAGTGATAGATACAAGTCAGATGATGAAAAGGAAGAACATCTATTCCTAGGAATAGAAGATGAAAGAGAACAATTCTTTGTGTGTGGTAAAATAGATCACAGATTAGGATATTACAATGGCTTCAGTGATAGTGAATATGAAATGACACATCAAGGAAATAGTCATGATCAAAGAATTAATGAGAGTTTTTTTGCTATAGAAGATGATAATAATCCCAGTGACAGTAAATATGAAGAACTCTCCCTTTTGGTAATAGAAAATGAAGAGGATGAGCCAAGAAAACAAAAATCATAAGTCAAAAGGCTAAAATAAGAAACCAGGAATCTTAAAAACAAGATTTGAATAGATGTCAGAGAAGAACTACTTTAGACAATCAATAATATAAGAGATGAGCTTCAAGATACAAAAAGGATAAAGGAAAGGAGGAATGAATAACTAAGGGTAATAATGGCAAGACATGACACATTAGATTAAAAGGTTCAAAAAGGAGTGGAAACATATTTTTATGCTGTATCTTATTTCCAAGAAAAGTCACACTCAAAAGGAAAGGAAGTTCTAAAAGATGAAAGCAAGGGAGCACCTAATATTCATGAAGAAATTTCCAAAGCTCCTATGGCTCCAAATATCTAGTTTGGATCTTGTTTTGAGATAGGTGAACCAAGTTCAAGAGGTAAAGAAATTCTTGAAGAGAAAAGCAAGGAAGAAGTTAAGGAATATAATTTAGATACTACAAGGAAGGATCAAGGATACAATGTACAAGTCAAAGATGATCACAAGTTTAATGGTCAAGAAAGGTATGAGGAACAAAGGTGTGAAAAAAGGGCTTTCCAAGGACATTTTTTTTCTTGTAATGGATTTGGACACAGGGATATACATTGTAGGGTCTATGGATCAAAGAAGTTTGATTTTTCTAGAAGGAACATCAAAGGAAAAAGATATATTTTTCAAGGACACTGCTTCTTATGCAAAAGGATTGGTCATAGAACTTCTCAGTGCAAAGAAAATGATCAACATTGTTTTGTTCTTAGAGCTACACAATTCAGAGGTCATGGTCATAATGATTATGAAAACAAAACCTCACAATACAAGGTTTAGGAAAGGAATGGATATGAAAATGATTTCAAGAAAGAATTCAGAACATGAGCACCATCCAAAGGCTACAATATCAAGTGTTTTAATTGTAATAACTTTGGACATATTGCAAAATGGTGTAGGACTCAATTCCAAATAGTTTCAAGGCAAAAATTTCAAGCAGCCTCAAGGCAAGAAGGTCAAACAGGTTCAAGACAAGAATATCAAGTAACTCATCAAGAAAAGGATATCAGAAAAAAGTGGAAGGAAGTTGATAAAGGAAAGGAACAATGTAATATGGGAGTAAAAATACTCCCACCCAAAAATTAATCACCTCAAGAGAGAATTTTGTGGGGGGGCTAAGCTTAAGAGTCATATATTTTAGCCCCATAGGTATCACTTTTTTCCATTGATGTCAAAGGGGAGAGATTTGAGTAAAGGGGAGAGCATTGAGTTAGGGGGAGCAACCTTCAAAGAGACCATTGAGATAGAGGGAGCAACCTCCATAGATATTATTGAGTGAGGGTGAGAAAATTTGATTCTCAAAGATGGTTTTTGCAGTGATTGTGGTGTTTTGCATTAGAGGTGTTGCCATCAATGACAAAGGGGCAAATTGTTGGCAATTTGAGTTATTTTGTGTTGTCATTGATGTCACATGGATCACGTTGAGTTTTGGTGGCAAAAGAACTTCATAAATATTTATTTATGAAATTTTGAAGAGCATGGATATATACAGGGTTTTGTGGCACAAGAGGAATATAATATTTAATTTTTAAATATTATATTAATGGCTTTTATTAAAACCAATGGTAAATATTTTTATTAAAACCAATGGCAAGGGTTTTTATTAAAATCGATGGAAAGGTTTCTTAATTAGGCCAATGAAAAGGGTTTTCATTAAAATCATTGAAAAGGGTTTTTCATTAAAACCAATGTGCTAAGACATCTCCAAATGATGATGGATGAAAAGGTTTTTTCAATAAAACCTAGGTGCAAAATGTTTCATGGCAAAATTCAAAAGAACGAAGGAGATATCCTAATTCAAACATAAGAGATGAATTATTAAATATTTATTTAATAATTCTAAGGTCTAAAGTTTAATTAAATTATCTTCCGACATGTAAAGGTTAGGGTGGAAAATCAAAGTTTGCCAACGTCATTTGAAGGTATTTTAAGGGATATAAATCAAAGAAGACTTTGGTTATTTCGTTGCGGAGATAGGAGAATAATTAGTGCATGAGAGAGTCATTGAAGGGAGGCAATGTAGAGGTAAAACAAAATGTTAAACTCAAGGGTAAAGACAAAATCGAAATATGCTAGAATTGACGTCACACTGGACAACGTAGCCCAGTTGGCAGGGCATCATATTTGCACAGGAGAGGTTTGTGTTCAAATCTTGCCAGGAGCAAAAGTTTTTTGTGAGAGATTGATTTCATTTTGACAGCTGAGCATAAAGATTAAAGGAAGTGTTTGGGATTAAATCCCAATGTGGTCCAGTGGTCACGTGGTAAGCACTTCACAGTGCAAGCAAGGAGGAACATTTTTTGACTCTCATGAAGGTGTGAAGGTGCATTGATTTTTGGGAAAAATATTGATGATTTTTAAGGTGGTAAACACGCATTGATTTTTGGCAAAGACATTAATGTTTTCGAAGGTTGCAGAGGCTACGAAATTTATAAAAAGGCATTTATCTCTAGCGCATGGTAATAGTTGATATTTCTAAAGTTGTGCATTAAAATTATTTCTACCAAAATTAGGGAATCATAAGGCATTTGTTGGAAATAAATGATTGATGTGTGTGCTTAGGGAGATATAAGTTGTTCAAATATTATTTGTTATTGCTATGTGTATTTAGGTAGTTATAAGGTGTTGAATTAAATAATTGAAAATTATTGTGTGTACTTGTGGGGTTATAAGGTGTGAAAATAAATAAATAAAAGCATAGGTGCTTGTTGTTTATGTCAATGAAATTAGGGGGTTATAAGGTAGTAAAGTGTTGAACATGTATATGTCCTAGTGCATGGTTCGATTATGAAATTAAACTAGGATCTTGAGACCTAGTTAATTGCTACCTTGAGTTAGAAGACATGCACATGAGTTAGGGTTTGAAGTTGAAGACAAATTGCTTGATTATGTGCATTGACTATTGAGAGGAAGTGGTGGATTAGAAAATAAATTTTATGGATAAATTTGATGCTTGAGTTCATAATTGCTTTAGTGGAGTTCATTGAGAGTATTGCCACTATTGCGAAGGTTTTTGTTGGCAATTTTGGGTACCTTGGGTACTTTGCCTTTGCTCAAGTATAGATGTTGTCATTGATGTCAAAAAGTTCTTGAAGCAATTTTATTTGATGTCAAAGAATTTTTTTTGATGAAGGTTTCAACATGGATAGTAAGTTTCCAAGAAGATCAGAGTAGCCCAGTTGCAAAAGATCAAGAAAAAGACAAGTAAGAAAAAGTATGCAGGCGGCTGGAAAAACTGTCGCGATTTTGCGACATGTTTGAGGAGAGAGAAAGTGCTGGAAAAACTATCATGATTTCACGACATGTTGGAAAGAAAAGAAACTAGAAAAACTGTCATGATTTCATGACATGTTGGTAGAGAAAAAGTCAAGTTGAAAAACTGTCGTGATTTCACGACAGGTTGGCAGAGAAGGAGAGCAAGATGGAAAGTGTCACGATTTCGCGACATGTCACATTTTCGTGACTCGAAAAGTGCAGGAAGGCAGAGAAGGAAAAGTGTCACGATTTTGTGACATTCTACAAAGAAGGTTGTACGGACGAAAAAGTGTCACGATTTCGCGACATGATGCTGAAGAGAGAGTCCGCAGTGTGAACTGTCACGATTTCGTGACAAGTTCGAAGAGAGAAAGTTTCATGAAAAATGTTGTGATTTTACGACATGCTACAGAGGTCGAGGTGAGGACTATCGTGATTTCATGACATGCTGCAGAAGCTCAAAGTGAGAACTGTCATGATTTCATGACATGTAGATAAGGGAAGGGTTTGAATTAAAAAGCATCGTGATTTCATGATAGGTAGTAGAGAAAGCGTACGAAAGCTGAAAGCGTCGCAATTTCATGACAGGATGAAGGAACAGCTTATGGATGCTAAAAATGTCATGATTTCATGACAGGTTGAGAAGGCAACATTCAGTTGGAGAAAGTGTCACGATTTCATGACAAAAATAGGAAGCATGTCTTCAATAGAAGAAGCGTCACGATTTGACGATGAATTCAGTAAGGAAGAGGTTGAAGGCGAAAGCATTGCGATTTCGAGACATGTTTTGTTTTTGCTGGTGCAAGCCGAGAAAAGGTTGAAGAAGCAAGAAGGGTCACGATTTCATGATAGAAGTGAATATGACATGAGCAGAAGTAGAAAGTGTCACAATTTCGTGACATGTCACAGTTTCGTGACCAAAAGGCAAGTGCAGACTCTAGTGGAGGAAGATGTCGCGATATCGTGACATGTCACAGTTTTGTGACTCAAAGGGGAGAGAGAATGTACGGAGTCAAAAATGTCACGATTTCATGACATAAGTAGAAAGGAAGTCGACAAAGGCTGTAGTGTCATGATTTTGCGACAGCAGGAAAAAGAAGGTGTATGACAGGCAAAGGTGTCATGATATCGCAACATGTTGTAGTTTCATGGGAAAGCTACAGAACTAGAGGCAGTTGAAGCTGACAGAGTTAACTTCAAGTCAACGATGCTTAGGTTTTTGTAGTCGATGTATTCTAGGGTTACAGCCAACTAAGATCAAGGTTTTAATCTTGAGATTATGAGTATAAAATGAGGGCTGCTTGGAGAGTTTGGTATCAATCGAAGTGTGTGTTCGAAGTGTGAAGTTCATAGATAGAGCATGGGGATGAATTTCAATCATCGAAAAGCAGAGTGTGAAGATCGATAGCAATGTCAGAGTGCATTTCGCTGAATCTTCCAAGTGAGAGAGATTGCTAGGAAGCAGAGTGCGCAAAGATGATGCTACTGTGATTGCGCAGAGGTGCAAAGATTGATGTTCGATCAAGTGCAGCTGTGATTGCGCAATAAGAACAAAGGACTGTGTTTTGTGTAGAACAAAAGAAGAGGACATTTGTGCCAGACTGAGGGACTGTGTTTGGTGCAGACCAGAGAAAGAGGAAGATAACATTTGTGCCAGATCGAAGGACTATGTTTTGGTGCAAATTCGATGACCAGCTTTGAGATGATAGAGTTGAGGACAGAGGTCTCCAGCCAGAGTGGGGAAGACAGGTGTCTTCTATGGATTGAGGTCCATTTGCTAAGGGCAACAAAGGCAGAGGTCTTCTAGAGGATCACCAGCCAGAGCAGAGTTAGGGTAAGGTATCTCCTTTGATCCGTGGCTCATAAACTTTGTAATTGGGAAGGTTTCCCAAAGAATTTGAAATAAACTTTTAGAGAAAAATTTTTATGGACGTAGCCCAACCATTCTGGGTGAACCACGTTAAAAATGAGTCTTCAATGTGTGATGTTTTCTATCTTATTTAATATTGTGTTGATGCCACTGCTATCTGAATTTAAAATTATTAAATGGATAAGTCTTATACTGTTCACCCCCCCTCTCAGTATAAGTTCATGTTCTTCAATTGGTATCAGAGTGGGTCACTCCAGAAAGAGCCTAATAGCTTGGAGAAGGATCCATCAAAGGAACATACTAATTCAGAAAGAAATGAAGAGGTTGAGTTCAATCTCAAAAGTGAATTCTTCTTGGCTTTGAGAAATCTTAAGAAACTCAGGGAAGAGAATTCTGTTCTCAAACATCAATGTCACGAAGAAGAGAGCAAGATCAAAATTGTCTCAAAGTGTTATAGATTTCAAAATCCTAGCTGAAGAAGGAAAGAAGGTTGAACAGGTTTTGACAGAGACTCTAAAAGCAAAGGAAGCTGATTGTGAGAAACTAGAAGAAGAGATTATGTCTCTTAGAGTGAAGTTGGAATAGTTGACTCTCAGATAGAATATTCCATGTGAAAAGCAAAATAAGGATGGTATCACCATTCATGAGATAGGGTCTTCAAGCAAGATCAATCTTCATCCTGAAGAGCAGTGGATTCTAGTTGATCACAAGAAGAACAATCATCCAAGGCATCAAAACAGATAGAGGAGGAGAGTTCACTTCAAATGAATTTGTGGAATACTGTGAGCAACACAGAATCAAAAGAGAATATTCAGCAACAAGAACTCCTTAACAAAATGGAGTAGTTGAAAGGAAAAATAGAACTATTGAAAATATGGCTAGAGCAATGTTAAATGAGTCAAATCTTTCAGATGGCTTTTGGAGAGAAGCAGTAAGTACAGTAGTCTACATCATCACCAGGGCTCAACTCAGAGTCAATCATCATAAAACTCCCTATGAGTTGTGTAAAGGAAGACCAGCTACAATAAAATACTTCAAAGTGTTCAGGAGTAAGTGCTTCATCAGAAGGGAAGATCAGAATTTGGGTAAGTTTGATCCTAGATGTGATGAGGGAATTTTTCTTGGATATTCCAGCAAAAGCAAGGCCTACAGATGCTTCAAAAAAAGAACTCATACAGTTGTAGAGAGCATAAATGTAACAGTAGATGAAAAGACAGGGATAAGAGAACCAAGTAAAGGAACTCAGTGATGAAATCTATCAAGAAGAATTCAGAGAGGTGTCAGATGAAGAAGAGGAAAGACAACAACTACTTCCCAAAACTCCTTCATGGTATGTTCAAAAACATCATCCCAAAGATTTAATCATTGGTGATCCGAATAGCAGGCAAACAAGAAGAAGAATCATTCCTTCACATGATTTTGTGAATGTTTTATTGTTATCTTAGATTGAGCCAAAAAATTTCAGTGAAGCTTGTACAGATAAATTTTGGGTAAAAGCAATGGATGAAGAGCTAAATCAAATAGAGAAAAGTGAAACCTAGGATTTGGTTCCAAGACCTAAGGACAAGAATGTCATTGGCACAAAATGGTTATTCAGAAATAAACTCAATGAGGATGAAATATTGTCAGAAACAAAGCTAGGTTAGTCTGTAAAGGGTATGCTCAAGTAGAAGGTGTTGATTTTGAAGAGACGTTTGTGCCTGTTGCTCGTCTTGAAGCTATAAAAATGTTTTTGGCCCTTTCAAGCTTCAAATCATTTAAGGTATATCAAATGGATGTAAAATCAGCATTTCTAAATGGGGTGTTGGTAGAAGAAGTTTACATAGAACAGCCAAAAGGAGTGTCTCTCATAGAACAGTCAGAATATGTGTGTAAACTAAAAAAGGCCTTATATGGGTTAAAGCAAGCACCAAGGGTGTGGTACTCAAGACTTGATAGTTATCTTCATGAGCAAGGCTTCAGTAAAGGTGTGGCAGATAGCAACCTGTATATTAAAAATGAAGATGATGATATGTTGATTATAGTTGTCTATGTTGATGATATTATTTTTAGGGGAAATAATACTCAGATGTGCAAAGTTTTTGCTAACACCATGCAGAAGGAATTCGAGATGTCTATGATTGGAGAGCTATCATTCTTTTTAGGGCTACAGATTGCACAGTAAAAAGATGGTATATTTCTCTCTCAGGAAAAGTATATCAAAGAAATGTTGAAGAAATTTGGGATGATGGACAACAAACCCATGTGTAATCCAATGATTACAGGGTGTAATCTGAAAGATGATGAATCTCCAGCGGCAGATCATAAGTTGTACAGATCTATGATAGGCAGTTTACTATATAGTACAACTACCAGACTGGATATCATGTAGGCCGTTGGATTAGTAGCAAGATTTTAGGAAGCTCTAAAATAATCTCTTGTTATAGCAGTCAAGAGGATATTCAGATATTTGAAGGGCACTATGGACTTTGGGCTTTGGTATCCCAAAGGTGATGATTTCACCCTCACGACCTATACAGATGCAGATTAGGCAAGCAGTACTGATGATAGGAAAAGCACTAGTGGTGGAGCATTCTTTCTGGGAAAGAGTTTGGTTTCTTGGCTAAGTAAGAAACAACCTTCAGTTTCCTTATCTACAACAGAAGCTGAATACATAGCAGCAGTGGCTGGGTGCACATAGGTTTTATGGATGAAAACCACCTTGGAGGATTTCAAAATCAAGCATGAACAACCCATCTCCATTCTTTGTGATAATATAAGTGCCATAAGTATTTCCAAAAATCTGGTAATGCACTCAAGGATGAAGCACATTTCCATCAAATATCATTTTCTAAGGGAGAAAGTGCAAGAGAAGTAGGTCAAGCTAGAGTATGTGCCTACTAAAGAGCAGATTGTAGATATCTTCACCAAACATCTTCCAAAAGATACGTTTGAGTATTTAAGGGAGAAATTGGGAGTTGTACTCTCACCTCAGAATTAATCACCTCATCAGGAGGTGGGGGGAGGGACCAAGCCAAGAGGCTCTTTCTTAGTCCCAAGTCCCAAAGGTGGCCCTTTGCCATTGATGACAAAGGGGGAGAGATATGAGTAAGGGGGAGATATGAGTGAAGAAGAGAGCTTCAAGTCAGGGGGAGCAAAAACTTCAAAGGCAGATTCTCAGTTGTTGGCTCAGTTGGTTTCAGTTTTTGACTCTTGAGATGTGTTTTAGTAAAGGTTTGCCATCAATGACAAAAGGGGAGAATGTTGGAAATTTTGGGTACTTTGGGTACATTGCCTTTGCTCAAGTATAGATGTTGTCATTGATGTCAAAAAGTTCTTGAAGTAATTTGATTTGATGTCAAAGAATTTGTTTTGATGAAGGTTTTAGCATGGACAGTAAGTTTCCAAGAAGATCAGAGTAGCCCAGTTGCAAAAGATCAAGAAAAAGACAAGTAAGAAAAAGTATGCAGGCGGCTGGAAAAACTATCGCGATTTCGCGACATGTTTGAGGAGAGAGAAAATGCTGGTAAAACTGTCACGATTTCGCGACATGTTGGAAGAAAGAGAAGCTGGCAAAACTGTCACGATTTCATGACATGTTGGCAGAGAAAAATTCAAGTTGAAAAACTATCACGATTTCGCGACAGGTTGGCAAAGAAGGAGAGCAAGATGGAAAGTGTCGCGATTTTGCGACATGTTGCATTTTCACGACTCGAAAAGTGCAGGAAGGCAGAGAAGGAAAAGTTTCATGATTTTGCGACATTCTGCAAAGAAGGTTGTACGGACAAAAAAGTGTCACGATTTCGTGACATGATGCTGAAGAGAGAGTCCGCAGTGTGAACTATCGTGATTTCATGACAAGTTCGAAGAGAGAGAAAGTTTCATGAAAAATGTCACGATTTTGTGACATGCTGCAGAGGTCAAGATGAGGACTATCACGATTTCATGACATGCTACAGAAGCTCGAAGTGAGAACTGTCATGATTTTGTGACATGCAGCTAAAGGAAGAGTTTAAATTAAAAAGCATCACGATTTCACGACAGGCAGTAGAGAAAGCATACGGAAGCTGAAAGCGTCACGATTTCATGACAGGATAAAGGAACAGCTTATGGATGCTAAAAATGTCATGATTTCATGATAGGTTGAGAAGGCAACATTTAGTTGGAGAAAGTATCGTGATTTCATGATAGAAACAGGAAGCATGTCTTCAATAGAAGAAGCATCATGATTTTGCGACGAATTCAGTAAGAGCTCAAAGGCGAAAGCGTCGCGATTTTGTGACATGTTTTGTTTTTGCTAGTGCAAGCCGAGAAAAGGTTGAAGAAGCAAGAAGGGTCATAATTTCATGATAGAAGTGAAGATGACATCAGCAAAAGTAGAAAGTGTCATGATTTTACGACATGTCATAGTTTCGTGACCAGAAGGCAAGTGCAGACTCCAGTGGAGGAAGATGTTGCGATATCGCGACATGTCACAGTTTTGCGACTCAAAGGGGAGAGAGAATGTATGGAGTCAGAAATGTCATGATTTCATGGCATAAGCAGAAAGGAAGTCGACAAAGGCTGTAGTGTCATGATTTCATGATAGCAGGCAAAAGAATATGTACGGTAGGCAAAGGTGTCGCGATATCGCGACATGTAGTTTCACGAGAAAGCTACAGAACCAGAGGCGATTGAAGCCGATAGAGTTAACTTTGAGCCAATGATGCTTAGGGTTTTACAACCGATGGATTCTAGGGTTATAGTCGACTAAGATCAAGGTTTTAATCTTGAGATTGTGAGTATAAAAGGAGGGCTACTTGGAGATTTTGGTATCAATCGAAGTGTGCGTTCGAAGTGTGAAGTTTGCAGATAGAGCACAGGGGTGAAGTTCGATCACCAAAAAGCAGAGTGCAAAGATTGATAGCAGTGTTAGAGTGCATTTTTCTGAATCTTCCAATTGAGAGAGATTGCTATGAAGCAGAGTGCACAAAGATGATGCTGTGATGATTGCGTAGAGGTGCAAAGATCAATGTTTGATCAAGTGCAGATGTGATTGCATGATAAGAAAGAAGGACTGTGTTTTGTGCAGAACAAAAGAAGAGGACATTTGTGCCAGATCGAAGGACTATGTTTGGTGTAGACCAAAGAAAGAGGAAGAGGACATTTGTGCCAGACCGAAGGACTATGTTTTGGTGCAAATTCGAGGACCAGCTTTGAGGTGATAGAGTTGAGGACAAAGGTCTCCAGCCAGAGCAGGGAAGACACGTGTCTTCTGTGGATTGAGGTCCATTTGCTAAGGGTAACAGAGGTAGAGGTATTCTAGAGGATCACCACCTAGAGCAGAGTTAGGGAAAGGTATTTACTTTGAGTCATGGATCATAAACTTTGTAATTGGGAAGGTTTCCCAAATAATTTGAAATAAACTTTTAGAGAAAAGTTTTTGTGGACATAGCCCAGCCATTCTGTGTGAACCACGTTAAAAATGAGTCTTCAATGTGTGATGCTTTATGTATTATTTAATATTGTGTTGATGCCACTACTATCTGAATTTAAAATTATTAAATGGATAAGTCTTATACTGTTCACCCCCCCCTCTCAGTATAAGTTCATGTTCTTCAGTTTTTTCTATTGCTTTGAGGAGAGTATTTTTGGTTACTTATTGAGTACATTGAATCTATTTAAGACCATTGAGGAGATCATTTTCTAGTCACTTGTGGATACATTTGTCTTTCTTTTGAGGAGATCATTGTTGGCTATTTGAGAGCTCTTTTCTTGAGGGATTTGTGCTTGTTTCTTGAAATCTTATTGACATTGCATTAGGAAGATATTATTTAGAACCTATTGCTATTACTTTTGGAGATTGTCCTTGGTTTGTTGAAGTACTCATTGTTATTTTTTGGAGATATTTTCATTAGAGAGCTCATTTGCCATACATTTGAGAGTATATTATTGAGCATTGTTGTCATCCATTTGAGAGAGTATTTATCATACATTTTTGAGATCATTGTGGATCATTGTTGTCATCCATTGAAGAGTACATTGCCATTCATTTTTGAGTTCATCATTGAGCCTTGCCTTCGTTGATTTGTGGTTGATATTTGAGTGCTACTTGAGAGTGATTGGTTGAGCCTTTGAGAAGGCTTTTGGGACAAAATTTTTGGACATATTTGAGATAGCTTTTGGGCATGATTTGTTGAGCCTTTGAGAAGGATTTTGGGACAAAATTTATGGACATATTTGAGATAGCTTTTGTGCATTATTGGTTGAGCCTTTGAGAAGGCTTTTGAGATAGATTTATGGATAGATCTGGGACAAAATTTGAGCAGGATTGTTTGAGCCTTTTGTGAAGGCTTTGAGGATAGATTTGGGATAAAATTTGAGCATAATTACTTGAACCTTTTGTGAAGGCTTTGAGGATATATTTGGGACAACATTTGAGCATCATTGCTTGAGCCTTTTGTGAAGGCTTTGAGGACAGATTTGTGATAGCATATGAGAATGATTATTTGAGCCTTATGAGAAGACATAGAGGTAGATTTGTGAGTAGTGAGAGAAATATAACAAAAATAGAAAAACATATCAACACCAGTTGCCTAGCTGAGTAGATCAATGGAGTGCCTGGCTAAGTAGAACAATGGAGTGCCTAGCTAAGAAGATCAGTGGATAGCCTAGCTGAGCAGATCAGTGGATAGCCGAGCTGAGTAGATTAGTGGATTGCCTAGCTAACCAAATCAATGGATAGCCTAGTTGAGTATATCAATGGATTACCATGCTGAGCAGATCAATGGATAGCTTAGCTAAGAAAATCAGTGGATAGCCTAGCTAAGAAAATCAATGAATTTCCTAGCTGAGCAGATCAATGGATAGCCTAACTACGTAGATCAGTGGGTAGCCTAGCTGAGTAGATCAGTGGATAGCCTAACTAAATAGATCAATGAATTACCTAGATGAGTAGATCAGTGGATAGCCTAGCTGAGCATATCAGTGTAGAGCCTAAGTAGATCAGTGGAGCCCACCTGAGTAGATTAGGACAACCTAGATTTGAGCAGATCAAAGTAATAATTTGTATTGGGATGAGGATCCCTATTTATTTGTGAAATATTATAAGGATATTATCTTGTGGACTACCCCACATTGGGGGAACCACGTTAAATATTGTATCTCAATTGTGTGTGGTGATTTATGCATTTGCTTACTATTGATATCTATGTTATTAATGCATACTACTATATTTGGTAATTGCAATTGAGGACACTAATTGATATTGGTTTGGAAAGAAAGTAAAAAGTGTTTGCTATACTGTTTACCCCCCATCTCAGTATAAGCTTGTTTTCTTCACATACCTATATTGGCAATTTGGGGATGGAAAGAATGCTCTATTTTGGGAGGATTCATGGAATCAATCTCAACCAATTATTTAGACATTACCAAATATGGAGAGTTAGAAAGTAGAGCTCCAAAATTTAGGGTGGTGGAAAGCCTCTTACCATATGATATCATGGAATCAACATGTTCTAGACTTACTACAATGGAAAAATCCTCAAGAATGGCCAGTGAAAGGACAAAGGAACTAACCAAAAAATGTAGAGACATATCCAAAGACACCCAAGGATGGTTCTAAGAGGGATACACTTGGATGGGGAGGAAGAAAGTTGGGTATCTATAAGACAAAGGAGAGATACAAGGTAGTTTGTGGATATGAGATTACCCTAGCACCATTTCCATGGATATATTTTTAGCAAAAGGAAAGATGGCCAAAAATTAATATTTTTCATGGCTGATTAACCATAAAATGTGCTTGACATTTGATAATTTGAGAAAAAGAGGTTTCTACAAACCTTCCAAATGTTTTGTGTGTGGAAAGACAAATGAGACCTTGAATCACCTCTTTTTTGGGTGTTCTTTTGCAAAATTATGAGCACCAAAAATGCTCATATTTTGTACATATTTCTTTGATCAATATGTGGCTGTATAATAAGGATTGTGTATTTTTATGAATGATTATATAGATATTTGATATAATTATGTGTGTTATCTAATTTATGTGTTTTTAGTGTGTTTTGTGGAATTGCAGTTGATTTAGTTAGATTTGGAATAGTCGAGGTCTTTTGATGGACCTGGCACTTTATTTCATCGGGGGTCAATGCAGGGAACATAGGTGCCTTCCTCTTCCAGGAAGGCACCAAGAGAACTTAGGCACCTTCCTCTTCCAGGAAGGCACCAAGAGAAAGTAGGTGCCTTCCTCTTCCAAGAAGGCACCAAGAGAATGTAAGCGCCTTCCTCTTCCAGGAAGGCGCCAAAAGCAAGAAAGTGCCTTCCTCTTCCAGGAAGGTGCCAAAAGTGAGAAAGCACCTTCCTCCTACAGGAAGGCGCCAAGGAAAGAAAGAGCGCCTTCCTCCTCTAGGAAGGTGCCAAAGGGAAAGAAGCACCTTCCTCTCATCAGGAAGGCACCGACGGGAAGGCGCCACTGAAAGGATGTGCCTTCTTCACAGAAGGTGAGCGCCTTCCTCCTACCGAAAGGCGCCAATAGAAGGTAAGCGCCTTCCTCTTCTAGGAAGGTGCCATGGCAGTAAGATACCTTACATATAGGGAAGGCATCCAATATCATTAGGTGCCTTCCTCATAAGGAAGGCACCACTGATTCTTTGCCCGTTGACCAGATTTGCATGATGTGGACAATAGCGGCTGGTGCAGTTCCAACTCTGCATCATGTAGAGCTAAATTGGAGATCGCACCAATGTATGGAAATGTCTTACTAGTGCCAGGAAAAGCATGAACCGATCAATGAACACACCACCATTAGAATAGAATGCCAGACGTCGATTGCATTTTCCAGACTGTCTTAATTTAGTCTGGATGAATCGACTGTTGTAACCACTTTTGTAACAGAAGTTCTACGGGTGTGTTATATAAACACATGCAGATCATTTTTAGATATATATAGAAATTAATAAAGATCCATTTAGAAGTACAGAGATAGATTGTAATACTTTGGTCGATATAATACAGTTCCAAGAGTTCTAAGCGCGTGTTCAGTTGGGAGGAAGCTGCTGGAGCCTGGGCCCACTCCAAGCCAGTATTTCTTCCCCATTTCTCTTTTGTTTAATTATCTTAAATAGTTTGTTGCTTTCATAGAAACGTTTATCAGTTTACTAGTTCCAGTAATTGCAGTAGACTCATTTCTAGGATTGTATGTACGATTTATTTCTGTAGATTTAATTTTGTTCTTCTTACGTAATTTATTGAGGAGTGCATGAATGATTGACAACCATTTTGAACACCCCCCAATCGTAGGATTAGCAGAGTTACCTCTAGTGGTATTGTGAGCAAATCTTATTCAGACCCTTTGCAAGTTTACGAAGCTCCTTGGGTTGATAATTAAATGCACGAGCATGTGACAAAAATAGGAAAACATTCACCTTGTTTGGCCCGCAACATTTTGGTGTCATTGTCGGAGGAAGCGTCTCAATTAGATTACTTACAATACCCTGAAACCTTCCATCTGACCTTGTATGAGTTCTTCGAGAAGAAGAGGACCTGACGGTCACTTTATAAGAACCAATCCATTAGAACCAGAGTCAGCTGAGCATTCTAAATTTGAATTGGACTCGCCTGACCCACCAGCAATCCATTAGAGTGAGGAACCGTATGTCGTGCAAAGTTCTTCCTCATCCCATCAACAAGGGGAAGAATGAATCATCACAAATCCCCTATTTAATAGGACTCCTTTAGAGGAAGCCCTATTGTGGAAGGTTGTGGAATATTAGACGATCTCACCAGACAACCTTAGTGCTTTGACTCATAAAGTTTTAAACGATCGAAAGGCCATAAGTGCTGCATTAGAAACCACATTTCCTAAAAAAATGGCTGATAACGATGAAGTCTCATCTGGATTTAGTTTCTTGATAGAGGAGGGAGTAGGAGATGCCAAAATGAAAAACATATCCCCTGCTCACCTGTCGTCCTTCAGAGGACACCCGATTGAGGACCCTGACCTATTTTTATTCAAGTTTGATGTCTTATGCAGGTCTATGGATTACAAATCTAACATGCAGAAGCTAAAACTCTTTCCTTCTACATTAGACGATGCAGCTCTGTGGTGGTTCATCGGTATGGGGGACAAACACATTGCCACTTGGGACCAAATGAGGAAACTCTTTTTAGAGCAATACCAAGATTTTGGGAGAGCAAGAGACTCCAAGGAGGAGGTCCTGAGCATGACACAGAAAGAATATGAGTCTCTCAAAGAGTATTGGGAGAGATTCAACTTTAATCTTCAATGGTCTCCTCACGCGAGATTATCTGATAAGTCCCTCAAAAGCATCTTCTTGAGAGGGCTTACCAATGAGTCACTGGAGGCTCTTAACATGATCTCCAGAGGTGATGTCTATCAACATGCTATAGAAGACATCCAAAAACTATGTTCGAACTACTCAAGAAGGTGAGGCAAGGCCACCTCCAGAACCATGAAGGCAACTGCTTCAATCACCAAGATAGAAATAGGTAACATGCTGGAGGATTTAAAGAGCGAAATGCTCTCATCTCTAGCACTGTAGATGGATACGTTGCTATCGTTAGAGAAGAAGAAATAAGAGAACGACGTAGCATTAGCCTATTTCTATCCAAAATGTAGAGGAAGGCATGCAAAGAATGCATTCCTGGAGAACAAGGTCAGAGTATGTGTAGTTTGCAAGCTGAATCATAAAACTCGATTGTGCCCACAACTGCCCAGTAATCAGGAGGAGGTTGAGAGCATGGATGCCTACTTCATAGGCAATAGGAAGAGTTGGCCATAGCCCCCCATGGGGAATATGCCAACCGGAATGCCACCATATGGGGGAGGGCCATACATGCACCAAGGACCGCCTCAACCACCTAACATGGGGTGGTGGGGGCCATCACCCTGGTCTAACGCACCCCTAACAGCATTCCCAAACCAGTAGCCATGGATGCCATATCCATATCCTGGGCAGCAATGGAGAGGCCACACTGCATGGAATCAGGCTCCATAGAACGTAGCACCTGCTCACACCCAACAGAATTTACCGGCATTACCAGTAGTGAGACCTGCGTAGCTACCGGCACAACCGATGGCAAACCTGAATAACAGAGTAAACCAACCAACATACAATGTGGAGGGTGAGATGTATCATATGTACAATATTCAGCTTAGATCAGGTAGGCAGCTAGGAGTAGGGACACCTCCACTGGTAGAAGAGGAGGAAGAAGTAGAGGAAACACCTCTGGTAGAAGAGGAAGAAACACTTGAGAGAGCGGAGGCTCCATTTCCTAGCCGGCTGCAAGAACAGAGAAAAGTAACACAACCAAAATTTGACATCTTGTCAAGCTTGAAGAATCTCACGGTGACAATTCCATTATTTCAAGCAATTCGAGATGTCCTGATTTATACAAAGGCAATCAGAGAAATGTGTCTAAGGAGACCGGGATGAAAAGCCACCTAGACTATCAACATCATGGGTAAACTGGTAGATTTAATGATGGGTGGAACATGCCATCCAAAGTATGCAGATCCAGGCAGCCCGATGTTAACTATAAAAATTGGAGGACATTCCTTGTCCAACACATTGGTTGACCTCGGGGCAACCATCAATGTGATGCCCCAGGAGACCATGCGAAGGCTGCAGCTCACGAACCTAAAACCAACCATGAAAGTGTTGTAGTTAGCTGATCGATCGACCGTGTCACCAGAAGGGATGATGGAAGACGTGATCGTAATAGTCAATGCATGGGAATACCCAGTCGACTTTTTAGTTTTGAAAACAAAAACTAGGTTGGGCGGTTACCCGCTCATCTTGGGGAGGCCATGGCTAGCAACAGATGATGCTTACATCAGCTGCTAGGATGGGCTAATGACCATCTCTAATGGGAAAAATGTCAAAAGTCTGACCATTTTGCCTCTAGCACAGTCTATGGACTCGATAGAAGAACCCAGGATCATCGAGCATGGAAATTCGGAGCTATCCATAATCCAGTTGGTGATGACATTGGAGGAGGTGGCGGAAGAGGATGAAGATGGTGCTATCATGGAGTTCCTCCATGGAGAATCCTCCACCCCCGCACATGGATCGTCGTTGATTGGTGCCCAAGATCAGCACACCCGACAAATACACGTTGGGCCAGGAAGGACATTAAATGTCAACAGCAGGTTGACACCCACATAGCTAGAAAAATTAGAAGAACTCTTGGTAAGACACCAAAAAGCATTTGCATGGGACTACGCAGATATGCATGGCATCAGCCCAGAGATATGTACCCATCAAATTTATTTGGATGATCAGGAAACTCCTAGCCGGTAGCCACAGAGAAGGATGAACCCAAAAATGGAAGACATTGTCAAAGAAGAACTACACAAAATCTTGACTGTCGAATTCATATATCCGATCTCTAATAGTGAATGGGTATCACCGTTAGTGGTGGTCCCTAAAAATAATGGGAAATGGTGGATCTGCGTGGACTACCGGGCATTGAACAAAGCGACTAAGAAAGACCACTTCCCGCTCCCATTCATCGATCAGGTCTTGGACACACTCTTAGGAAGAAAATACTTCTCCTTTATGGATGGATTCAATGGATACAACCAGATCTAGATAGGAGAAGAAGATCAAGATAAGACAATGTTCAACTGTCCATGGGGAACGTTTGCCTACAGGGTATTGCCTTTCGGACTGTGCAACACACCTGCCACATTTCAAGGGGTGGTGCTTAGCATATTCTCTGATATGATAGGAGACGGGGTGGAAGTATACATGGACGACTTCACCACCTATGGAGAAACCTTCGAGGAGGCAATGAAAAATTTGGAAAGAGTGCTCGATAGGAGCAAGGAAAATCATTTGTCCCTAAGTAATGAAAAATTTTTTATGATGATGCAAGAAGGCATCGTACTAGGGAACCACCTCTCTATGGAAGGAATAAAAGTGGACAAAAGGAATATTGAGGTCATCAGGGACCTACCTAGCCCCAGAACGTAGGAGGTAAGAAGTTTTCTTGGATCAGCTGGGTACTATCGACGATTTATCACCGAATTTAGCAAAATTGCCAAACCACTGCACACCCTACTATCTAAGGACGTAGAGTTCAATTGGACGAGAGATTGTGAAGAGGCGTTCCAATTGCTTAAGGAAAAATTGATTTTTGCACCAGTTTTAAGAGGACCGAATTGGGCCATACCATTCCATATTTACTATGATGCATCCAACGGTGCGATTGGAGCAGTCCTCGAATAGAAAGATGGCAAAGAATTTTATGCCATCTATTATGTCAATAAAAATTTGGTAGGAGCAGAGCTCAACTACACGATGATAGAGAAGGAGTTCCTCGTATTTGTCCATGCTATAAACAAATTATGCCACTATATCATCGGATACAAGGTATTTGTCCATACGGACCATGCGGCTATCAGGTACCTAATGAGAAATCTGGCCATTGGTGGTAGAATTATCAGATGGCTGTTGCTATTGTAGGAGTTCGACATCACCATAGTCGACAAACCGGGCAAGGATAATGTCATGGTAGATTTTCTATCTAGATTGATACTAGCAGATCATCAAGCAGTGGAAGACCAGTTTTCAGACGAACATTTGTTTGCTATTAGTGAGCAAACCCCGTGGTATGCAGACATAGCCAATTACTTGGCCACCGGAAGGACCTCACCTACTCTCTCTTACCGAGAGAAGAAGGCGGTCATAGAGAAGAGTGCATCATTCCTTTGGATGGATGGTCTCCTATTCAAGATAGGACGTGACCAAATTATAAGAAGATGCGTAGCAGAATAGGAGTTCTCAGAAGTACTCAAAGCATGTCATGATGAGCCATGCGGAGGACACTTTGTAGGGAAATGAACTGCCTATAAAATCCTACAAGCTGGGTACTTTTGGCCCACTCTTTTTAAGGATGTGGCCGCGTACACCAGCAAGTGTGATGAATGCCAAAGGATGGGCAGACCAACCCATCGGGATGAAATACCCCTCCAGCCCCAGGTACACCTGGAACCTTTCGATAAGTGGGGCATGGACTTTGTAGGACCGTTTAATCCACCTTCGATGGGGAGGAGGTTTATTATGGTCTGCACGGATTATGTCACCAAATGGGTTGAAGTGCAGGCATTAAGGGATTCAAAGGAAAGAATGGTTGCCGATTTCTTATTTGCCCATATTTTCACATGATTTGGGGTTCCTCGGGAGATAACAACAGACCAAGGGCCCCAATTTACCTCCAAGTTGATTGAGGAGCTGATGGAGCAATATAGAGTTTGGCATAATAAAACTACGCCCTACCATCCGCAAGAAAATGGGCAAGTAGAAGTGACAAACAGGGAGATAGAGAACATCCTGACCAAAACCGTGCAACAACACAAGAAATATTGGGCTACATGGTTGTCGGAGGCAGTTTGGGCATACAACACCACATGGAAATCCACCACAAGATTTACACCTTTCCAACTGGTCTATGGGAAAAATGCGATGATGCCCATCGAATTTGAAATCAAGACTCTGAGGATGGCTTCAGAATTAAACTTGAGCTTGGATGAAGCTCAAAAATAGAGGATTCGACAGCTAGATCAGCTGGACGAAATCCGACTGGATGCTTTGCAGAGGACGGAGATTATACAAAAGCAGAGAAAGAAGTGGCATGATAGCCACATCAAGATGAAGCAGTTCCAAGTAGGGGAATGGATACTGTTGTATGATTCTCGGTTCCAAGAAAGGAAGGACAAACTAATGCAGAGGCAGATGAGGCCGTATGAGGTGGTAGAGCTCATTAGGAATGGGGCGGTGTGAATTAAGACAATTGACGGTAGCAACACCATGTTCACAGTCAATGGCCACCGACTATGCCCCTATAATACATCTCAAACATTGCAGGTAGAATCTAGAATAGGCATGGGGGAGACCCCATCTTGCTAGATCTAGACCGAACTCTCACAGGTGAAATGGTGGGCATGAAAGTGCTCACCCAAAAATTAGTTAATGTAGTTTTTTTTTATATAGTGTGTTTTTGTAGGGATGACGCCCGCATGCAAGCTATAGGCATCCTAACCCAGGGCCTAACAGGCACGGAACGCATCTAACTGCATTTATTTTCCTTTTATTTTTAGTTGCTTTTCAGATGTGGAGGACCTGACAGCATGAGGGATAGGTATCTGGGAAACCAGGCCTGATTCGGCTCAGCATTTCGACACCGGCTCGTAGGTAGAAGCTGGGCAGCATGAAGCAAAAACTGGGAAGGCTTGATCACCCTTTTCCATCCAATCGCAACATGACCACCCAAAAGAAGGCGCCCAACCAGAATAAGGCACCTTCCACATCCAGAAGGCGCCCAGCTAGAGAAGGTGCATTTCATACCCAGAAGGCACCCAACCAGAGAAGGCACCTTTTGCACCCAGAAGGCTCCCAACCAGAAGAAGGCACCTTCTGCATCCAGAAGGCACCCAGCCAGAAGAATGTGCCTTCCACATCTAGAATGTGCCCATCCAGAGAAGGTGCCTTTCACATATAGAAGGTGCCCAACCAGAAGAAGGTGCCTTCCACATCCAGAAGGTGCCCAACCAGAAGAAGGCACCTTCCACATCCAGAAGGCGCCTTCCATATTTATAAAGGCATCTAGCACTTAAAAAAAAATGAATAAATATATAGGTGCCTTCTGTGGCTGGAATGAGCCAATTGAAAAAAAACCAAGGCGCCTTCCACATCAAGAAGGCACATCCAACCAAGGCACCTTCCACATCGGGAAGGCACGAGCAGATAGGCACCTCCCACATCGGGAAGGCGCATGCAGATCGAGCACCTTCCATAATAGGAAGGTGCCATCATCAAGAAGGCACCTTCCACATCGGGAAGGTACAAGCAGACAGGCCCCTTCGACATCAGGAAGGTGCATGTAGATCGATCATCTTCTATAATAGGAAGGCACCATCATCAAGAAGGTGCCTACCATCGCCAGATGACACACCCAATCAGAGGCGCCTTCTATCACTGGAAGGCGCATCTGTTTAGAGAGCACCGAAAACATTAGGAAGGTGCCACAAAGGTGCCTTCCACATGGGAAAGGTACCAAAGGATGCCTTCCACATGTAGAACTCACACCTACCAGACGAGTGAAACGAAGCACCACATGAATAAGCGGCATCAAATGACCATACCCATCCTATGTGTCACAAATCGACAAATCAGCGACCACCATGATGCCTGGAACATCTAATTAGGTACACGCATGTTAAATAAATTTTTTATATAATTATTTATAGAAATACGTAGTACCAAAAAAGATACCGCCGTCATAAATATCATATCCCCCCATAACCGGAATCACGTGCCAATGATATGGTGCCTTCCATAACTACTAGGATTAGGCGCCTTCTCTATAAGAAGGCACCTTCCTGAGGAAGGAAGGACATAAAAAGATAGTAGTAGAAGGCGCCATGGGAGGAAGGTCCAAGAACCACGTGGTAAAGAAGAACGAACCAGGTGATACGAAAGGAATAAGAGGAACGGTAAAGGCACAGTTCGAGGCTGAAGGATGGCTCAAATATTGTACCCTGGTCAGTCAGGGCCAGGACATGGAGGCAGCCAGAGAATTTTCCACCTCCTTGAGAGGCGATGTGGCCCAAGTGTGAGGGGTGGAAATTCCAGTCACCCCTGAGTTCATCTCACAGGCGACTGGATTGCCCCTCACAGGGGAATGTGTATACAAGGGCGGATTGTTAAAACCGTACGCCAAGATACTACTGCTGGAAGAAAACATGCAGATAGACAGGGAGGGGTTAATCAAAAATAGTCTCCCCATGAATCTACAAAATATGTTCGAGCAGGTTGCTCGATTCTTCACATGCATCGGGAAATACACCCATCTGCACGCTAACCATGTGTAGTTTCTCAATCACCTGGTGCATGGAAGAAAACTCAATGTGCCCTTCTACCTGACGAATGCTCTGAAGGACGAAGTGGATCGATACCAGAAGGGGGCATCGTCCGCCTTAGCCCACCATGGGATGATTTTAGCATTGGCCTACCACATAGAAGCATAGAGGTAGAATCACGACATAGAGGGAGATGGTGGCCAAGAAGGGCAACATGATGCGGTTGTCGAACCAGGGCAAGATGAAGCATCCCCTACAGAGGAAATAACGAACATCAAGAAATTGGCATTGCCCTATTTTGTAGAGGAAAGAGGGTAGTCACTAGTGCCCAAAGATATAGAGGGAAGAGGGCATTCCCCAGTGCCTAAGTGTGAGGGAGAATGAGCATCGCTTGCTAGTGGCGAGGATGAACCAATCCCTAGGAAGAAACATCTGCGGTGACACCTCTCGATAGAGGAAGAATATAGTGACCCAGAGATATACGTTGTAGCCCAAACCCTCTGAGAATTAATGAACCAGAGCCCACAAAATATAGGGACTTCTGGGAGCAATGACCAGATTGATGCGGCCTTTGAGGAGGCATTCGAGTGGCAAACCAATTGCTGGATGACCCAAAAAATTTTGGAGGACTGCTAGAATGAGTGGGAACAGGAGTTGGAGGAATGAGATAGATGAATTACCCAAATCGAGTAGCTGGTCTTGCAGTTGTAGGAGGAAAATTAGCTACTGTAGAACAAGGGAATAGAGACAAGGGATGCGTCCACCCAAAATTATTGGGTAGAAGAAGTCCCGACGATGGGAGAAATTCGATCGGATGCCCAATAGAGCAGCTTGGAGGTAGGGGAGGATTCCTCTATTTTTGGGAGTGAAGGGGGGAGAAGTCCCATAATACCCCCTGTCATCATCCTAACTGACACAGAGTAGGATGAGGACCTCCAGCAGTAGATAGGACCAGAAGATAAGGAGGATCTCCCCAGACCTAAAGAAGGGGAAGAGCCTGAGGGGTCGACATCGGATAATGAAAGATCACCCCCGAAGAACGCTCCAGAGCATACCCATTAGAGCAAGGAGACATTCCCCAAAGAGAAAGAGGAGACCCCTATTCGAGCTGCCACATTGTTTGTAGAGGCCAAGGGAAAGAGGCCTAGGATGGCTCGACAGAAGGCAAAGGTGACCTTCGTCGAGCCAGAGGAGGACGAATGGAACATGTAGCCATTCACCAAAAGGCAAAAATATTTCGAGTAGTTTTTCAATAAAATGAAAGCAACTAAAGAGGCCAGGAAGGCATCCTTGAGGGTGAAAGGAGACTCTGTTATCTACGTTAATCCAATAGAAGATAGCCAGTTTTGGGACATTTATGGTTCATCCTGGGGGCAACCCTCCATGATGAGGAGATACTTGGAACAGTGGGGAGTATATGGCCCCCAATTAGAAACTGCTATCATTGCAAAGGAGAATGCAGAGCTCACTCCTGAAGTGGCTAGATTATATAAGGCCCAAGTAGTACCTTCTAGGGGGGACAATTCAGACATCCCTCAGGCAGCGGTTAGACCTCCAGACACTGACATTTGGCAAGCTACTGAAGCTGCATTTTAGTCAGCAAGAACAACACTGGCTAGACCACCACCAGTAGCAGCCAGAACAAGAAGGAGACAATTGACAACCGCACCCTCAGTCCCACATAGGAAGAGGCGAGCCACACCTTCAGATGTCGGCACTCAGAGGAGATCGACTCAGGCCGTAGGGGTAGCTGAATCCTCTAAGAAATGACAATGATGAAGGGTCATAGGGCTACCTGTAGTTTGGATTCCACGAGGGCATGGCATATGTTAGGAATGGGGGGATGATGAGCACTAGAAATGCTCATATTTTGTACATATTTCTTTGATCAATATGTGGCTGTGTAATAAGGATTGCGTACTTTTATGAATGATTGTATAGATATTTGATATAATTATGCATGTTATCTAATTTATGTGTTTTTTGTGTGTTTTGTGGAATTGCAGTTGGTTTAGTTAGATTTGGAATAGTCGAGGTCTTTTGATGGACTTTGCACTTTATTTCATCAGGGGTCAATGCAGGGAACATAGGCGCCTTCCTCTTCCAGGAAGATGCCAAGAGAACTTAGGTGCCTTCCTCTTCCAGGAAGGTGCCAAGAGAAAGTAGGCGCATTCCTCTTCTAGGAAGGCACCAAGAGAACATAAGCGGATTCGTCTTCCAAGAAGGTGCCAAAATCAAGAAAGCGCCTTCCTCTTCCAGGAAGGCACCAAAAGTGAGAAAGCACCTTCCTCCTACAGGAAGGCACCAAGGAAAGAAAGAGCGCCTTCCTCCTACAGGAAGGCACCAAGGAAAGAAAGAGCGCCTTCCTCCTACACAAAGGCGCCAAGGAAAGAAAGAGCGCCTTCCTCCTCTAGGAAGGTGCCAAAGGGAAAGAAGTGCCTTCCTCTCATCAAGAAGGTGCCGACGAGAAGGTGCCATTGAAAGGACACGCCTTCCTCACAGAAGGCGAGTGCCTTCCTCCTATTGGAAGGCACCAACAAAAGGTAAGCGCCTTCCTCTTCCAATAAGGCACCATGACAGTAAGATACCTTCCATATAGGGAAGGCGCTCAATATCATTAGGTGCCTTCCTCATAAGGAAGGCACCATTGATTCTTTGCTCGTTGACTAGATTTGCATGACGTGGACAGCAACGACTGGTGTAGTTCCAACTCTACATCATGAAGAGCTAAATTGGAGATCGCACCAATGTATGGAAACGTCTTACCAGTGCCAGGCAAAGCACAAACCAATCAATGAAAACGTCGCCATTAGAACAGAATGCCAGATGTCGATTGCATTCGCCAGACTATCTTAATTTAGTCTGGATGAATCGACTGTTGTAACGGATTTTGTAATAGAAGTTCTACGGGTGTGTTATATAAACGTACACAGATCATTCTGATATATATATATATATATATAAATTAATAAAGATCCATTTAGAGGTATAGAGATAGATTGTAATACTTTGATAGATATATTACAATTCCAAAAGTTCTAAGCACGTGTTCAGTTGGGAGGAAGCTACTGGAGCCTGGGCCCACTCCAAGCCAGTATTTCTTCCCCATTTCTCTTTTGTTTAATTATCTTAAATAGTTTGTTGTTTTCATAG
Source organism: Wollemia nobilis (assembly GCA_028583015.1). Taxonomy (NCBI): domain Eukaryota; kingdom Viridiplantae; phylum Streptophyta; class Pinopsida; order Araucariales; family Araucariaceae; genus Wollemia; species Wollemia nobilis. The sequence continues at coordinate 894,789 of JAQPPZ010002623.1, forward strand.
AATCGTTTATCAGTTTACTAGTTCTAGTAATTGCAGTAGACTTATTTTTAGGATTTCATGTACGATTTATTTCTATAGATTTAATTTTGTTCTTCTTATGTAATTTATTGAGGAGTGCGTGAATGATTGACAACAATTTTGAACACCCCCCAATCATAGGATTAGCAGAGTTATCTCCTGTGGTATTGTAAGCAATCTTATTCAGACCCTTAGCAAGTTTATGAAGCTCCCTGGGTTGATAATTAAATGCACGGGCATGTGATAAAAATAGGAAAAAATTCACCTTGTTTGGCCCACAACACTAAAGACACATGGATCAATTGGTAGAGGTAGATGAGACAACATTGGAAAATTTTTTATAGCCAAGAAAACATTTATGAGACATAGAAACAATGCAACTTTAAGATTTAAACAATGAAAATGGTATGGAAGCTAGGACCTAGCTTCACATGGTGGTAGTTATAGCTAGAACTAAATGCACACATATTTAGATTAGATCATAGAATAAGGGAACAAGTATAGGACAGGATTATGATTATGGTAATGGAAACACTATCTATTAGATTACAGGAGGAAATAAACATAGAATGGATGAAGTGACTATTCTACGAAGCTTTGGAATAATTATAAAAGAAAAAATATAAGGGTTGGATGTGCAGGTGAGATATCCTCGAATAACATAGAGTGGGTATCACCTCCCAAAGAGTGTGTGAAGGAAAACACAAATGGGAATTCTACTAAAAAACCTAGAAAAGCTAGTTTTGGAATTATCATACAAAATTGGAAAGGAGAATAGGTGTATTGGAGAGCAAGCTATGGGGAAGACAAAAAATAATGAAGCAGAAGGACAAGTTATCTTATCAGCATCAATGATAGCTACAAATATATATTTACATAAGCTATGGATAGAGATAAACTCTCAGGTATGGGATAGAATATTAGATTTGATAAGACCCTTTCTGGTGCTGAGAATTAGTGAGAGAAGGAAGGTGGAAGCAATTCAAAAGAATTGGAAGGTTTTTCAATATTGTTTTTATTACACATATCAAGTGAGAGGGAAATAGGTTGGTAGATTATGTAGTAAAATAGGGAAAAAATGGAAGGAAGGGCAATATGTAGACTCAGAGATAAAAAATCAAATAAGCTAGTGCTAAAGAATCCAAGGGATGCGAGAGGTGGTACAAGCAAATATAAGAATAGGAAGAGCAGATAGTGATTCTAATGAATCTATCATAGTTAGACCATGGATCAAAACAACATGAAGATAGATGGATGGTCTACAAAATTCAGATGAATGAGAAAATTCAGAATTCAACTATGGTAATAGTGATGTGTATGGATATCTACATTATGGTGGTCTTACGTGATATTTTCAACAAACACACATATATAATGTTTATGGGTAATTTATGAGCTAGGAGGGATTGGACGAGAATTTTATTTCTACCTTGTTTCCTGTCCAACTCATTTTACTTTGTAATGCAGCTTCTATAAATATAATATATATTTTTTATTTTTTAAAAATTAAATGATAATAAAAACAAAAAAGAACAAAAGTAGAATAGAGACAAGGACCTTCATTTATGGTATCCATGGTAGAGATGATGGTAGTGTTAGGGTTTTTTATCACTAGATGAGGGTTTTTGGAACTACTACTTAGGGCCACTCATGTATTAATCCATACTTGGTAGGGGGTCTATTTTAGTTTAAATATTTGTGCTTGGTATTTTTGGCATATTTGATGTCATGTTGAGGTTAGAGAAATTGGTGGAGATTGAGTTGTGACCAAGGAGTGTATGTCAAATGGGACTACTAAGGAGGGAGCACTGGATAGGATAAAATGGAGGGTGGTATCTTGGAGTGGCAACAATACAAACATTTTCTCATGTAGAAATCTAAACTAGTAGCAAAGAAAAAGGTGAGCAGGAAAATGAGAGGAGGTGGTTTTCATTTTGTGCAGGTCACAAATGTGACTATATTTGGTTGTATGAAGGGTGTGATGAGTAGGATATAGTTTAAATTACATAAAAAGGGTTAATTTTAGTTAATATGGAGGCTATAAAGGAGTGGTAGAAGGGGCAGTGCAAGATAGTGTAGTAGCTTTTAAGCATTAATTGTTTTAGGATTACGGTTTAGAACTTCATCAATAACACCACTTGCTTTGCTTGTGGATTAAGGAAAACCATATTATGGGTGGTATCCTTATTTGGAATAAGTATTTTAGGGATTTTTCCATAGTTCATTGTGCCCAATATGTGGTTTTATGTGTGAGTGGTAGAGGGATTGTGCATCGATACATGAAGTTTATAGTTGGCATAATGCCTCTATCACTAACACAATATTGTAGCTTACTTCTTAACATGTATACCTAATATGATATTATGGAGGATTTTAGATAAATATTTGATAAATCTTATGGTTGAAATAGATAGGATTGATACCTATACCTTTTACCATTAACAGTAAGCATGACATACTTTTGAATTATAGGAATTTTGCTCATTTTGGTAATTATGGGTATCTCATGGGATTCAATGCATAAGAAATATTCCATAATGTTGGACATTTTGAGTCCCTAAGCCAAAATGTTGTCATTGATGTCAAAATAGCATTTAATGTCAAAAGGATCTATGAAGGGTTTTTGTGAAAACCAAGGAAGGAAAAATAAAAGGTTTTATTTAAAACCATGGACAACATATTTGATCTAGGTTTTTCTTAAAACCCAAGTTGGGCTTTCATTTCATAGAAAAATGTGCCCCGATGATGGAGTTATTTGAGTTTTAATATTTGGTTTAAATTTTAATTATTTAAAATTTAAATTTAAATGTAAATTTTCCCGCCAACGTCATCAAGCAAACATAAATTCATATTTTCGCTAACATCTTCAAAGTGTTTTAAACACTATATAAAGGGGTGGTAAATGAATCAAAGTTTCATCCTTGCTCTTGTGATAAATGTTTGGCATTCGAATAAGTCTATGAGATCATGCTAATTTTCAGAAGAGAAGCAACAAAGAAAATGATAGTGCTTGGAAAGTCAAAACGTGGTGGGAAGCATGGCACATTGGAAAATCATTTTGGCTAACAGATAAGGCAACACAAACACCAGGGATCAAATACCTTGGATGGCATTTCAAAATGCGTGTGGAAAGCACTTTGGTGCTTTGTATTTTGCGGAATGTGGAGGAAGGTTTAAGGCACTTTGGGTCTTTGTATTTCCAACGAGTGCCTAGCTCGTGTGGAATCTTACCCGTGGCTAAGACGCTAGTGGTGTGGCAATTAGGGGATTTGAATCCCCTTGAGGAGGTAATTACATTTTACATTTAAATAATTTTTATTAGCCCTAAAGTTTAGGTTTATAAGGTAGTTAATGGAAATCAAAGTTTTTTATTAGAGTTGTGATTATTATTGCAAAGCATAATTGGTTTATGATTTATTTGATGGTTATGGAGAATTAATTTTAGGAGAAATAAGGAGTTTTTTTTAAAAGTAATTTTGAGAGGTTTATTATTTTTGATAAGGGTTTTAATAAAAGGGACTTTGGTGGATGTGTTTATTAACTTAGAGTAAAAAGGGTGTAATTTGAATAATGCTTTATTTTGTGATTATTTGATGTCCATTAACCCTTGTTTAGATTGGAAAGGAAAGTTGTGTTTAAGTGTGGCAAATTTTATGGATAGCTTATTGGCATTGAAAAGGTATGTGAACATTCTCCTATTGATTATTTATGGTGGTTCATTTCTAAAATATCATTGGAGAGAAAATGATTGATTGTGGTTTCCTTTGAGAAAATGATTGGTTGAATGCTTCAAGGTTTTCAGGTTTGTGAGTTGTATTTAAACCTTGTTTTATTAGCATTATTGTTGAAGCCCATTGATGATGAAATGAACTTGAACTTGAGTTAGAAAAGAACATGAGTATCATTGCTATGTGAGACTTGTGCTTGAGCATTGTTGGAAACATTTTGAGTTGGTTAATACATGCTTGGACTAGGGTTTGTGAAAAGGATTGTTCCTTGAGGTGATTGGTTGAGTTGATTTGGTTAATACATGCTTGGACTAGGGTTTGTGAGAAAGGATTGTTCCTTGAGGTGATTGATTGAGTTGAGTTGATTAAACCTAGTCAAATGGATGCATGTGGTTGTTCAAGTTCCTAGAAATAAACTATTCAATATTTTGATTTGATATTGAGGTTGATTTGGGTTGAGATTGAGATTGATTTGAGTTGAGATTGAGGTTGATTTAAGTTGATATTGAGATCTGAGTATAGAAAATATAGAGTCTCTAACAATTCTCTTGATGCTTCTATTGAGTTGATATTGGTATTTGAGTATAGAACATATAGAGTCTCTAACAATTCTCTTTATGCTTCTATGATATTGATTTGAGATATTGATTGTACATTGAGCTTAGAACATATTGAGTCTCTAACAATTCTCTTTATGATTTTATGTGATTGAGATAAGTCTTTGAGAAGACTTGTTGACTATTTTGAGTTAAGATTTTGTGAAATATTGCTATGCAGATTTGAACAAGTCCTATAGAGGAATTATTGAGCAGATTTGTACAAGTTCTGTGTGGACTTGTTGAGCAGATTTGGATAGGTTTTGTGTGAACCCATTGAGTAGATTTGGACAAGTTTTGTGTGAACTTATTGACCATATTTGGATAGGTTTTGTGTAAACCTTTTCAGCAAATTTGGATAGGTTTTGTGTGAACCTGTTGAGCAGATTTGAGCAGGATGTAAGTGAACCTATTGAGAAAAATTGTACTAGACCAACTGTATTGTGTTTAGTTCAAGAGATTGAATATAATTGTGCTAGACTGACTGAATTATTTTTGGTATAGTATTGAGATAGAGCTTTGGAGGAGACAGATTATAGAGGAAAAAGTCTCAGTGGATAGAGATCCAGCAGCCAGGACAATTGAAGATATATCTGAGTGAGGAGTCTTCAAGTGGAGAGAGATCCATAAGTCAGTGTAGTAGAGAGACAAAGTCTTCTATAAGATCACTAGCCAAAGCAGAAGGGGGAAGAGTTATCCTATGGAATAGATCCACGAACTTGATATTAGGGGATCAACATCTCCTTTGGACATAATTCCATAAACATTGTAATTTTGGAAATATTCCTAGGAGATTATTTAAGAAATATTTAGAAGAAATATTTTCTTCGTGGAGGTAGCCCACACTGGGTGAACCACGTTAAAATCTGTCTCTAATGTGTGTGATGATTGGTGCATTGCTTTGGTTATTTTTATTGATATTTCCATTGATTATATTGATTAATATTATTTGGGAAATAAAAGTAAAAAGTGGTCTTATACTGTTCACCCCCTCTTAATATAAGCTTGTGTTCTTCAATTGGTATCAGAGTTGGTTCCTTCAGAAAGTTTTTAATAGCTTGAAGTAAGATCTTGCAAGAACATAAATGGCAAAGAAAGGCAAGAGTAAAAGCATGATATACAAGAAGAAAATAACACCTATGGTCATGAAAGAAAAGTAAGGTGAGTTTAATATTGTTGTGTTGGGAGGACACATGTAAATAGATTCAAGAGTTGAATCAAGTAATGGAGAAATATCCAGACTGATAAAGTTTTGTACCAATTGTAGAAAAATAGGTCATCATGCAACTTATTGTTGACAAGAAGGTGAAGAATGTTTTGTCTGTGGTCAACTCAGTCATGATGCAAGTTATTGCAATGGGTTTTATAGCAGTGAATATGAAGATGATTCTCTTATATTTGAAGTTCTAAAGAATGAGTCAGAAAAGGATAACAAGAATAGTCGAAGCAGGTATCATGAAGAAACTCCACTTTGAAAAATATAAGAAATTGAAGAAGAGGAAGATTCAGATAAATAAAAGGAGGAATCCACTCTTAAGGAACTTGTTGAATTTAAAAGAGACAATTTAGAATAGAATGTTCGAATACAATAATATGAGAAATGTAAGAGAAATCTTATACAAGATACATTTGACTTGAGAGATAAGTTTGAAAAGGTAAGAAGAGTTGAAAAAGGTAAGGTTGAACAATCAAAGGTAAAAGATCTATAATGTGAAAGGCTCATGGTTACTCTTGAATAATTAAAATAGAATAACTCAGGATTAAGGGTACAAGCTCAAGAAGATTTAAAAGCAAAAACAAGGTTTTTACAAGAACTTATCAAGTTCAAAATCAAAGTTGAAGAAACAATGAAAATTGAAGAAGGTATCATTGAAAAATTAAAGATAAAATATCTAGAGGGTGAAATATTAGAGAATGAAATAGTTTCACTAAGGATGGAAGTAAAAGGCTCTAAGAATAAGCTACACAAGTTTGAGAAAAATTCAAGGACCTTGGAAAGGACTATCAATACACAAAGATAATCAGTCACCATAACAAGACTTAGTTCTAAATAATAACAAGGGAGACAAGAGGGAGAAAAAGGAGAGCCAAGCTACTATGCGGATAATGCAAGTAAGTACTTAATTGATAGTGATGCTAGTTTTTTTAGATAATGATAGAGATGAAGTCTTATTTATGGTTGAAGAAAAATATCTAGTTAAGAAAAAGACTCCAGTTATTCTCAAGTGTTTTAGATGTGGTAAATTTGGACATCTTGAATATGATTGCACTAGGGATGGCTATAGTTTCAGTGATGATGATTTTGAAGATGCACTTGGTAAACTAGATGAGAATCTTCTAATGGCATTAGAAGAAGAAGAAGTGAGTGATCCAATAGAAGATAAGTGAAAAGAAAGGAATGACATGGACAAAGGAAAACAAATAGAGGAATATTCAATAGAGAATGGTTATGATCTCAAGGGAGAACTTATCTATGCTCTTGACATAGTAAAGAAGCCAAGAAAGCAACACTCTAAACTTGAAATTCAATTTCAAGAATATGATGAAGAAATATTACTACTCATAGAGGACTTAGAAAAGTCAAAGGCTAAGGCAAGCAAGTTCAAAGATAAGTTAGAAGCAAAGATTATGGAATGTGAAAAGTTAACACATGAAGTTGCACTACTAAAGGAATATCTAGAGGATTCCAAGAATAAGCTATACAAGTATGTAACCAGTGAAAATAATGTGGATAAAATAGTCAGGATACAAAGAGGAGCATCAAATAAAATAGGTCTTGGTTCTAAACAGGTTCAAAATAAATGGGTAGAAAAGTCTACTTCAAGTCTTGAATAAAGGTACTTCAGAAGAAGGATTCTCAGAGGTAAGTGAAAGTGAAAATGAAAATTTTAAGGATGTGTTAGATTGCAGTGATTCCAACAAGGACAATGGGAAAAGAAGATTAATATGGAACAACAATCAAAATAGGAGACCAATGAGGTCTAGAAAAGGAAGATTCAATGGAATATGCTTCTCATGTCAAAGTTTTGGGCATATGGATTCACAATATAGATCACATGAAAGACAGGTATATGGGAGAGAACAAATTTTCCAAGGATATTGCTATTCATGTAATGAGTTTGGTCACAATGTAATGAATTGTAGAATTCACAATAGAATAAATACCAATACTATTACACATCCAAGGAATAATAACATTAAGTGTTACAAGTACAATAATGATGGTCACATAGCAATATGGTGTAGAGAAAATATTCCAAAAATAGGCATGAACAAGAATAGGAACATGAACATGAATAAGAACAGGAAAATGAACAAGAACATGAATAGGAACATGAACAAAAACAAGAAGATGAACAGGAATAGAGACTCAGAAAAGAAAAGAGACTCAGAGAAGAATGAGAAAAAGAACAGGTACAAGAATAGGAACATGGATGAGAAAAAGAACATGAACATGAATATGGATGATGACTTGGAAAGAAACAATGAGAGGATTCAACAAAAAGAAAGAGGAAAAAACAAAGGCTGAGAACATTGCTTTTAGGGAGTAGAAATAGTCCCATCCCAAAATTAACCACCTCATGTGGAGGTGGGGTAGGGGCTAAGCTAAGAATCTTAATTCTTAGCCCCAAGCCCCAAAGGTGACCCTTTGCCATTGATGTCAAATGGGGAGAGATTTGTGTATTATGGGGAGAGTTTTTGGATATAATGAGATTTGATATCTAAGAGAGCATTGAGCCAAGGGGAGAAAAGTCCCAGGGGGAGTAGAAAAGAAGATCAGAATTCAGTAAAAGGATTTGGGTTGCCATCAATGAAAAATGGGGAATTTTTTGGACATTTTGAGTCCCTAAGCTAAAATGTTGTCATTGTGATGGAGAGCTAAGATTTACAAAAAGAAAGAGCCAATTCTCATTCAAAAACTTGGAAATATTTACAGAAATATTTTTTTTTACAAATTCCAAGCCCCCCAGCCCATGGAAGAGAAACACTCCAAAGAAGGTCCAGAATGGCTCTCTTGCCTTCGACTCTACAACTCTACTTCTGCAATTTTTTGACCCCTTATGCATGCCTTTGCTTCCCCTTTTAAACTTTCTGGCGTGACTCTCCATTTCCACCTTGTGGTCCCTTTCGCCATGACTCTTGGTCTTCGTCTGCTTTCATTGCACCTTGGTGCCACGTGTTGTTCAGGGCTACCACTGTAGACTCTGACCGTCTATCAACCAATGATGACGTTCAATATAACCACCGCTCCATGATTTCACTCTGTAACGGCCTCTGGAACTACCATACTGACTTTTGTTAATTGTCGCACTATCACTCTGTAATGGCCCATGAAAATGTAGCATGTTGTGAAATCGCGACACCTTTTTCTTATTGCTCTCTCTCTTCTCTTTTGGTCACGAAAATGCGACATGTCGCGATATCGCGACACTTTATCTTTCTTTCTTTCTCTCTCCTCTTTTGGTCACAAAAATGCGACATGTCATGATATCGCAACACTTTTTCTCCCTTGCTTTCTCTCTCCTCTTTTGGTCATGAAAATGTGACATGTCATGATATCACGACACTTTTTCTCTCTTGATTTCTCTCTCCTCTTTTGGTCACAAAAATATGACATGTCGTGATATCATGAAAATTTTTCTCCCTTGCTTTCTCTCTCCTCTTTTGGTCGTGAAAATGCGACATGTCGCGATATCGCGACACTTTTTCTCCCTTGCTTTCTCTCTCCTCTTTTGGTCGTGAAAATGCAACATGTCACGATATTGCGACACTTTTTTTCTCTTGCTTTCTCTCTCCTATTTTGGTCGTGAAAATGTGACATGTCGCGATATCGTGACACTTTTTATTTCTTTCTTTCTCTCTCGTCTTTTGGTCGCGAAAATGTGACATGTCGCGATATCGCGACACTTTTTTCTTCTTTGCAAAAAAACACCAAGGCAAAACACTTAGATTTTTTTTTGTGGATGCAAGATTGCTCTGCTGCCACTGGATGCTCCTGCATCAGACACCCATGGTGGATTGAGAAGTGACCTTCACTTTTGTACTATTCTGTCACCTTCTTTTTCAACATCTCAAAACTTGCACCTGCCTTTGTAGTCCACTTAAACTCCTTCTTATCCCCTCTCATGGTTTCTGTCAGGGGTGCATAACACATAGAATCCCTCTTCAGGCCATCCAAAAATTTTCTACCATCTACCAAATGAATTCTAGCACTACTGCACACATTTTCATCCACTGCCTTCAAGGGATTCAACTTTTGATGCACTTCATATTTCGTTAGAGAGTAAGTATTTGCTTGCCCATCATGCACCACATGTCTGTCAAATTTCCATGGCTTTCCCAACAACAAATGGCAAGCATCCATAGGCAAAAAATCACACAAAACCTTATCCTGGTATCCCCCAATATTAAACTTGACTAAGCACTGTTCACTAACCAATGCCCTATGGTCCTCCTGCAACCACACAATTTGGTATGGATGTGGGTGTCTCCTCATCTCTAGCTGTAACTTAGTAACCATTTCTTTAGAGACTAAGTTATCAGTACTACCATTATCTATAATAACATTATAGACCTTTCCTGAACATTTGCACCTTATGTGGAATAGGCTCTTCCTCTAGTCTAGTTTCTTCTCCTCATTCAAAAATGTTCTCCTTGTGACCATAACTTCTCCTCGCTCTGCCTCCTTAGAGTCCTCAGATTCAACACCTTCATCAATGACCACAGCTCGGGCATTACATTCATGACTCCTATTTGTCCTCTCTTGGTGCTATGGACACTTGTATGCTTGATGTCCTTCTTCCCCACAATTGAAGCAGGTTCCACGAAACCCTCTTTCTCCATTTCCTCGACTGTATCTACCTCTTCCTCTTGGGTAGTTATTCTGATCACAAGACCTGTAATCATTATCTCCCTTCTGATCTCTACTACTACTAGATTCTTCTTTCTTCTCATCTCATCCTCCATCTATTCCTCCATCAGTTCTTCCACCATGACCTCTTCCTCTTTGTTTGCTTTCAAATCTTGTATTCAGCTTCTCTTCAACCTTCAAGGCAAACTGATATGCATCCTCAATGGTGCTCATCCTAACCAAACTCAACTCTTCTTGAATACTGGTTCTCAATCCATTGATGTAATGGGCTACCTTCTCCTTGTTAGCCTCTAAATGGCCAGTTTTGATTGAGATCTTGTAAAACTCCTTTGTATATTCTTTGACATATTTTCTTGACTGTCTCAAACTCTGCATTTTCCTCAATAGATCCAATTCATAATCTGCAAGAATAAACTATCTCTTCAACTTCTCTGCCATTCGATCCCATTTTGTTATCCTTTATTTTCCTCTTTTATTTCTGTCTAGCTACAGTCTCTTCCACCATATGCTAGCATGACCCTTTAGTTTGGTCTTAGCAAACCTGACCCTATCAGGATCTTCAACCTCCTCATACTCAAAGTATTCTTCCAAATCATTGATTCAGTCAATCAAATCCTCTGGATCAAGATTTTCAAAATACATAGAAACCTCCATCTTCAGTCTCTTTCCAATCTGAGATATGGCTCTGTATAACCTGGCTTGTGCAGGATCTACTGCCTCTTCTTCTTCCTCAAATTGGTCCTCTTCTTCGTCAACTTCATCTTCACTACCTTCTTCTCTCCTTGGCTCAACCCCTCTTCACAACTCCTCTTGCAGGGCTTGCACTTGCCTCTGCAAAGCTCTGAAATCTACCTCTAGCACCATATTTCTCCCACCACCATAGTTTCTTCATGGAGGCATTCTGCTCACTTCTCTCACAAACCTTAACCATAGATCCTGGTGTAAACTACCTCACTTTCGATGATCTGATCACACACTCAGGAACCCTAAGCTCTTTATTCTCATAACCTTTCCACATATCCTGGTGCAAACTGCCTCACTTTCGATGATCTGCTCACACACTCAGGAACCCTAAGCTACTCTCTTCTCACAACCCTTCTACAAATCCTGGTGTAAACTGCCTCACTTCCAATGATCTGTTTACACACTCAGGAACTCCCACTCTGATACCACTTGATGGAGAGCCAAGATTTACAAAAAGAAAGACCCAATTCTCATTCAAAAACTTGGAAATATTTATAGAAATATTTTTTTTTTACAAATTCTAGGCCCCCCAACCCATGGAAGAAAAACACTCCAAAGCAGGTCTAGAATGGCTCTCTTGCCTTCGAATCTGCAACTTTGCTTCCATATTTTTTTGACCCATTATGAACACCTTTGCTTCTCCTTTTAAAATTTCTGGCATGACTCTTTATTTCCACCTTGTGGTCCCTTCCGCCACGACTCTTGGTCTTCGTCTGCTTTCATTGCACCTTGGTGCCACGTGTTTTTTAGGGCTTCCACTATAGACTCTGACCTCCTGTCAACCAATGATTATGTTCATTATAACCACTGCTCCATGATTTCACTCTGTAATAGCCCCTGGAACTACCGTACTGACTTTCATTAACTGTCACACTGTCACTTTGTAACGGCCCTTGAAAATGTAGCATGTCATGATATCGCGACACCTTTTCCTTCTTGCTCTCTCTCTTCTCTTTTGGTCACAAAAATGTGACATGTCATGATATCGCGACACTTTCTCTTTCTTGCTTTCTCTCTCCTCTTTTGGTCGCGAAAATGTGACATGTCGCGATATCGTGACACTTTTTCTCCCTTGTTTTCTCTCTCCTCTTTTGGTTGCGAAAATGTGACATGTCACGATATCACGACTCTTTTTCTCCCTTGCTTTCTCTCTCCTATTTTGGTCACAAAAATATGACATGTCGCGATATCGCAACACTTTTTCTCCCTTACTTTATCTCTCCTATTTTGGTCATGAAAATACGATATGTCACGATATCGCGACACTTTTTCTCCCTTGCTTTCTCTCTCCTATTTTGGTCACGAAAATGTGACATGTCACGATATATCGACACTTTTTCTCCCTTGCTTTCTCTCTCCTATTTTGGTCATGAAAATGTGACATGTCACGATATCTCGACACTTTTTTTCTCTTACTTTCTCTCTCCTCTTTTGGTCACGAAAATGCGACATGTCACGATATCACGACACTTTTTCTTTCTTGCTTTCTCTCTCCTCTTTTGGTCATGAAAATGCAACATCTCGCGATATTGCAACACTTTTTTCTTCTTTGCAAAATAACACCAAGGCAAAACACTTAGAATTTTTTTTGTGGATGCAAGATTGCTCTACTGCCATTGGATGCTCCTGTATCACATTGATGTCAAAAGAGCATTTCATGTCAAAAGGATCTATGAAGGGTTTTTGTAAAAACCAAGGAAAAAAAAATAAAAGGTTTTATTTAAAACCATGGACAACAAATTTGATCTGGGTTTTTCTTAAAACCCAAGTTGGGCTTTCATTTCATTGAAAAAGGTGCCCCGATGATGGAGTTATTTGAGTTTTAATATTTGGTTTAAATTTTAATTATTTAAAATTTAAATTCAAATGTAAAGTTTCCCACCGACATAATCAAGCAAACATAAATTCATATTTTCACCAACGTCTTCGAAGTGTTTTAAACACTATATAAAGGGGTGGTAAATGAATCAAAGTTTCATCCTTGATCTTGAGATAAATGTTTGGCATTCGAATAAGTATATGAGCTCGTGTGAATTTTGAGAAGAGAAGCAAAAAAGAAAATGACAATGCTTGGAAAGTCAAAACATGGTGGGAAGTGTGGCACATTGGCAAATCATTTTGGCTAAGGGACAAGGCAATGCAAACACCAGGGATCAAATCCCTTGGATGATGTTTTGAAAGGTGTGTGGAAAGTGCTTTGGCATTTTGTATTTTTTGGAATATGGAGGAAGGTTTAAGGCACTTTGGGCCTTTGCCTTTCCAACGAGTGCCTAGTTCATGTGGAATCTTAGAGGCGACTAAAACACTCGCGGTGTGGCAAGTCGAGGGTTTGAATCCCCTTGAGGAGGTAATTACGTTTTGCATTTAAATAATTTTTATTAGTTCTAAAGTTTGGAGTTATAAGGTAGTTAATGGAAATTAAATTTTGTTATTAGGGTTGTGATTATTATTGCAAAGCATAATTTGTTTATGATTTTTTTATGGTTGTGGAGAATTAATTTTAGGATAAATAAGGAGTTGTTTTTAAAAGAAGTTTTGAGAGGTTTATTATTTTTGATATGGGTTTTAATAAAGGGGCCTTTGGTGGATGTGTTTATTAAATTGGAGTAAAAAGGGTGTAATTTGAGTAATGCTTTATTTTGTGATTATTTGAAGTCCATTAACCCTTGTTTAGATTGGAAAGGAAATTTGTGTTTAAGTGTGGCAAATTTTGTGGAAAACTTATTGGCATAAAAAAGGTATGGGCACATTCTCCTATTGATTGTGTATGGTGGTTGATTTATGAAATATCATTGAAAATAAAAGGATTGATTGTGGTTTCCTTTGAGAAAATGATTGGTTGAATGTTTCAAGGTTTTTAGGTTTGTGAGTTGTATTTTAACCTTGTTTTATTAGCATTGTTGTTGAAGCCCACTGATGATGAAATGAACTTGAAATTGAGTTAGAAAAGAACATGATTATCATTGCTATGTGATACTTGTACTTGAGCATTTTTAGAAACATTTTGAGTTGGTTAATACATGCTTGGACTAGGGTTTGTGAAAAATAATTGTTCCTTGAGATGATTGGTTGAGTTGAGTTGGTTAATACATGCTTGGAGTAGGGTTTGTAAGAAAGGATTGTTCCTTGAGGTGATTTATTGAGTTGATTTGATTAAGCCTATTCAAGTGGATGCATGTGGTTGTTCAAGTTCCTAGAAACAAACTATTCAATATTCTGATTTGAGATTGAGGTTTATTTGGGTTGATATTGAGATTGATTTGAGTTGAGATAGAAGTTGATTTGAGTTGAGATTTAGATCTGAGTATAGAAAATATAGAGTCTCTAACAATTGTCTTGATGCTTCTTTTGAGTTGATATTAGGATTTGAGTATAGAACATATAGAGTCTCTAAAAAATCTCTTTACGCTTCTATGAGATTGATTTGAGATATTGATTGTACATTGAGCTTAGAACATATTGAGTCTCTAACAATTCTCTTTATGATTCTATGTGATTGAGACAAGTCTTTTAGAAGACTTGTGGATAGTTTTGAGTTAAGCTTTTGTGAAATATTGCTATGCAGATTTGAGCAAGTCCTATAGAGGACTTGTTGAGCAGATTTGGACAAGTTCTGTGTGAACTTCTTGAGAAGATTTGGACAGGTTTTGTGTGAACCTGTTGAGCGTATTTGGATAATTTCTATGTGAACTTGTTGATAAAATTTGGATAGGTTTTGTGTGAACCTATTGAACAGATTTGGACAGGTTTTATGTGAACCTTTTGAGCATATTTGAGTAGGTTCTAAATGAACCTATTGAGCAAAATTGAACTATACTGACTATACTATGTTTAGTGCAAGAGATTGAGCAGAATTATGCTAGACCAATTGAACTATGTTTGGTATAGTATTGAGATAGAGCTTTGTAGGTGAAAGAGTATAGAGGATAGAGTATCAATGGATAGATATCCAAAAACCAGGATAATTGAAGACAAATGTGAGTGAGGAGTCTTCAAGTGGAGAGATATCTATAAGTCAGTGCAGTAGAGAGACAATGTATTTTAGAATATTAATAGCCAGAGCAAAAATGGAAAGAGTTCTCCTGTGGAAGAGATCCATGAACTTGAGATTAGGGGATCAACATATCCTTTGGATAGAAGTCCATAAACATTGTAATTTGGGAAATATTTCCAAGATATCATTTGAGAAATATTTTCTATGTGGAGGTAGCCCACACTGGGTGAACCATGTTAAAATTTGTATCTCTATTGTGTGTGATGATTTGTGCATTGCTTTGGTTATTTCTATTGCTATCGTCATTGATTATATTGATTAATACTATTTGGGAAAGAAAATTAAAAAGTGGTCTTATACTATTCACCCCTCCCCTCTCAGTATAAGCTTGTTTTCTTCACATAAGAGGATATAAGAAGCCAAGAAATAAAAGTATGCATTGAGAAGGAATCTATTATTGAAAAAGTTATCACCTAATAAATAATGATAAAAGCATGTGTGAGAGGGAATATTAAATGGATAACGTTAAGGCTTGTCACTAGTAACTATTCCTAGGCCTTCAAGGTCATCACTAGGTATACTCAAACTACTCATAACTCATACATTGGTGAAGAATACCTTTTTCAAGGTTTATTTCCATCATTTTCAACTTTGGTTTCAAATGCACAAGGCTTTCTAGTAGTTACCTAGTTCACACTTATGCCAAATATGGAAGTATAGATGATGCATGTCAAGTTTAGATAGATTTTTTATTGGAAATTTGGTTTCATGGACTAAAAGGTTTGTTGGTTTAGCCTAAATGGATTGTTATTCCTTGGTAATGAGGAGTTTGAAATAGGATTTTCAAATGAGTATTTAATTATTGTGGTGGCCTCTATTTTAGTACAATTGGGTCTATGATTTGTTACTAGTGTAGCACCCTAAAATTGGCACAGTCAAAATTATAATAATTACATTCACCTTAGTAAATAATTTAAAAATCAAATTTAACCTCCCAAACCGCCAGTTAACCGCTGGGAAATCTGTTTCCCCATTTTCCACACCATTTTTAGAGGTTTTTTTGACCGTTTGACGATATCGTCGCCGATCAGACGATATCGCCCCAGATTTGACGATTTCGTCTAGACTAGGTCGTCCAGATGATCTTGTCGCAAAAATGAATTTGCATAGTTGGAATCCATTCCAACGGGTCTCCAATCCGGGCAGAAGCATGTCTGCGTCGTTGGGACCCTCCCCCGTTGGAGATCTCCCAAATTGGGATGATCTCCAACCTCCCAATAACTCCCCTAAGCCTATTTAACTTCTAGGATTTTCCCTCCCCAACCCCTGGCTGAATTTATCTGCAAATTGAATCCCTCTGCGCTAAAACATCATAATATTATTTTTGCATTAGTACCATAGCAATTTTGATGCAGGTATATCATTGATTTTCAACTGGAGCTAGCACCTATCGTCACCGACGAACCTGTCCAGATCGGAGGTGATCCTGTCAAATTCGAGATGATTTCGTACTGATACGAGACGATCTCGACTGCAACCCACATCGAGGCAATCAATGCCTGGAGTTTGCTTTTCTCAACTTTGTCTCTGTTATTTTGTTTTGCAAATTAGATAATACATTCAGTTTTTATCCTATTTTGCATTTGGAGTTCACCCATTTAGCTTAGATTGCATGCTAAGTTTATGATCTACCATTTAAGCACAGTAATTTGCATTAATTTCTGTTCTTGAATAGTGTTCAGCATTCATATTATCATTTGGTGTAATTTGCCTCTATTAGCATAGTGTTATTTCTTGCATTTTGCATCTATTCTCTATTTTGCAGGTTTCTGACGAATTCGTCAGATCTCAGACGATCTCGTCTGATTGCAGATGATTCTGTCGAATCTCAGACGATCGGGACTGCTTCAAAATTAGAATCTTCTTCAGACATCCGGATCAGGTATTCTCCGTTTTCCTCCTGTAAATTCTCTGTTCTCTGCTTTCAAATCTGTCTATTGTATTCATGAAAAATTGCATTTTCATATAGTTTAATTTAGTTTCATTCAGCCAAACCTAAGATGAATGTTTAAGGTTAAAACGAACTCATTAAACACATTCCAAAACCTAGGCGTGGAAACTGCCATTAAATGTTTCTTGGTGAACCCACCATCCGTCAAAAAATCACCAAAATACACCTCCCTTGAGAGGCGGGACCTTCGTAAAGCCCTCTCATCCGATGTACTGCATCATCCTTTTCCCATCCTCCTTCCGGGTGAGGATCCAATAGCTTGAAGGTAGGGATGCGAAAAATTTGGAGCGATACATTTTGGTGAACCCGACGTGAATGCATCATAACCTTTTGAAAACAAAAAAAAAAAAAAAAAAAAAAATTAGAACTAAAACTTAGATGCATTTTAAAACATTTAAGGTTTAAAGTCATGTTTAGATGGTAGCTCCTAAAAATAGGTTAGCAGTTACTATAAACGTAGAAAATCAATTGGCAGCTATAGAAGTTAATTCTGTCCTTAATATCCCTAAAACAAGTAGAAATCAATCCTTGTGGAACGAACTTGATAGGAGACTTAGTATCATCTCATCTAGGTCCACACAACTTAAACAGATTAAGAGGCTAGTCTTGGATAGAATCTTGGATCCTCATCAGTTGGTTTTTTATCATGAACTTCAGAGAGCTTGCCATAGATGGTTAGCCTATAGGAGAGCTTTAGTATCTTCAGAATTATTCAGCTTCGAGGAATACCTCGAGAATGCAGACATTGTACACCGATTCCTAGGCCTTGTAGAAGACCAAGAGGTTGTTCTTACAGATAGGGAAAGATGGAATAGAGTTCCTCGTGCTGTGTTATATCGAGAGTATTACCACGAGCTTTACTTTTATCAACCAGAATCTGAGATAGATAATATTACCATAGCCCTTTTCATCAAATTCTTAAAAGAAAACTTTCAATTTGAAGAAGAACATTTCATGACCCCTGAAGAACTAGAGCCTATTAATGATGTTTATAAATTGTTCTTAGAAGACTAGCTCATTTACTTTCAGTCTTGTTATTACGTGCATTTATTGTTTCATTTGCTATCTTTATTGTATTATTTCAAAAAGTAAAGAAAAACTAAAAAAATAAAAAAACTTAGCAAAAACTTAAACATTTCATTTCCAATATTGCATTAGGTATATAGTAAATATATACCTTTTAATTTGTTGCATATATATATATATATATATATATAAATATATATATATTTGCTAAAATCAAAACTTAGCACCATGCCTAAACTTAGGAATGGTAAAGAAACTCTAGGAGAAGGATAAGATTGGTTACAAGATACAACTGAAAACCCAAATATCCTTCTTGGAGATACAAATCCGGAAGGAGAAACTCTAGGTCAATCAGATGAAGACTTAGGGGAAGATAAAGAACAAGAAGCAAATTTTAGAGAGGATGGATCCTCATCCCCTAGAATAGCTCCAAATGGAAATATTGCCTTTGACAATGCAGAGCATTTCAAGAGATTTCTCATGGAAAACATTGATGACCTTAATGTGGCCATTCGCCTTGATAAAGGGCAAATTAGTAAAACTCAAGAAACCATGGAATATATGTGCAATATGCAGACTAATCCCTTGTCTTTCATTGATCAAGAAAGTGACAAGGGTGGACCATCCAATGCGGATATGGTCACTATAGCCCAAAGCATGTCAAAACAACAGGTTACCCAACCTCCTAAGGAACCTGTTACTCAACCTAAAATCACTCCCACACAAAAGAAAATTCCCTTCACTACTTTGTTCCGCCAAACTATTGAGCAAAATGCTTTAAATAAACAGAAACCTAAAACTAAGCCAAATACAAACTTTCAACAATCTGGAATACAACATAATACAAACTTCCTCCATAATACTTTTCCTACCAATAATTTACACAACAGCAACATGGCATCTAATCTGCATGTTCCTCCATCCTATGCCCATAATACTTATGTCAATGCCCTACCAAACCAATATGGGGGGCAAACTAGTAATCTAGAAGCCATGGTGAAACAATTGGCTTCACGTATGGACCAGATAGATCCCTACCGTCCCTCGTATAATTATCGAGAGATCTATAGTCAACCTTTGGATCCCATAGTGGTAGCTCAACCATACCCTAAACATTTTCCCATGCCTATTCTGCCTATATATAAAGGAACCGAAGATCCCATAGAACATCTTCGCATGTTTAGGATAGCATGTCATGACATATCACATGACGACTTGCTATTACTAAAAATGTTTCCCAAAAGTTTAGGTGGAATGGCATTAGAGTGGTACTATCAATTGCCCACTCACTCCTTAAGAAACTTTGAAGAAATAGCTGAATCATTTGTTCATCAATTTAGTGCCTACATCGAGAGGCATGTAACTATTAAAGACCTATACAATTTAAAACAAGATAAAGATGAATGCTTTGCTGATTTCTTAGCTAGATGGAGACAATTGACAGGAAAACTACACTTTGTGCTACCCCATAGGGAAATGTTAGACATTTTCATCAACAATTTACAAGAACAACTCTCTTATGAGCTATCAACAACTACTTTGACTACCTTCGATCAAGCTATAGATTTAGCTCGAAGAGTAGAAGATGCCCTCATTAGGAGAGGCCAACTTAGGAAGAAGGATGATGAGAAAACATCTAGAAATCAATATAAAAACAAACAGGTTGTTGGTGATGGAGTCACTGACAGCAGAAATGTTGCTAATGTCAATGCAACAAAGACAATAGAAAAATTCATATTGAAACCTCCTGACAAGCCTCCTCGAGAGTTCACTAGATTAAACCAACCTTTGTCAACTATTCTACCTCAACTGCTTGAAAGAGGTTTAATCCAACTGCCAGCTATCCAGGAGCCTGACCCAAGTATACCCGGATATAGAGCTGATTTGCACTGTGATTTCCATAGAGGACCTGGACATTCTACCAACGCTTGTAAAAGATTGAAGCATAAAATACAAGATTTGATTGACAATAATGAAATGGAAGTGCAAGCCTTCCAACCCAAACAAAACCCTCCTAATAATACTCAAAAGACTGTTCCCCAAAATCAAAATCAAAATGCCAATCAAACTTTAGACATATTTCAACACCCTTTACCAAGACATGGTAGAGAGGTGGCAAATCAAATCGAACATCATAATGTTCCCCCTCCTACTCGATATGTAGGAACCATTAGCGGACAATTACCTGTTCAGGATTCTCAAATATTTGACACAACCTTATCCCTGGTTACGACCAGGACCTTACATAATTTTCAAACTTCTGATTCTAGTGATATAGAATCAGATAGTGAAAGTGAAGTAGACACTATTCAATCGAATAGTTCTGAAAATGAATCAGATCCTATTCAACCTGTCACAGATGCTAATGTTCTAGAAGAACGGTTTGCTAGAAGAGTCACTACTCGACCTTCTTCTAATATAGTCCTTCCTTATGAACAAGCCATAAATTCTCAACCGAGACCGTTTCAACGTCATCACTATAACATTGTAGGTACCATCGGAGTCGTCACCCGACAAAAATCTCAAAATTCCCAATAAGAACCAAACCAGAATGATGGATCATCTCCATTCATTCTGAAAAATCCTAATAAAGGGAATCATGCTCCTATTGTTCAACATAAACCCCCTTACAGCATTAATGAGCAATTGTCTAATACCACGGCCATAATTTCCCTCTTAGATTTATTAAGATCCTCTCCCACCCATAGGGATGAGTTGATGCTTACGCTGAGCCAAATGATGGTACCTCAAAACATTCAACCTGAAGCTATGGCCAATACTATCATCACTCGAGAGATTGTTTGTATTGACTTTCGGGATAAAGATATCCCACAACACAGTTTACACAAGGATAATCCCTTGTATATTACTGCTTTAATTGGAGATGTGGCTGTCAAACGAGTCTTTATTGATAATGGCTCATATCTAAACATTTGCACCTTTGACTTCTACCAACGATTTGGTTTTCGAAGTGATGAAATGAAGAAAACTGATATGATTATCAAAGCTTTTAATGACGAAACACAAGAAACATGTGGAGTTATTACCCTCCCATTGCAAGTTGGTCCTAGAACCATTGAGACAACTGTGTTTATTGTACATTGTCCAGCATCATACAATATACTTTTGGGTCACCCTTGGATCAACGCCATGTGAGCGGTCCCATCAACTTTACACCAATGTGTTAAGTTTGAGTTTAAAAATTAGTTGGTCACTATTCATGGTGACCCTAGACCTTTTGATATGTGTGCTTTTGCAGAACCAGTTGGAGTGCAATTTTGCCCTGATCTGTCATCCACACATTCTAGTTCTTCTTCTTCATCTAAAACTGTGAAACATAAACCCATAACTTCATCGAGTTCCCCTCCATTAACTTCATCCTCCTATATAGATCAACAACCCTCTAAACAAATTATTTTAGAACCTCAAAAAGATTTTAAAACTACAACCAATCCTTCAAGTTCTATTCCTATAATTTTGCAACCTCTAGACACATCTATCATATCTTCCACATCTCAAGACATAGGTAATAAACCTTCTACATCTTATGCCCTTTCTGATGACCTCTTACCAGATTTATCTACAACTTTAATATCAAAAAAAATGAATGCTTTCATGCACGATTCAAACCTTTTAAATAAATTTCCGCCATCTCCTCGTACTTTGGGCCTCCCACAACCTATGGGAAGTACTTACCAAGTCGGGAGTTGTGCCTTCATTTATAAAGGATATGACTAGGGAAGAATCCCTCGGAATATCAAAACTCATCATGAGGGGTATGCTCGGTGCTATTTTACCAATGATTATATTAAAGCTAAACCCATGATGCTTAAAATGGGATATGAAGGGAAAGGCTTAGGACCTTTCCAAAATGGCATGAAAGAACCTTTCGAGGTAGAACCATGGCCTGCCCGCTGTGGTGTGGGCCTATTTCCTAGTAAGGGACAACCCTTTCCTTTTGAATAGGATGGTCACCTCATATCCTATCAAGATTATTTGGATAGACATGTTGATTTGCCTCTCCAAAATCAGTCATTTTCATGCAACATGCTATCCATAGCATACCCTGAAATGATTGCTGACCCCGATGAAGAGTTGGAAGGAGATATCTTCCATGATGTCTCTGTTGAAGAGATGTTAAACAATGGGTTTTATTTTGATGGTTCTATACCAACTATAGCCCAACTTGAGGCCACTGATCCTCAGAATGAATTATCTAAATTAACCTTACAAGAATTACAAGAGTTGGGCGTTTCACCCGCCCCACCTAACTTTGAAAGAGATCTACACATGGAGGTAGAAAATGTTATTAAAATTAATATTGGAACTGAGGACAATCCTCACATAATAAATATTGGATCATAATTAATACCAAACAAACAAGAGCAATACATTACATTCCTTAAAGAGTATGAAGATGTCTTCACTTGGATATACGAAGATATGCCAGGTCTAGACCCTTCTGTCGTCATGCACCATCTAGTGGTCCATCCGGATGCTAAACCTGTTAAACAAAAACTTAGAAAAATGCATCCCAAAGTGGCTCTGCTAGTCAAAGGGGAGTTAGAAAAACTCCTGAATGTTATCTTTATACGAGGCTATTGATTATGGTGAATGGATCTCAAACGTAGTTCCAGTCACCAAGAAAGAAGCTACCAAAGTTAGGGTTTGCACTGATTTTAGAGATATTAACGTTGCATGCCCTAAGGATGACTTTCCTCTTCCAAATATGGATCAAATCATTGACTTTACTGCTGGAAGTGGGATGATGTCCTTAATGGACGGATTCTCCGGTTATAATCAAATTTGGATAGCTCCTGAAGACCAGGCTAAAACAGCCTTTATTACCCCCTGGGGTACCTTTTACTGGAAAGTGATGCCATTTGGCTTAAAGAATGCCGGTGCAATTTACCAATGAGCTATGACCTACATTTTTCATGATATGATGCATGATATCCTACATGACTATGTAGATGATATTATAGCTCGCTCTCTTATTGAAAATAATCATTTAGATGATTTGCGAAAAGTTTTTAATCGATTACGAGAATATCTCATTCGATTAAATCCAGCAAAATGTATATTCAAAGTTAAGTTTGGCAAACTATTAGGGGTTTTAGTTTCTTTACGTGGTATTGAAATCGACCCCCTCAAAATTGTGGCTATCACTGATATGCCCGCACCTACTAATATATCTGAATTACGAAGCTTACAAGGTAAACTTCAAGCTATCCGTCGCTTCATTGATAAGCTGGCGGACAAAACTGGTCCCTTTCTCAAACTTCTTAAGAAGGACGTCCCTTTCAATTGTGACACAGAATGTAGAAAAGATTTTGAACTTCTCAAACAATACCTCCTTAATCCCCCAGTGCTTTCACCGCCTAAATCTGATCGCCCATTTCTTCTATATATTTCTGCTTCAGATTATGCCTTAGGAGCTATGTTAGCTCAACTCGATGATGAAAAGTGAGAACGTGCTAATTATTATATTAGCCGCACCTTCATCAGTTATGAAACCCATTATACAACATTAGAGAAACTATGTCTCACAGTCATGTTTGCTACGCAAAAATTATGACACTATATGCTTAGCCAAAAAACGTATGTCATTGCAAAATATGATCCCTTAAGGTATCTCATGAGTCGACCTTATTTATCGGGTCACACAGCCAAGTGGGTTCTTGCTCTGAGTGTGTTTGATATCACATTCATAGGACATAAGTCTGTTAAGGGTCAAATCATAGCAGATCAATTAGTCGTTGCACCCTTAGAGTCTACTCATCCCCTCATTATCGAGTTTCCTGATGAATGCCTTCAATTAGAGGCATACCTTGTTGAACAATGGTCCTTATACTTTGATGGAGCCCGATGCATGAGTGGGGTTGGTGCGGGTATTATTTTAATATCTCCGCAAAAACATCTTATTCCTCTGTCCTTCAAACTGACCTTTGCTTGCACCAACAATACTGCTGAGTATGAATCTCTAATCCTTGGATTACGAGCTGCTTTAGCGCTAAAAATTAAAAACCTCTTAGTTTTTGGTGATTCCCAATTTGTTATAAACCAAATTAATGAATTTTATCAAACCAGAGATGATAAAATGCGCCCATATAAGGCCTATGTTTTCCAATTAATGTCCTTTTTTGATCAAGTTACCTTGGAAGCCATTCCTCGAACTAGCAACCGTGCAGCTGACGCTATGTCCGCCGCTGCATCTCTCCTGCCCTTGGAGTTAGATGACGAATATGCGACTATCACTATTCATTGACTCCAGGAACCCTCTTCCAATAAGTCATGCTTAGAGCCTTTGGATGTGTTTCTAATCAATGAAACTACTCCTGAACCTTGGTATACAGACATATATGATTTCCTCCAAAATGGGACTTTCCTTGTTAATTCTAATAGAAACCAACGTCAGTTATTACGTCGACGAGCAAGTCATTTTGTAATAATTAGCAATACTTTATATAGGAGATCTTTTGAAGGCATCCTATTAAGATGTTTAAATTCAGAAGAATCTAAATTAGCCTTGAGTGAAGCCCACGATGGATCTTGTGGAGGACACTTTAGTGGTAGTGCCATTGCTAAAAAGCTCCTTCGGATAGGATGCTTTTGGCCTACCATGGAAACGGATGCACATGAGTATGTGTGCCATTGCGACAAGTGTCAAAAATATGCTGAACTTGTCCATGCGCCTGCACAAGAGCTATAAGTTATTTCATATCCTTGGCCCTTTTCTAAATGGGGCTTGGATATTATTGGCAAAATCAATCTTGTGTCTTCTGATGGACACAAGTTCATCATAACTGCCACTGAGTTTTCACGAAGTGGGTTGAAGCTATGCCTTTAGCTTCTTGCACTGGCTCACAAGTTTCTAAATTCATTTTTAATCAAATCATTTGCAGGTTCAGAATTCTTGCCAACCTCATCTCTGATAATGGAACTCCTTTCAAAAATAAAGATGTTAAAAAATTATGTCAAAAAAATAAGATTCAACATCGCTTGTCCACCCCTTATTATCCTCAGGGTAATGGTCAAGGAGAAGCATCTAACAAAACTTTAATCAAAATTCTCAAAATATTAGTCAATAAAAATGGCCGTGACTGACATATTCAATTATATCCAACCTTGTGGGCTTATCTAACTAGTGTTCGAACCCCCACGGGAACTTCACCATTTGTTTTGGTATATGGTGCTGAAGCAGTTTTTCCATTTGAATTGGAAGTTCCTTCTTTGGCTCTGCTACTTCAAGACACCGAAGTAGGAGATGAATATCGTGCTGGCAGACTCAGTCAACTGGAACTCCTAGATGAAAAACGTATCAATGCTTTGGAGCATCTCCGTGCTTACCAAAACAAGCTTAAAAGATCATATGCTAAGAGAGTTTGTCATCGATCCTTTGAGATTGGCGACCTTGTTTTAAAAGAAAATAAAAAAAATACAAATGCAACCAAAGAACTTAAAGGTAAATTTGAGCCCAACTGGCTCGGACCATACATCATTACTGCAAAATTTGAATCAGGAGCATATAAATTATCTACCTTAGATGGTAAAGAACTTAAAGAACTCATGAATATTTTACACCTTAAACGTTACTATGCATAAATTTGGTCATTTCATCCATGTATATATTCGTTCACAATTACTATCTTGTATTTCTTTCAATTTATTCAAAAACACCCAAAAACATTCATAAATCTCCAAAAATCTTCAAAACTATCTATTGCATTTATTTAAAGCACTTGTTAAATTGTTTGCTCAAAATCTAAAAACAGCTATATGCTTGACTCTTTCGAAACCAAAACAATATACAGAAGAAAGAGAGAGTCAACATTCTCAAAACTTCTCCAAAGTGTTTATATATATATTTCTTACAAATTATTGCAGTTATATGTTTCAACTTATTTTGGATAAATTAGCATTTATTTTGAATCCCTCACTTGCACACTCACAACAAATAAATATTTTGATTTTATCTGGCATGATTACTAATCTCTCTTATATCAAAGTTCACAAAATTTAATTAAATAAAGTTGGAGCATAGAGAATTGATCTTGTTATTTACTTAAACCAAGCACATCTTTCCACAATAAAATGATTATATTTGTAATTTCCATGTTTTGCTACATAATAGAACTGATTTCTTGAGTGAAAAGTTTCCCCTGCTATCCTATCATGCACATGGTCTAGAATCTTTGAGAATTGGCAAAAGGACAAGCTCACCCCTACCCAGAATAAAAATACCTTGCTCTACAGCTAATCCGAGCAAGTATCCCTAGCAAAGAAAAAGAAAAAGAAAAAATTCAAGAAAAAGAGAAAAGAGAAATGTTCTTTTATATCATTATAGCAATGTTCCAAGCATTATCAAGCAAAAGAAATACAAAAGAAAAATATGCAAAGTTCAGCAGAAAGCGAAAGCAATAAAATCCCTTTCCCTACCCTTTGAAAAGAAAAGAAGGGTTGATGAGCTTGAATCCCTGGAATTCTCAATTATTCGAAAACTGTGAGGTAAGCCCCATAATAGGTGGTTTGTGCCCAACCTGCTTGGCCTTGGGTAACTCCTAGCGTGGCGATATGTCTGTCACATTAGCGACCTTATTTTGTACAGACCTATGTCTGATTATGGATTAGCTAGCTCTTGATAATCCGATCTACATAGTGGTTTAAGTTATATGCATCTACATCATGGTTAATGAACACTTATTTGGTTTCTTCAAATCACTTGTATCATAGTATCTTGCTCAAAACTGGTAAATGAACAATGCAATTGCACACACATTTGTATTTGAGATATTTTGTCTATCATTATGATAAATCAAGATCGGAA
Source organism: Wollemia nobilis (assembly GCA_028583015.1). NCBI lineage: Eukaryota > Viridiplantae > Streptophyta > Pinopsida > Araucariales > Araucariaceae > Wollemia > Wollemia nobilis. Next base: position 921,605 of record JAQPPZ010002623.1, read on the forward strand.
ATGAATGCACATATGCACATGGGATTCCTTATAAATCTAACTTTTGTCTTCAAAATACTTTGAAATATTATTTTTGCAACTTGTTTGGGAATAAATCAAGTACAGTTGTTTACACAAAGACAACTATATCATAGAAAAATAAAAAATTTCTTTCAAAATACACAAATCAAATCATGTATATCTGGTTGAATTTCGCGACGATGGTATCGTTCCACAACCAAAATTGGAATTGTATGCCTAGCGCAAGTCCTCATTTTCATATTTTCTGTTCATCAAAAAATCAATCAAGCAATAAAACTATCTATTTTTCTTTGATTTTCGCGATGATGGTATAAGTCTATACCTATATATTCTATGCCTAGCGCAAACCATTGTAACAATTTTTATTCCCCATTTATCAAAAATCATAAAAACCATATGACTTCATTATGTTACACAAATTATGCTTTTCAACAACAAACACATTTTCATTATTTCATACCATTATGTCAACCTTTAACTTTGCAATGATGGTATAATTTCTAAGGAATTATTCACAAATTTTATCATACTTAGGAATTTATGTCTAGCGAAAATCATTTTAAAATATTTCATGCATAATATTTTCATGAAAATTTGAAAACAAATCATCATCATCATTATCATTTGCACTATTGCACCAAAGTCTTAAGACAATCTCTTAAGCACTCTTTTACTTTTTGCAATATTTCTATACTGGGATTAGCTTGACGACCGAGTGAGCAGCGACTCCATGAAATGGTCTATAATAGCGACAATGTCCTTTGAAATTATTGTTAGTAGTCTCTTTTTATTTTTTTATCACATTTTCATTACAAACAAATTGTTACATCAGATTATTTCATTTCAAATATTACAAGCATGACATTCCAATTATAATATATCCACCGACATAATCACATGAAATCAATCAATTAACAGCATCATAAACATCACATAAGACAAGTCATATGATCACAAATATCTCATCTATATATATCACAAATATATGTACATCATCAAAACCGGATTGGTATGCCACAATCTGTACCTCGACATACTCAATCCTCTATCAAACAAAAATATATATATAATACAACATCAATGTGCAGCCCTCTAGCCTCGAGAGCCCCTCGAGCTCTCTGCCTCATCTCCTCCCCTGCCCTGAGGTGGACGAGGTGGCCCCATCACAGTCTGTGTCGTCCTAGTCCTCGATCGGGACGTGGTCCTCGATGACCCGATCCTGATCGAATCTACGATGTTCACTAGCAGGGGTAGTCTATCTACCTCTGGCACCAGCTGGTGATACAATGTCTGATAGAATTTCAACTGGGTGATAGCCCGTGTCAACTCTCCTAAGCTCGCCCCTTTACCCTATGCCCTGAGGCGTGTAATCTCATCCCGCAACTATGACACCTCAGCATGGTGTCATGCAACCACATCCTATAGCATCTACACCTGAGCCTGTAGATGATCTCTCTCCGTCCGAAGAGTAGCCATCTTGCTACTCTCTCCTATGTCCACACCCTTGCCCTTCTCGAGCGATGGTGGCCTCTATGGAGATGGGGGTCTCTCCTCCCTCATCTCCCACTGCCATGGCCACTCCTGTGCCCGTGGCATCCTCTGCTCTCTCCCACCGTGACCCTGGGCCGCATCTATCACTGCCTGGCACCGTCTCCCTATCTGACGAATGACCATGTGGATCAGACCCTGAGCCCTCATCATCCGAGGAGGGCGGATGCCTGCGTACCAGGCATCGTAGCCATCAGCTACCCCTGCGTCGTCTCCATCCACTGGCTGGATGGGGGCATCATCCGCGTCCTGACTCCAGAATCACTGCATGTCTGGAGCCCTACTAACTGTGGTGTTATCCTAGACAGTCTAGGAAAACTCATAATCCCTGAGAGATGTGATCCCCTGCTGTAGACTGAACTGCCTCAAAAATTGGTTGTAGCGGTGGAGCTCCACCTCTCCCCTCTCCATCCGCAACCAGTAGACTCGCCTGATGTGAGCCAGCTCTTGTCCATCCTCGGCCCACCCTGGGTGTCCTCTCCTTGGTCTCTAGGTGATCTGGTCTGGGACAAAGTCATCCAGCAGTCTCCGGGACATAGGCAGGTCGATCCATCGCTGTGCCCCTCTCTAGAGCCACCAGTAGAAGACTCGGGGCCTCTCCCCGTCTACCCCTGTCAATGGAAGCCCTATCGGCCTCCGCATTGCAATGTGCTCCCAAAAAAAAACCTGTAGGAGCGATGTCATGACCAGACATTGGTTGCCCTTGTACACGACCCCATACAAGATCTTGTACAATCGGCATAGAACAAAGCTGCCCCAACAAAACCTATACCCATGGTCCCGCATATCGCAAATCACATCTACAAGCATCCATGGTACCCTGCACCCACTCTGGTGGCACAGTAGAAGTCCACCAACCACCCCAGATAGTACCCATGTGAATCTGGATGCCCCAGGAATCTGGCGTAGTGCCTCGATGTTCACTTTGCCCTTCTCTAGGGCGAATCTCGGGTCACCGCACAGCCATCCCATAACATGGCCCTGGTTGGCCGTAGGAGTGATCATCCGTACTTGTATGGGGATTCTCAGAATCCTCCATACATCCTCCAGTGTGGGAGTTATCTCCCCTGTCGGTAGCCAGAAACAGGAAGACCCCGGATACCATCTCTCTGCTAGGGCTGTCGGTAGCCCCATATCTGTGGATATTTGTGGCATCTCCGCCACATGCTGCAAGCCGGCCTGTGCCAGCAGATCCCGCTCTGCCTGTGTGAGCACGGCCAAGTCATCTCTCAACCCTCCGTATTTCCACTCCCTGCTCTTTAGTAATCCTCTCTGCAAACATAAACAACAAAACAATAAACAACAAATAATCATTAATCAATAATTCACATAATCAATAATGCAAGTTAAAAATTCAATTTTTTTTGCAATTGATGATATCGCCCACTATTGGATGATATCGTCTCAAATTTGAACATAATCGTCTCTGATTTTGTAGTTCGAAATCGTCTCTAATTTCATGAAATCGACCCCTTTCGACGATTTTGCCCTCGGGCAAAATTGCCGAAATTGAGACGATTTCGTCGAAATCGAGACGATTTCATCCCGACGACGTCGACGGCCCAAAAACGGCCGCGATGCTCAAAATTCACCTAAAAACTATCTAAAAAGCATGTAAATTCAAATTAAATCACTTCTAAACTAAGTTTAGACCCTTACCCGTAGACCGCGTCAGACCTCTGCAGATCTGTGCGCTGTCTCGACCACTTTTACTTCAAAGCTCTAAAACAAGAAAAATGAACAGTAACAATGAATTAGGGTTTTACCCTATTTTTCTTAATTTTATTCAACAATATTTTTTTCTTTTCGCATTTTTACCTCAAACGTTCGATTTGGGTAAAAACACGGAGGGGGCACCATAGTAAGCTGTCGTACGATTCGACCAAGAATCGTCGCCTAAAAATGGGTATAATTTTTTTCTTTCTCGTAGATTGAGAAGAACTCATATTTAATGTATTTTCTTTAGAAAATTCGCTAAAGAGGGGGCAAAATGTAGCACCCTAAAATTGGCACAGTCAAAATTATAATAATTACATTCACCTTAGTAAATAATTTAAAAATCAAATTTAACCTCCCAAACCGCCCGTTAACCATTGGGAAATCCGTTTCCCCCTTTTTCGTGCCATTTTTAGAGGTTGTTTTGACCGTTTGACGATATCATCGCCGATCAGACGATATCGCCCTAGATTTGACGATTTCGTCTGGACTAGGTCGTCCATACGATCTTATCGCAAAACTGAATTTGCATAGTTGGAATCCGTTCCAACGGGTCTCCAATCCGGGCAGAAGCGTGTCTGCGCCGTTGGGACCCTCTCCCGTTGGAGATCTCCCAAATTGGGATGATCTCCAACCTCCCAACAACTCCCCCTAAGCCTATTTAACTTCTAGGATTTTCCCTCCCCAACCCCTGGCTGAATTTATCTGCAAATTGAATCCCTCTGCGCTAAAACATCATAATCTTATTTTTGCATTAGTCCCATAGCAATTTTGATGCAGGTATATCATTTATTTTCAACTGGAGCCAGCACCTATCCTCGTCGACGAACCTGTCCAGATCAGAAGCGATCCTGTCAAATTCGAGATGATTTCATACTGATACGAGATGATCTCGACTGCAGCCCACATCGAGGCAATCAGTGCCTGGAGTTTGCTTTTCTCAACTTTGTCTCTGTTATTTTGTTTTGCAAATTAGATAATACATTCAGTTTTTATCCTATTTTGCATCTGGAGTTCACCCATTTAGCTTAGATTGCATGCTAAGTTTATGATCTGCCATTTAAGCATAGTAATTTGCATTAATTTCTGTTCTTGAATAGTGTTCAGCATTCATATTATCATTTGGTGTAATTTGCCTCTATTAGCATAGTGTTATTTCTTGCATTTTGCATCTATTCTTTGTTTTGCAGGTTTCTGACGAATTCGTCAGATCTCAGACGATCTCGTCTGATTGCAGATGATTCTGTCGAATCTCAGACGATCGGGACTGCTTCAAAAGCAGAATCTTCTTCAGACATCCGGATCAGGTATTCTCCGTTTTCCTCTTGTAAATTCTCTGTTCTCTGCTTTCAAATCTGTCTACTGTATTCATGAAAAATTGCATTTTTAGATAGTTTATTTAGTTTCATTCGGCCAAACCTAGGATGAATGTTTAAGGTTAAAACGAACTCATTAAACACATTCCAAAACCTAGGCATGGAAACTGCCATTAAATGTTTCCTGGTGAACCCACCATCCGTCGAAAAATCACCAAAATACACCTCCCTTGAGAGGCGGGACCTTCGTAAAGCCCTCTCGTCCGAGGTACCGCATCATCCTTTTCCCATCCTCCTTCCGGGCGCGGATACAATAGCCTGAAGGTAGGGATGTGAAAAACTTGGAGCGATACAACTAGACTATTATTATTTATGACATACTTTTTAATATTTTGGTGTGATAAAAATAGAAGTAATGTGTTACGTTTTTATTGTTTGGGATTGAAATGGATATCTAATCATCATATTTTAAAGGGACATGGAATGGAGGATTTGGTTCCTTCTCTAGTATACCCCACTTTGCATCTAAGTTTGCTCCCCTAATGGATGAGGGCCTAAGTAATTATGTTCCCATTAATAAAGGGTGTTCTTGTAAATGGTGATAAAAGGAAGTGATTAATTAATAAGTGTATAGAATGACATAGTAGGAAGCATTGTGGGTGAAGGGGATCTCCTATAGGACTTCCTGTAGGGTTTTTAATCAAGGTCAAATCCTCATCGAATTTAATCCTTGGTATAGTGGAGCCTTATTGAGCTAAGACCAAATTTTCTTGAGGAGTTGCAGGGAAAGGAATTGCAATGAAATTAAAAATTATAGGAAACATAAAAGGAATAGGAAAGTACATTATGTAGCAAATTAAACCTAAAATATGGTGGATATGCACCAATAGTAAAGTCCCCCTTCTCGATCAAAAGAAGTGGCCATATATGAACACACACAACACTATTAAATAACTAGGATGAACACATTAAATGTCGTACAACCCAAAATTGGAAACTCATCAAAGAAAGAGAAAATAGCTAAATTTGTCATAGATTCCATTAATATATCATAAATTATTACAAGGAATGTGGCCTATAGAGGCTTGAAGTTCCTTCGATAGTGGCTCAATGATCAATATCTACTTATTACAATCAAGAAGGGGGAATGAAAGAAATATCCCATAAATCCAGATAAGAGGCACACAAACATCTCTCAATGCCTTTACAATGCAAATTTGGATCTATTTATAAGCTAGGAGGAAGGTGTCTTCCCTCTAAAATGTTGTGTAGAAGATATATAAATTCTACTCTACTTTACGACCAAAATTCATCTAGGATGATAGTCAACAACATTGAGATCTTTGGATTTAGGGCCATTAATGAATTGGGATATTAAGCATTTAGATGATAAATCATCACTAACATATCTTATTGTTGTTGTGTTGATAATGGTTGCACCATTAAGTTCTTGTTATGTTTCTCTTGGAATGCTTTGCTTGTTGAAATAGTAGGTATGGCCTTCTTGATAGGGTAGTCTTACGTGTATATTGGGTGGCTGCCACACTGTCACTAGTTGGCTTTAATAGGCTAGGCCATAAAAATCCAACTTCAATGGCCAATGGTGGGTGCCCTCTTAAATACCCTTTTGCTTGCCTTCTATGTGTGTGTGGTTGCCATGTGTCCTTGACTAAGGTGGGACCTTGTTGGAACCAATTCTAGCATCCGTAGGATTTTTATTGTCATGCTACAAGAATCCATTTGAAACCAACGAGCTATTATAGGCTCTGGTTGACTTGTCTCATGTTCTGTTAAACACAAATATTGCTAAGGAAAAACTACAGAACGGGTAAGGAAACCCCAATGGTTATTCTATGATTAAAACTCTAATTACATGCTCCATATTTATATTATACTATATGGATTAAAATGACCAAGCATGAAAACAACCATTTGTTATACCTTATGTATATCGGTACCTAGATTCATTTGGTTGTTATAGTAATTTAACAACAATAATATAATGAACAAAAATAATAGAAAGAGAAAAATTGGTGTTCTTAATATTATTCAAATATCATAATAAAACCAAGAGTTAACCAACGAGAGAAACGTATATAATGCATTCAAATAATGTAACCCATTATACAGTGATACCCAATACAAAGACAATGAAATGATAGGAATAAAACTCAAAATTATATTGATTTATGAAATATTACATGTAGAGTGGAAAACATGCCTTTAAACTCTGTTTTGCTGAATATAATACATCAATACAATGAACAAGACTCTATTCAAATGATGTAACAGGTCTCTCCTACTCTCCTTATTTTAATCTGATAACAAAAGAGTTTTTGAATCCTAGGCTCAATAAGACTGGAAATATTCTTAGCTTCTTGAATGTTTTCCTATCATAGGATCTTGCATAGCAATGGGAGGAAGAAAGAATGAATAAAATAAAATAGACATGAAAAGGAGATACAAAAACACAACTATCGGGTACTCAAGTATACTTCTTATCAAAAATGTTATTCTCTAATTGCTTGATGCAGAATCCAGACCTACCTGCTTCCTTTTATAGCTACTGGTTCTTGATTTTGTTATTCTTGGTTGAATTTTAGCCCTCCACTTGTCAGCATATGATTAGACTACAAAATTTATACATCTGGCTTCCACTTCACTTATTTCCTTGGTTGTGTCTTTTACCTTTGACTTTTTCAAAAGTGTCTTTAGTTTATCCGATGATGGTGGTGTTTGATGAACCTGTTTCTTTCTTTGTACCTATGTTTTCTTCAACTACTTCTTTCATTGTCTTAGGGAATTTTTCTATTACTGCAGGTTCTTGTTGTGAGGAGCTAGCTCCTAGCTGTTGACCTTGAATTTTAACTTCTTTCCCTTTTTGGACTATCTGTAGTCTTATTATTTGTTCAGATATTAATTTCCAAAATATTGTATCAAAGGTGGTTTCAATCCTTAACATATTCATTTCCTACAAAATTCTATTTTTTTGGATAGTTATAGTGGGCCCATTTATTTCGTATTGAAACAAAAACATCTCTACAGTATTCACCATTTGAGTAGTTTGCTTAATCTTCTCTTCCTAATCATCATGTTCACATTCGAATCTCTCGATGGTTTGAAGCAATGCTTCTTCTATATCCAAGACCTCTAAGCATTTGTCTAAGGATAAACCGATGTCTGCCATTTTTTCCATTGCATTATTTATCATTTTATTCATCTCATCTACCACATTAATCTACCTTCCTCGATTTTCTCCAAATAGGGCTGCTTTGAAGAACTTGAATCCAAGATAAATTTTGCTACCATAATTTATTACCACTTCTTGCCCTTGCATTTCCTCAAAATGGTCCCCTATAAAATCCAAGGTAGGGCGGATGGTTTCAAAATATCTTTCTCTTTCTTGCAATAATGTCAGTATCTCCTGAGCAGTTACTTGGATCACTCTCATTTGTCTAAACATCTCGGAAAAACCTTTGGCATGGATTCTTATTCTTTTTGACATATCCTTCTTCATAGTGTTCAGATAATAAACATGATCTTGGACTTTTATTGTTGGGGGTGGTTGTGCACTTGAAGTGTCCTTTTGAATCAATTCTTCCTATTGCCTACTTATCACTACTTTTAATTCTGCTTTTTCCTTCTCCTCTTGGTCCAATTGTTTCCTGATTTTTTCAATCTTTTCAACAAATTGGTCTATGGCCTGGGCACTCATTGTCTTGAAAATTTTTGCTATATCAACATATTTCCCCAGTACTGATGAACTTCCTGTTTCCTCATTAGCATTGAAAACTAGTGGGTCTTTCAGAGGAGGGAGATTAATCTCAGCAATATTTGACATAGTTGTCCCCAATTCTGCTCTTTCTAAAAATTGTTCTTTTATATTTCCCATCCTTGCCACTAACTACAATTCTTGTTCATATGTAGAAGTAAAGGCGGTCTGCTCATCTGTTCTTTCCAAAATAATCCTGGAAATAGGTAAAGATAATTTTGGCTTCTTTGCTTATATAGGAGTTATTTTTGTTTGACTCTTTACTAAGTGGCTTCAGAAAATCCCACCTAGTCCACCAGTTCCCCTAGGATTCATTTCTATCACTGATGGGATTTTGATCTCCTGTCCTTTTATGTTTATAGAGGTAGGGATGGCCATGGGTTCCAATTTATTCACACTGGTTACAGCTAATACATTATCAAAAATGGGAACTACAACTTGAGAGGATGAAGTTACCATTTCTTTGCCTTTGTCTATACAGGTTTGTTGAGGAACTTCTTTTGGTGCTGCTTATATTTTGAGTTGATTATTCATAGGGGGCCTAACTTGTTGTTCTATTACATCAACAGTTCTAACGGTGACCTCCATCAAGTCGATGTCTTGCTCCTCTATCAATTATAGCAAGGGGTCTTCTTTGATTACTAGGTTTGTCATTGGTAAAATAGGTGCTACTACATCCACTGAAACTTCTCGAAGCCTTCTTAGTTCTGTTGGGTAGTCATAAGCTTCATAAACCTGCATGCTACCTCTTTTTTCTAGAGGGAAATTATCCCATACTACCTGTAAATATGATCCTTGCTCTATAGCTTCCAACAAGCTTTCTTCAAAAGCATCTTCCCGGTGCTATATTAGAGCATACTTTTTTTTTCTATCATTTTGTTGTATGTTCCCTCTGGGTCATAAAATCTTCAAGATACATCATAGAATCCCATGTTGTCCAATTCGAACATTCCTTTGAGTAGGGAAGGATATCCAACAAATACATAATCCCCAAAACGATAGGGAACATCGAGCCAGGAGACCTATTGTGGTTGCCCCACAACTAGCCCCAAAATTTGGAGACCCACCTTTCTTCTTATGTTTTTGAGAGTCTTGGTATCAATGGATAGATATGTGTATGATAGGATCCATCCCGGATATATGTAATGCAGTCAAAGGTTCCTCTTTGTGTAGCATATTTCATCTTCAACGGGCTTCCTTGGAAGTATGGATAGGGTTGCATGTGATCATGCTGCTTTTCATTGCTATTTCAAGGGGTTATTAAGGGTTTTCTATTTTGTATGTTTCATTTTTTGTTTTTGTTTGGATTTTGGGTTTTCTTAATGGAGCTTAGTATGGCTCAATTTTACTCTTTTGAGTTGGTTTGTTTTAAATAAAAAGAAAAGAAAAACATATATATATATATATATATATATATATATATATATATATATATATATATAAAATAAGCTTTTTTATATATACCTATATATACAGATTTGAAATAAAATATAAAATAAACTTATGTATATATATTTTTTATATCTATGCATAAGTTTATAAAAAAAAAAAACTTCTAAAAAATAAAAATAAAAAAATATATATCTTTATATATATTTAATAACAAAAAAAATATAAATAAATGAACTAATGATTCATATATATAATAATTATTGTTATTATTATCATTATTAATATTAATATTAATATTAATATTAATATTAATATTAATAATGATATTAATAATAATTATTATTATATTATTATTATTATATAATAGATAATAATAACATTATGATTACATACTAATAATAATATTAAAAAAAAAAACAATAATAAAAAAAAATTAAAATCAAATAATAAAATATATATTATTATTATAATATATATTTCATATATATTATAATAATAATATGCATAAAAAAAAAATAATAAATGTTGTGATTAAAAAGAGGACTTTATGTTAGTTTTAGATTCATTTGCTTTATTTAAGCTTTAGACTTTTGGTTATCTTAGTTAAGTTCTAGTTAAGTTTTAGGATTTAATTTAAATTTGTTCTTTTTATGGTTTAGATTTGGTTTTAAAGTTTTCAATAATATTAATATTGTGATATGCATGTGTTTTACAGGGCAAACAATAACAAGCACAACACCATCAAAGATGCAGCATGATAGTAACGAACAACATGAAATACAACGAATGCTTGACGCCGACAGATGCAGAGGTGCAGATGTTCGAAGTCTGGCAGAGCAATATAGACGCGTAGGGGATTGGTTGTAGCAGAAGCCACAATTTTAAATAGAAGTCAATGAGGTTTTCGTGGGAGCTCATGGGTGGTAAACCATTTACAAGCATTTTTATTGGGGGCAGTTGATAAGATTTTATAGATGGATAATCGTAGTGGGTAGCTCCAAGAATACTACAACGAGAAATGAAACATCGTAGCAGACAGGAACGCTAGCTATGCGCAGTGTGTAACATCGATGTGGTTAGATATTATGAACTGGGTAATGGATAACCATTATCATGCCATAGAGAGACATGAACGATGATTTTCAAATGATTTTGGATCTCCTCCTATGGCCAGAAAGTCGTGCATTAGTTACTTTTGATAGGGGTATGAAATAAAGAAATAATAAAAAAATATATATATAAGGAGAAAGGGCTACAATGTTCGTGGAGAGAAAATGGAAAGCACAACAAAGCAAAGGATGTCTTTAATTTATTTGCCACGAATGTCAGGTTGTGCGAATTTCTCGAAGGTTATAAATGTTTTTAAATAAAAGTAAATGTTTTTAAATAAAAGTAAACTTTGGGAGATCAAAAGAACGAATTTCTCGAGAGAATGAAAAGCTTCAAAATGAAGCATTGGAAAATAAAAGAAAATCAAACGCTGCAAATGAAGAGTTGTAGGAAACGAAAAGACAGCGTTCGAAGGGAAACGAAAGAGATTTTTTTTCAAAATTTTAAATATGTATTTTAGAGAATGCAGAAAGGGGGGCTGGACCTTTTGAAGGCCAGATGCTACCAAAATGTAACAGGGAATATTTTTAATGCAAAAGCTTTTTCAGAAATTTGGATTTTGTTTGTCAAAATAGGAGGAGAAAATTTTCTGCATGCTGGATTTTCATTGTCTTATTTTTCTGTTTTCAGATTTCGAATTTATAGATAATGTTAATGCCATTTTTTTGGGTTGCATTAGGCAAATATTTGGGATCTGAAATTTATGTTTGTATCTTAGGAGCTAGCACCCGATTTATTTCGATTGTGTGAATACAAGTTGGAATATAATAGGTAGCATGTAAGAGTTACTCATAGCTTCAGTTTTGGAGGACTGGATGCCATAAAACTCGAAATGCTTTGCATATGTCTGTTTTCAAAATTTAAATTTATTTTTAGATTTTATTTTCTATTTTCAAAATTTTTATTTTGCATTTTAAGATTATCTTACCTTCATGAAAATATCAATTTCATTGAAGGGGGTCAATTTTATGGTGTTTCACAAGTGATCATTTTCGGAGAAATAAATGCACTTCTCTTCGTGAAAATTCTAATTTCATTGAAGAGGGGTAATTTGTCATTACATCAAAAGATAGTGTTTTAAAGCATTAAATTTTGTCTCTTTATGAAAATTTTGATTTCATGAAAGAGGGATAATTTATGATGATATTTTGAGGTCACAATTTTCAAACAATAAATTATTATCTCTTTGTGAAAATTAATTTCACCAAAGAGGAATAATTTATTATTCACATCAAAGGCTATTGTTATCTTCGTGATAAGAAGCTACATTCAAGGAGCCTGTTCATCATTTTAGATTTACACTCATAGATAGATTTAATCTTCATTTTCATGTTTAAAAGTAGTATTTAATGCAAGGTAAAATTTGATTAAAATCTACTTAATCAAGGAAGATAAAATCTACCTTAAAATTTTAAAGATAAAATGAATTAATGCACTACATCATGGTCATATGCAGTCCAATTAAAATTTACCTTCTTTTTGGTTTCATGAACAATCATTAAAGTAGCATGGTAAAACAAACTAACACATACCCTTTGTTTACAGTTACTTGTAATCACTGAGGTGTTCCTAGCATTAAATTCATATATTTTTATTGGGATTACTAATATACATATGCAAATGCTAATATAACGGAGACCTTGGAGAAGTTGTTTGTTTAACTTCTTTCCAAGAGAGGGTTTTGAGATCCAAACCCTAAGGGAGAGTGTAATTTCACAATTGGGTAAAATTAATAATCAACATTTTGTAAAATGGTCAAAACCATACTTGGAAGAAAATATGAGGTGACAAGAGTCATTATTGTTTGTATTATCATGCAACATAGTCCATAAAATAGTGGATTTCACCACTTCCACAATACTTGAAACCCATAAGCAAAGTAGTAAGGATAGGGTTAAACTCTCATCACACTTAGGTTGAGAATTTTATTCTCCAATAGCTCTGAATTTACCTCCATAACAACATCGACTATTGGATTGGAAGGATCATACTACATGTCCCTCATAAGGATAGGTAGTCATACCAAAGATTCAAGAAATTCAAAGCAAATACCCGGACTATGGGGGACAATCTCCACCGGGGCTATAGACGCTTGACTAGCATTGAAGTATGCTCATGTGTGGTGACATGTCTTGTTATAAGGAAGACCTCCGACCGCTCACACAGACAGGCTAGCCTGGTGATTTCATCCATAACAAGTTTAATTATTTTGGTCGAGGTGAGGTAATAAACTCAGATCAAAGTAGTAAGGATAGGGTTAAATTCTCATCACACTTAGGTTGAGAATATGATTCCCCAATAGCTCTGAATTTGCCTCCATAACAACATCGACTATTGTATTGGAAGGATCCTACTACATGTCCCTCATAAGGATGGGTAGTCATGCCTAAGATTTAAGAAATTCAAAGCAAATACCCAGACTATGGGGGCTAATATCCATCGAGGCTATAGACGCTTGACTAGCAGTGGAGTATGTTTATGTGTGGTGACATGTCTTGTTAAAAGTAAAACCTCTAACCACTCACACGGATAGGCTAGACTGGTGATTTTATCCATAATAAGTTTAATTATTTTGATCAATATGAGGTAATAAAATCATATCATAGTAGTAAGTATAGGGTTAAATTCTCATCATACTTCAAGAAATAAAGATAAATCATCCACATCTTGTTTTCCTTCAAGAAACAAATGGACTTAATTGCCAATAAAATTTGGCCAACTAGAAAAGTGGTTTCCCTCAGTTCCCAAGGGACTTCGAGTGGCATTGCTTTTCTTTGGGACCCAAAAGAGGTAGTTATTCACCATATGGTTGGTAGTTGGGATTTTTTGGCTATAGCTATTCAAAGTAGACATTCCAACCAGATTATGCTCTGCATTATTGTTTATGCTCCGACTTCTTTGGAGGAAAAAAAGAAGACAGTGGAAGGATATTACTCATATTATCTCTCATTTTCCTAAATCTTGGATCTTGATCGGAGGAGATTTCAATACCATCCTCTCTCTGGATGAGAAAATGGGGGGAAATAGAAATTTAGACAAAAGCACTGACCTCATGAGCGAATATATTGCAAACCTCCATCTTGTGGATATCCAACTAGATAATGGCCTTATGACTTGGTCTAACAAAAGGCAAGGCTTAGCTTGTATAATGGAGAGATTGGATAGGTTTTTGCTCTCTAAATTTTTTTAATCAATGGTCACATTCCTAAAGTGAAGACTCTTAATAATGTTGGTTCGGATCATTGGCCACTCATGGTGGAAATGTGGAAAACTAATTTGAGTTTCTCTCCTTTTCATTTTCAATTAATGTGGCTTAGAGACATTTCCTTCAGACCTCGTGTGCATCAATGGTGGAAGGAAGGTAAACCTAGGCATGGGACTAAGATGTTCAATTTTACCAAAATATTGCAATACATTAAATCCAAAATCAATACTTGGAACTGGAAAGAGTTTGGGGATGTTCATAAAAAAAAAACATGAAATTATTTCTCATATTTAAAATTTGAATAAGAAAATCCGTTTAGATGGCCTCACAGAGAAGAGAAGTGCAGATGAAATTAAACTCACAACTCAATTAGAGGAATGGGAAAAAAGAGAAGATATATTATGAAAGCAAAAATCTAGAATTCAATGGCTCAAAGAATGAGATCGAAACAAAAATTTCATCCACAAATCTCCTCTAGCTCGAAGATCTCACAACTTTATTTCTTCCTTAAAATCATATTCTGAGGATGTTTTTTATACTTGGGATGGCATGAACTATATTGTTGTTGATTAATTTTCCAATATTTTTGTTGCTACTCCTATTGACTCAACTTCACAACAAAATGTTCTTCAAGAAATCCCTTCTCTTATCATTTCTAAGGAGAACTCTAATTTGACTGCTCCTGTTACTATCAATGAGCTTCAACAAGTAGTTTTTAAAATGTAAAAAGGGAAAATCCTAGGTCCTGATGGTTTTCCCATTGAGTTCTACCAAGAGTTCTAGGATATCCTTCATGTTGATTTATTAGAGGTGGTGGAAGAAGCTAGGAAAGCCAAAGAAATTTTAAAGGTTATCAATAAAAATTAGATTACTCTTGTTCTAAAAGCTCAAGAGGTTGATCATATCTCAGCTTTTATACCTATTGATTTATGAAATGTTCTTCTCAAAATCATTACTAAAATCATGGCAAAAATGTTGAAGCCTCTTTTGCATAAGATTATTTCCCTAGAGAAAGGGGGTTATGTGGAAGGACGTCAAATAGTATATGAGATAGTTCTTGCTCAGGAAGCCATCCATTCCATGGATATGCAAAATTCTCCTTCCATGTTCATTCGGTTAGACTTATCCAAAGCTTATGACAGAGTGGATTGGCACTTCCTTATCAAAGTTTTGAGGCAATTTGGTTTTTATAAGGATTGTATGGATTGGATTATGGGATGTATCTCTTCAGTTTCCTACTTAGTTCTTATCAATGGCAGGCCTTCTCAATATTTCCTAGCTTCTAGAGGTATTAGGCAAGGTGACCCGCTATCCCATTATGTATTCATCATTATTACTGAATGCTTGGGTAGGGCTATAATAAAAAAGAGGGAAAACAAAACCCTTGAGGGAGTTACCATTGCTCATGGAGCTAGACCTATCTGTCCTCTTCAATTTGTGGATGAATCTACTCTTTTAGGTAAAGCTACAATTAAGGAAGCTTCTAATATTAAGCAAATCATTAGCTATTTTTCTAAGGATATTGGGCAGTTGATCAATGAAGACAAATCTAAAGTTATTTTCTTTCACTGCTTTGCTAGACAGGAATCCATGGTCTTGGATAAATTAAGATATAAGAAGACCTCTCTTCCAATCACTTATTTAGGTATTCCCATAAATATTCAAAGGCAAAAAAATAAAGATTGGATTTGATTGTTGGACAAAGTCAAGAAGAAAATTGGAAAGTTGACCAACAAGTGACTTTCTTCTTAGGGTAGAATCACCTTGGTAAAATCAGTCCTTCAATATATTCCTATTTATTTTTATTCCGTTTTGAATATCCCAAAGGCTATTCTTCGAGAATTGGATCAAATCAGTCATCGTTTCCTTTGGAGTGGTACTAAGGAGAAAAGAAAATGGGCCTTGGTGAAATGAGATACTTTATGTCTTCCTAAGAGTGAAGGGGGCTTAGGGTTCCAGTCTTCAATTAATAACAACAAAGCTTTAGTTGCTAAATTATATTGGAGTATGTTGCATAATCCCAATGATCTTTGGACCAATAATCTCCGTGCTAAATATGTTGAGAACAAAATTCCTTAAGACCTTGTTCGCTATCAAATTCCTATCAAAGGGTCTCCTATTTTAGCATTTCTTAAGACTAGTGAGGATTTGATAACGAAAAAATTATTTTGGATCATTCATAATGGTCAACATGCAAATTTTTGGATAGATTCTTGGGATGGTCACAAGCCTTTGATAACTTAGTTTCTTGATTGTAAGCCTTGGATGGAGGAGCTTCAACAAGCTAATTGGATAAAGGTGGCTAATTACTGTCGGCACAATACTAGTAATTCAAAGGTTGGTAGATATTGGATCCCTATTGAGGATTGGCCTATTCAAATACCAGAAAGGCAAAGACAAGATATCCAAGGCATCCTTCATATGAGATCCCTCTCTTGGTCCCATTAAAAATATTGTTTTGGATGGAACACCACTACTAAGGGTGAGTATTTAGTTGCTCAAGGTTATTTGACCTTATGCCATAATAATCCCAACCATTATTCTAACATATTTTCTTGATTGTGGGCTCAAAAGCTCTGGCCTAAGGTGAGGTTCTTTAATTTCCTTTTATTGCATCGTAGGGTGCTTACTGGAGAGCAACTTATGAAGTGTGGTTTTCATGGCCATTTTAGATGCGAAATGTGTGAAGAGAATGTAGAAAATATCAACCATATTTTTATAGTGTACTTTAGCCTCTGAGCTATGGAGGAGAATGACCACTTTTTTTTTTAAATAAAGGGGTAAAAATTTATTGATAAAAAGTATGGATTACAAAGTACAGCTGAGCCCCCACCCAGGACTCAAATAAGCAACAAGACAGGCTAAATCACCAGACAAGGTCAACTCTCAAAGAAAACCAAAAAAAACAACCACATTAAGTCTGAACATCCTTATGGATCAACTCCCGTAGGTGTTGAGAATCCCTAGACGGGAGACTCTCCTAGTTATCAATACTCTGAGTATCCAATAGCTCAGAAGCCCTTTTGGCCAGGTAATCAGCAACCCCATTCCATTCCCTTGGAATGTGCACAAAGGATATAAATTCAAACTCTTCACTCATTCTGAGAATCTGAATGGTCATAGAGGCCAACTGCCAATTAACATCCTCCACTATTTTGCTATTTAAAATATTAACCAAAATTTGAGAATGACCACTTTACTTGGCTTACAGTGGTCCAATTTTTTTACTTTTGAATAGCTTTGGAGGGATTGGCCTAATCAAGAGGGTGTTAATAATTTTTTTAGGCAGTTAGTTTGGATGGGTTCTACCATTCTTCTTTGGAATATTTGGAATGAAAGGAATAGCCAAATTTTTAATCAAGATAGGAAGGATATTCACTATATTTAGCAAAAGACCATAGCCAAATTAGTTGAATCAGTCCATCAACTCCTTAATCACCCCCAAAAATCCCACCAAATATGGGAACAAGTGATGCAAATATTGAAGATTATATATTCTAAGGGCAACCAACTTAAAGGGAATGCGAGTATTAGTAAGATGGATAGGACTAGAAATTGGCAACCTCCTCCTAAGGATTTTGGAAAAGATACTGATGGAGCCTCTAGAGGGAACCCTGGAAAAGCCAGTGTGGGAGGAATTGGTAGACTTTCAGATGGCTCCCTAGTTTTTACTTTTGCTGAGAATTTGGGTATTCTTTCCAATAACCTTGCTGATGGGTATGGTATCCTCAAAGGCCTTCAGGAGGCTACTAATTTTGGATGGGAAAAGGTGTTAGTTGAGTCTGAATCTCAACTTATGATTAATATCTTGAAGACTCCTTCTAAGAATCATAAGGTGGATTGGAGAATAAAAAGAATTATTGAGAAGATTCAGTTAATCCATATGGGATTTTTGAAAGTTGATTACAATCATGTGGTCAAAGATCAAAACAAGAGTGTTGATGCTTTATCTAATTGGGCTTTGGACAAAGGTGATCTTACTTGTTATGGTCACCCTCCTATATGGTGGGCTTCTCAAATTAGGGAAGCTCTTCTTTCTATCATTTCTTTGGATGGCTCCAGTTCTGAAGGTACCTAGTTTCTTCTTTTTTTCTTTGCTTCTCTTTGGTTCATTCAGGGTTTTTTAGTTCCCTAGCTCATTATATTCTTTATTTTGTTTCCTCTATTGATTCTTGCCTTAATAGTCTTTTGGTCTAGATAGGTCATTGTTTTGTTCAATTTTTTTTTTTTTTTAGTTTTTTAAGGTGGGTGGGTTCTTTTGTTTTGTTTTGTTTTTGTGTTCTTTGTGTTGTTTTTTGTTGTTCTTGTTTTTTTGTTATTTTGCTTTTTTTTTTTTATGTTTTTTGTTATTGTTCATATGTTTTTTTCATTCTTGTTCTTGGGTTTCTCTTTGTTTGTGCTATTTCGTGTTTTTATGTGTGAGTGTTTTCTATGTTTTTTGTTTTTGTTTATTGTCTGTTGTTGGTTGTTTTTTATTTTTATTTTTATTTTGTTTTTTTTTTAATTTTTTAGGTTTTGGTTGTGTTTATTTTTCATATATTTTTTGGATTATGTCTTTGTAGTGTTCTGTTGTTTTGTCTTGTTTGTGTTTTGGTATGTGGTTCTTGTGTTTTTCTATATGGTTTGTGTTGTGGTTTCTTTTATCTTATTGTGTGTGTTTGTTTGTGCTTTTGTTTTTGATACACTGAAGGAGCATGTTTTTTATTTTATTTTATTATTTTTGTTGTTATTTACTTATTTTTAAATTGGTTTTGTGTGTTTGTTTGCTTCTTGAGTATGTCAAAGGTGGTAGGCCAGGTCCGAGTCCTGGGCATTTTTGGCGGAATGGATACCCCTGCATCCTTGGGTCTTACCCGAAAGTGGCATCCCTTTTGGGATGTTTTCCACAAATAAAAAAAAAGGTTGAGAATCCCATTTCCCAAAGCTTTGAGTTCACTTACACACACTGGTTTGGGATTGTAGCAGTTAATAAATAAGCTCTTGATCTAGTAAATGAATTTACTACACACACATTTGGTCCTAAGAGGGTTAGACAGTTTTAGTGTGTTTTTTTATGGTACTAGAATGCTTGAATCTCTATAAAGCAGGTTGTTCATAATATAGCATCTTTTCAATACATCCATAATGTATCATAGGCACAAATCATAAAGATATAAACATCCATGTGAAACTAACGATGGAACATGGAATGGTTTCAAACGACAAAGAATAAATCACTGGCACACATTGAGCTAATGTTGGATGATTGTGATGGTTAATGTCTTTTGGTCTATTTTCATTCGCTAGACTTGCTGATGCTTGTAAATTTGAATTTTTTGGTTCTTTGTGTTTTGAGGTTGGGTTCTTATCAAAACGCTAGGATCATTTCCAAGCAGAGTCACAATTTTTTGTGGTTGCCCCACAACTAGCCCCAAAACTTGGGGATCCACCTTCTTATGTTTTTTAGAGTCTTGATCTCAATGGAGTAATATGTGTACGATAGGATCCATCCCGGATATATGTAATGCAGTCAAAGGTTCCTCTTTGTGTAGCATATTTCATCTTCAACGGGCTTCCTTGAGAGTATGGATAGGGTTGCATATGATCATGTTGCTTTTCATTTCTATTTCGAGGCGTTATTAAGGGTTTTCTATTTCGCATATTTTATTTTTTGTTTTTGTTTGGATTTTGGGTTTGTTTAATGGAGCTTAGTATGGCTCAATTTTACTCTTTTGAGTTGGTTTGTTTTAAATAAAAAGAAAAGAAAAACTAAAATATATATATATATATATATATATATATATATATATATATATATATATATATATATATATATATATATATATATATATAATAAGCTTATGTATGTATACCTATATATACAAAGTTGAAATAAAACATAAAATAACATTATGTATATATATTTTTTATATCTATGCATAAATTAAAAAAAAAAAAAAACTTTTAAATAAATAAAAATTAAATATATATCTTTATATATATTTAATAAAAAAAAAATATAAATAAATGAACTAATGATTCATACATATAATAATTATTTTTATTATTATCATTATTATTATTATTATTATTATTATTATTATTATTATTTAATCCTAACATTATGATTACATACTAATAATAATATAAAAAAAAACAATAATAAAATATATATTATTATTATAATAATATATTTCATATATATTATAATAATAATATGCATAAAATAATAATAAAGGTTGTGATTAAAATGAGGACTTTATGTTAGTTTTAGATTCAATTGCTTTATTAAAGCTTTATACTTTTGGTTATCTTAGTTAAGTTCTAGTTAAGTTTTAGGATTTAATTTAAATTTGTTTTTTTTATGGTTTAGATTTGGTTTTAAAGTTTTCAATAATATTAATATCGTGATATGCATGTGTTTTACAGGGCAGACGATAACAGGAACAATACCATCAAAGACACATCACAACAATAACAAACAACATGAAATACGATGAATGCTTGACGTCGGCGGATGCCGAGGCACGGATGTTCGAAGTCTGGCAGAGCAATGTAGACGTGTAGGGGATTGGCTGCAGTGGAAGCCACAATTTTAAAGAGTAGCCAATGAGGTTTTCGTGGGAGCTCATTGGTGGTAAACCATTTACAGGCATTTTTATTGGGGACAGTTGATAGGATTTTATAGATAGAACGCAGGAAAAAGTTGATATCGTTTTTATTTTAATCACGACAAAGTGGAAGAGAAATAACGTGACAATCGAATAGGATTTTCAAGGACAAAAATGATGACGATTAGTACACCACGACACAGTGTAGACATTTTTCAAGCGATGTGGTGACCAACCTGACGACACGCAGTGAAACGGTAGCTCTGAAAAATATCAACACTGGCATTGATGGTCCAATACAAAGAATACTAGATTTAACATGGATAATCGTAGTGGGTAGCTCCAATACAAAGAATACTAGATTTAACATGGATAATCATAGTGGGTAGCTCCAATACAAAGAATACTAGATTTAACATGGATAATCATAGTGGGTAGCTCCAATACAAAGAATACTACAGCGAGAATTGGAACATCGTAACAGACAGGAACGCTGGCTGTGCACAGTGTGTAACGTCGATGTGGTTAGATATTCTAAACTAGGAAATAAGTAATCATTATTCTGCCGTAGAGAGACACGAACGACGATTTTCAAATGATTTTGGGTCTCCTCCTATGGCCAAAAATCCGTGCGTCGGTTACTTTTGATAAGGGTATGAAATAAAGAAATAATCAAAAAATATATAAGGAGAAAGGGCTACAATGTTCACGGAGGGAAAATAGAAAGCACAGAAAAGCAAGGGATGTGTTTAATTTATTTGCCACGAATGTCGGGTCGTGCGAATTAAAAAAGGTTCTAAAGTTTTTTATTATCAAGGTTATAAATGCTTTTAAAATAAAAACAAACTTTGGGAGATCAAAAGAACCACATTTTCGGGAGAATGTAATGCTTCGAAATGAAGCGTTGGAAAAAAAGAAGGAAATCAAATGCTGCAAATGAAGAGTTGCAGGAAACGAAAAGATAATGTTCAAAGTGGAACTGAAGAGACTTTTCTTCGAAATGTTAAATATGCATTTTAGAGAATGCAGAAAGGGGTGCTGGACCTTTTGAAGGCTAGATGCTGTCGGAATGTAATAGGGAATATTTTTAATGCAAAAGCCTTTTCAGAAATTTGGTTTTTGTTTGTCAAAATAGGAGGAGAAAATTTTCTTAATGCTAGATTTTCATTGTCTTACTTTTCTGTTTTCAGATATCGAATTTATAGATAATGCTAATGCCATTTTTTCGGTTGCATTAGGCAAATATTTGGGATCTGAAATTTATGTTTGTACCTTAGGATCTATCACCTGTTTTATTTCGATTGTGTGAATACAGATTGGAATATAATAGGTTGCATGTAAGAGTTTCTCATAGCTTCAGTTTTGCAGTACGGGATGCCATAAAACTGGAAATGCTTTGCATATGTCTGTTTTCAGCATTTAAATTTATTTATAGATTTTATTTTATTTTTTCTGAAATTTTCACTTTGAATTTTTTTATAGTTTAAATAAAATGATAAAAATAATTATATGGCTATGAAGAATGATGTAAAATCTATCATACGCAATATATTCGGACTCATTCTGAGATAAGGTCGTTTTTATATTAATTTTTTAAAATGATTGTTTGATGTAGATTTTTATAATTTCAAAATTTCATATTTTTTTTTTAATTTTGAAGCCAAATCAGATTTTTTTAGCTTCATACGTTATTTGCAAGTATAAGACAATATTACCTTCATGAAAATAAAAATTTCATTGAAGGGGGTCAATTTTATGGCGTTTCACAAGTGATCATTTCCATAGAAATAAATGCACTTCTCTTCATGAAAATTCTAATTTCATTGAAGAGGGGTAATTTGTCATTACATCAAAAGATAGTGTTTTAAAGCATTAAATTATGTCTCTTTATGAAAATTTTGATTTCATGAAAGAAGGATAATTTATGATGATATTTTGAGGTCACAATTTTCAAAAAAAATTATTATCTCTTTGTGAAAATTAATTTCACCAAAGAGGAATAATTTATTATTTACATAAAAGACTATTGTTATCTTCGTGATAAGAAGCTACATTCAAGGAGCCTGTTCATCATTTTAGATTTACATTCATAGATAGATTTAATCTTCATTTTCATGTTTAAAAGTAGTATTTAATGCAAGGTAAAATTTGATTAAAACTACTTAATCAAGGAAGATAAAATCTACCTTCAAATTTTAAAGATAAAATGAATTAATGCACTACATCATGGTCATATGAGGTCCAATTCACATTCACCTTCATTTTGGTTTCATGAACAATCATTAAAGTAGCATGGTAAAATAAACTAACACATACCCCTTGTTTACAGTTACTTGTAATCACTAAGGTGTTCCTAGCATTAAATTCATATATTTTTATTGGGAGTACTAATACACATATGCAAATGCTAATATAGCAGAGACCTTGGAGAAGTTGTTTGTTTAACTTCTTTGCAAGAGAGGGTTTGGAGATCCAAACCCTAAGGGACTGTGTAATTTTCCAATTGGGTAAAATTAATACTCAAAATTTTGTAAAATGGTCAAAACCATACTTGGAAGAAAATACGAGGTGAAAAGAGTCATTATTGTCTATCCTATCATGCAACATAGTCCATAAAACAGTGGTTTTCATCACTTCCACAATACTTGAAACCCATAAGTAGAGTAGTAAGGATAGGGTTAAACTCTCATCATACTTAGGTTGAGAATATGATTCCCTAATAGCTTTGAATTTGCCTCTATAACAACATCGACTATTGGATTGGAAGGATCATACTACATGTCCCTCATAAGGATAGGTAGTCATACCTAAGATTCAAGAAATTCAAAGAAAATACCCGTACTATGGGGTCTAATATCCACTGGGGCTACAGACGCTTGACTGGTAGTGGAGTATGCTCATTAGTGGTGACATGTCTTGTTAGAAGAAAGACCTCTGACTGCTCACATGGACATGCTAGCTTGGTGATTTCATCCATAATAGGTTTAATTATTTTGGTCAAGATGAGGTAATAAACTCTAATTAGAGTAGTAAGGATAGGGTTAAATTCTCATTGTACTTAGGTTGAGAATTCGATTCCCCAAAGCTCTGATTTCACTTACACACACTAGTTCGGGACTATAGCGGTTCATAACTAAGCTCTTGATCTAGTAAATGAATTCACTGCACACACATTTGGTCTTAAGAGGGTTAGATCATTTTAGTGTGTTTGTTTATGATACTAGAATGTTTGAATCTCTGTAAAGGAGGTCATTCATAATATAGCATCTTTTCAATACATCCATAACGTATCAAAAGCACAAATCATAAAGATATAAACATCAATGTGAAACTGACAATAGAACGTGGAATTTTTTCAAACAACAAGGAATAAATCACTGGGCACACACTGAGCCGATGCTAGATGATTCTGATGGTTCATGTCTTTTGGTCTATTTCCATTCGCTAAATTTTTCGATGCTTGTAAATTTAAATTTTTGGGTTTTATGTGTTTTGAGGTTGGGTTCTTACCGAAATGCTGGGAGCATTTCCTAGTAGAGTCACCATTTTTTGTGGTTGCCCCACAACTAGCCCCAAAACCTGGGGACCCACCTTTCTTCTTATGTTTTTGAGAGTCTTGGTCTCAAAGGAGCAATATGTGTACCATAGGATCCATCCTGGATATATGTAATGTAGTCAAAGGTTCCTCTTTGTGTAGCATATTTCGTCTCTAGTGGGCTTCCTTGGGAGTATGGATAGGGTTGCATGTGATCATAAAACATAAAATAAACTTATGTGTATATATATTTTTTATATCTATGCATAAGTTTCCAAAAAAAAAAAAAAACTTTTAAATAAATAAAAAATTAAATATATATCTTTATATATATTTTATAACAAAAAAATATAAATAAATGAACTAATGATTCATATATATAATAATTATTGTTATTATTATTTTTTTTTGGAAAACATCCCAAAAGGGATGCAACTTTCGGGTAAGACCCAAGGAACAAAAAAACAAACAAAACCAATTTAAAAATAAGTAAATAACAACAAAAATAATAAAATAAAATAAAAAACATGCTCCTTGAGTGTGTCAAAAACAAAAGCACTACCAAACATGCATAATAAGATAAAATAAACCACAACACAAACCGCATAGAAAAACACAAGAACCACATAACAAAACATAAACAAGATAAAAACAATAGAACACTACAAAGACAACCTAAAAAAACATGAAAAATAAACACAACCAAAACCTAAAAAATAAAATAAATAAAATAAAAATAAAAATAAAAAACAACCAACAATAGACAATAAACAAAAACAAAAAACATAGAAAACACTCACACATAAAAACACGAAATAACATAAACAAAGAGAAACCCAAGAATAAGAGCGAAAAAAACACAAGAACAATAACAAAAAACAAAAAAAAAACAAAACAACAAAAACACAAGAACAACAAAAAACAACACAAAGAACACAAAAAACAAAACAACCCACCCACCTTAAAAAACTAAACAAAAAAAAAAACAAAGAAGAAAAAAGAAAAAAAAAATGAACAAAACAATGACATATCTAGACTAGAAGACTATTAAGGAAAGAATCAACAGAGGAAACAAAATAAAGAATAGAATGAGCTAGCGAACTAAAAAAAACTGAATGAACCAAAGAGAAGCAAAAAAAAAAAATAAGAAGAAACTAGGTACCTTCAGAACTGGAGCCATCCAAAGAAATGATAGAAAGAAGAGCTTCCCTAATTTGAGAAGCCCACCATATAGGAGGGTGGCCATAACAAGTAAGATCACCTTTGTCCAAATCCCAATTAGCTAAAGCATCAACACTCTTGTTTTGATCTTTGACCACATGATTGTAATCAACTTTCAAAAATCTCATTTGGATTAACTGAATCTTCTCAATAATTATTTTTATTCTCCAATCCACCTTATGATTCTTAGAAGGAGTCTTCAAGATATTAATCATAAGTTGAGAGTCAGACTCAACTAACACTTTTTCCCATCCAACCTTAGTAGCCTCCTGAAGGCCTCTAAGGATACCATACCCCTCAACAAGGTTATTGGAAAGAATACCCAAATTCTCGACAAAAGTACAAACCAGGGAGCCATCTGAAAGTCTACCAATTCCTCCCACACTAGCTTTTCCAGGGTTCCCTCTAGAGGCTCCATCAGTATTGACTTTTCCAAAATCCTTAGGAGGAGGTTGCCAATTTCTAGTCCTATCCATCTTCCTAATACTCATTGTATCGTTCCAAAATTTTTGCACCCTTACCTTCAGGCTAAAGGATCCGCACCCGGAAGGGGGATGCGAGAAGGATGGGACGGTACCTCGGACTGAGAGGCCCTTTGAAGGTCACGCCTCTCGGGGGAGGGGTATTAAGGTGATTTTTTGATGGATGGTGGGGTTCACCAAGAAAATTTGAGTGGTAGTTTCCATGCCTAGGTTGGGAATGAGTTTGATGTGTTCAGTTTTATCTTTAATCATTCAAGTCCTAGGTTTGGCCAAATGAATCTAAGTTATTCTATATGAAAATGCAGATTTAAATGAATACAGAAAGCAAAATTAAACATAAAACACAGAGAATATGCTAGATGAGAAAAGCCATACCTGATTCCGGATGTTTGATGGAGATTCTAATGTTTGAAGCAGTCCAGATCGCCTCTGATATGACAGGATCATTTGAGATCTGACAGGATCGTTTGAGATCTGACAGGATCGTTTGAGATCTGACGAATTCATCAGAGACCTGCAATCAGAGAAATAGATACAAAATACCAGAGATGCAGCTATACCAACAAAGGAAAATGATGTAAAATGATAATAGTGATGCTAATATGATAATTACAAATAGAAATTTAAGTGGATTACAATGTTTTAATGACAAATTATGACTTTATTATGCACTTATGCTACATGGGGTGAACTCCAAGATGTAGAATAATAGAAAATAACAATAAGCTTAACTAGATGCAGAATAAAACAACAGGAAAGAATAGAAAAATGCAAACTCTGGGCATTGATTGCCCCCAATGTTGGTTGCAGTCAAAATCGTCTATAGAATACGAAATCGTCTCGAATTTTGGCGTGATCATCCGAGATCGTACCGGATCGTCTGCGATGATCTGAGCTTGCTTCGGCTGAAGAATAACAAAGTTCCTGCAAGAGAATTTAGAAGGGACAAAAGCAAACAGATATCCAAGATACTATAATGCGTGTAGAACTCGATTTACAGAAAATTTCAGCCAGGGGAAGGTCAAGGGGAGGGCCTAAGATTAAATAGGCATAGGAAGGAGGTTGGGAGGTTGGAGATCATCCCAATTTGGGAGATCTCCAACGGGGGAGGTCTCTAACCATGCAGACACATGCTTTTTCCCCGGTTAGAGACGTCGTTGAAACATAAGCTAATTATGAAAAATCAGTTTTGGGACGAAATCGTCTTGACGTTCTGTTCCAGACGAATTCGTCCGATCTGAGGCGATATCGTCTGATCGGCGAGGATATCGTCCAACGGTCACAACAAATCCTAAAAATGGCACAGAAAACAAGGGGAGCGGTTTAACAGGTGGTTAAAGGGCGGTTCGGGGTTAAAATTCAAATTTGAATTATTTACTAAGGTAATTTTAATTATTTGCTAAGGTTTTACTGTGCCAATTTTAGGGTGCTACATTTTGCCCCCTCTTTAGCGAATTTTTTGAAGAAAATGCGTTAAAGACGAGTTCTTCTCGATTTACGAGAAAGCAAAAATTTATTCCCATTTTTAGGCGACGATTCTAGGTCGAATCGTACGACAACTTACTATGGTGCCCCCTCCGTGTTTTTACCCAAATCGAACGTTTGAGGTAAAAATGCGAAAAAGCAAAATTTAAATGTTGTTAATTTGTTTTTGAATAAAATTAAGAAAATAGGGTAAAACCCTAATTCATTTTTACTGTTCATTTTTTAGCTGCTTTTAAATATATATATGATATTTTTTGATGATATGACTTGTGTCTTATGTTTGTATGATGCTTTAATGTTTTGATTTGATTGTTTGATGATTCATGTAATTATGTCATTTGGAAATATTATAATTTGATGTCATGCTTTTAAAATTTAAATGAAATAATCTGATGTAAACAAAATAGGTTGTTTG
Source organism: Wollemia nobilis (assembly GCA_028583015.1). NCBI lineage: Eukaryota > Viridiplantae > Streptophyta > Pinopsida > Araucariales > Araucariaceae > Wollemia > Wollemia nobilis. Next base: position 949,413 of record JAQPPZ010002623.1, read on the forward strand.
TGGTATGATTTGATAAAAAATAAAAAGGGACTTTTAACAATAATTTCAAAGGACATTGTCGCTATTTATGACCATTTCATGGAGTCGCCGCTCGCTAGGTCGTCAAGCTAATCCCAGTATAGAAATATTGTTAAAAGTAAAAGAGTGCTTAAGAGACTGTCTTAAGACTTTGTTGTGATGATGAAAATGATGATGATGATGATTTGTTTTCAGATTTCCATGAAAATATTATGCATGAAATATAATAAAAATGATTTTTGCTAGGCATAAATTCCTAAGTGTGATAAAATTTTTGAATAATTCCCTAGGAATTATACCATCATTGCAAATTTGCATGTTGACATAATGACATGAAATAGTAACAATGTGCATTCTTTTTAAAGCATAATTGTGTAACATAATGATTTAAGTCATATGTTTTTATGATTTTAAATAAATGGGGAATAAAATTAATACAATGGTTTGCGCTAGGCATAGAATATTTAGGTATAGACTTATACCATCATCGCGAAATCCAAAAAAAGAAATTGATATAATAGTTTTATTGCATGGTTGATTTTTTATTTTTGTTTTTGAAATAAACAGAAAAATATAGTATGAGGACTTGCGCTAGGCATAAAATTCCATTTTAAGTTTTGGAACTATACCATCGTCGTGGAAGTCGACAATATATAAATGTGGTTTTATTGCATATTTTTGTTGAAAGACGTTTTTATTTTGAAAAGAAACATATGTAAGTGCTGTAAATGAAATTATTCCAAAAAATTTGCATAAATATTTTAAATTATCTCAAAGACAAAAGTTAGATTTATAAGGAATCCCATGTGCATATGTGAGTTCATTTTCGATCTTGATTTATCATAATGATACACAAAATCTCTCAAATACAAATGTGTGTGCAATTGCTTTGTGCATTTACCGGTTTTGAGCAAGATAATTTGATACAAGTGATTTGAATTAACCAAATAAGTGTTCATTGACCATGATTTATATGCATATAACCGTACCAGACTACTATGTAAGTCAGGTTATCAAGAGCTAGCTAATCCATAAGGAGACATAGGTCTGTACAAAATAAGATCGCTAATGTGACAGACATATCACCACGCTAGGAGTTACCCAAGGCCAAGCGGGTTGGGCACAAACCACCTGTTATGGGGCTTACCTCACAGTTTTCGAATAATTGAGAATTCCAGGGATTCAAGCTCATTCACCCTTCTTTTCTTTTCAATGGGTAGGGAAAGGGATTTTATTGCTTTTGCTTTTGCTTTCTTTGCTTTCTTTGCTTGGTATTTTTCTTTTTCTTTTTTTTTTCTCTTTTTTTTTGTATTTTTGCTTGATATTTGAGATAATGCTGAAGTAGTAGTGAGATAGTATAAAATGATACTGGAATAATGCTTCTTTTTCTCATGATTTTGCTTGATTTTTTTTTTTCTTTTTGCTTCCTATTCTAGGGATACTTGCTCGGATTGGATGTAGAGCAAGGGATTTTTATTCAGGGTAGGGGTGAGCTTGTCCTTTTGTCAATTCTCAAAGATTCTAGACCATGTGCATGATAGGATAGCAGGGGAAACTTTTCGCTCAAGAAACCACTTCTACTATGTAGCATAGTATTGAATTTGCAAATGTAATCATTTTATTGTGAAAAGATATGCTTGGTTTAAGTAAATAACAAGATCAATTCTCTATGCTCAAACTTTATTTAATTCAATTTGTGGACTTTGATATAAGAGAGATTAGTAATCATGCCAGATAAAATCAAGATATTTATTTTTGTGTTTGCAAAAGTGAGGGATTCCAAATAAATGCTAATTTATCCAAAATAATTTGAAAATATAACTGCAATACTTCAAGAATAAATATATACAACAAATATTTTTTGAGAGTTTGATAATTTTGACTCTCTCTTTCTCTTTTTTATTTTTTATTTTTTTATTTTTTTTGTTTCGAAAGAGTCAATAATATTGCTGATTTCACTTTTATTTTTATTTTATGTTTTTTTTTTTTTTTTATATACTTTTAAAATGAAACAACATGCAAAATATATACAAATTATGAAATGACCAAATTTTATGCGTAATATCGCTTAAGATGCATAATATTCATAGGTTCTTTAAGATATTTACCATCTAAGGTAGCTAATTTGTATGCTCCCGATTCAAATTTAGCAGTGATAATATATGGTCCAAGCCAGTTGGGCTCAAATTTACCTTTAAGGTCTTTAGTTGCATTAGTATTTTTTTTATTTTCTTTTAAAACAAGGTCGCCGATCTCAAAGGATCGATGACGAACTTTTTTAGCATATGATCTTTTAAGCTTGTTTTGGTAGGCACGAAGATGCTCCAAAGCATTGATGCACTTTTCATCTAGGAGTTCCAGCTGACTGAGTCTGCCAGCACGATATTCATCTCCTACTTCAGTATCTTGAAGTAGTAGAGCCAAAGAAGGAACTTCTAATTCAAAGGGAAAAACAGCTTCAGCACCATAAACCAAAACAAAAGGTGAAGTACCTGTGGGAGTACGAACGCTAGTGCGATATGCCCACAAAGCTGGATATAATTGAATGTGCCAGTCGTAGCCAGATTTATTGACCAATATTTTAAGGATTTTAATTAATGTTTTATTAGATGCTTCTGCTTGGCCATTACCCTGAGGATAATAGGGAGTGGACCAACGATGTTGAATTTTATATTTTTGACATAATTTTTTGACATCTTTATTTTTGAAACAAGTTCCATTATCTGAGATGAGATTTGTAGGAATTCCGAACCTACAAATGATTTGATTAAAAATAAATTTGGAGACTTGAGTTCCAGTGCAGGAAGCTAAAGGCATAGCTTCAACCCACTTCGTAAAATACTCAGTGGCGGTTATGATGAATTTGTGTCCATCAGATGACACAGGATTTATTTTGCCAATAATGTCTAAGCCCCATTTTGAAAAGGGCCAAGGGGATGAAATAGCCTGCAGTTCTTGTGCAGGGGCATGGACAAGGTCAGCGTGCTTCTGGCACTTGTCGCAATGGCGCACATAATCATGTGCATCATTCTCCATGGTAGGCCAAAAGTATCCTATCCTAAGGAGCTTTTTAGCAATGGCGCTACCACTGAAGTGTCCCCCACAAGAACCATCGTGGGCTTCACTCAAAGCTGATTTAGATTCTTCTAGATTCAAACATCTCAGTAAAATACCTTCAAAAGATCTCCTATATAAAGTATTGCCAATTATTACAAAGCGACTTGCTCGTCTACGTAATAATCGACGCTGGTTTCTATTAAAACTTGCAGGAAAAGTCCCATTTTGAAGAAAATCAAATATATCCGTATACCAAGGTTCAGGAGTAGTTTCGTTGATTAGAAACACATCCAAAGGTTCTAAGCATGACTTATTTGAAGCGGGTTCCTAGAGTCGATGAATAATGATGGTGGCATATTCGTCATCTAACTCCAAGGGCAGAAGAGATGCAGCGGCAGCCATAGCGTCAGCCGCACGGTTGCTAGTTCTAGGAATAGCTTCCAAGGTAACTTGATCAAATAGAGATATTAATTGTAAAACATATGCTTTATATGGGCGCAATTTATCATCTCTGGTCTGATAAACTTCATTAATCTGGTTTATGACAAGTTGAGAATCACCAAAAACTAACAGATGTTTAATTTTTAATGCCAAGGCAGCTCGTAATCCAAGGATTAGAGCTTCATATTCAGTAGTATTATTAGTACAAGCAAATGTTAATTTAAAGGACAAAGGGATAATGTGTTTTTGTGGAGATATTAAAATAATACCTGCACCAGCCCCACTCATACATCGGGCTCCATCAAAGTATAAGGACCATTGTTCAGCATGGTCTGCCTCTAGTTGAAGGCATTCATCAGGAAACTCAATGATGAGGGGATGGGTAGACTCTAAGGGTGCAACAGCTAATTGATCTGCTATGATTTGACCCTTAACATACTTCTGTCCTATAAACGTGAGTTCAAACTCGCTTAGAGCAAGAACCCACTTTGTTGTGCGACCCGATAAATAAGGTCGACTCATGAGATACCGCAAGGGATCATATTTAGCAATGACATACGTTTTTTGACTGAGCATATAATGGCATAATTTCTGCGTAGAAAATACGATTGCTAGACATAGTTTTTCTAATGCTGTGTAGCGGGTTTCATAACTGATTAAAGTTCGGCTAATATAATAATTAGCACGTTCTCTTTTCTCATCATCAAGTTGAGCTAACATAGCTCCTAAGGCAAAATCTGAAGCTAAAATATATAGGATAAATGGGCGATCAGGTCTAGGCGGTGAAAGCACAGGTGGGTTAAGGAGGTATTGTTTGAGGAGTTCAAATGCTTCCTTACATTCGTCGTCCCAATTGAAAGGGACATCCTTCTTAAGAAGCTTAAGAAAGGGACTAGTTTTGTCCGCCAGCTTATCGATGAAGCGACGGATAGCTTGAAGCTTACCTTGTAAACTTCGTAATTCAGATATATTGGTGGGTGCGGGCATATCAATGATAGCCGCAATCTTGAGAGGGTCAATTTCGATACCACGTAAAGAAACTATAACCCCCAATAATTTACCGGACTTGACTCCGAATATACATTTGGCTGGATTTAATCGGATAAGATATTCTCTTAACCGATTAAATACTTTTCTCAAATCATCTAAATGATCATCCTCATTAATAGAACGAGCTATAATATCATCTACATAATCATGTAGGATATCATGCATCATATCATGAAAGATATAAGTCATGGCTCGTTGATATGTTGCACCTGCATTCTTTAAACCAAATGGCATCACTTTCCAACAAAAGGTACCCCAGGGGGTAATAAAGGCTATTTTAGCCTGATCTTCAGGAGCTATCCTGATCTGATTATAACCAAAAAATCCATCCATTAGGGATATCATTCCACTCCCAGTAGTAAAATCAATGATTTGATCCATGTTGGGAAGAGGAAAATCATCTTTAGGGCATGCAGCATTAATATCTCTAAAGTCTGTGCAAACCCTAACTTTGGTAGCTTCTTTCTTGGTTACTGGAACTACATTCGAGATCCATTCAACATAATCAATAGCCTGTATAAAAATAACATTCAAGAGTTTTTCTAACTCCCCTTTGACTAGCAAGGCCACTTTGGGATGCATTTTTCTAAGTTTTTGTTTAACAGGTTTAGCATCCGGATGGACCACTAGGTGATGCATGACTACAGAAGGGTCTAAACCTGGCATATCTTCATATGTCCAAGCGAAGACATCTTCATATTCTTTAAGAAATGTGATGTATTGATCTTGTTTTTCTTGACTTAATTCTGATCCAATATTGATTATGTGAGGATTATCCTCGGTTCCAATGTTAACTTTTATGACGTTTTCTACTTCCATGTGTAGATCTCTCTCAAAATTAGGTGGGGCGGGTGAAACGCCCAATTCTTGTAATTCTTCCAAGGTTAGCTTGGATAATTCGTCTTGAGGATTCGTGGCCTCAAGATGGGCTATAGTAGGTATAGAACCATTGAAATAAAATTCGTTGTGTAACAACTCTTCAACGGAGACATCATGGAAGATATCTCCCTCCAACTCATCGTCGGATTCAGCAATCATCTCAGGATAAGCTAAGGATAGCATATTACATGTAAATGGCTGATTTGTTAAATGCAAAGTATCACGTCCATCCAAATAATCTTGATAACATATGAGTTGATCATCATCTTCAAAAGGGAAGGGTTGACCCTTACTAGGAAATAAGCCCACACCACATCGGGCGGGCCATGGTTCTACCTCAAAAGGTTCTTTCATACCATCTTGGAAAGGTCCCAAACCTTTCCCTTTATATCCCATTTTAAGCATTATAGGTTTAGCTTTAGTATACTCATTAGTAAAATAGCATCGAGCATATCCATCATAGTGAGTTTTGATGTTCTTGGGTATTCTTCCCTAGTCATATCCCTTATAAATAAAGGCACAACTCCCGACTTGGTAAGTACTTCCCATAGGTTGTGGGAGGCCCAAGGTATGAGGAGATGGCGGCAAATTATTTAGAATAAGGGAATCTTGCATAGAAGCATTTGTTTTTTCTGATATTAGAATTTTAGATAAATCAGGTAAGAGCTCATCAGAAAGAGCGTAAGAGGTAGAAGGATCATTCCCTATATCTTTTGATGTGGATGATATGTCTTTGGTAGATGTAGGCAATGTAGAGGTGTTAATAAATGGGTCTATAGGTTTTGAAATTATAGGAGTGGAACATGAAGGATTGGTTGTGGATTTAAGATCTTTCCAAGGTTCTAATGTAGTTTGTTTAGAGGATGGTTGAGCTATAGGTAAAGGTGGAATTAATGGAGAAGATGTAGATGAAGTTATGGGTGTGTGTTTCACACGTTTAGATGAAAAATGAGAATTAGGATGTGTGGATGACAGAGCAGGGCAAAATTGAACTCCAACAGGTTCTGCCAAAGCACACATATCAAAGGGTCTAGGATCACCATGAATAGTGACCAACTGGTTTTTAAATTCGAATTTAACACATTGATGTAAAGTTGATGGAACAACCCGCATTGCATTGATCCAAGGGCGACCCAAGAGTATATTGTACGATGCGGGGCAATGTACAATAAACACGGTCGTATCTAAGGTTCTTGGACCAACTTGCAATGGGATGGTGATAACTCCACACGTTTCTTGTGTTTCGTCATTGAAAGCTTTTATGATCATATCAATTTTTTTCATTTCATCACTTCTAAATCCAAATATTTGGTAGAAGTCAAAAGTGCAAATGTTTAAAGATGAACCATTATCAATCAAGACCCTTTTGACTGCTACATCTCCTATTAGGGCAGTAATATATAAGGGGTTATCCTTATGTAAACTATGTTGTGGTATATCTCTATCTCGAAAGTCAATGCAATCGACTTCTCGAGTTATTATAGTATTGGTCATGGCTGCGGGTTGAATATCTTGTGGTACCATCATTTGGCTTAATGTGAGCATCAATTCATCTCTATGTGTAGGAGAAGATCTCAAAAGGTCCAAAAGAGAAATTCGAGTTGTAGTATTTGATAGTTGCTCATTAATATTATAAGGAGGTTTAGGTTGAACATTAGGAGCATGATTTCCTTTATTAGGAACTTTCAAAACAAATGGAGTTGATCCATCGTTCTGATTTTGTTCTTGTTGAGAATTTTGAGCTTGTTGTCTAGTAATAGCTCCAATGGTACCTACAATATTGTTTTGTGGATGATGAATAGGTCTTGGTCTAGTGTTTATAGCTTGTTGATTAGAAAGTAATTGATGAGAAGATGGTCTAGTAGTGACTCTTCTTGGAAATGGTTCTTCTGGAATCATAGAATTTGTGATAGGTTGAATAGCATCTGATTCATCTTCAGAACTATTCGATTGATTTGATGTGATTTCCATGTCACTTTCAGTTTCATATTCTGTATCACTAAGATCAGGAGTTTGAATATTATGTAGAGGCCTGGTCGTGACCATGGATAAAGTTGTGTCAAAATTTTGTAAATCATGAGTAGGTAAATGTCCACTAATGGTTCCTACATATCGGGTAGGAGGAGGAACATTATGATGCTCAATTTGATTGGCCACCTCTTTACCATGCTTTGGTAAAGGATGTTGAAATATGTCTAATGATTGATTGGCATTCTGATTCTGATTTTGGGGGATGTTCTTTTGAGCATTATTAGGAGGATTTTGTTTAGGTTGAAAGGCTTGCACCTCCATTTCATTATTATCAATCAAATCTTGTATTTTATGTTTCAATATTTTACAAGAGTTGGTAGAGTGTCCAGGTCCTCTATGGAAATCACAGTGTAAATCAGCTCTGTATCCGGGTATAGTTGGGTCTGGTTCCCAGATATTAGGTAATTGAATCAAACCTCTTTCGAGTAATTGCGATAGAATAGTTGATAGAGGTTGATTCAATCTAGTAAATTCTCTAGGAGGTTTATCAGGAGGTTTCAATATAAATTTCTCTGTTGTCTTTGTAGCATTGACATTAGCAACATTTCTACTGTCAGTGACTCCATCACCCACAACTTGTTTATTTTTATATTGATTTCTGGATGTTTTCTCATCATATTTCTTCTTAAGCTGACCTCTCCTAATGAGAGCATCCTCCACTCTTCGAGCTAAATCTATAGCTTGATCGAAGGTGGTTAAGGTAGCAGTTGATAACTCATAGGATATTTGTTCTTGTAAATTATTAATAAAAATGTCCAACATTTCCCTATAAGGTAGCACAAAGTGCAGTTTTCCTGTCAACTACCTCCATCTAGCTAGGAAATCAGCAAAGCATTCATCTTTGTCTTGTTTTAAGTTGTATAAATCTTTAATGGTCACATGCCTTTCAATGTAGGCACTAAATTGATGGACAAAAGACTCAGTTGTTTCTTCAAAATTCCTCAAAGAATGGGTGGGCAATTGATAGTACCACTCTAATGCCATTCCTCCTAAACTTTTCGGGAACATTTTTAGTAATAACAAGTCATCATGTGATATATCATGACATGCTATCCTAAACATACGAAGATGCTCTATGGGATCTTCGGTTCCTTTGTATATAGGCAGGACGGGCATAGGAAAGTGTTTAGGGTATGGTTGTGCTACAACTATGGGATCTAAAGGCTGACTACACATCTCTCGATAATTGTACGAGGGACGGTAGGGATCTATCTGGTCCATGCGGGAAGCTAACTATTTCACCATGGCTTCCAGATTACCAGTTTGCCCACCATATTGGTTCGGTGGAGCATGAGTATGGGATTTGTGAGCATATGATGGCGGGACATAAAGATTAGATGCTATATTGCTATTGTGTAAAGTGTTGATAGGAAGGGTATTATGAAGAAGTTTTGAAGTTGTATTATGTTGTATCCCAGATTGTTGAAAATTGATGTTTGGCTTGGTTTTGGGTTTTTGTCGATTTGAGGCATATTGATCAATAGTTTGGCGAAATAAAGCAGTGAATGAAGGTTTCTTTTGTGCGGGAATGATTTTAGGCTCAATAACAGGTTCCTTAGGAGGTTGGGTAACCTGTTGTTTTTGCATGTTCTGAATTATAGTGGCCATATCCATATTGGATGGTCCAGCTTTATCACTTTCTTGATCAATAAAGGACAAAGGATTAGTGTGCATGTTAAATCATGTCTTCCAGGGTTGCTTGAGTTTCACTAATTTGTTCCCTATCAATATGAACTGCCCTATTAAGAGTACCAATATTATCATTGAGGAATTTCTAGAAATGATCCATATTATCAAAAGTAACAGCTCCATTTGGAGACATTCTAGGGGATGAGGATCCTTCCTCTCTAACATTTTCTTCTTGTTCATTTGTTACAACAAGATCTTCATCTTCTTGCTGGTCTAGAGTTCCTCCTTCCGGAATTGGATCCTCAGGAAGGACATTTGAGTTTTTTGTTTTCTTTCCTAACCAATCTTCTTCTTCTTCTTCAGTTTGTTTACCATTCCTAAGTCTAGTCATTGTGCTTAAACTTAGATTTCAGCAAATATATATATACTTATATATATATGCAACAAGCTTAAGAGGTATATATTTTAATTATATACCTACTTAATACTTAAAATAAAATGTTTTGATTTTGTTTTTATTATTATTTTTTGTTTTTATAACAATATTATAAAGATAACAAACAACACACTAAATGCAAGAAATAATAATAATGAAAGCAATGATCTAGTTTTCTATAAACAATTTATAAATATCATTAATGGGCTCAAGTTCTTCAGGAGTCATGAAATGTTCTTCTTCAAATTGGAAATTTTCTTTCAAGAATTTGATAAAAAGTGCTATAGTGATATTATCTGTCTCAGACTCTGATTGGTAGAAATAAAGCTCGTGGCAATACTCTCGATATAACACAGCTCTAGGAACTCTCCTCCACCTTTCCCTATCTGTAAGAACGACCTCTTGATCTTCTACATGACCTAGGAATTGGTGTACAACGGCTGCGTTCTCGAGGTATTCCTCGAAGGTGTACAATTCTGAAGACACAAGAGCTCTCCTATAAGCTAACCACCTATGGCAAGCTCTCTGAAGTTCATGATAAAAAATGAGTTGATGAGGATCCAGGATTCTATCTAGGACAAACCTCTTGATTTGTTTAAGTTCTGTTGACCTAGATGAAATGATACCTAGTCTCCTATCAAGTTCGTCCCACAAAAGTTGGTTTCTATCTATTTCAGGCACACTAAGCACAAAATTAATTTCTATGGCTGCTAATTGGTTTTCAACATTTATAGTGACTGCTAGTCTTTTCTTAGGAGCTACCATCTAAACATGATATACAACTTAGCAGTTTTCTAATGATTTTAAATGCATCTATTTTTTTTTTTGTTTTGTTTTTGTTTTTGTTTTCAGAAGGTTTTAGTTTCACGTCGGGTTCACCAAAATGTATCGTTCCAAATTTTTTGCACCCTTACCTTCAGGCTAAAGGATCCACGCCCGGAAGGGGGATGCGAGAAGGATGGGACGGTACCTCGGACTGAGAGGCCCTTTGAAGGTCGCGCCTCTCGGGGGAGGGGTATTAAGGTGATTTTTCGATGGATGGTGGGGTTCACCAAGAAACTTTTAGTGGCAGTTTCCACGCCTAGGTTGGGAATGAGTTTGATGTGTTCAGTTTTATCTTTAATCATTCAAGTCCTAGGTTTGGCCAAATGAATCTAAGTTGTTCTATATGAAATGCAGATTTAAATGAATAGAAAATAGAATTAAACATAAAACACAGAGAATATGCTAGATGAGAAAAGCCATACCTGATTCTGGATGTCTGATGGAGGTTCTGATTTTTGAAGCAGTCCAGATCGCCTCTGATATGACAGGATCATCTGAGATCTGACAGGATCGTCTGAGATCTGACGAATTTGTCAGAGACCTGCAATCAGAGAAATAGATACAAAATACTAGAGATGCAGCTATACCAACAAAGGAAAATGATGTAAAATGATAATAGTGATGCTAATATGATAATTACAAATAGAAATTTAAGTGGATTACAATGTTTTAATGACAAATTATGACTTTATTATGCACTTAAGCTACATGGGTGAACTCCAAGATGCAGAATAATAGGAAATAACAATAAGCTTAACTAGATGCAGAATAAAACAATAGGAAAGAATAGAAAAACGCAAACTCTGGGCACTGATTGCCCCCAATGTTGGCTGCAGTCGAAATCGTCTGCAGAATACGAAATCGTCTCAAATTTTGGCGTGATCGTCCGAGATCGTACCGGATCGTCTACGATGATCTGAGCTTGCTCCGACTGAAGAATAACAAAGTTCCTGCAAGAGAATTTAGAAGGGACAAAAGCAAACAGTAATCTAAGATACTATAATGCATGTAGAACTCGATTTACAGAAAATTTCAGCCAGGGGAAGGTCAAAGGGAGGGCCTAAGATTAAATAGGCATAGGAAGGAGGTTGGGAGGTTGGAGATCATCCCAATTTGGGAGATCTCCAATGGGGGAGGTCTCTAACCATGTAGACACGCTTTTGCCCCGGTTAGAGACATCGTTGAAACAGAAGCTAATTATGAAAAATTAGTTTTGGGACGAAATCGTCTGGACATTCTGTTCTAGACGAATTCATCCGATCTGAGGCGATATCATCTGATCGGCGACGATATCATCCAACGGTCACAACAAATCCTAAAAATGGCATGGAAAACAAGGGGAGCGGTTTAACAGGCGGTTAAAGGGCGGTTCGGGGTTAAAATTCAAATTTGAATTATTTACTAAGGTAATTTTAATTATTTGCTAAGGTTTTACTGCGCCAATTTTAGGGTGCTACACTCACATTACCTTTAAGTTGGTTGCCCTTAGAAGGTTTAATCTTCAATATTTGCATCACTTGATCCCATAATTTGTGGGAGTTTTGGGGGTGATTAGGGAGTTGATGGACTGATTCAACTAAGGTGGCTATGGTCTTTTGCCAAATATAGTGAATATCCTTCCTATATTGATTGAAAATTTGGCTATTCCTTTCATTCCAAATATTACAAAGAAGAATGGTAGAACCCATCCAAACTAATTGCCTAATAAAATGATCAACACCCTCTTGATTAGGCCAATCCCTCCAAAGCTGTTCAAAAGTAAAAAAATTGGACCACTGTAAGCCAAGTAAAGTGGCCATTCTCCCACATAGCTCAAAGGCTAAATTACACTCAATAAAAATTTGGTTGATATTTTCTACATTCTCTTCACACATTTCACATCTAAAAGGGCCATGAAAACCACACTTCATAAGTTGCTCACTAGTAAGCACCCTACGATGCAATAAAAGCCAATTAAAGAACCTCACCTTAGGCTAGATATTTTGAGCCCACAATTAAGAAAATATGTCAGAAGAATGGTTGGGATATTATGGCATAAGGTCAAATAACCTTGAGCAACTGAATACTCACCCTTAGTAATGTTGTTCCATCCAAAACAATATTTTTCATGGGACCAAGAGAGGGATCTCATATGAAGGATGCCTTGGATATCTTGTCTTTGCATTTCTGGGATTTGAATAGGCCATTCCTCAATAGGGATCCAATATCTACCAACCTTTGAATTACCGAGTATGGTACCGACAGTAATTAGCCACCTTTATCCAATTAGCTCGGTGAAACTCCTCCATCCAAGGCCTCCAATTGGGAAACTGAGTTATCAGAGGCTTGTGACCATCCCAAGAATCTATCCAAAAATTTGCATGTTGACCATTATGAATGATCTAAAATAATTTTTTCTTAATAAAATCCTCACTAGTCTTAAGAACTGCTAAAATGGGCCCAAAGAGCATTGGGGTTATGCAACATCCTCCAATATAATTTAGCAGCTAAAGATTTGTTGTTATTAATTGAAGACCAGAATCCTAACCCCCCATCACTCTTAGGAAGACATAAAGTATCCCATTTCACCAAGGCCCATTTTCTTTTCTCCTTAGTACCACTCCAAAGGAAACGATGACTGATTTGATCCAATTCTTAAAGAACAGCCTTTGAGATATTCAAAATGAAAGAAACATAAATAGGAATAGCTTGAAGGACTGATTTTACCAAGGTGATTCTACCCCTAGAAGAAAGCCACTTGTTGGTCCACTTTCCAATTTTCTTCTTGACTTTGTCCAATAACCAATTCCAATCTTTATTTTTTTGCCTTTGAATATTTATGGGAATACCTAAATAAGTGATTGGAAGAGAGGCCTTATTATATATTAATTTATCCAAGACCATGGATTCCTGTCTAGCAGAAGCAAGTGAAAGAAAATAACTTTAGATTTGTCTTCAATGATCAACTGCCTAGTAGCCTTAGAAAAATAGCTAATGATTTGCTTAATATTAGAAACTTCCTTAACTATAGCTTTACCTAAAAGAGTAGAGTCATCCACAAATTAAAGATGAGATATAGGTCTAGCTCCATGAGAAATGGTAACTCCCTCAAGGGTTTTTTTCCCTCTTTTTGGTTATAGTATTACCTAAGCATTCAACAAGAATTATGAATAAATAAGGGGATAGCGGGTCACCTTGCCTAATACCTCTGGAAGCTAGGAAATACTGAGAAGGCCTACCATTGATAAGAACTAAGTAGGAAACTAAAGAGATACATCCCATAATCCAATCCATCCAATCCTTAGAGAAACCAAATTGCCTCAAAAATTTGATAAGGAAGTGCCAATCCACTCTGTCATAAGCTTTGGATAAGTCTAACCGAATGAACATAGAAGGATAATTTTGCATATCCATGGAATGGATGGCTTCCTGATCAAGAACTATCTCATCTACTATTTGACGTCCTTCCACATATCCCCCTTGCTCTGGGGAAATAATATTATGCAAAAGAGGTTTCAACCTTTCTTCCATGTTTTTAGTAATGATTTTGAGAAGAACATTACTTAAAGCAATAGGTCTAAAAGTTGAGATATGATCAACCTCTTGAGCTTTTGGAACAAGAGTAATATAAGTTTTATTGATAACCTTCAAAATTTCTTTGGCTTTCCTGGCTTCTTCCACCACCCCTAGCTTCTTCCACCACCTCTAATAAATCAACATGAAGGATATCCTAGAACTCTTGGTAGAACTCAATAGGAAAACCATCAGGACTTGGGGTTTTCCATTTTTGCATTTTAAAAACTACTTGTTGAAGCTCATTGATAGTAATAGGAGCAGTCAAAATAGAGTTCTCCTCAAAAGTGATAATAGAAGGGATTGCTTGAAGAACATTTTGTTTTGAAGTTGAGTCAAGAGGAGTAGCAGCAAAAATATTGGAAAAGTAATCAACAAAACATCTTAGTCCCATGCCTAGGTTTACCTTCCTTCCATCATTGTTGCACACAAGGTCTGATGGAAATTTCTCTAAGCCACATTAATTGAAAACGAAAAGGAGAGAAACTCACATTGGTTTTCCACATTTCCACCATAATTGGCCAATGATTCGAACCGACATTATTAAGAGTCTTCACTTTAGGAATGTGACCATGGATTAAAACATTTTCAGAGAGAAAAAACCTATCCAATATCTCCATTATACAAGTTAAGCCTTGCCTTATATTAGACCAAGTCATAAGGCCATTATCTGGTTGGATATCCACAAGATGGAGGTTTGCAATATATTTGCTCATGAGGTCAGTGCTTTTGTCCAAATTTCTATTTCCCCCCATTTTCTCATCCAGAGAGAGGATGGTATTGAAATATCCTTCGATCAAGATCCAAGATTTAGGAAAATGAGAGATAATATGAGTAATATCCTTCCACTGTCTTCTTTTTTCCTCCAAAGAAGTCGAAGCATAAATAGTAATGCAAAGCATAATCTGGTTGGAATGTCTACTTTGAATAGCTATAGCCAACAAACCCCAACCGCCAACCATATGGTGAATAACTACCTCTTTTGGGTCCCAAAGACAAGCAATGCCACCCCGAAGTCCCTTGGGAACCGAGGGAAACCACTTTTCCAATCGGCCAAATTTCATCGGCAATTAAGTCCATATCCTCCATTGACATATTTGTTTCTTGAAGGAAAATAATATGTGGATGATTTATCTGAATCATTCTTCTAATTTCATTTTGTTTTGTAGGACTCCCTTTGAGTCCTCTAATATTCCAAGTGATGATATTCATTAATACCAGGGCTAAAAATTTTGGGAAGGGCATTAATCTTACCTTTCTCTATAAGATTTTCACCTTCTTTTACCATATGATATTGATTGGTCTTGTGACCTACTTTTTGATTAGAATCCATCTTCAATTTTTTTCCCCTGTTTCTTGAATTATTCCAATTGAATCTGAGATGGCTTCTAACCTTGAAGAATGCTCATACACAGCCAAAATTTTACCAGATGGTTTAATGGAGTCTATATTGGGACCTGCATTATTTGAGGTTTTGACATTTGAAATATTGTTTTTCTTGTGTAAATTTTCTTCATTTTTTTGTTGAAAACCTTTGATTTGTTGGTTTGTCTCTGAGTTCTTCCCTTCATATTTAAATTGTGTTTCTAAGATTTCAATTTCCATTATTTCCTCTTCCTCACTTGGGACATCATTTGTGAAAAGGATTTCAAACATATTAGCAAATGAATTTGATTGATCCTTCATAACTAGTTTTTTCTGAGTGTTCTTCTTCTTAGGTATTTGGAAACCTACTGAGTTTATATCTTCTTTCTTTTGATCAGGAATTTCATTTGGACAAGCACTGGCCAAATAACCATATTCATGTCAAATTCTACAATGAAAAGGAATGTTCTCATAGTCCACTACTTGCTCCCAAGTGTCTTCCCCAAATTGTAATGTGATATTTTTAGGTAGGGGTTTGTCAAAATCCATTAAAACACAAATTCAAGCATAAATAATATGTTCAAAATTTTGAGTACAATCAACAGTCATCATAAAATAGTAGGATTCCAAAATTCAATAGGGAGTCCAAAGAGTCTAACCCACACGGGAGCTATAGAAGGCATCTCTTCTTCGGCTTTAAATTTAGGATGCCAAGGCTTCATGAAAAGCCCTGCACTTCCAAAAAAACAAGGACCCCCTTGAAAATTTTTCTCTCTATCTTCATTATTAGCAAATAAAACAAGAAATAACCATTTGCATAAATAGAGATTTCTAACTCACCTTTAGTTTTCCAGCTTTTTGCAGCCCAAACTTTGAAAGCAGATAGACTTAGACGAAAAACCACGAACCGACAAATTAGCCCTCTTTTTTCCAAATCTTCAATGCCAGTCTAAATGTTACCCATATCAAGCTTAACAATAGGAGTTCTATCAACTGCTTTAAGACATCCTGACTCCATTTTCCTGGGATCAATCTTAGGCATTCTTAGAGGTTTATGGGAAGCCCTAATATTGATATTAGCATTGGGCTAAGGCTGTCCACCATGAAGGGCATCTCTAAAATTTATTTTTGGGACTGAGTCTTCGAAATTCTTACCCTTGACAGGGGTTTTCACAGTAGAATTATTTTTTGGGTGCACCTTAGCACTAGATTCACTTGAGATATGAGCCATTTTTTGATCAACTACTTGAAACTTGTTTTGTGATCTCTTTAATCCTTGCCCTAGACACCGTGGAAAGGTATAGTTTTCACTTTTCTTTTGTGCAACAAATTGGAAGTCGTTCTCACTCAAGTTCACAATATGATCTGTTGAAAGAAATTTCTAACCCATCTTGTATCACCTATAATATGGGTTAGAAATATTGAGCATAAACCACAAAAATATTGGTCGCTAGGGCCCGAAGGCCCTAAAAACCAACCTCCGGAGCTGCTTGCACTCAACCCAGATGAAACCCTCGCATAGCCGCTTGCCAAATATATTGTTCACACATAGGGATGTGTTAGGGTCTGTGTTTCTCCAAATGATATGAAAATTGATGGAGACGTTTTAGGGTTTTTTAGGCATCTACCCTCAAAATTTTAGCTCAATCCGAGTTCGAATGAGTGAGATATGGCCAAAACGAGTTTGGCAGTTTGGGCAGTCCTACGAAAAACGTCTAATCAATTTCAATAATTATTTTTATTATTATCATTAATAATAATAATAATAATAATATTATTATTATTATTATTATTATTATATAATAGATAATAATAACATTATGATTATATACTAATAATAATATTTATAAAAAAACAATAATAAAAAAAAGATTAAAATCAAATAATAAAATTATATATTATTATTATAATAATATATTTTATATATTATGATAATAATATGCATAAAAATAATAAAAAAGGTTGTGATTAAAAAGAGGACTTTATGTTAGTTTTAGATTCATTTGCTTTATTTAAGCTTTAGACTTTTGGTTATCTTAGTGAAGTTCTAGTTAAGTTTTAGGATTTAATTTAAATTTGTTTATTTTATGGTTTTAAAGTTTTCAATAATATTAATTTTGTGATATGCATGTGTTTTGCACGGCGGACGCTAACAGGCACAACACCATCAAAGATGCAACACGAAGCGTAGGGGATTGGTTGCAGCAGAAGCAATGCTTTTAAACAACATCCAATGAGGTTTTCGTGGGAGCTCATGGGTGGTAAACCATTTACAGGTATTTTTATTGGGGGTAGTTGATAGGATTTTATAGATGGAAGGCGGGAAAAAGTTAAGTGATAGTGTGGTTTGATGTGGATGGCCACGTAAGAAATAATTGCTCCAATAGTAGATAACATTTGAGGTAGTGATAAAAGAGAAAATGAAAGCTCATCATTTTTATTTTAATCACGATAAAGTGGAAGAGAAATAACACGACAATCACATTGGATTTTCAAAGACAAAAAGGACGGTGATTAGTAAGCCACGACACAGTGTAGATAATTTTCAAGCGATGTGGTGACCAACCTCGTGACACGCAGTGAAATGGTAGCTCTGAAAAATATCAACACTGGCATCGACAGTCCAATACAAAGAATACTGGATTTAACGTGGATAATCACAGTGGGTATCTCCGAGAATACTACAATGAGAAATGGAACATCGTAGCAGATAGGAACGCTGGTTGTGCGCAGTGTGTAATGTCGATGTGGTTATATATTCTAAATTGGTTAATGGGTAACCATTATCATGTCGTAGAGAGACACGGACGACGATTTTCAAATGATTTTGGGTCTCCTCCTATGGCCAGAAAGTTGTGCATCGATTACTTTTGATAGGGGTATGAAATAAAGAAATAATAAAAATTATATATAAGGAGAAAGGGCTATAATATTGACAGAGGGAAAATGGAAAGCACAACAAAGCAAGGTATGTGTTTAATTTATTTGCCACGAATGTCGGGTTGTGCGAAATAAAAAAGGTTCCAAAGTTCTTTATTATCAAGGTTATAAATGATTTTAAATAAAAACAAACTTTGGGAGATCACAAGAACCACTTTCTCGGGAGAATGAAATACTTCGAAATGAAGCATTGGAAAATAAAAGGAAAGCGAATGCCGCAAATGAAGAGTTGTAGGAAACGAAAAGATAATGTTCGAAGGGGAACGAAAGAGATCTATTTTCGAAATTTTAAATATGCATTTTAGAAAATGCAGAAAGGGGGGCTGGACCTTTTGAAGTTCAGATGCTGCCGGAATGTAACAGGGAATATTTTTACTGCAAAATCCTTTTCAGAAATTTAGATTCCATTTGTCAAAATCAGAGGAGAAAATTTTCTTCATGTTGTATTTTCATTGTCTTATTTTTTTTTTTTCAAATTTTGAATTTATAGATAATGTTAATGTCATTTTGGGTTGCATTAGGCGAATATTTGGGATCTGAAATTTATTTTTGTACCTTAGGAGCTAGCACCTGTTTTATTTCGATTGTGTGAATGCAGGTTGGAATATAATAGGTTGCATGTAAGAGTTTCTCACAGCTTCGGTTTTGCAGGACGGGATGCCATCAAACTGGAAATGCTTTGCATATGTCTGTTTTCAACATTTAAACTTATTTTTAGATTTTATTTTCTGTTTTCGAAATTTTTATTTTGCATTTTTTTTAAAACTTGAGGCATTAAAATAAAAATCGTTAAAAAATAAAATGATAAAAATAATTATATGGCTATGAAGAATGATGTAAAATCTATCATATACAACAGATTCAAAATCATTTCGAGATCATGTCATTTTTATATTAAATTTTGAAAGTGACTGTTTGATGCAGATTTTTATAGTTTCAAAAATTCATATATTTTTTTTAATTTTGAAGCCAAATCAGATTTTTTCAGCTTCATACGTTATTTTCAAGTATAAGATGATCTTACCTTCATGAAAATATCAATTTCATTAAAGGGGGTCAATTTTATGGTGTTTCACAAGTGATCATTTCTGGAGAAATAAATGCACTTCTCTTCATGAAAATTCAAATTTCATTGAAGAGGGGTAATTTGTCATTACATCAAAAGATAGTGTTTTAAAGCATTAATTTTTGTCTCTTTATGAAAATTTTGATTTCATGAAAGAGGGATTATTTATGATGATATTTTGAGGTCATAATTTTCAAAAAATAAATTATTATCTCTTTGGGAAAATTAATTTCACCAAAAAGGAATAATTTATTATTCACATCAAAGGCTATTGTTATCTTCATGATAAGAAGCTACATTCAAGGAGTATGTTCATCATTTTAGATTTACATTCATAGATAGATATAATCTTCATTTTCATGTTAATCAAGGAAGATAAAATTTTAATTTTCATTTTAAGTAGGATTTAATGCAAGGTAAAATTTTATTTAAATCTACTTAATCAAGGAAGATAAAATCTACCTTAAAATTCTCAAGATAAAATGAATTAATGCAGTACATCATGGTCATATGAGGGCCAATTCACATTTACCTTCATTTTGGTTTCATTAACAATCATTAAAGTAGCATGGCAAAATAAACCAACACATGCCCCTTGTTTATAGTTACTTGCAATCACTAAGGTGTTCCTAGCATTAAATTCATATATTTTTATTAAGAGTCCTAATACACATATGCAAATGCTGATATAGCGGAGACCTTGGAGAAATTGTTTGTTGAACTTCTTTGCAAGAGAGGGTTTTGAGATCCAAACTCTAAGGGAGAGTGTAATTTCAGAATTGGGTAAAATTAATACTCAACAAGACCTTGCCATATTTCTTAACCGGTCTTATTTTAGCCTCTTCTGCTACCTTATACATAATTCTAAGGTTGTTATGGACAATGGGTAGTACTGGGGTAACACCTTAGGAGGGATTTTAGCTCTATATAATATAATATAAGTAAAACCCTCTGTGAAGAAGAAATATCCTATTTTATTTTCTTTAATGAAGGCTCTTACCCCTGGCCCTAATCTCTCTAGAACTAACCCAGTTAAGGCCCAATAGATTTCTACCAAGAAAAAATCACAAAACCAACCATTGTGTGTTCGTCCTTCATGAATTCTCTAGAAGCTATTCTAAACATAGGGGCTATTGATGGATTTTACTCTTTTATGGGCTTCTTCCCCCAATTGTCCCACTATTAAGTGAATGAGAAATGAATACTGTGAAAAGTGAGGCATCTCCCGCCTCTGTTCGAAAATCACTCTTCTTAGTTCTACCATTTCTTTGTGTATTTGGGTGCTTAATTCCAGTTCCCATGCATAGATTGGAGTATTATATCCTCTACTACATTGTGCATATAAATGAAAAACCCTTTTTGTTATTCAATTCATATCTCATACTCCTAATACTATGTTTATCATATCACAGAAGTCTTGTACCCAGGGTTTAAAAGCATTTTTGTTAATGGGGAATTCTTTCTATTATTGCATGTGTATCAAAAAATTTTCTAAAAACTTCCATATTAGTAAACATACAATATTGGTGTTTGATTACCTGGTTTACCAGATACGTGGTTTAATTCATCAATTTTAACACCTCCTGGATATGTTCAACTTTGATGCTGAACACCGACCGATTACTGTGATCTCAAAAGGTCCTTGTTCTTTCATCGTATGGTACTACCAGCCAAGCCATCAAGTCTAAGGAGAAGTTCACTTTCGGGCATATCAGCTTTCCAAGGTTACTACTCCATCTATTTTCTCTGGGAAAACCCTTGTATTGTAAACTATCAGCTTTATGGAATAAATCGACCATTATCCATGGGGTCCTATTATCGCCTTCCATCACTTGGGAAAAACTCTTAATATAGGTATTTTTGATCTTGTATAGTTGAGTCGTGTTGGGTTTTTTTATCTGCCCCACATTTTTGGGTAAACTCATACATAGTGGTACCAAGAACAGGTGGCCTAGAGATCACAGAGTAGGGTGACCTATCTGTGATAAATTTCATGGTTTTTCATGTATCTTCTGGCATAAAAATATCTCCCCATGATGCCATTGCTCTTATGAATATTGGTCAAGTTCTTATTGAGTTCTCAAAGTTTGAATACTCTCTTCTCTTTGTGCCTCTGATGTATCAACTTTAATTCTTGGATTACCAGGATAGTGGCCTTGACTGGTTTCATAATTTTATATATAGGGTGGTGTAGTGAGCTTGATAAATTTGCACATTTCATCATCGACCCGATGCCACCAACTGTTGTTTAAAATTGGCCAATGAAATCATGCCAACTCGTCCTTTTCTAGAATTTAATGTTTTATGATGTGTAATATCCATTATATTACATGCCTTGGACTCCCTTGATTCATGTTCCTGTAATAATTTAAGCCTTTTATTCATTCATCGATGGGGACCTTTTAATCTAATGTGGAACTAGTATGTGTGGCGGGGATAGTGTCATTTTTGAACCTCATGCCACCTTGGATCCGAGTGATAACTAAATATTCAGGATCAATTATGTTTCCTTAAGGTTTTTTTGTGACATTCGGTCTTTGGTGCGAGTGTCAATTTTTATTACCTTTGAGTTCCATTTTTCCCTAAGTCAACCATGATTAATCACAATCATCGGATCTAAGTGATTGGTTTTGCTCTCAAAATGTCAATTGATGCACTGTTGTCTGATATTGATAAGGTTTTTAGTGTGACCGTTGATATCCTGAGATCGACACGAT
This sequence comes from Wollemia nobilis, assembly GCA_028583015.1. Lineage (NCBI taxonomy): Eukaryota > Viridiplantae > Streptophyta > Pinopsida > Araucariales > Araucariaceae > Wollemia > Wollemia nobilis. Next base: position 971,419 of record JAQPPZ010002623.1, read on the forward strand.
AGTTAATGTACATGGTTGCATATAAACACTTGAAACAACATGGTTTATTGGTACTTGTTTAATCATGATTATACAATGTTAATCCTCATATTTTTAAACCTTAAAAAATCGTATTAAGCGATGGTAATATATAATATGTTTACTTTCCTTTTGTGATCACCGTTAGATCTTACTATGGTGGGATGCGATTTTTGGATCATACATATGCATGTAATTCTTAAAAAATGGGAAAAAACATGCGTACCTTGGAATAATTTTGTCAATAATTTCTAATATAATGCTTAGGCTAACGTTCGGTTGTTTTTTCGTATGCGCATTTTTGGATATGAGGAGGAATGAAAACCACCATCTGATTTAGACGTCTTCATTTAGCTTTGGATATTTTGCCACCATCGCAAGACTTCGCATCCGTTGATTCTTAGACTAGTTTGGGTGATGTCGTTAGATTATTCGTAAGATGTACACTATATAGTCAATGTTAAAACTTTTGATTGTATATTAATCATGATTAAGCTGAAAAGGGGGAAATCAACCAACGTATTAAACCCTTGCTAAAGCACAATTAATTTTATCTTTACCTTTACCTTTATCTTACCATTCGTGGTTTTGACACGGTTGTCGGATCTGAGTGGAGATAAGCATTGTCGTCAGATTTAATCAACCTGCGAGTTAGTTTACCCAAGGGTGCATAATATTAATCTTGATTAAGGTGAAAGGGGAATGATTATCCAATGTGTTAGACCCTCGCTAATGATATGATTAAATTTTAATTAATCTTTCAAAATCTTAAATACTTTAATATATCTTCTGCAAGCGTGCCACTGTTAGATCGATTATTTTTTGAGCACTATTGTTCAATCCTCTTAATTAACCCGATGATTAGTCCAAATAGGGAACATTCTCTTAATATTGATTTTAAAGTTCATTTTAATCGAAGCAATCACAACCGTTGATCTAGGCTTTGCTTGGTGTGATCGTCCGATCTGTCAGACTTGCTCAGATTTTAACTCGACTATTTGACCCATGACGACTTTATTTAAACCTTTGACTTTTTGGAAATTGCATAGCTGTCAGATCTGTTTTGGATTAAGCATGTTTGTTAGATCAATCAAAGATGCTATATTTTTAAACCCTAGCTTAAACCTTATTGACCCTTTGACTTATCTTTCAGATTTATTCATGAGAGCGCATTCGTCAGATTTTTTTTAGATGATGTGCTACCATATGATTAAGCCTAAGGTGTAATATTTTTACTTTTGACCTATTTTGACTTGTTTGGTTTATCTCTTGGTTGATTTTATTAATGCACTATCATCCGATTTCTTCTGGATCGAGCGTGGCCCTTGGATTAAATCTGAGGTGCTCGCTTGTTAGCTTAGTGGGGTACATACCTTTAGGTTTTAATCAATATTTGCTTCGGACCTAAGTTTTAGGATCTTGAGACCATGGCAAAATTTTAACCGACTTTATGATTTGAGGATTTTTATTAATCGATTTAGGCCTAACGGGTTTTTTTTAATTCAATGTTGGATTTCGGTTTAGGGATTTAATTGAAATTTTTTGCCCTTTTCACCTTGAGGATATTCGATTAATTGAAAGATTTATACCTGTATACCTTAAAAACAACCAAGGTTTAGACATTATTTAACCAAATAAAAAATTAAATTACTCACCACAACTCAAAAAGTGACCAACATCATTATCAATTTGATTAAAACCAAAAATTTAAATTTGGGGGTTTCAAAGTTGAGTCAAATTTGGCTCCAACATAGGCTTTGACTGGGACAAGGTGCTGAAAACTTGAGGCTCTTGAGAATTCTAGAATATTTTGGTTTTTTTGCAAAAGAAATTAAATAAGAATCAAATTTTGAACTGCTAAGTAAATTTTGAATTGTATAAAAGAAAAAAATTTCTTCCTCTTTTCTTTCTTTTCTTCATCATTTTTTTTTTATATATACTAAAAAATTGTATGAACAACATCATATCAAAGCAAGTAGACTATGAAAAACTGTAGATCCCTTTCATTCAATTTGGAAACAAAGGTTAAAAATTTTAGAAATCAATGAGTTTTATTTTGAAATATTGTAATGCTTATTTTAGCTAAGTCATAAGATATGATTATGCAGGTTTTATCACAGCCATTTCTTTCATAATATTTTTGCCCATGTGTGTGTTTGTACATTCTTTTTTGAATTTCTAAATCTTTCAGAACTTTACCATATTTGAGCAAAATAGCCAAGGCTAATATGTGATTTCACTCTAAATTTTTTTTCACCATTCTGTAGGGCTCCACTGCCAATCAGACGTCTATAGCCTTGATGGAGTTGCTTCTAATACCATATTAGTTTTACCTTACTTCCAGTTAAGCGTCTATAGATTTGATAGAGGTTTTCCAAGATATCTCAGGTAGTGACTCAATTTTACTTTATTTTTTATTTTTCTTTCTCGTGAGAGAAGTGTTTGGATATATAAGCATATTGTGCAATAAGTATGTCTGAGTTGAGGATTAGTTTCTGGCTATAAAATATGAGTATAATGAATTTTGGTTCAACTACCCTCTCAAAGAAAACTTAGTTCTTTTGACCTTTGAAGTCACCTTAAGTATAATTTATAATGTGAGGCTTGACATGATGTTTCAATCCGCTTTGTTTTCTATTTGGTTTATCTCATATCAAATAACTATTGCATAAACCCTCATATCTGACATAATTGTAAACCTCATCAACATCTAAAATAAATCCTCTTTTTTATTATTGTCTTCGGTGGAATAAACAGTTAGATATACTCATAAAATTAAGATATCATGTGTACAGTAAACTCAAAATTATTCAAGAACAAAAGGGAAGCTTAACTACTAAACACAATTCACCACTCTGTTTTTGGATTTTTTTTTGTAAAGGACACCTTCAACAGGGATTGTACATTTTGAGGTGTTGGCCATTAATAGGGATAGCCATTATTTCTTCCTACAAAGTCTGTAGCTTGTAAGTATTCTGACTGATAACATAGGCAATTTGGTATGGGCCAATCCATTTAGGTTCAAACTTACCCTTTTCACCATGCTTATTATTTTTAGGATCCCAATAGATGACTATATCTCCTTGAGAAAAAGGAGTACACTTTGTTTTCGTATTAAACCATTATACAATTTTTTGGGTTTGTTCCATCATTCTATTGAGGGACTCTCTTCTTTGTTCTTCTAACAAGACAATTTGGTCAAGCCTTTTCTGAATGGGATCAGGGTTTTCATGATCTTGCAATAAAAGGAAAAGTGCCATTTTTTCCATTTTAAGGGGCAGTGGGGCTTTTTCTCCATAAACCATCTCATAGGGGGTTCTTCCTGTATTTATTTTAACATATAGCCTATCAGCCCATAAAGCAAATTTGAGTTCACTATCCCATCCACTTTTGTTTTTCCTAATGACCTTTTTATTCTTGTTATTACATTTTTATTTTATGGCTCAGCTAAACCATTTCCTTAGGGGTAATAATTGGCAGAATGAGATAATTCAATTCCATATTTAGCTCAAAATTCTACCATTTCATATGACACAAAATATTGAGCATTATTAGTTACAAACTTTTTAGGAACTCCATACCTGGTCAAGATGTTTTCTTCTATGAATATGATGAGTGTTGTAGTTGTAGATGTTCTCAAAGGTGCAACTTCCACCCACTTTGTGAAGTAATCTATTGAAATTATGATTCATTTATGCTGGCCATATGACTTAGGCTTGATCTCGCCAATCAGGTCAATACCCCATTGAGCATAAGGTGCTTCAATGATTACTGGCTTGAGGGGAATGGATGGTAGATGATTTTTCCTTGTAAAAACTTGGCAGTTATAATAATTCCTAACATATTTATATACATCCTTAAAAAGGGATGGCCAATAATATCTTGCTCTCATTATTTTATTAGTTGTAGCTCTTGGAGCAAAGTGTCCTCCATAGAAACCATTATGAAATTCATTAATTATTTCTAGGACTTCTCTTTCATATAAGCAAACTAATAATACTCCATCAAGATGTTTTCAATATAATACTCCATTTTGTATATAATACTTCTAAGCTTGAAGTTTAACTAACCTCATTCTACTTATTATCATATCTTTGGGGAAATACAGCGTTTGTAAGTATGATAATATTTCTTCATACCATTTACATTATTCATTTTTTATTCTTTTGTCATCATATGTCTGATCTATGGTGAGAATATTTTTAGATCCTTCTTCTTCTTTGTTAGCCAACAGTTTAGCTAAATCCTGCCCTTTGACTATTTTAACTATTTTAAATTCAACATCGTATTGCAAATTTTTTACCATCCATGTTGTTGGTCTTCCCAATGGCTCTGATTGAGAAAAGATATATTTTGTTGCTATAAAGGGAATACAATAGTAAACTTTGTTTGAGCCAAATATACCTTTGAAGTGTTCTAAAGATTGGATGACTGCATAGGCATGTTTTTTCAGTAAGGTATATTTAATATTTGCTCCTTTTAGTCTTGAGCTCATAAAGGTTATTTGCCTTTCATTATTTTCATTATCTTTCTGTGAAAGGACTACAACAATAGAGTGTTCAGAAGCATATGAATAGATATTAAAATACTTTACATAATCAAGGTAAATTAAAGTTGGAGTGGTTGATATGGCTTCTTTAATCTTGTTAAATGTTTCCATATTTTTTAATGTCCATTTTATTTCTCCAGTTTTATTCACCATATCATTTATGGGTTTGGTCATTTTTGCAAAATTTCGGAAAAATATTTTGATAAAATTTATTTTTCCAAAGAATGACCTTACCCCATTTAGATTCTTGGGTGGGGGAATTTTAGAAATGGCTTCTATCCTTTCTGGATCAATACTTATCCTATTTTATGAAACTATATGACCTAGCAATTTTCCTTGTGTAGTTTCAAATATGTATATAATTAGATTTAGAGAGATTCCAAATTCCTTACACCGGGCAAAAACTGCAATCAAATGTTCTAGATGATCTTCTAGATTTTTAGAAAAAACAATGATATCATCTAAGTACACTACCACAATTTTGAACATTAGTCCTTTGAAAGCAAAGTTCATCGTTCTATAGAAAGTAGCACCTGCATTCATCAATCCAAAAGGTATTCTTAAATATTCAAATGTGCCTCAGGGTGTGGTGAATGCTGCCTTGTGTCCATCTTCTGGATTTGTCAAAATTTGATTGTACCTTGAAAATCCATCTAACAGGGACACTCTAGTTGAACATACTACTGCTTGTAGTAGTTGTTCCATAATAGGCAATGGGTAATTGCATTTTAGTGAGATCTTGTTTAAATTTCTAAAATCCATGCATAGTCTAATGTCCCCATTCTTTTTCATAATTGGTACTAAGTTGGATATCCAGGAGAAAATCTGTCTTTTATTATTATCTTAGAGTCCAAAAAATTTTGTACCTCTTTTGCATTATTGGGTGTAGATTTGGATTGTACTCTCTATTTTTGTCTAAATAGCTTGGCCTCTTCTCTCAAGGGTATTATATGTGTCATCACATCCGTTTTGAAAGTTTTGAGATCTTCATAAGTCCAAGCAAAATGTTCTTTGTTCTTTTTTAGGAAATTGATATATCCAACTTTTCCTTTTGTAGGTAATACCATGTCTACTTTCACTATTCTGGGTTCTTTCATTGAGCCAATATTAATATCCTCAGATATAACTTCTCTACGTATAGGTTTATAGGATTTGTCAAAATTGTCAAATAGGCTTTCAAGAGACACCAATCCTTTGGGTATTCTATTAGTTTTCAACTGGATTACTTCTACTGGCTCTTCCATTTGACCTTTTATATTTTCTTCATCTTTTTCATCATAGATTACATTTGCATACTAATTTTGCAAAGTCATAAAATTCTTAATATCTATATCAACTTGAAAAACATGAAGATAGACTATGTTATTTGGCACAGAAGGTTTATAGACTAAGATAGTTGCAAATATGTCCATATATTCTATAGTTATCTCTGGTTGATCTAGACCTGAGGCATTCACAGCTAAAAGATCTGCAACATGATTTTGTTCTCTAGGAATATATGAAATATTGAAAGCCAAAAAATTATCAATTTCTTCCAATACTGCATTTCTATATTTCTTAAGTCTAGGATGCTTAGTCTGATTTTTACCTTTAATTTGTAGTATAATAAGTTTTGCATCCCCTATTATAGTTAAGTAGTTAATACCTAACTCTTTTGTTTTCTTTAGCCCTAATTGTAAAGCTTCGTACTCAGCTACATTATTTGTGCAAGGAAATTGCAATCTATAAGGGATACTAAGGTAGTTTCCTTTAATATTAGTCAAATTTACACCTGCGCCTATTGTAGATTGGGATTTAGCCCCATCAAATGACATGGTCCACATTTCTTGGGTTAATACATGATTTGATTCAGCATTAGTTATTTTCATATCTTATGGATCCATGTTCTTTGCATCTGGTACTTCCATCAGGAATGGGTTGTGCCATATTGAATAGACTCCCATACCTTTTTCTTCCATAGATTTAACTAAGTTAATCATGGTTTCATCTGTTTGAATTAACTCTATGAAGTGTTTTTGAATGGCTCTCTTCTTAAAATTATATTCTCCTTATCTGATATGGGGATGGTAGCATAAGACTAGTCTAGTTGTATTGATCCCCCTAGTTGTTTTGCCCAATGTCTACTGAGTAAAAGTGAGAATAATGGGTCAACATCAACTACTGCTACATCCATGACAATGCCCTTTTTGGGGTGTTGGTCTAGGAAAACTAATAATCCATTTATCACCCCTACACAAGGAATTTGTCTGCTATCCATTACAAAAATAGGAGCAAAATATCTAGTATAGATTAATCCCATTTGGTCAGCTATTAGCTTAGGCATGATATTATGTGAAGCTCCACTGTCGAGCATGCAATTATGAATCACATATCTTTCCCCTTCATCTGAATTATATATTAATGACACGTAGAAGGGTCTGACAGAATATGGTGATCTTGTATCATGTTGATTTTGTCTAGCGGCATGACAAGTAGGGTCTTCTTTCTGCTCTACTAATCCAAAAGCTCTACATACTTGTTCTTTTTATGTTTGAACTTTTATAAGTTCACCAAATGTGATATTAAATTTTTTCTTACTAAGTTCTGACCCAACATCAAATTATATCTTCTTTATATCCAATGGTTTATTACTTTCTTCTTTGGGAACTTCTTCTATTGATTGTATTACCTCATGAGTAATTTTGTTAGGGTTTCTATTAGTTTTCTCTTTACTGATATTTTTATTGGTGAAATTTTGTCTTCTTGTTTCATTTGTAGATAATTTATCTATTATTTTAGTGACCATTCTATTCCTAAAATTTAAAACATGCGTTACCTCTAATTCTTCAACCTCTTGAGCAGTGGGAATCAATTTCCATTGCTTCATATTATCATGTCTTTACTCATGTGATTTATGAAATATTTTAGTTCCTTTAGTTACTAATATCTGAGGATGATGATTTGAAGCATATTTATCCATGTCTTCTTCAAACAACCTTTCTCTGGATTCATCTTCAACGGACCAACATGCATTGATTCTTATATCCTCTTATGATTCTACATGCTTATCTACATTACTTTGATCACTTATGTGTATTCCACATGCATCAGGGTTATGGGGTGCATCACAAGTAGAACAAAAATAAGGAAAACCTTTAACTACATTGGCAGATGGTATTGGGTTAGGGACATTGTTCTGATCCCTATCAAAATATCTATTTTTCTAGTTGTTATTCACATTACCCCTATTCCTATTCCCTTCTTCAAAACCATTGTTGTTTCCCAAATTCTTGAAGTGTCCTTTTGAATCAATTCTTCATGTTGCCTACTTATCACTGCTTTTAATTCTACCTTTTCCTTCTCCTCTTGGTCCAATTGTTTCCTGAGTTTTTCAATATTTTCAACAAATTGGTCTATGGCCTGGGCACTCATTGTCTTGACAATTTTTGCTATATCAGTGTCTTTCCCCAGTACTGATGAACTTCATGTTTCCTCATTAGCACTAAAAACTAGTGGGTCTTGTAGAGGAGGGAGATTAATCTCAACAATATCTGACATAGTTGTCCCCAATTCTGCTCTTTCTAAAAATTGTTCTTCTATATTTCTCATCCCTGCCACTAACTACAATTCTTGTTCATCTGTAGCAGTGAAGGCGGTCTGCTCATATGTTCTTTCCAAAACAACCTGGCAACAAGTAAAGACAATCTTGGCTTCTTTGCTTCTACAAGAGCTATTTATGTTTGACTCTTTACTAAGTGGCTTCAGAAAATGCCACCTAGTCCACCAGTTCTCCTGGGATTCATTTGTATCACTGATGTGATTTTGATCTCCTATCCCTTTATGTTTATAGAGGTAGGGACGACCATGGGTGACAATTTCTTCACACTGGTTACAACTAATACATTATCAAAAATGGGAACTACAACTTGAGAGGATGAAGTTACCATTTCTTTGTCTTTGTCTGTATAGGTTTGTTGAGGAACCTCTTTTGGTGCTGCTTCTATTATGAGTTTATTATTCACAGGGGGCCTAACCTATTGTTCTATTACATCAACAATTCTAATGGTGACCTATATCAATTCGATTTCATATTCCTCTATCAATACCATCAAGGGGTATTCCTTGATTTTTGGGACTATCCTTGGTAAAACAGGTGCTAATGCATCCACTGAAACTTTTTGAAGCCTTCTTAGTTCTGTTGGGTAGTCATAAGCTTCATAAACCTATGTGCTACCTCTTTTTTCTAGAGGGAAATTATCCCATACTACCTACAAATATGATCCTTGCTCTATAGCTTCCAACAAGCTTTCTTCAAAAGCATCTTCCCGATGCCGTATTCGAGCATACTCCCTATTTTCCATCATTTTGTTGTATGTTCCCTTTGGGTCATAAAATTTCCAAGATACTTCATCGAATCCCATGTTGTCCAATTCGAACATTCCTTTGAGCATGTAAGGATATCCAAAAAATACATAATCCCAAAATGATAGGGAACATCGAGCCAGGGGACCTTGCCATGCTTCTTAACCAGTCTCATTTTAGCCTCTTCTGCTACCTGTCTACATAATTCTAAGGTTTCTATGGACAATGATCAGTACTGGGGTAACACCTTATGAGGGATTTTAGCTCTATATAATTTGATGTAAGTAAAACCCTCTGTGAAGAAGAAATCTCCTATTTTATTTTCTTTAATGAAGGCTCTTACCCCTAGCCCTAATCTCTCTAGAACTAACCCAGTAAAGGCCCAATGGATTTCTACCAGGAAACGATCACAAAACCAGCCCATGTGATTTTGTCCTTCATGAAGTCTCCAAAAGCTAGTCTAAACATAGGGGCTATTGATGGATTTTACTCTTTTATGACCTTCTTCCCCCAATTGGCCCACTATTAAGTGAATGAGAAATGAATACCATGGAAAGTGAGGCATCTCCTGCCTCTGTTCAAAAATTGCTCTTCTTAGTTCTACCATTTATTTGTGTATTTGGGTGCTTAATTCCAGTTCCCATGCATAGATTGGGTTATTATATCCTCTATTACATTGTGCAGCTAAATACAAAACCCTTTTTGTTATTCTATTCATATCATGTACTCCCAATACTATGTTTATCATGTCACAAAAGTCTTGTACCCAGGGTTTAAAAGAATTTTTGTTAATGGGGAATTATTTCTCTATTGTTGCATGTGTATCGAACAATTTTCTAAAAACTTCCATATCAGTAAACATACGATATTGGTGTTCGATTACCTAGTCTACCAGATACATGGTATAATTCATCAATTTGAACACCTCCTGGATATGTTCAACTTTGATGTTGAACACCGATCGATTCTTGTGATCTCGAGAGGTCCTTGTTCTTTTGTCGTATGCTACTGCTAGCTAAGCCATCAAGTTTGAGAAGAAGTGCACTTTTGAGCATATCAGCTTTCCAATGTTACTGTTCCATCTATTTTATCTAGGAAAACCCTTGTACTGTAACCTATGAGCTTTATGGAATAAATCTGCCATTATCCATGGGGTCCTGTTATCGCCTTCCATCACTTGGGTGAAACTCTTAATACAGGTGTTTTCGATCTTGTATAGTTGAGCCGGATTGGTTTTTTTATCTGCCCCACATTTCTGGGTAAAATCATACATAGTGGTACCAAGAATAGGTGGCCTAGAGATCACAGAGTAGGGTGACCTATCTGTGATAAATTTCATGGCTTCTCGTGTATCTTCTGGCATGAAAACATCTCCCCATGATGCCATTGCTCTTGTGACTATTGGTCAAGTTATTCTTGAGTTCTCAAAGTTCAAATACTCTCTTCTCTCTGTGCCTCTGATGTATCAACTTTAATTCTTGGATTACCAGGATAGTGGCCTTGACTGGTTTCGTAAGTTTATATACAGGGTGGTGGAGTGAGCTTGATAAATTTGCACATTTTGTCATAAACCCGATGCCACCAATTGTTGTTTAAAATTGGCCAACAAAATCATGCCAACTCGTCCTTTTCTGGAATTTAGTGTTTTATGATGGGTAATGTCCATTATCTTACGTGCCTTGGGATCCTTTGATTCATGTGCCTGTAATCATTTAAGCCTTCTATTCATTCATCGATGGGGACCATTTAATCTGACATGGAACTGGTATGTATGGCAGGGATAGTTTCCTTTTTGAACCTTGTGCCACCTCGGATCCGAGTGATAACTATATCTTTAGGATCGATTATATTTCCTTCGAGTTTTTTTGTGACATTCGGTCTTTGGTGCGAGTGTCAATTTTTATTACCTTTGAGGTCCCTTTTTCCCTAAGTCAACCATGATTAATTGCAACCGTCGGATCTAAGTGATTGGTTTTTCTCTCGAAACATCGATTGATGTGCTATCATCCGATCTTGATAAGGTTTTTAGTGCGATCGTTGATATCCCGAGACCTACACGATAGTTAATGTACCTGGCTACATATAAACACTTGAAACAATATGGTTTATTGGTCCTTGTTTAATCATGATTATCCAATGTTAATCCTCATATTTTTAAACCTTAACAACTCATATTAAGTGATGGTAACATATAATATGTTTACTTTCCTTTTGCGATCACCGTTAGATCTTACTATGGTGGGACGTGACCGTTGGATCATACATATGCACGTAGTTCTTAACAAATGGAAAAAACCATGGATACCTTGGACTAATTTTATCAATCATTTGTAATATAATGCTTAGGCTAACCTTCGATTGTTTTTTTGTATGTGCATCATTGGATATGAGGAGGAATGAACGTCGTCATCCGATTTAAATGTCTTCATTTAGCTTTGGATATTTTACCGCCACCATAGGCCTTTGCATCCATTGATTCTCGGATTAGTTTGGGCATTGTCGTTAGATTATTTGTAAGATGCACACTATATAGTCAATGTTAAAACTTTTGATTTTATATTAATCATATTTAAGCCAAAAAGGGTGAAATCAACCAATGTATTAAACCCTTGCTAAAGAACAATTAATTTTATCTTTACCTTTGCCTTTCTCTTACTGTTCGTGGTTTTGACGCGGTCGTTATATTTGAGTGGAGATAAGCATCGCCGTCAAATTTAGTCAACCTACGAGTTAGTTTACCCAAGGGTCCATAATATTAATCCTGATTAAGTCGAAAGGGGAATGATTATCCAATGTTTTAGACCCTCACTAATGATATGATTAACTTTTAATTAATCTTTTGAAATCTTAAACACTTTAATATATCTTCTGCGAGCGTGCCACCATTAGATCAATTATTGTTTGAGCGCAACCATTTGATCCTCTTAATTAGCCCGATGATTAGTCCAAAGAGGGCACATTCTCTTAATATTGATTTTAAAGTTCATTTTAATCGAAGAAATCACAACCATTGATCTAGGCTTTGCTCGACACAATCGTATGATCTGTCGAACTTGCTTAGATTTTAACTTGACTATTTGACCCATGATGACTTTATTTAAACCTTTGAATTTTTGGAAATTGCACAGTCGTCGGATCTATTTTGGATCAAGCGCGTCTATTAGATCAATCGAAGATGCTCAATTTTTAAATCTTAGGTTACATCTTATTGACCCTTTGACTTATCTTTCGGATTTATTCATGAGAGTGCATCCGTAGAATGTTTTTTTAGATGATGCGCTATCATCCGATTAAGCCTAAGGTGCGATCTTTTTACTTTTGACTTGCTTTGACTTGTTTGGTTTATCTCTTGGTCAATTTTATTAATGTGTTATCATCTGATTTCTTATGGATCGAGCATGTCCCTTGGATTAAATCTGAGGTGCTTGCTTGTTAGCTTAGTGGGGTACATACCTTTAGGTTTTAATCAATACTTTCTTTGGACCTAAGTTTTAGGATCTTGAGACCATGGCAAAATTTTAACCAACTTTATGATTTGAGGATTTTTATTAATCGGTTTAGGCCTAAGGGGTTTTTTTTAATTGAATGTTGGATTTTGTCTTAGGGATTTAATTGAAATTTTCTACCCTTTTCACCTTGAGGATATTCGATTAATCGAAAGAGGTATACCTTACAAACAACCAAGGTTTAGACATCATTTAACCAAATGAAACATTAAATTACTCACCACAAATCAAACAGTGACCAACATCATTATCAATTTGATTAAAACCAAATATTTAAATTTGGGAGTTTCAAAGTTGAGTCAAATTTGGCTCCAACAGACCTCCTTGGCCAATTTTGTATCTTCTTTGTTTAGATACTAGCACCTTCCTCTTTGGGCTCTTTATTGGATGCAACATGTCTAGCTTTAGATATTATCAGGTCCTTTTTTCCTTTCCATTATATCCTCCATAAAAAGGACTATCCAGACCATTATATGGGATATCAGTGACCCATGAGCCTTAATTCCATCAATGGTATTGACTTTGGGTAAAATATGAGTCAACCATCAATGGAAGATCTAATAATCAACATGAACTTTGGACTCATTTACCTTGACGTCCCTTCCTTCTAACTAAAAATGGGAGGCACCTTTCAACTACCTTCTTTAGCCTATCCCACTTTAATTAATACTTGGAGTGAAGAGAGGGCTATAAGAAAAATTCCCCTATAGTCTTAGCAGCTCTCAAGGGTCTTTAGCTTGCTGAAAGGAGTGAAACTATATTTATTATCTTATCCTTGACCATGGAGTCAAAATTTGAATCTATAAATAGAAAAAAAAAAAACAAAAACAAAAACAAAAAATAGTGAAGAAGCATAAGAAACAATGAACAAAAATAAAGAGTGCATGGGAAGACTAGTGAGATGGAAGCTTGTTCATTTGAGCTTCTACATTCTTCTAGTTCTCCTTTTAGAAATGGCCAAGACTCCCCAAAAGCTCAATTTGGTCTATGCATGAGAATTTTATTGCTTTGCACATGACTTATTACACCTACCCTTTTAGCTCTACAATGGCTTTGATTGCCTTCATAGCATCCTCGACTTCTAGGATCTCTAGTCATCTTTGAAATTTTAGCCTACTTTATTTCTAATCCTTCAAGGCCTATATATACTCTTGCTCTAAAAGGAGCTAATGATAATATTTCTAGGGATATGGTAGACCATTTTTAACTAGATATTCTAAAGTATCATGTAAGCTACCAATCACCTTATGTAGGGATTTCACTTGGGCTACACATTCATGAATTGCTTATTCTCTGGTGAGAGTGTACCAAAATTTTGTATATATTATCTCTCATTCCTATTTGTGATCAGCTACCAACTCTCGCTCTCTTACAACATTAACTCAAACATGAAAATCTTCTATTTCATTTATCTTCTCTAATTTGGTTGTTAGGATCTATTCCACTACTTGGGTGATCTTCACACATTATATGTATGTGCTAATCAATTCGATAATATAGGATATCAAGGCATTATATTTGGCTATGATGTCCCAACATATGGTACAAATATCATGAATTAACTCGATAGTATTTTGTTATAGGGTTTCTAAGCATCTGCTCCTTTCTTTTTCTAGTTCTCTCTCAAATTCAACCTTGTATGAGGTGAGTTAGGTCTCTATAGTAAACATCCAACCCATCAATTCTTGTTTTCTTCTCTCCTCCTAGAGGGAAACCATTTTTTGAGCACTCATGATCTGCTTCATCTAGTTTTGGATCCCTTCAGTTTGGAGCTATGAGTATCTAAGGGTATCCTTGTCCTACTGGAGCTATTTCTCCCTTTCTTGTAAGTTCTCTCTAGGGTTATTAAATCATGCTTGATGAGTTTACTTATATTTTTAGCTAGTTTGAATGTACCTATGATCCCCATAACTTGTATACTTATGATCTCCTTAGTCACTTGATAATATCGAGATTGCATTTTTTCTTTTGGCTTGAAAACATTAGGGTCCATGTGGTTAAAGTGGAGGACTCTTCTTTGTAGATCAATTTCGCTCTCGATATCCCTTATTGTTGACATGACCATTATTTTAGTCTCCTTCTTCTATGCCTACTCAAAGGCTTTCTTCTAGATTTATTTGAAGTACAAAGGTATGCTTAGAGTGGAGGAAGAACTAAACACTAGTTTCCCTTATGGAGGGGGTGGAAACAATAAGTAGAAAATAAGAAAGATAGAAGAGGTTGAGGGAAGGTAGGAAAACACAAAAATCTCCTAGCTAAGGTTGGCTAGAGATTGGCCTATGAAGTGGTGGATGTAGAAGCTATTAAAGTGATATCTTTAGGATTTTGGTGTGGAAGTCCCATGTGGGAGGTAGGTGTAGGGGGGGTTTTGTGAGGAAGTGTAGTAATTGAGGTAAGGGAAAAATTATCTTGTGCTAGTAGGTTTGATGTCAATGGTGTTAAGAGGCCTACTTTTTATATGGAAAGAGGGGCATTTGGTGTGTCCTTGACTGCTTGTACCATAGGAGTTAAAAGATTTTTCTTGTTTGACTATTTAAGGGATTAAAGGTTAAATTATAAGTTTAATTAAAATTCTAAAATGTTAACCATAACTAACACTAATAGGGTTAAGTACATCAAATTGTACACATGGAACTACATCAATAGTACTCATAGGCTTACATAACCATTGTTAACCATGGGTAATAAGGTCAACTTATTTATATTTATAAAACCCGTATTGTTTGAGTTGTGAGGATAAGGAGAGGAGAAAATAATGATGATGATATCTCCTTCTGTATTAAATGCTTGGCCAGGCCAATTAATATTCATTGTGAATTATATTATATACTCTACTAAAGGTACATAGACTAGATGACCTCTTTCATGGATATGAAGTTCTGATTTATATCGTCAATTAAAAAATAACCATAATTTTTTGACCAATATCATAACTAAACAACACCATGCAAAATTATATATATATTATATATATATAATTCCAAGCAATAGAAGTAAATCTCTAAATAATCAACCCCCATTGTCTAAGAATGAGCTATAGGAATAAGACAGACTACTCTTGCACTGACCATATAATTTATACTCCTCTTACAACCAAAAAATATTCAAAATCATTGTAACAAAGTCTTGAACTAATGTTACCAATATGCATAGCTTACAAAATCACAAGATATATAAAAAAGGGGCCCAAAACACTTCTCTATGCAAATGTTATGGCTCCTAAAAAGTGGGGTATATTAGTAAGAAAATTTGAGAAAAATTAAATCTTCAAACCTTAAATGTAAATTAATGAATATGTTTATGTTATATATCAAAATCTTATAAGAGCCACTTATAGGACACAACATTAAATGCAAATAAAAATGAATAGTTTTGAAGAGACTCAAATTGATGACCTTAAACATAAAAAAGAGTTTTAAGCTAGGATAGCTAATAGGTTGCATGTTGTGCTTGGTATGGAAGATAAATTCCTACCCATTGGGATTACAAAGATATGTACAAATGGAATCCTTTCTAGAAATTGAAAGCATTGTCATCACTAAGGATTGAATCCCTACCTTTTAGACTATAAAATAACATACCAACTATAATTTCAACAAGCACTATTAGAAGAAATGAATGACAATATATTCAAGATGGAGATGACACATATGAGAAAGGTACATAGCAAAAACTATTTCTAAGAATATTTAAACCTGGGATGTCTTAGATATAATTAAGTACATTAGTGCCCACTATCCATCCAAGTGGCCATAAAATAAAATGTGGAATACCTATATGTAAGCTTGAGTGAATCCGTATGAGGTTTGAATCTATGATCATCTAATAACAAGGATAAAAATAGACTTTTCTTAATAATATGCCAATGTTAGATGCTAAGAATAATATGTTATATAATCCATAGGAACACATCGAAAATGATCTTATATGGCCATTCATAAAATGAGAAATAGTAAAGAAAATGTAAAAGCATGTTCTAAATGACACCTACGGTGCTAAAAAGAGACAATCATCTTGACTGTTAGATGTGAAAAATATGAAATCCCCTCAAAAAGAAGAAACTTTCTAGTTTCATGTCATGAATAGTAGAACAAACTCAAACCCATAACTATAGGCTCAAAGGAAGTTGAAAATGTTATGTTATTCACAAGGATGTTGGGTCCAATTGAAACATAGATACCACGGAATTTATTAAAATATTAAAATATGGGAATACTAAAATACAACCAATAACCAAAAAACTAATGTTGAGGAGTTTGAGTCTTTGGATATACAAAATACAAAATAACCACCTTACCATTGACTAGTGAGAAGAACAATCTACCTTGCATTGGTTGAATATGTTAGTGAAAGGATTCTTTAAAGGATAGAAATAAAATATTGTATGGTATTTGATCCTACTACCTTTGAAATAAAACAGTTTATTCTTCATCATATCATCTAGAATAGTAATTAACTTTTTATGTTACCTTAAAATACCTATTAGAAACTTATTCCTTCCAATTCTCACAATAGCCTTGCCTAATTTTTTCCCGCAAAAAAAAAAAAAAAAAAAAAAAAAAAAAACAGTTTGTCTTTCCAACATCAAATCCACCTTCCTTCTGTGCAATCTCCCTAATCAAGATTCTTTAGGGATAGAAAAAATATTGTATGAACCCACTCCTTTGATAAAAAGTTACTTCATCGCCATCATAGATACTAACTGAAGCTTTAACTTGTTCCTTTCCACCAATGAAATGATTCCCACAATAAGCTACTTGCATCTATAGAATAGTCTAGATTTCTATGGATATCCTCGATTGCTTTATCTTTATTATTTTTCTCTTCAAACCCTAAAGTGGAAGGATAACTTCTTTACTACATTTCTATTAGAAGGATTTTATATTACTTGAAAAAATAAATGTGATTTATAGGGAAAAACTTGACTACTTTTTCCTCCTTTATTTTAATACTTTTTTCCATGTCTTTCTTTGCACCTTTAATTCCTTTAAAATTTGAACTTGTATGTTATACTTCCTGATTAATTATATCCATTTATGTGTTTTTCTAACAATTGGTCCATGTGAACTATGAAGACCCTTGTCATTTGATATTAGTGAAAGGTTTTCTCTATCTTTTTTAAGAGTGGAATATCATTGATTTGATCCAATTTTTACTATATCCTTGATTCTCTTTTTGTTTTTAATTTGTAATCTTTGCTATATGTCCAATCTCATAACATTTGAAATATCATAATATAATAATTTTAAAACCTTCTTGTTAATCACATTCTTTTAATTTACATTTACACTAAATACATTAATAAATTTAATTTTATTAATACATTAATACATTAATATATGACATCCAAAAGGATATTAGAAATACATTAATAAATTTAATTTTTAAATATTTAAATACAAATAAATTTGATTTACACTCTAAATTATTTCATTTAATTTTTAATCTATAGGGTGTATAGATTGATTATATATTACAAACACATATTAAACTAATTTTACATGCTTTACAATTATACTATATCTTATACAACATTTTACAATAATATTAAACTAACTATAAATTAATTATGAACTAAACTATGGATGTTGATTGCTATTGAAATATCAAGCTGAATTGCTAATAGGTTCCTCTGCCAAATTTAAAATATTTAATTAAAGAATTTTCAAATTAAGGTCAAACTAAAAAAAGCAAGAACCGTTGTACAACAATATTATGGATCATGTGCAAAAAAAATTATCTATATGAAAAAAAAGAACGCGGATTAACACAGTTCCAATCTATCTAATCAAGTTAGAAAAAACATTAATTACAGAAAAAAAAAAAAAAAAAAAATAAAAATTATAATTTTAAATTTAAAATATGTCAATAAAAACACAGACAATTATATAGACACAGACATAGGTAATGATAACAAAGACACACATGGCCATAGCCATACTTGTTTTATTTAGTAGATATCTTAACGCGTACATAGCGAAAGTTAACACAGACAGAGACATACGGAAAGATAACACAGACAGAGACACAACACAGACAGAGACATAGGGAAAGATAACAAAGACAGAGACACATGGCCATAGCCATTCTTGTACAAGGACATGTTTCTAAACGTGGACTGTGTAAACTCCAATTCGATTCAAGGATTTTTCAGATGCTCCAAAGAAGCCAACAACCTTTCGACCATCACTGCTTTCATAAACTTTTCCATCTTCAGTACCGTAGGGACCATATGTACCAAGATTAGTGGTGAATGTTAAAGCTTTGACCACATTATGACCTTCATGGGTTCCCACCGTTGTTTTTACTTTTGTCACATATTCCTCGGAGTCCAATTCGATCTGCTCAGAAATAAAAGCAATTTCTCTGTTAATAAGAAGTCAATGAAATCATTAAAAAAAAAAAAAAAAGAGCAGGATGGTGGAGTCAACAATGAGTCTATAATTATTTATCATGGTAATGTTATTTTGTTACCGGTGTTTCATCACCATCTGCAGTTCCATGTAGCGGTGCCTTGATAACGTGCACTCGTTTATCACCAAGAAGACCGTATTCGACCTGAATGGCATTAATAGTATCTCCGACTCTTAAGACGATTCGTCTGATATTAGTGTAAGTTCCTTCTGTCCACTTTTCTCCACCAGGACCTCCCCACGGCCCTTCCACTTCGTAGAGTATCGGAGCCTTAAATATTCACCATGTAAGTAAATAAACAAATATTTGCAAAAATCAAAAGAATATGAAAGAGAAGGCTCCAATGCGTCGCAACTGCAACATAGCTTACCATGCTGAAAGTTATTATCAGATTAAATATCTTGGCTTCCAATGCGTAGCAACTGCAACATCCAAACTAAACGAGGGTTAGATGGCCTCTAGTGTTTTTTTCTCCAAACGTTGATGGGGAAAAAGATAACGTTTCCACAATGGTAAAAATATCTAAAAATAAAAATGTTAATGGTACTGTAAACGAAAGAGAGGAGAAGAAGAGAAAAAACATGAAACCATACCTCTCCTTGATGAAACGCGAGAGGGAGCTGTTTGACGATGAGCCTCATCTATTCTACTCACTTAAATAGGCACCCGAACTCAGAATTCTCACATCCCCCCTTATGGATAGAGGTTAAGAATATGGTGTACGGCGTGCAAAATATTCGTAGTTATCTTCAATGTTAGAAAGTTGTGGTTATCTTCAATGTTACACGCCACCACATCAAGATATAAATATTTGTTGTAAGTTTCCAAGGAATTGTTTTTCTAAAGGTGTGAGCCAGATTGGTGATTTCTGATTCTCTATTTGCGATACGATAATTCCTCATTCTATGTAAATATCTGCATTACCGCCTTTTGTATATAAATTTTATTTACACTCAATAAATTATTTAACTAATATTAATTTTTATTTTAAAGAGTCTTATATTATAACATTTAATTTTTAATCTATAGGGTGTATGGATTGATTATATATTACAAACACATATTAAACTAATTTTACATGGTTTACAATTATACTATATCATATACAACATTTTACAATAATATTAAACTAACTAAAAATTAATTATGAACTAAACTATGGATGTTGATTGCTATTGAAATTTCAAGCTGAATTTCTAATAGGTTCCTCTGCCAAAATTTTTATATTAAATGGTATTTAGATTAGATATATAAGGTTTTAAAATTATAAAAATACATATATAAATTTTTGTACAACAATATTATGTGATCATGTTGAAATATAAATGAAATCATCTTATATATGGAAAGAAAAATAAATAATAAAACCGATTTTAACACAAATAAATTCAGTTCCAATCTTATCTAATCAAGTTAAGAAAACTAATGAAATCTATTTTAATTTTAATCTTATATTATGATTTAGAAAAAAAAAAAAACAAACATTTTCATATTAAAATATTGTAATATCATTATATAAAAAATAAATTAATAAAAACAAAGTAAAAACATAAAAGTAAGTATTTTATTAAATAAATTATAATTTTAAATTTAAAATATGTCAATAAAAACACAGACAATTATATAGACACACATAGGTAATGATAACAAAGACACGTATGGCCATAACCATACTTGTTTTATTTAGTAGATATCTTAACGCGTACATAGGAAAATTTAACACAGACAGAGACATGTTAGGGCAACACAGAGAGAGACATACGGAAAGATAACACCAAGATTAAAGTCCCCCTTCTTGATCAAAAGAAGTGACCATAAATAAACGCACACAAACGTATCTAATAAATAGGATGAACACATTAAATATTGTACAACCCAAAATTGGAAACACATCAAAGAAAGAGAAAATAGCAAAATTTATCATAGATTCCATTAATATACCATAAATTATTACAAGGAATGTGGCCTAGAGAGGCTTGATGTTTCTTTGATAGTGGCTCAATGATCAATCTCTACTTATTACAATCAATAAGGGGGAATGAAAGAAATATTCCATAAATCCAAATAAGAGGCATACATAGACATCTCTCAATGCCTTTACAATGTAAATTTGGGTCTATTTATAAGCAAGGAGGAAGGTGTCTTCCCTCTAACATGTTGTGTAGAAGATCAATAAATTCTACTCTACTTTACAACCAAAATTCATCTAGGATGATAGTCAACAACTTTGAGATCTTTGGATTTAAGGCCATTAATGAATGGGGATTTCAAGCCTTTAGATGATAAATAATCACTGTTATATCTTATTGTTGTTATGTTGGTAATGGTTGCACCATTAAGTTCTTGTCATGTTTCTCTTGGAATGCCTTGCTTTTTGAAATAGTAGGTATGGCCTTCTTGACAAGGTAGTCTCATGTGTATATTGGTTGGCTGCCACACTGACACTAGTTGGATTTAATAGGTTAGGTCATAAAAGCCAACTTCAATGGCCAATGGTATGTATCCTCTTAAATACCCTTTTGTCTACCTTCTATATGTGTGTGGTTACCATGTGTTCTTGACTAAGGTGGGACCTCCTTGGACAATGTTGTATCTTCTTTTTTTGGGCACTAGTACCTTCCTCTTTGGGCTCTTGATTGGATGTAACATGTCTAGCTTTAGATCTTATCAGGTCCTTTTTTATTTTTCATTATCTCCTCCATAAAAAGGACCATGTGGGCCATTATATGGAATATCAATGACCCATGAGCCTTAATACCCTCAACATTATTGGCTTTGGGTAAAATATGATTCAACCATCAATGGAAGATCTTACAATCAACATGAACTTTGAACTCATTTACCTTGATGTCCCTTCCTTCTAACTAAAAATGGGATGCACCTTTCATCTATCTTCTTTAGCCTATCTCACTTTTAATTAAGACTTGGAGCGAAGAGAGGGCTATAGGAAAAATTTTCTTATAGTCTTAGCAACTCTCAAGGGTCTTTAGCTTACTAAAAGGAGTGAACCTATATTGATTACCTTATCCTTGACCATGGAGTCAAAATCTGAAACAATAAATATAAAACAAAAAAAAATAACAAGAAAAAAAATAGTGAAGAAGCATAAGAAATAATGAACAAAAATAAAGAGTGCATGGGAAGACTAGTGATATGGGAGCTTGCTAATTTGAGCTCTCACTTTCTCCCAGTTCTCCTCTTAGAAATGCCCAAGGCTCCCCAAGAGCTCAATTTAGTCTATGCATGAGAAGTTCATTACTTTGCACATGACTTACTACACCTACGCTTTGAGCTCTACAATGGGTTTGATTGCCTTCATAACATCCTCAACTTCTAGGATCTCTAGTCATTTTTAAAATTTTAGCCCACTTTCTTTCCAATCCTCCAAGGCCTATGTATAATCTTGCTCTAAAAGGAGCTAATGATAATATTTATAGGGATATGGTAGACCCATTTGAACTAGAGAGTCTAAAGTATCATGCAAGCTACCAACCACCTTATGTAGGGCTTTCGCTTGGGCTACATATTCATGTATTGCTTTTTCTCTGGTGAGAGTATGCCAAAATTTATTATATGTTATCTCTTATTCCTAGTTGTGAGAAGCTATCAACTCTCACTCTCTTACAACATTAACTCAAACTTGAAAATCTTCTACGTCATTCTTCTTATCTAATTTGGTTGTTAGGATCTATACCACCACTTGGGTGATCTTCACACATTGTATGGATGTGCTCATCCATTTGATGATCTAGGATATCAAGGCCCTATATTTGGCTATGATATCCAAAAATATGGTATAAATATCTTGAATTAACTCGATAGTATTATGTTATAGGGTTTCTAAGCATCTCCTCCTCTCTTCATCTAGTTCTCTCTCAAAGTCAACCTTGTATGAGGTGAGTTGGGTCTCTGTAGTGAAAATCCAACCCATAAATTCTTGATTTCTTCTCTCCTCCTAGAGGGAAACCATTTCTCAAGCACTCATGGTATGCTTCATCGAGTTTTGAATCCCTTCAATTTCGAGTTGTGGTATCCTTGACCTACTAGAGCTATTCCTCCCTTTCTTGTAAGTTATTTGTAGGGTTATTAAATCATGCTTGATGAGTTTACTTATATTTTTGGCTAGTTTGAATGTACCTATGATCCCCATGACTTGTAGACTTACGATCTCCATAGTCGCTTGATAATATCGATGTTGCATTTTTCCTTTTGGCTTGAAAATATTAGGGTCCATAAGGGCAAAGTGGATGACTCTTCTTTGTAGATAAATTTGGCTCTCGAGATCCCTTATTGCTCATATGACCATTGTTTTAGTCTCCTTATTCTATGCCTACTCAAAGGCTTTCTTCTAGATTTCTTTCAAGTGCAATGGTATGCTTAGAGTGGAGAAAGAACTAAACACTAGTTGTCGTTATGAAGTGGGTGGAAACAATAAGTAGAAAAATAGGTAAGGTAGAAGAGGTTGAGGGAATGTAGGTAAACATAAAAATCTCTTAGCTAAGGTTGGCTAGAGATTGGCCTATGAGGTGGTTGGAGTAGAAGCTAAGAAAGTGAGGTATTTAGAATTTTGGAGTGGAAGTCCCATGTGGAAGGTAGGTGTAGGGGGCTCCTATGAGGAAGCCTAGCCATTGAGGTAAGGAAAAAACTATATTGTGCTAGTAGGATTTATGTCAATGGTGGTAAGATACCTACATTTGATATGGAAGGAGGGGCATTGGGTCTGTCCTTGACTGCTTGGACCATAGGAGTTATAATTTTTTTCTAGTTTGACTAGAAAAAGGGATTAAAGGTTAAATTATAAGTTTAATTAAAATCCTAAAATGATAACCATAACTAACACTAATAGGGTTAAATACATTAAATTGTAAACATGAGCCTACATCAATAGTACTCATAGGCTTCCATAACCATTGTAAACCTTTGGTAATAAGCTTGAATTATTTATATTGATAAAACCCCTATTATTTGAGTTGTGAGGATAAGGAGAGAAGAAAATAATGATGATGATATCTCCTCCCATATTAAATGCTTGAATAAATCAATTACTCTTCATTGTGAATTATATTACACACTCTACTAAAGGTACATAGACTAGATGACCTCTTCCATGGATATGAAGTTTTGATTATATCTCATCAATTAAAAAATGACCATACTTTTTCAACCAATATCATAATCAAACAACACCATGCAAAATTAAAAGATATATATTACTCTAATGTACTTCTAGGCAATAGAAGTAAATCTATAAATAATCAATCCCGATTGTCTAAGAATGACTTATAGGAATAAGGCTTGCTCCTCTTGCATTGACCATATAATATATACTCCTATTACAACTAAATAATATTTAAAATCATTGTAACAAGGTCTTGAACTAATGTTACCAATATGCATAGATTTCAAAATCACAAGATCTATAAAAAGGGGTCCAAAACACTTCTCTATGAAAATGTTATGGCCCCTAAAAGTGGGGTATATTAGTAAGAAAAAAAAGAGAAAAATTAAATCTTCAAACATTAAATGTAAATAAATGAGTACGTTTATGTCATATATAAAAATATTATAAGAGCCCACTTATAGGCCACACCATTAAATGCAAAGAAAAATGAATAGTCTTGATGAGACTCAAATTGTTGATCTTAAACATCAAAAAGAGTTTTAAGCTATGATAGATAATAGGCTGCATGTTGTGCTTAGTATGGAATGGAAATGCCTACCCATTGGGATTACAAAGATATAGGCACAAATGAAACCCTTCCTACAAAGAGAAAACATTGCCATCAGTAAGACTTGAATTCCTACCTACTATAAAATAACTTACCAACTACAATTCCAACAAGCACTATTAGAAGAAATGAATCACAATATATTCACGATGGAGATGACATATATAAGAAAGATGCATAGCAAAAACTATTTCTAAAAATAATTAAACCCATGATGTCTTAGATATAAGAAAGTACATTAGTGCCAACTATCCATCCAAGTGGCTATAAAAGAAAATATGGAATACCTACATGTAAGCTTTAGTGAATTCCTACGAGGTTTGAATCTATGATCATCTAATAACAATGATCAAAATATAATTTTCTAAATATAATTTTCTAAATAATATGCCAATGTTAGATGCTAGGAATAATATGCTATATAATCCATAGAAACACATCCAAAAGGATATTATATGGACATTCATAGAATGATAAATAAGAAGGAAAATAGAAAAACGTGTTCTACATGACATCTATGGTGCTAAAAAGAGACAATCATCTTTGTCTGCTAGATGTGAAAAATATGAAATCCCCTCAAAAATAAGAAACTTGCTAATTGCATGCCATGAATAGTAGAACAAACTCAACCCCACGACTATAGGC
This sequence comes from Wollemia nobilis, assembly GCA_028583015.1. Lineage (NCBI taxonomy): Eukaryota > Viridiplantae > Streptophyta > Pinopsida > Araucariales > Araucariaceae > Wollemia > Wollemia nobilis. The sequence continues at coordinate 996,621 of JAQPPZ010002623.1, forward strand.
TCAAAGGAAGTTGAAAATGTTATGTTATTCACAAGGATGTTGGGTCTAATTGAAACAAAGATACTATGGACTTGATTAATATGATAAAATATGGAAACAATAAATTACAACCAATAACCAAAAAAACCAATGTTGAGGAGTTTGAGTCTTTGGATCTACAACACACAAAATCACCACCATGCCATTGACTAGTGAGAAGAACAATCTACCTTGCATTGGTTGAAGGTGTTAGTGAAAGGATTCTTTAGGGGATAGAAATAAAATACTATATGGTATTTGATCCCACTGCTTTTGAAAAATAGTTTATTCTTCATCATATCATCTAGAATAGTAATTAACTTTTTATGTTATCAAATACCTATTCAAAACTTATTCTTTTCCACCAATGAAATGATTCCCACAATAAGCTACTTACATGGATATCCTCCATTCTTTTATCTTTATTATTTTTCTCTTCAAACCCTAAAGTGGAAGGGATAACTTCTTTACTACTTCATTTCTATTAGAAGTATTTTATATTACTTGAAAAAATGAATGTGATTTATAGGGAAAAAACTCTTTACCTCCTTTATTTTCAAACTTTTTTTTCATGTCTTTCTTTGCATATTTAATTCCTTTAAAATTTGAACTTGTATATTATACTTCCTGATTAGTTGTATTATCTTTTGTTTTTTCTAACAATTGGTCCATGTGAACTATGAAGACCCTTGTCATTTGATGTTAGTGAAAGGTTTTCTCTATATTTTTTAAGAGTGAAATATCATTGCTTTAATCCAATTTTTACTATATCCTTGGTTCTCTTTTTGTTTTTAATTTGTAATATTTTGCTATATGTCCAATCTCATAACATTTGAAATATCATAATATAATAATTTTAAAACCTTCTTGTTAATCACATTCTTTTAATTTACATTTACACTAAATACATTAATAAATTTAATTTTTAAATATTTAAATACAAATAAATTTGATTTACACTCAATAAATTATTTAACTAATATTAATTTTTATTTCAAACAGTGTTATATTATAACTTTTAATTTTTAATCTATAGAGTGTATGGATTGATTATATATTACAAACACATATTAAACTAATTTTACATGCTTTACAATTATACTATATCTTATACAACATTTAAAAATAATATTAAACTAATTATACATTAATTATGAACTAAACTATGGATGTTGATTGCTATTGAAATATCAATCTGAATTGCTAAAATGTTCCTCTGCCAAAAATTTTATATTAAATGGTATTTAGATTAGATAGTTATATTTTTTCAATTTTTAAGGTTCTAAACTAATAAAAAAATATATATAAACTGTTGTACAAGAATATTATGTGATCATGTCGCAATAGAAATGAAATCATCTTATATATCAAAAGAAAAATAAATAATGAAACCGGTTTTAACTCAAATAAATTCAATTCCAATCTTATGTAATAAAGTTAGAAAAGTAATGAAATCTATTTTTATTTTAATCTTATATTATTGATTTAACAAAAAAAAAAAAAACATTTTCATATTAAAATATTGTAATATCATTATATAATTAATAAAAATAAAAACAAAGTAAAAAACATAAAAGTAAGTATTTTATTAAATAAATTATAATTTTAAATTTAAAATATGTCACTAAAAACACAGACAATTATATAGACACAGACATAGGTAATGATAACAAAGACACGCATGGCCATAGCCATACTTGTTTTATTTAGTAGATATCTTAGCGCGTACATAGGGAAAGTTAACACAGACAGAGACATGTTAGGGCAACACACATACGGAAAGATAACACAGACAGAGACATAGAGAAAGATAACAAAGACAGAGACACATGGCCATAGACAGAGACATAGGGAAAGATACGGAAAGATACTCCATGGTATTTGATAGTTTACATTATTTTGTGCTTTGAAAAATTAAATAAGGGTATTTTATATGTTATATTATTTTGTGATTTGAAAATTAAATAGAGATTGGAGTAATAAGGGTTAATCAAGAGATTAATTTTTGTAGGTTGAAAATTATCATTGGAAGTTTTTTAAAAAAAGTGATTGTGAAAGAATTTGGTCTTCTATAAATTGATTAATTTGGAATTGATAAAGAAAATTTGATTTCTATGTGTTGAGAAATATTTTGATAAGTTTGGAGATAATAAGGTGTACTTGAGTCTTGCTTATTTTTGTATGGTGAAATAATTTTGAGGGAAATAATTGAGTGAAGATTTTTGATATCTAACCATTGAGATTGACCAAGAGGTTGATTGTGATTGAGACAGGTTTTGAGGTCAAATCTTCATCAAAATAAAAAGTATGGGCACATCTTCCTTGTGATTGAATTTTTTTTTGCGTTGAATGTTGTGAAATGCAAATTTGGAGTGAAAAGGTTTGTTTGATAAGCATTATTGAGTGAGTTCTTATATACATGATTGGTGAATGTTTGTGAGAACAATTGAGTGTGAAATTGAAAACTATATTGAACTAGGTTTGTGAAAGAACATGAGTATCATTGTTATGTGATATTGGTTGATAAGAATTGTTGGAAATATTTGAGTAAAGCTTTCATGTGCATTATTAGGGTCTGTGAAAAGATCATGAGTATCATTGTTATGTGAATTTAAAATCATCTTGAGTCAAGGTTTGAGATTCATAGTGTGAGTTGTTGAAAGTAAAGTGAAACACCTAGTTAGGGTTTGTATGTAAGTTGTGTTTAATTGAGTGAATGGTTGAGTAAATTTGGATAAGCATTATTGATTTAATGAATTGGAGTGATAGTTCAAGTTCTGTGAAATAATTTTTTCTTCATTTTTAAATTGATTTGAAGAAAAGTTTGAAAGTGATTGAGTGTTTTATGTGTGAAACATATTGAGTCTCTAATCATTCTCTATATTTTTTTGTGGGTTAAACAAGATTTTGAGTGAAACTTGTTTATGATATTGAAGACATTTTCTAAAAGAGATTAACTTGAGTTTTGTATGCAAGTTTTACAATTGATTTGAATAAGCTTTTGCGAAAGTTTAAGGATAAATTTGTGTGAGCTTTTGTCAAAGCTTACAAGAAGATTTAAAGTAAGTCTTGGTGAAGACTTGTTGAGCAGACTAGACAAGTTCTTGAAAGGACTTGTGAAAAAATTTGAGCAAGTCTTTGTGAAGACTTGAGAGCAAAATTGATTGATTGATTTATTCAAGCTTTAAGTTAAGGCTTGGAGCAGTTCTAGGAGAGTTGATTTGTGATTGAGTCAAGCCTTGTGTTAAGGCTTGAGGATAGATTTGAGATAGAGATTAAGAATATTTATGCTAGATCGAAGGTAGGTTTATGCGTAAGGGATCGGTCCCAAAATGTATTTATAAAAAATTGGCGAATCGATTTCAAAATCCAAGTGAATATTGTCGAAACACATGTAGAAGGTTCACTATTATTTGGGGCAATGTTGGAAATTTAAACTTGAAATGGTCAAATTATTATAAAATTGGGGCGAATCGATCCCCAAAAAAATTTGCACCTAGAAATTTTTGGCTAATGGACCTTGGTCAAGGATCCCAAATATTAGCCAATTTCAAATTTTTAAAATCCTAATTTTAGCCAATTTTGCGAAAATAGCCACTATGCATAACCCTGATCGAAGGACAATGTTTAGTGTAGATTTGAGATAGAGATTGAGTAGATTTGTGCTATATTGAAGGACAATTTTTTATGCAAATTTGAGACAGAGATTGAGTAGATTTATGCTAGCCCGAAGGATAGTATTTAGTGCATATTTGAGATAGAGATTGAGTAGATTTGTGCTAGATTAAAGGACATGGTTTAGTGCAGATTTGAGATAGAGATTGAGCATATTTGTGCTAGACCAAAGGATAGTTTTTAGTTCAAATTTGAGATAGAGATTGAGTATATTTGCACTAGACCAAAGGACTGTGTTTAGTACAAATTTGAGATAGAGTTGAGAGTAAGCTTTAGAGGTGATAGAGTAGAGGATAGTACTCTCTAGTGTATAGAATTCCATTAGCCAATGCAGTGAGGATAGGTCTTCTAAGTGAGGAAAAAGGTCTTTAGTGGAGAGATATCCACAAGCCAATGCAGTGGAGGTAGTAATCTTCCAGAGGATCACCAGATAGAGTAAAGGAGAAGGAGTTCTCCTGTGGATAGAGATCCATGAACTTGATTAGGTGATTGGTGTCTCCTTTGGACAAAGGTCCATAAATATTATAATAGGGAAGGATTCCCAAGAGATTTGTTGAGAAAAATTTAGTGAAATATTTTCTCCGTGGAGTAGCCCACATTGGGTGAACCACATTAAATTGATGTCTCTATTGTATGTGGTGATTTATGCATTACTTTGATTACTACTGTTGATATTGCCATTGATATATTGCATAATATTGTTTGGGAATAAAAAGTAAAAAGTGATCTTATACTGTTCACTCTCCCTCTTAGTATAAGCTTGTGTTCTTCACAAAATTGATTGTAGATCAATTCAAAGTGTAGATATCATCGAGCTAGGTAGTTTCAAAAAAACAAAAAAATAAAATTGGAGCTCTAGATCAAAAGTTATGCCTTTCAGAATATTTCCTACTTCGTAAATAAAAAACTCATCCATTCTACCTACTCTCTTTCTATTTTTTTCATCCAGAATCCCCTTTTTTGTTGTTCATTTTCCATTGTCCTCCTTTCTATTGTTTGTTGCTTGTTATCCTCTTTTCTTTTGTCTATCATTTATCATCACCCTTTCTGTTGTTCATTGCTCGTCATCCCCTTTTTGTTGTCTATTGTCTACCATCCCTATTTTTGTTATCCATCTTCCATTATCACCCTTTTTCTTTTTCATCATCTATCATATCTATTTTTTCTATCTATTATTTGCTATCCATTGTATCCCTTTTTATGGTTTGTCATCCATTGTCCATCATCCCCATTTTTTGTTATCTATCATTTCTTTTGTTCATCATCCACCATCATTTCTATTGTTTTGCATCTGTTCTCATCAATTTTGTTTTTCATTATTTGTTTTCCCCCTTTCTACTATCTATCATTTGTTGTTACTCTTTCTACTATGCATCATCTACCATCGCCCTTTCTGCTATATGTCATTCATTATTCCCATTTTTATTCTTTGTAGTTGGCCATCCCTATGTCTCCTATCTATCATCCATTGACTCTATTTTTGTTGTTTTTGATCCCCTTTATTGTACCTATCATTCGTCATCCCTCTTTTTATTGCCTATCGTCCATCGTCCTCCTTTATGCTACCTATCACTCGTCGTTTATCTTTTTACTACTATAGTTGTTTTTATTGGTACGAGTTATTTTTTCCACTATAGGTTTTTTGTTGCTATAGGTCATTTTTCATTGTTGTAGATTTTTTGTTGTTACAAGTTTTTCACTACTATAAGTTTTTCGTTGCTACAGGTCCTTTTTTTAGGAGAATTAATGTTTTATATGTAGGAGTATCGATGTCATGTTAGGTATATATAATGGTGGTATAAGAGGTGAATTTGATGAGATAAATAAAATTATTTATAATTTTAAGGTGAAAAGGTCCATGATTTAGGTGGGAATGGTTGGCAATTTAAAATAAAAATGATGAAATTATTATCAAAGGGGGTGAACCAACCCGAAAGTATTTTTGCTCATAGAAATTTTGGGCAAATGGGATGATGTCTGGAATCCCCATATTCACAAATTTCTAATTTTGGAAATCCTAATATTCATGAATTAACAATAATTCATCACTATGCATAGCCTTGGTTCAATGCCTATATTTATTGGAGATAGAAGGATCTTGCATGACCTAAATCCTGTATGATCTTTTAGGCCTATTGTATTTGTGTTGGTAATAACTGACAAAGAGGACATCAAAATTCAAACTCAAAATCCACCTCAACAACATCTTCTCATGGGAAGTTCATTGAAAAACTAATTATTCAAACTTAGCCATTAATGTATTCTATCAACAGATCATGATGGTTCCTTTTTGGTTAGATGGTGCATAGGTCTCATAGGTATGTAAGCATCAAAGGTTTTTTTTTTTTAATTTTGGACTATATCCACCTTTGAAAAATCTTTCTGCGTAGTAGTGTAATATTTATCTTTCGTTTAAGTACCATTGGAAATTAGGCTTAGATTGTTTTCTAAAGATATACTACATTAATAATTTTCTTCATAGTAGATAAAATATTTTAATTTTTGACCACTAGTTAGTAAATAAAATTACAATTGGTGATAATAATTTTTACTCTATTGAGAGTTCAAAACTTTAAATCTTTGTAACTTTTTCATTTGGTCACCAAATTTGTCATACAACCACTCGTTCTATGGGTTTATCTTATAGTATAGAAGTATGTAGGGTTAAAATTAGTCTAAAATTTATTATTGGAAGGAAAGGTCACTTTAACTAGAGATAACATGTAGTATACCAACCATTGCACTTGCCAAAAATATGGTTAAGCTCATCAATGTGGTGGTTAATAACATCTCATTATATACCCCCTAATCTACCTACTAGGAAAAATATTAAGTTAAGGTGTATAGTGGCTCTCGTGATCTATAGATCCTTGCCAATTCAATCTTGGACATGGAGATATGATTCAAGTACAACAATGTTGTAGAAGAGGATAATGTATCATTTGTTGGAATATATTCCATCATTTGGTAATCATGCCAAGTGTCATGTAAGTTGTACCAATTGTCATAGGTAGAGTGACTAACAAGAAACCCATCCTCTTATATAATGGACTCATAGTTCCATTCAAATTATATCATTATACTTTCATAGTATTACATGTCTTATTCATGTGGATTGTCTATTATATATTTCTCCCAAGTATATGGAAGAGTGCAAAAACCATCATTGGTATCATAGCAAGGTTTGAGGGACCTAAAAAGGAGTGAAAGGAGTAGCAACTCCTACAAGAAGATTTTGGGATAATTGTTGCCATCTGACAACAAGCCTAAAAAAAAAGTGTTGGTTTCTATAGCAGAAAACCAAAGGCCATTGAAGAAGAGTTGGAGCTACATCTCCAGATAGCAACTTGGTGAATCAAATCACCAAGATATTCATCATATTTAGATATCATTAAATTTATGCAACTTAGGTGCAAAGGGTTCATTACTTGAACACTTATAGGATAGGAAAAATGCATTATATAAAATAATAAAAGATGTTTATGGCATTTTTATGGGTGAAAACCAGAAGAAGTGATGTTATAATAAGAAGAAATGGAAGAAAAGAAAGGGGCTATAGTGAAAAGTTGTGCCTAGAATATGGGACAACCTCACAAAATTGTACCTCCATAAGTATAATTTGTTACACCTAAAATCTATTTCAAGTCCAAGAAAGGTGCCTTGAGTAGATATTCCAAATGCATATAGGCTAGGATCTATCATTTATGTGTAACTTTCTCTTCTTTATGCAGTCTAGTAGGAACCTTTTAAATTGGTTATTCTCTACCACATGGGTATCTATTTTTTCTCTCGGGCTCATCAGCATATTGAGGAATATTTTCTTTGGTTTTTTATAGGAATGTCAAACCTTATACAAAAGAGAGTTCTACATGATTGTTTTTCCATAGAACTCTTTTATAATCATCACAGAATCATACCTTATGGTGGAGTGTTTCTCCCAAGAAATTTGGCTGTATGTGATCTATCTATTCACATTCTTTTTCTTACCATTTGATCTTCTTCATTTTGAGATATTTTCTATGTATCTGACATCACACTAAGTGTGGAATGGTGTGTCATCTTCTTGCACAATTTTTTTTAGGTTGACTTTATATTATAATAGACCTTCAAATACAATCCTTGATATGCCTAAACTATTTGGAATTATTCATTAAGGTATGAAGTTGGTGAAATGATGATGGGATGAATATGGATGTAAAATTCATGTTGTGGAAAGATTAAAAGGCAACAAGATCTCTATCTCATTTTCAACTCTCTATCTAGCTTGCCAAATTCTTGCTAAATCTATTAGTCTAATCGAGTTGCAAATTATTTTTTGTGGTAGCTTTGTTTTATTTACAATAAGGTATAAAGTACAACTTGTCTACTAGCTATTTGTATTATGTCTATACCAATCCTTTATTTACTTATTGACTATTTACAAAAAAATGGTCATATTTGCTCATGCTCGATCTAAGTGCTCTCTTTCCTTTTATCCTATACATGAAATCACTTAGCCATTCATATCTCAATCCTAGTCATCAAAGATGTTTGAAAAATAAAATTTTGCTCATCGATGCACTTGGGAAACTCCCCATTAAATCCTCTATTTTTTTATAGATTAATCGCATCCATCCACATTTTTTTGAATTTACTAATGAATTTTATTTAATATTCGACACTCTTTTTATTTTATGTTCAAACATGAGCCACTAAATACCTCTTCATCTTTCATTTTGGTCCACTTAATTAGTTTGGTTTATGTTCTTAAGAGCCTATTGAATTTTCTTCTACTTTTGTGAGCCATTGATCAAGACTTCTAGATTGATGTGAACCTTTGATATTGTTTGACTATTTTACTTGATTTTTGTAATTTGTGTTTTCTTCCTTTGCCCATGGTATTTCTTTGGATGGCTAGATATATCGTGTATAAAACTTGTTGCAATGATCTGATCGGTCTACACCCTATGAATAATTGTTTACTACATATATGGTACATAGTAAACTATTCATTAAGTACTTGATATAAGACACTTTTCATCATGAAATGTAGACCACTCATTTATTGGATATTGTAGACCATTTATCTTTGTCTATGTGGTACTATGCATATCGTTAATCTATGTATTTTGACTTTGGTCCAAATTACTTATCTTTTTTTGTAGTGCAATGTGTTTTATGCCTTCCTTATTGTAGGTGAGTGTGAGTTGTAGATTTATTTTAAAATTTTGTATACTTTAGGCTATCAATATTCTCTAAAAAACCATACATATAGATGTCCTTCCTTGGATTAAATTAAATCACTCATTTTCCTATAAATAGCCTAAGATTTTTGTCATCATTTGTCAATGAATGCAAACCATAGATTTTACTTGGAAAATTCATTAGTAATCCTTGCATACCATAGATTGTAAACCACCCATTTAGTAACTATTTCAAACCATAGATTCTTCCTTCAATATATTATGGACCATTGATCTAAGTGTGCTCCCAAAAAAGACTTACTGGAATACACATGGTTGCTTCCAAATGACTGACCAAGGTTGCTTGATATATTTGCATTGAATGCTTCTAAACTGTTTGTAATTAGGAAAGACATTTGATGGCCTAGATTTATTTGAGGATCTTGCGATGATTGCAGGCCATGAATGGGAGCATAACTTGCTTGATGCATAGACTAAGATGTAACTTTGACTAGTCAAATGAAAAAATGCATCAGGGATTACTTATTACTTAGATTAACTTATGGCGACTAGATCAATATAGACTATATATGATATGAAAAGATACTCTACTTATATGTGTGAGTGATGAATGATGACGAACTATGTGGATAGACTTTTGGTAGAAAATTAAAGAGAGCGATGGATGATCGGGAAAGATGCATGTGGTTTAATGATGTGTGCACCAAATGATCCACATGGATGAATTTGAATTTAGATAGGAAGAATTAAAATTAGCCAATTGAATTTAAAGAAAATAAGAAATTCTTATTAGATGCAAATTATCAAAGGGTTTTATGGATTAGCCAATGAGACTAAGTGAATTATTTCAAAAATATAAAATGTAACCAATTGGACTAATTATTCAAGAATAATATATGAGCATGAGAAATTAAAAACTAAGAGTGGTGTGTTTTTACAAAATTAAAAAAAATAGATGTAAAATAAATTTTAATAATACCTAAGAGGGATGCTTTTAGAAATAGAATGTAGCAACAAATTGGACTAAACTTGTTAAAAATTAATGAACCCATGGGATATTTTAAAGCTTAAAATTAGGGGTATTCTTTATGCTGGAATTTGAGAATCCAACATAGCTCCTACAAAATCTGGTCTATAACTCACATGCTTTGATTCTTTCCCTCCATCAAATGCAACTCTCTATTACCAGTTAGTTGGGATTTTTATCTACGTAACTTACACAAGATCAGATATCAATTTTGTAGAGAGGTACCTTTTATGGTTTATGCAAGAACTGAAAGCAACACATTGAAAGACAATATTTTTTAAATATATATACAAGGTACCATTGATCATGGTTTAGAATTTAAGAAGAGCGAACATTTTATCTTCATACGTTATATAGAAACAGACTAAGAATGTTGTATTGATAATAAAAAATCCACTTTTGACACATATTATTTCTAGTATCAACATCTATAGCATGGGATAGTTGGAAATAACAAATAGTCATCCAATACTCCACTAAAGTAGAATATCATGCAATAGGTGCAACTATCTATGAATTAATATGGTTGAAAAATATGTTCGTAAGAGTGGGTATACCATAAGATAAAGCAACTATGCATTATAACCAAAGAGTATTCAAACTTGTTCATAATATAGTATTCCATGAATGGATCAAGCACATTGACATAGAGTGTCATTTCATTTGCAAACATGTCCAACAACACAACATTCAATTCAAATTTTCTCCTACTCAAGAGTACTGTGCAAATATCTTCACCAAACCACTTGGATGTATCAAATTTGAATAAATTTGAAGTTTTCTATATAAGAACCTCAAGACTATGATGTAATAAGGGTAAAATATTAGGAATTATTACATATTAGTCCATGTGACATGGTGTAGAAAATAACCACTTATCACAAGGACTATGCATCTACTAGAAGATAAGGGTAATTGCATGGTTAGAAATTTGTTATGTTGTTTATGGGCATCCAATGTGAATTAAATACCTATCATTTATTAATGCAAATAATTCAAATAATTGAGCTATAACAATGGTACTCCTTGCATTTCTATCCAATTAATCCCATTCATCTTGATCCATACCTATAGAAAGAAATTTGAGTATAGAAATTATCATAATCCATTGATCTCTTTCTACCAAGATATTATCCATTTTTAGTTTCCACAACTCAATGATTTTCCCATTAAACTTATTGATATCTAATTTTGAAATACTATATATTTAAAATTATTTTTAAATCAGATCTACAATAAGACAACAATTCTCTCACTATGGCCAAGAAAACCACTATAAAAAAGTTATCCTCAAACGAGATCAGTTCCAACGTTAGAGTTAGTACCCAATGTAGAGATCTATGGGTTAATTAGTGTAATCAAGTACATTCAACAAGTTTTGTAAATATGATCTAAATCCTTTAATGGTTGATATTACTATGTAAATAAAAATAAAATAAATTTAAAAACAACAATGAAAAAGAAGAAAATAAAATAATATACACCCTAGAAAATCCCGTTTGGGAAAAATCTAACATGAAAAGGAGAAACACTTACATTAATTCTTAAATTAACTCTAAAATACAATCATTCATCTCAATATTAGCCATAGCAGTAGTCTCCTTTCTCTTAATCTACTAACTAAATATTGGCTACATGCTCCTTTAAACCTTTAGTTAATATTTAAAATAATTTAAATAATTCCAACTTGGCTAAGATAAGTTCAACAATAAAATAATTTAAAAAGACCATAACAATAAAAATCCCTAAAAATTATCACAACATAAATAAACCAAATATAAGGGAAAAAATAAATTTAAATATAAATAAATAAGTCATAAAATTAGATACAAATAATTTTTCAACCAAAACTAATCAATACTAATAATCATAATAATAGAATACAACATAGGTTAAAATATTTCATTCATAAATTAAGTAAATAAGAATGCCTATTAAAAAATAAATGAAATCAACTATATAAAAATAAAAACTAAAATAACATGGAAAATGCAAAATATTTGATAAAATAAGAGTTATAGATTAGGATGGCGGGAGCAGGAGCAGGAGCTGAAGCGGGCGCAGGGCTAGGGTCAAGTTCAGAATAGGGCGTAGGTTGTTATCGAGGTCAAGAATAGGTACGTCAGGGCCTAGGCCTAGACCATCAGGATCTGTGCTGGGGCCAGAGGGTGGTTCCTTGCATGTGTTGTATGATGGGCTGTGTGGGGACGAGATCCTGGGCCTGCATCCCCAGCTCGGCCTCGATGTGAATGTCAGCCTCGAGAAGAATCTCCCTGATCCTGGGTAGGGCTTTGTCTCGAGAAGGCCCAAACTTTCCTTCCAACAGGTCTTGGCGGGTTCCAGGGCCCCTGCTCGGGCCTTGGGCTTAGGGATTTCCCTTGAGGGCACCCACATATCCATTCAGGAGGAGGTCTATTCCTCCCTGGTCATTGGATCATCTTCTTCCTTGGTCAGGAAGTTCCTGGACAGGCGCCCAGACATGGAAACCATCCACATATGGGCGGCCACCAAATGGAAGGTCTCTAGGCACATTTAGTTGGTTGCCCTGACCAAAGGCTTCTTCATTATCAAACTCAACAATAGCGAGGACGCTAAAAAGATCCTATCAGGCAAGCCCTGGTTCTTGGGTTGCAAAAGCATTTTTCTTAGGCGGTATGGTGCGGACTTCCACCCCAGCACCCAAAGCATCAACTTTGTCCCGATCTGGGTTCGTCTCCCGAACCTTCCCTTTCATTTGTGGCATGAAGACATTTTAAATCTCATTGCCTAGTCGGTCGGAGACCTGGTGGCCTTTGATCCCGCAACCAAGGTAGGCTCCCGAATGGTGCATGTGTCTCAATGCTAACCTCGAATCTAAGCTCCCCTCCTTGATTATCATTTCTTTCAGGTCCTTATTTTGGTGTCAGACCCTGATCTACGAAAATAAACCTGCCTTTTGCCCTACCTATTGCACTCAGGGCTACCTCTCTCACCAATGTCTGGTATCCAAAAAGGCTAATGGCCCTAACCCCAAACCCCCTTCTCGATCAGGCCCGACCCCATCTAGGGGTCCCCTCGTGATGCCCTCAGATCCCAGGTCCTGTCCCACAAGGAAGCCTCCCCTCCAGACCCAAAGGACCCCCATGCAGGCCACGATATGGAGGGTGACCTTCTCTAGATACATATTTTTGTTGCCCCCCTCCTTGGGTCGTCCTCTTGGGCCCCGATCCCAGGCTCCCCCCTGCTTCATGCGCTACCTTCTTCCCCTCAAGCCTCGATTGACAACCCCACCCTAGGGCATCCATGGTCCCCTTCCCCACAAGTTCCACCCCATACCGGGGTCTGTTGCTTTTCCCCTCACCCCTGCCAGCCCTTCCTTGATCCACTTTTGGCCCCCCAGGCATCCTTCCCAGGGCCTACCCCCTTGGTGTGTGGATCCGAGTGGTTCGATGATGAGACTGAAGGAAGTTCTCTGTCCGGGCCCGATGAAGTAAGCCCCAAGATGACTCAAAGTAGGTCCTTTGTTACAGATTTTGGTAGCAAACTCAAGTGAGGGCGGCCCACCCTGGGCGATCAACGGACAAGGATCACGGAGGATGACATAGCTAATGGCTCCCAGACTACGCTCTCTGATGTTGGCACAAGCTTCTCCAAGGTGGATGTCGCCCGACCCAAACCCCCTGCTCAGGGAGGAAAAGGAGGCAAGCGACCCCACAAGGATGTCAAATGAAGCTCATCTCCTAGAACATCAGGTGGCTCAATGGGGCCCCCAATAAAAGGATCCTCAATCAACTTCATAGGGATCATTGCTTGTCCTTCATCCTCCTTCAGTTGGCCAAGATTGATGACACTGCTACCTAGAGGGTAGCCCAAGCTACCTGGCGCAACTGCGAGTCCCTCTCCACCCATACAACTGGCTCAGCTGGGGGCATTCTGTGCATGTGGGACCCCTAGTCTTATGAGGGAAGGCTCATATCTTTGTCGTCCAAAATCATAAATATTTTGGTTCACTGTGTTAAGTTGAAGCGCTCGTGGATTCTGTCCAACGTGTACACCCCCAACAGCCCCATCGAGAAAGCAAGGCTTTGGCAAGAAATTAGCTCGATGAGAGAAGAATTCGCTCCCCTGCCCTGGATCCTAGCCAAAGATTTCAACAGCCCCCTGTTCCCCTCTAACAAATGCAGAGGCTCAGAGGTTCGGACCAAAAGCATGGAAGACTTTGGGGCCTTTACTGCCCTCATCGAGCTCATGGACGTCAACCTGAAAGGACCCGATTCATGTGGTCCAACAAAAGAGTGGGAGCCAGCCACATTCAGGTCATATTGGATAGTCTTTTTGTCCAAGGAAGCCCTCCCCATATTTTTTGATGCCACCTTGTTGGCCCTCCCCAAAATTGGGTCTGACCATAGCCCCCTCCTTCTCAAAACTGACCATCACCCCCCCTTAGGAGGCCCTTTCGATTCGAATCCATGTGGCTGCACCACCCTGACCTCCAGGCCCAGATTGGCTGCTAGTGGGCTCCCCCAGTCCCTAGCAGCCCCGTTGAGAAAGTATTCCACAAGCTGAGATGCATCAAAGAGCACCTTAAGGTGTGGAACAAGGAATTGTTTGGTAACATCTTTGAGAGCAAGGTGGCAGTCCAAGAAAAACTTGAAAGCATCGAATCCAGATTCTAAGTAGGCTCCCAAGACCCAGGGCTCAGGGAAGATGAACGCTTTGCCCTTAGTGAGTACCACAATATTCTGGACAGGGAAGAAACCTTTTGTAGGCAAAATTTAAGAGCCCTGTGGATCCAAGACGATGATGCAAACACCAAGTTCTTCCATGTGTCGACCCTCCGAAATAGGGGTTCCAATAGAATTGCTAAGCTAGTGGGTAGTGATGGCAGAATCCTCAATGAGGAAGAGGACATCCGGGCTGAGGTAGCTCACTTATTTCAGGAGCTCTTGGGTGACAGACCCTCTATGTCCTTAGAGGTGGCCGATTCCCTTCTGGAACACATTCCTTATTTTGTCCTGGCCATGGCAAATGCGAAGCTTATGCAGCCCCTGTCTGACTCTAAAATCCAAGCTGCCACCTTTTCCATGAAGGTTGAGGTGGCTCTAGGCCTAGATGGGTTTCCTCCTTGCTTCTTCCAATATTTTTGGGACATTGTTGGGTGGGATGTGTGTGCTGCCATCCGGGACCTACAGTTTTCCAGATCCATCCCCAGAGGCATCAATTCCACTTTCATAGCCTTGATCCCGAAGACTCATGTGGCCAGATCCCTGTCGAATTTTCATCCCATCAGCTTGTGAAACATCCTGTACAAAATCTTGACTAAATCCATGGCCACATGCCTCAAGGACATCCTCCCCCTGATCATTGCCCCCTGTCATGGAAGTTCAATTAAAGGCAAACTAATAACATACGAGGTCATCATCATGCACGAGGCTATTCACTCAGTTGTCCTATCCAAAAAGGCTCATTTTTTGCTCAAGCTTGATATGAACAAGGCCTTTGACAGGGTTGACTGGGACTTCCTATCCAAGGTCCTCCTCAAATTTGGGTTCCACCCTTCCTGGGTTCAGCTCATCAACAAGTGCATGTCCTCCCTTTGGTTCTCAATCCTCGTTAATGGATCCCCTATCGGGTTCTTCCCCAGCTCCAGAGGCCTCTAACAAGGTGACCCCATATCCTTGATTCTCTTCATTATCCTAGATGAGGCCCTAGGGTGTACCCTCTAAAACGTAGTGGCCTATGGTATCATCTTGAGTATCAGGCAAGCGTTGGACCTACCCCCTGTGTCCCACCAGTAGTTTGTGGACGACACCATCTTGGCCTCCTCGGCCTCATTCCCTTAAGCTAATGCCCTCAAGAACATCCTAAACCTGTACGAGGAGGTGACTGGATAGAAAATCAACCTCCAAAAAAACAAGATTTTCTTCATCAATACTCCCCTGGCTAGGCAAATCAGAATCGAGCGGATCCTAGGCTACTCCCTCAGCTCCCTTCCTTCTTCCTACCTCAGGCTTCCCCTGTTCATAGGTTTGTATTCAAACCATGGCTTGCAGATTGAGGCCCCAGAGTGTCAGACTACATGACCCAGATCCAGGGCCAGACCATCTGGAAACCCATCCTAAATCCCAGGCACCCGATCCAAGCTGCCAGGCTTCAGTGCCTCCTCAGAGTGACTGTCATCCCATCTTCCAAAGGCAATGATAGATGTGTTTGGCATGTCTCTCCCAATGGCATTTTTTAGTCAAATCTACTTACAATATTCAAAGAGCCCCGAAGGTGACTACCTTCCCGAACCGACAGGTCTAGGCCAAGAAGTTGATCCCCAGAATTAGCCACTTCATTTGGGCTGCTGTTCAAAATAAAATCCTGACAATTGAGAACTTGATCAAGGAGGGTTTTTAGATCCCAAATAGATGCTTCCTCTACTGTGCCACTTGGGAGTCAACCAATCACCTTTTCATAAGCTATTATTTTTCTTCCGAAGTTCTGGGCCTCATCCTTTCCCATTTCTCTGTCTAGTGGGTGGCCCCCAATTCCATTTCTGATCTCTTGTCCTAGTGGCCCACCCCCTTTTCCCACCCTTTCATCCGCTTCCTCTGGGGGTCCTACCTTCCCCACATGCTTTGGCAAATTTAGCTCGAACGTAACAGCCAAGCCTTCTCTTCCTCAACCCGCTCCCCCCAGTGGATAGCGACCAAGGCAGTTTCCTTTGCCATCGATAATTCCTGCATCATTCCCCTCTCTGTGGCACCCTGGTGACCGAGCAAGGCCTCCTGACATTCCATCCTTAGCATCCAGATTCCCCCCCTGCCCCCCTACCCCCTCCCATCGCTCTCTTACTAGGTGGGTTGCTCCCCCTGGTTGGCTCAAGCTCAATTTTGATGGTGCCTCCAAAGGCAACCCTGGGCCGTTCGGGACGGGCAAGGTCATTAGAGATTGTCACAGGGCCCTAATCGTAGTGTTTGCAATTCTTTTGGGTAGGCAGACCAACAATTTTTCCGAAGCAGCTGGCCTACTCAGTGGAATTTTTGCCCTTAAGGAGTCACCATCAAAAATTATCATTGAGGGTGATTCCCAAGTCGTAATCAAAGCTACCAGCAGCCCGAGTAGTTGTTCTTTATGACTCCATAATTACATCTATGAGGCCCTCTTCATCCTCCAGGGCTTCCCCAACCATGCCTTTCAGTACGTCTACAGAGAAGGCAATAGGGTTGCTGACTACATGGCAAATCTAGCTATTGTAGCTAAAGACTTCACCACCTGGTCCTCGCACTTCCCTACAGCTCTAGTCCAAATCGTAGCACAAGATCATTCCAACCATGGTGAGAACACTGGTGCATATCCTACCCTATTTTAGGGCCCCAAAGTTCCCCCGTTGCACGGTCCAGAGGCCCAGGGCGTCCTCCCCCTGTGACACCCCATCGGTTGGCCACCCTATCCGTGAGGGGATCATCCCGATCCCTCTCACGGTGCCACACATTTTTGGCCTTGTCAGTCATCCACGATGGAAAACTTAGATTGCATGTCGAGCCCTCTTGATCTTTCTACCTCGGATGTTGCGACTGAGGATCCCTGTGCTCTGTCAGTTCACTTGCAGACCATTCTCATGCGGTACCTTCTTGGAGATCCCCTACTCAGAGCATGCCACCTGGCACTCTGGCAGTGGCCCATTCCCTACCCCTCGCGTGGTAGCAGTCTACCGTGCCCCCTCAACCCCTTCCCCTCCATGTCACCTTCGGTCGCATGTTCCCTTTCCCAATGCCGATGGTGCTCTCCCTCCACGGCCCCTTCCATGGCTTTTTATCTGCTGCTCGCTGAGCCTTCCCGTAGTCCCGCTTGCGTCTCCCCTCCCTTGGCCCTGCTCCCCTAGTCTGGTCATCTTTGTTCCCTCTATCCTCGGCCTATCATCTTGGCTCCCATGGCAACAAAACCCATCTTTCTTGAGCCTTCTACTCTAGAGATGAGTGAATCTGCCAGATTGTTCTCCAATGCTAAAAAATTCACCCCATTTTTTAGCAAATTTGCAGGCCCAGATGATGAAATCACCCAGGGTTTCCTTGATTCATGGAACGAAGGTGAGGTTATGATTAAGGGCATCCATTTTAAGGTCACCAAGGAGTTCCTAACAAAGGTTTCAAGCCTCCACCACAAAGAGAAAGTGTGTGTGGTTAGGCACAACAAACACAATTGGGAGGAGGATCTCTCTCGCTTCCCAGAGCAACAGTGGGACAAGGCAAACCTACTTTGCTCCCATCTCCCAGCACCCTTTGATGAAGCAATAGTCCTGGTAATGCAATACATTACCTGTGACGATCCAGACCAGTGCCTGTACAACTTCCATCTGAGCTATTTCAACCATATTTGGGGAGCCACCTTAGTCAGCACTCCATGCTTCCTCCTTTACTCCCTGTGTCTGTCTATCGAGCAAGCTTGCAGAAGCCATTCTTGGACCTTACACCAAGGGCTCATGGCTATCTTGTATAGGCATGCCCTAGCCAACCAACCCTAGCTTCATCGCATCCACCCCCTCTCATCTGTCCACCCTGAAGGGGCCAAATCTCCTGATGCCTCCCCCGTCGTCTCCAGGGAAACCCCCTCTTTCAAAGTCTCCCCTACCCCAAAGTGATGTAGGCCAACCTAGAAATGTAGTACGTTGAGCAAGGGCCCAGGTGGGGCCCTGCATTCTGGCTCTACCCACAAAGGTCCATTCCTCGGGAGCAGCTGGGATGCTAGGAGTTCCAAAAAAGCAAAATCAGAGATCCGAGAACCCATTGAGGTCATCTCTGAGTCTGGAGACAAACTACAAAACCTGGATCTTAGGGGCCTCCTAGACATAGCTATTGGATCCCTCAACGTATCTTTCCAAGCGACCTCTTCTATAGCCAAGGCCCTAGCTGAGTTTCCATGCAAATTGGGAGACAGCCCTGCCAGGGACTAACGATATCTTGGGTGGTCCGGGCCTGTTTCGGGGCCCAGGTAGTAGGGCCCACCAGTCCCTTGGTTGTCTGAAGGTTTTTTTTTTTGTTCCTGGAGGTTGGCACCCTTTGGCTGCTCTTGTTGTTTTTTGATGACTATTGGGCAAGTTCTGTTATTTTGTGTCCTAGTGTTTGTTGTAGTCATCAAGGCCCCGGGCCCCGGATCTCTACCCCTAAGGCAGGCTTGATTTTTGTTATCATTATTAAGCCTCGACGATTGATGTAATTAAGGTTTTGGGACCCTTTTCAAAAAACCCTCTATAAATAGTTTGTTACTTATCAAAAAAAAAAGCATTAATTAAATGATAATAAAAACTAATTGGTAATAGTGGTTAGGGTTTAACGGAGGTTGATGTCAAAGTGAGGGTTTTTAGAGGTTTGAGGAATCAAAATAGGTTTTCATAGGCTAGGGAAGAGGCCTGGAGAACATTTTCATGCAAAAAAAAACATCAAAGAGGATTAATCTTGTTGGAGGGTCATTCAATAGTAAGGATCATGGCCAAGAACAAGGTACATAGGTACTTATATACCAAATCCTCCAAAACAAGGAATCTCATATTGGGATAAGTTATGTCGAGCCGAATATAGCTTCAATGACTATCAAACACAATCAAGGACAATCATAAACACCATTATAAGAAGAAAAAAGAGGATTCTCTACTTGGAATGGTGAACAAATATTTACCACAGGCAAAATAAATACTAGTATTAGAAATAGCTAAGGACTAAATAGCTGAGGATATAGCTTATAATATAAAACATAACCTGATAGGTAAATTCATGGGTTTTAGACCATCTGTGCATTTCCTCCATACATGGATAAGGAAACAATGGCATTTGGAAGGAGAATACAAAATTCTAACTCTCCAAAATGGGTATTTTTTTGTAGAGTTCACATCAATGGCATATCGACAAAAAATATTTGAGGGAGGACCATATCATCATGGGCTAGTGAGACTATTCCTGCAACCATGGAAGACGGGTTTCGACTTGAGGGTTACCGAATATATTACAAATATAGATAAGATTATTTTACCTTCCCCTTGTGTTTTGGAAAGAGGAGGTACTCGAGGTAATAGATAACTTACTTATTCATTATCAAGGTAGATCAAGAGAAATAGTTTTAGGAGGATCAACAATGTTTGGTAGGGTTTGTGTAGAAATGGATCTTAATAAATCTCTTCCAATAGAGATAGACCTAAAAATAGAGGATTTTGTATGGTTCTAACAACTGTATTATGAGATTATTCAATTCAAATTCTAGGTGTACCATACTCATGGACATCTGGCTAGAATGTGCTCAACAATTAAGGATCATCAATTTGAACAAGAGGGGACAAAAGCAAATATTAACATGGTGATCAATATCTTTAGAAAAATGTAAATCATAAGGAAGGGAAAGACCCAATAGACACAGAGGGTTTCCAAAAATTAATAATAAGCCCAAAAAAAATAAATCAATAGAGTAACCAGAGATAAGGAGAAAAAGTAGGAAGAACAAACAATAGATATGAGATGTTCAAATAACTAAAAAGCTGAGGATAGTTTTAACATAGGAAACTGAAGAGGATATTCAACCCCAATATAAGCAATTTAGGAGTTGATCAAGAATATTACCCCAATATAGTGTTAAGGAACAAGAAAGGAGCAGAATCGAACACAAACTCTCTCATGGAAGAGGATATTCAACCCAAGAGGGAGACAATAGGAGGGGAAATAGAGTAGAGGATAGTTTTAACTTAGGAAATTGATATGAAAGAAGGAAATGAGAACAAATAAAATCCTACTTTGAGAATTTAGCAAGTGGATAAAAAATAAAAACTGAACCAATCTATAGGGAGGAAGTCAAACAAGGATAATATGGAGGAACCGGGAAAAGATTTAAGCCAGAATGGAAAGGTAAAATCAATGGCTGATTTTTTCTCTCCTAATTCTCAATGATATTAATTACATGGAATGTGAGGGGTTTATGTATTCACCCTATACAAAAGGTAGTCAAAAACATTATCATATATATAAGTCCAAATATAATTTTGTTATAGGAAACCAAAATGCAAGAAGAAGATTTTCAAAAAATAAACAAGAGGATATGGCAAAAAGGAGAGATCCTTACTCAATTGTCATAGGGAAAATTAGGTGGATTGACCACTATGTGGAATCACCAACTGTTCTAGTGACAAGGGGGATATATGAGAGGGGTGTGGATGGTCTGATTACAAAATAGGAAAAATGGAAAAAAATAGACTATAGTTAATTTTTATGGAGCATAGATAGTCAGATTACAGAGGGGTCGATGGGAAACTATCCATAATTTCAAGGATAGCTACCTAAAGGACAAATGGATTATGGGAGAAGACTTCAATGCAAAGGTTATAATAGAAGAACAATAAGGAGGTAGATCCATGTTGGATGAAAAGGATAGGTTTTTTACAACAATAACATGTCAAATGAATCTAATATATATACCAACTATAGATAGATCCATGACCTAGAAAAATAGGAGAAAAGAAGGGGAGACAATGAAATCTTGCTTGGATCATTTCTTTATGGGGGAGGAATTATATTTTGATACCAAGCATCAAGTCATGGTCATGGATAAGCTTTCTTCAGATCATTTTCCAGTAAGCCTTACCATAGAAGAAGATAATCATAAAGTTATAGGAACTTTTAAATTTGAGCTATGGTGGTTTAAATATGAGGAGTTGGGGAACCACATAAAGGAATGGTGCAAATTAGGGAAATCAATATTTGGGACAACCTAATTTAAACTCCACAAACAAATGAAATGTAAGGACCCAACTAAAGGAGTGGAGTAAACACAATCATAAAATCACTAGAATACGAAAGATTGAAATCAAGGATTATAAGGAGAATATTTGTCAAGAGAGAATACAAGGAACTATTACGGAATATCTATTGCAATGTGAGGTAGAAATTTTAGGATAGAGAAAGCTTTATAGGAACAAGAAGATATCTATTGGAGTTAAAGAGCCAGAGTTGCATGGTTAAAGGAGGGGGATCAAAAAATAACTTTCTTTCATAATATAACAATAGCTAGAAGATAACAAAATAGAATTATAGGTCTTACAAATATGATGGGTCAGGTAAAAACTAGTGGAAGTGAATTAAAAACTATATCAAATAATTACTTCCATACTCTTTTTAATAGCAATGAAATTTTGAATGCAATATGGTAGGAGAAGATACTAGAGGCAATTATGCAATTAGTCAAACCTAAACACAATAAATTATTAACAGAGAAAATTTCCCTGGAAGAAACATCGTAGATCATACAAAAAATGTAAATAGCAAATATCCTAGGACCATATGGATTCCCCGTTGAATTTTATCAAAATATTTGTAAAATTATCGGTTAAGCAGTGGTAGGCTTAACCTTCTAAAGCCTATGATATAATAGACTATGCACAAGATTTTAGAAAAAATGGGCTTTATAGAGGGGTGGAGAGATTGGGTAAAAGCCTATACACAGACTACATCATTCTCAGTTTTGGTAAATGGTAGTCCCTCTCCCATTTTCATAGTAGGAAGGGGGTTGAGGCAAGAGGACCGTATTTCCCCTTATCGTTTTACCCTTTATGTAGAGGGTCTAGAGAGACTATTAAAAAAAGGAGACAAGAGGGCAGGCTAAGGGATATAAAAATAAGTTCTTAGATTGAGATAAATCACCTCCAATTTATGGATGAAACTACGTTTATTAGCCAAGACAACTCTTAGCAGCAAGAAACACAAAATAATTTTTAGATGGGTATACTCAAGCTACTGGGCAATCTTTTAATGAAAAAAAATCTCAAATAGTTTTTTTTCAATACAAAGAAGAGGGTGAGAGATAAAATTATACAATTATTGAACTTCAAGGAAACTCCTTACCCATACAACATTTAAGAGTACCTTTATTTGTGAAGAAAACAAAAAACAAGGAGTGGAAAGGGTTGATTGATAAACTTCAAGCTAAGTTGAGCAATTGGACACACAAATGGCTAATCTTGGGAGGAAGGCTTACAATGATTAAAGTTGTGCTAAAAGCTCTCCCAATTTATTAATTTTCCATACTTCAAGCTCCAAAGATAATTATGAAAGATATTGACAAACACACAAGAAATTTTTTGTGGTCAGGTGAAAAGGAAGAACAAACATTAGCACTATTTGGGTGGGAGAATATGTGTCAACCAAAAAAACAAGGAGGATTGGGGATAACATCAACATCCCAAAGCAACAAGTTACTAGAAATAAAGCTATATTGGAGATGTATTACAGCTATCGGGGGCTTACGGAGTAGACTATTACAAGCCAAATACTACCTAGAAGTGGCTAAGAAAAAAATCCCAAGACTCAAAGTAGAAGGAGAGGGATCTACAATATGGATAACAATGGAAGCAATCTAGAAGTTAATAAATCCATACCTATACTGGCAATTAGGGTATATAAAGGATTCTCTATTTTGAGAGGATTCATGAAATCAATCTCAATAAATTATTTAGACATTCTCAGATATGGAGAGTTGGAAAGCAAAGCTCCAAATGGTAGGGTGGTGGAAATCCTCTTACTATATGATATCATGGAATCAACATGTTCTAGACTTACTACAATGGAAAAATCCTCAAGAATGGTCAATGAGGAGGACAAAGGAACTAACCAAAAAAATGTAGAGACATCTCCAAAGACACCAAATTAAGGATGGTTCTAAGAGGGATATACTTGTATGGGAATGAAGCAATTTGGGTATTGTTGGAACAAAATCTGCCTTTGGTTAATAGTGTTGCACCTTAGACTTTGCCAACATTGAATAGACAGGTCTTGCTTGAGATCATCTGTCTAGTCCCTAGAGAAGGCTGGTTCCTTTGATTTTTTTAGAGAAAAGGGGTACAAGAGATAATGGAAATATAGCCTAAGCTAGAAATTTTCTCACTGTACAGATTAGACAATAACAAACATTGATGATGTAGATTACTACTTTCAGAGTTTTCTTTATATCTTCCTATAGAAAACATAAATTCCTGAGTGCGAATTTTAGATGTTCTTCTAAATACATGTAAATATATTTAATGTTCAACTCTAGAAACAAGGTTTATACGTGCACAGTCCAGATTTTAGAATAGATACATTATAAAACTTAGAATGAATGAAAGTTAAAACACTAGATACATACACTTGCACACAGAAGTTTCAGAAGCCAGAAGAAGAATATCTTTTATTGCTTGCAATCCAGTACATGTACATCAATTCTGTAAACGCCCAAGAGCCGACCCCTTTTCATGGTCAACTCACTCCTATTTATACCCTAAAAAGAGTATCTTCTAATATGTACATTTAATTTCTTCAATCAATTACAAGAAATTGTCTGTAGTTTCTAAGAATATACAATGGATTTCCCACAGATTGGATAGATTTCCTTCTAGCTAAAGTTAGAAGAGCCTGTTATTCTACAATCTTCCAACGGACCTGCCAAGTTATAATCAACTGACCATTCTTCATAAATCAGCACCTAATGTCGTGCATGTCCCAGTTGCCAAAAAATATACCTTGTTTCCTTGGTAAAAACCGGACATGTCACAAAATTGCGACACTCTTGTTTCTCTGTTTGCCTCCCATTTTTGAGTCATGAAAATACAACATGTCATGATTTCACGACACATTTTCCTCCTTGCTCTTTCTCTTTGCTTTGGACCGCGAAAATGCAACATGTCACGATATCGCGACACTTCTGCCTCCTTGTTCTCTTTTGCTACTTTTGGCCACGAAAATGCGACATGTCACGAAATCGCAACACTTTTGCCTCCTTGTTCTCTTTTGCTAATTTTGGCCATGAAAATGTAACATGTCACGATATCGTGACACTTTTTCCTTCTTGCTCTTTCTCTTCTCTATTGACCATGAAAATACATGTCGCGATATCGTGACACTTTTTCCTCCTTGCTCTTCTCTTTGCTTTGGACCGCGAAAATGCAACATGTCGTGATATCGGGACACTTCTACATCCTTGCTCCATTTTATTGCTTTTGGCCCCAAAAATACAACATGTCATGATATCGCGACACTTTTTCCTTCTTGCTCTTTCTCTTTGGTTTTGATTGCGAAAATGCAACATGTCGCGATATCGCGACACTTTTTCTTTCTTGTTCTTTTTGTTCTCTTTTGGCCACAAAAATGCAACATGTCGCGATATCGCGACACTTTTGCCTCTTTGCTTTTTCTCTTTGCTTTGGACTACAAAAATGCAACATGTCGCGATATCGTGACACTTTTTCCTCTTTGTGGTATTTTGCTTTTCCTTTGATCTTTAGCATATGGGCCACTTCGGTCTTCTTGGAAAATATGCAAAAATGTGCATCAGCTATTTTTCTGTAGTTAGTCACTTTTTGACTAACATTCTTGGCACCTTCCGAGGGAATTTTTTCTTGCAAAAATAGAGATCAACCCTTCATCCATTGGGAAATGGAGTCACCAGCACAGTTGTGAAAAGTAAAATTTTGAGTGGAAAAACAAGGATAAAAGAAAAAGAATGCATTTTGGAATATAGGTGATCTTTACCTTATCAGAATCTTTCTTTTACCACTTAGGGACTTAACCTTTATCTGAAGAATACAAAAATTCAATTCTGGGAGCTGGTCCTAGCTCTGGCTACTGCCCCTGATGTTCAAACCTCCTGATTTTGTCCACGGCTACAATTATCTCTTGATAAGTTTTGCACACTTGATTCCAGTCTTCATCTTCTAAATCAGAAGAATCGATGAAAAGTTTATAGACATACTGCAATTCTTCCACTTTATCATAAGAAATTATCTTTTGTTTTAAAATCAGTTCTTGAAAACAAGTTTTAATCTGTGTTAACCTCTGGATCATTTCCATGACCTGCATTTCTCCTATAGGTTCCTGCTAGTTTTCTATGTTTGTTTCATCTTCAACAAAGGATTTTATTGATGCTGAAAGGACTTATTCCTTCAAAAATTTTGCACCTTCATCCCAGAGGTAAGGAAGCCCATTATGGATAGCAAAATCAAGATTTTGGAGCAACCCTTTTGCTTCAAAACTTTTGAACCTTCATCCACAAGCTCGTGCAGAAACTTATTTCCCTGCGCTATCAATTTAAACTTCCTAAAGAAGTTCTTTGCTGCTATTTTAGCTTGATACCAGGCTTCACTTCTAAGTTTGGCTTCCATGCTTCCTGGTATCTTTTCTGACAAAATCTAAATTTTGGTAGCCGCATCCTCTCTTTTCAAAAAAAATGCTTCGACAGCCTCAAATTCCTGTTTTATTACTTCGGTAACTTCCTTTACTTTGTACAAATACAACAATAAAGGTTTAGCCTTTAATACTAAAAACAATAAATATTTTAACAATTCCTTCCTCATGCTCTTTACTTTATCTTTCAAAAATTTAGAAGGGGCATTTTGTTGTTCGACCAACTGTTGTTGTAGCTGCTGTATCTGTGTATGTAATGCCTGAATCTGAGCTTCTGCTATACTCAACTTTTCTTTACCTTTTTCCACTTCACTGGCAGCAGCACTAAATTTACCCTCCCATTTTTTAGCCTCTAAAGTAAGAGCCTTCTCTACTATTTTTTGCTCTTTCACTACAACCTCTAATTCCTTCCTCTTCTCTTTTTCCTTCAAAAACATTTCTTGATAGTGTCCACCTTGTAAGTATATGGTCCCAAAATGTGCTTGGGCTTTCACCCACTCATATTGCATAGGCAGTTGAGATATATCTTCGTTTATCTCTTCTTCCTGGTAATCTTCCACGGTCATTTCTCCCTTTGATTTCTTGGTAATGGGAGTTAACTTCAACTTCTTCCTCTACATATTGGCTTGATCTAAGGCAATGATTTCTTTTACAGTAGTTGGTGCATGCTTTAGAATCTCCAGCTGCATGTGAATTCCACCAATCTAAAGAATTCCTACTCACCCTTTTTAGATTTTCAATCTTGGCCATGGTGGACTGTGACTCAATCCCTTGAGAATTTATAACTCCAGTCGCTGGGATGTCAATGCTAGGGAGAAATGGAATGGGAGCAACTACAAACCCAATATTTAGTGGAATCTAGGAGGATGCTACCATTTTTGGGAGAACAAGGTAATTTTTTGGCAAGGACGTTATATTTTTGTCAATTTTAGAAAAGGAAGGAGAATTATAATGGGAATGAGTAGGAGAATGAGAAGAAGAGAGTGAAGAAAGCATACCTATTTCTGGTTGGGCTGGCTGTTGCTGTCTTTCTTCTTCTTCATGTTCACTGACATCAATTTCTTCACTCTGCATTTTTTCTACATCGGGAGTTTTATTTTCTTTGTCACTTTCATCTAAGTTTATAACTTGTTTCTCTTGTTGTTCTTCTATCGTCAAGATCTCCTTTTTAACCAAAATTTGTTTTTTTTTCACTCTTTTGGCTCTCTTGAGCCGAACTGGGTAGGCTGTGTGGGACTTCCTTCTGTGAAGTTTCATGCTCAACATTTTGAGCATCTACATTTGTGTTTCCTTTAGTTGTATGGGTTGGTTCGCCTTCCTGGGTCTCTTTCCCTGAGTCATTATTTGCATCTTGATGCTCTTGATCGCTAGACAAAGTTTGAATAATACCCTTATCTTTTCTCCTATTTGCCATCATTTTCAATTTCCTCATTCTTTCTGCTATGGGTTCATCAGATTCTATACCCAAGTCTGCAGGTGGAACAAATTTTACAACCTTTGAGGAATGATGTCTAGATGTTAGGGTATCTACCCCAAGTGCTAGACGCTTCTCTCTTTGATGGACTAGAATAGGTTCGACTCTCCCTTGACCTTCTTTTCCCAGCCCCTTTCCATCATAGCCCATTTTCAACATCATTTGGGTGGCCTTCGAGCTATAAGTCTTTCCTTGTTCTTCAGTAAAGACCTCTTCTATCGACCTTTTCCTAGCTGTCCTAGGTTTGGTCTGAACAAGGGAAAGATTTTGAACCTCTGTAATCACTTTTCCCTTACCATATTTAGGCTTCTAGGATTTCTCAAGTTGCTAGGACACTTTGAGAGCAGAATAATGACCACTTCCTATGCTTGGAGGGATTCTAACAGGGAAACTTCCTCCCCAGGAGTCATGGTGTTCAGCATATCAAGTTTCGAACAGATTGTCATTTTTGTTGGGATATCTTGATGAAATAAAATTTGCCTAAACCCTTATTACCCACCATTCTCTAATTTTCACTACATCCCAATCTGGCCTGCTCTTCTGAACCTGGGCAATTTTTTTCTCTGCCAACTGATGAGCCTTTTTATTTTTTGGGTCAAATTGAACAATTACTTTATAAAAGTCATGTCAAGGAGGCAAAGGCTCCATCTTCTCTATGTGCCACTCCAATGGTTCATCTTCTGTGTTATTCCTATTTTCCCCAATATCATCCTTGATTTTAACATGAAATTCTTTTTTATGAGTTTTGTTCAAAATGGACTGTCTCTCACCGAACCTGTTTATGGGGTCATATTTCCATCTTTGCAAGATCTTGATAAGACCCAATTTTCTTAAATACTCCGCTATCTGTTCATTCTAGTCCTGAATTTGACATTAATATTTTTAGTTTGCCTTACATATTCTAAGGCAAATATTCTATCAGTTACATAATGGGGAAGTAAAAAGGGTTTGTCTGTAAACCCATACAATTTGATACACACTCCTTGTGTTAAGATAAACCAATATCCCTCCTCTGCAAACTTGGTTTGCAATACCTTTTTCGCTTTGGGGGTCAATATTGTTATTTGCCAATACATGATTTTTAGTGCAGGGCCCAAAAATTCCCTATTGAAATCATAATACGATTCGGCCTTGTATAACACATTAGTCCATTCATATACTGGAAAAATTTCTCCCTTTTCATTCTTATCATTCTTTGAAATGAAATCTAATTCTTGAGACATGAAATAAAAGAATAACCATACCAAATATGAGGTGTATCTGAAAGAAAACTGGGTGCCAGCCTTCAATGCTTCCAAACCCTCATGAATGTATGCATTTAAGAACCTAGGCCAGTCAAAGAAAATAGGTCTCACACTCTTGCTCATAACATCCGAATCATATATTTTGGGTTTCGACAAACACTCTACTACAACCACATACCATTTTTGAACCTTTTCATCATTTTTTAGTCCCGCAATCATGGCCAATATGGAATATAGTTCAAGGTTTTTAAAAGTTGCCCTGTCAATTGGGGGTTCTGGTGGATTTGCCCCTTCTAGAAGATCTTTTAGTTGAGTGGCTAGGAAACCCCTCACCTTTTTGCATGAGCTGAAATATGTAGCCTATTTTAATGGGTCAAATTTATTAGGTTCTAAGTGGGGACACGACCCGCAACGAAATCAAAAACAAAAGCATCTTTGGACAGAGGAAAAAGGACCTTCCCTAAAAAATCCCTAACTTTTCTCCCTTTTTCATCATAGAAATTTGTAATTGCATTTACCAGTTCTGGGAAGGGATGGATAGGAATATATACATACTAGTATAAGAAATAATGGTATGCAAATGTTGAAGGAGAAGATGCAGAAACCCCAGTTGCTACCTGGTTCTTTATATTTCTTCGAATCTCCGTTGAGTCCTTTCATGTTGTTATCGTATCTGCAATCCAATAGTCTCTATCAATAAAACTAGCACTATTTTCTTCCCTTCTGTTCACTACTGAAGTAGTCGAGAGTGATGAGGTAGATGCTACCTAGTCTTTCACCTTCTTTGGAGCCATTACGAATTATCAGGTATGCAAATTTTGAACCTCCTCTGATTACTTCACAATTCTTTCCTCGCTATGCTATAGTGCAATGGTATAACCGTGGCTGGCAAGACTTTTGGCTTCTCAAGTGTCACAAAGATAATTCCTCGCTTCTTTTCTTCTCTAGGATCTTTAAGCAAGTTTGCAAATGGTGAAATGCATCTCTGAATATTTGAATTTAATTTTATATCACCTAGGAGGACATGCAAAATTAATGCATTAAATGACGGTTGGTTGATTTGATTTTGTTTGTCTTTCTTTGGTTTTCGTTCTTGCCATATTTCTTAGGAAACTCCTAAAATCACTTTTCAGCTCAGTAAAAACCCACTTGGGGATTTGAAATTATCCCATGCTTGAAAAGATGCTAACTAACAGATTAATTATCTTTTCCCACTGGAATTCTAGCACATGGTTGCTTTAAAAAACATTTGGCGATGGAAAGTTTTTGGAAATATCCTGAGGAGCACACATAACACACTTTCAAAACTTTCTTTTTATTCATACCTTCTTGCCAAATTTTCAGGCTATCACGCGGCAGCCCTAGATTTTTGAAAATTCAAAATGATAAGGGCAAAATGTTTCCTCCAGATTTCATTCAAAATATCGGACCCCACTAGTCCGCAAAAAATAATTCTTATTAGGCCGTAAAAAAGGGAAATATTTACAAAACTCCAAACTTATAATATACTGTACATATAATGGTGATCTGTAGCTTTTACCGAAAAATACAAATTTAGGTGAAATGCATTCACTGTGATGGGTAGAACCCATCCATATTGATCTTTTAACTGGAAGGCATTGAATTGCTTTTCTAAAACAATTTCGAATGGCCCCTCCCATAACGCATCAAACTTGTCATGGTGTCCTGGCTTTGCTTTCTTGAAATTCCATTTTAATACCAGGTCACCTGTTTTGAACTTTTTGAAAGTGATTTTCTTATCGAACCATCCAGCTATTTTTACCATATGCTTTTGATGATGATCGTAGGCCTGTTCCCTAGATTCTTCAAGCTACAAAAGTTACATCAGTCGGGCATCCATTGGATGACCTTCATCTTCATTAACTTGGTTTATCATCCTCAATGAAGGTATATCCATATAAATCAATAGAACAGGTTCTTTACCATAAACCAAAGCATATGGCGATGTATTGATAGATTTTTTTATTGAGATTCTATCAGCCTATAGGGCTTGATTTAGGAGTGAATGCCAGTTCTTCTTATATACTCTAATGTTATTTTTAGAATTCTTAGAAGATTCTTATTAGTAGACTCATCTAATCCATTACCTTGTGGGTAATAATTAGAAGTCTTCAGGTAAATTTCATACCTACTAACGAATTCGATCATCTTTGCACTAGTGAAAGGAGATCCATTTTCTATAATCAGAGAATCTGGTATACCAAACCTTGTGATTAGACTCTCGACAAATTCTATCACCACTTATGAATCAGCTTTCTTTGTAGGTACTGCTTCTGCCCACTTGGTGAAGTAGTCCATGGCAGTGAGAATGTATTTGTGGCCTGATGATGAGTTTGGCTCTATTACCCCTATGAAATCCAACCCCCACTATTGGAATGGTTCCTCGAATTGAATAGCCTTTAAGGGCATAGGTGCATTCCTGTTCCTTCCTACATACCTCTGACACTTTTCACACTTTTGGGTCACTTTGTATGCATCTAGGAATATGGAAGACCAATAACATCCAGCTCTAAGGAACTTCAAAGCTATAGTTCGACCTGCATAATCTCCCCCTAAAAACCCCCCGTGAAATTCATCTAACACCTTTTGCTTTTCATTATTGAGAACACATTTTAACAATACACCATCAATGTTAATCTTGTACAACCCCTATGTTCGAAGGGTATATCTCAATGCTTGGGTTCTGAATCTCCTTCTCTGGGAAGAATTCATATCTTCAAGACATGACCCAGTCTGAAAATACCTCACAAAGTCGTCGATCCAACTTGAACCTACTCTGTCTTGGTGTTGCTCTGTGTTTTCCATGACGGGGTGGCTCTCCCCATATCCATTTGCAGCTTTCTTGGCCAATTCTTGGCACAAAGCTCTCCTTCTGACTATTTTAGTAGGATGTATTTCTACATCATAATCTTGGATGCGAGTCACCCATACAGTTCTTTTTTCACCCAATTCCCTTGAATGATGAAGTTCCTTACATCGGGATGAATAACATACACCATCGTCCGACTTTGGGATAAGTGTTTTAGCTTATTTAAGGATTTCATAATTGCATATACTTGTTTTTCTATGAAGTTGTACCTTTCTTCGTGTTTGTGAATAGTGGAAGTCAGAAAGGCTATGGGTATTTCTTCATCATCTGCTCCTTTCTGAGTGAGAACTGCAGCATAACTATTTTGTTCTCGAACAGCATATAGTATGAAACCTCGAGAATAGTCAGGGTTAACTAGCACAGGAGCTTGAGCGATGGCTTCTAGAATTTTCTAGAAAGCTTCTTTCCTTGGCTCTGTCCATTTGAAAGGAGGATCATTTTTCAATAATCCAGTCATTGGTTTAACTGTTTGGGCAAAGTCCGCAATGAATTTTTTGACAAAATTTATTTGCCCAAAGAAGGACTGCAAACCTTTCTTGTTAACTGGAAGCAACAACTCAAGAAGTGCCTTCACTTTTTTAGGGTCAATTGATAGCCCAACTTTAGAAATAACATGCCCAATTAGTATTCCTTCTTCCACAACAAAAATAGATTTTTTTTGGATTTAGTGATATTCCAAATTCTCTACATTTCTCAAACACTTGCTGCAGATGATTGGCATGGTATTTTTTGTCGTGAGAAAAAACAGTCATGTCATCTAAATAGACGACAATAATTTTGTTCGCAAGCTCCTCAAAAGCTACATCCATGGCTCTCTAAAAAATTTCTCCTGCGT
The DNA here is from genome assembly GCA_028583015.1 of Wollemia nobilis. NCBI lineage: Eukaryota > Viridiplantae > Streptophyta > Pinopsida > Araucariales > Araucariaceae > Wollemia > Wollemia nobilis. The sequence continues at coordinate 1,029,121 of JAQPPZ010002623.1, forward strand.
TAGATAATCCAAAGGGCATCCTTTGGTATGCAAATGTTCCCCACTTAGTGGTGAATGCAGTCTTGTATTGATCTTCATTTCTCACCCAAACTTGATTGTAACCAGAAAAGCCATCTAACAGAGAAAACATTTCTTCTCCCACCATATTATGAAGGATTGGGTCAATATGGGGTAAAGGATAGTGATCCTTTAAAGAGGCTCTGTTCAAATTTCTGAAATCGATGCATAGTCGCATTTCTCTATTATTCTTGCAGACTGGAACTAAATTTGCCACCCAAGTAGAGTGCTTGATTGGGTATACTATCTTAGCCTGTAGGAGTTTTAACAACTCCTATGTCATTAAGGCTTCAATTTTAGGATTCACAGGCCTCTACCTCTGCCTAAAAGGTTTAGCTCCTTCCTCTAGTTTGATGGTATGCTGAATTACTTCTTTCCTATACACTTTCAGATCACTATAAGTCTAGGCTATTATATTTGGATAATTTCTACATAATTGTCTTATTTGCTCTAGTTCTACTTCTACACAATCGGTCCCTACTTTGATTATTTTTCCCGGTTCTAGTTCTATTTCCTTATACCAACGTTCATCTACCTTGATCCTTCGACCTACAGCTCTGTCGCTATTGTCAAAAAGGCTCTCCAGGGTGATCAGTCCCCTGGGGATATGATTTTTTTTTAGTTGAATAAGGCTCTCTTCGTCCTCTTCTTGTAACGTTCTTTCTGTAGATCAATTCATCTCATGAATCAAAAAATCCAGGATCTACTCGTCATTTTCAAACACTTGCCATAAAATGTCATTATCGGGCAGTAAAGGTCTATATATGAGTCTAACTATTTTGGACTTCTGAATAACATTATTGACCGGGCAAAGATTGGATCCTACTGACGCTAACATGTCTGCATGGTGTTCCTCTCTCTAGAAATGGATTTTATGTTTAGTGCTTCAAAATTCTCCAATAGATCCAACACTTTGTTTTTTTAACCCTTTAGGTAATGTTGCTTACAAATGCATTTACCAGTAACCTGTTTAATGATCAGTTTTGAATGTCCATAGATCAGCAGCTACTTTGCACCCAGTTTTTTAGCTTTTCTAAGTCCCAGACACAAAGCTTCATATTCAACCACGTTATTGGTGCAACTCCACATCAACCTATATGAAAAGACCTTTTCTTTTCTAATAGGTGAAATCAGAACAATTCTAGCTCCTGATCCATTTTTGCACCTTGACCCGTCAAAGTACAATTTCCATAACTGGTTGGCCGAATCACCTATTTTAGGGACAAAAAAAGGAAGCATTTTTGGTTTTTCAATGGAATAGCTTCCTATTTCTGTTTCTACCATAGCGTTGAAATTCTCCAAAAAAAACTAATCTTCATATTGGAGTTCCTCCATGGTTTCTTCCATTAGATTGATGTTTTCCAATTCCTCGAACATCATGTTTATGGTAGCTATTTCCTCTAGCATTTCTATGTCAAAAGTAGATGGTTTTTGATTGTAGATCTTAACTCTTTTACCTTTGAAAGGTACCTCTAGATGAGAATAATCTAGAGATAGATAACCACCCATTTTGGCTGTGAACTCTCTAGATAAACACATACCGAAATATGGTTCTAAGTCTACAACAACTACTTCTTGTATGATGACTACTTTTGGTATTCTGTGGAGTTGAATAGGGATATCTTTGATCACCCCGACAATTTTTATTGGAGTACCATCTAATTGCAACACACCAGGATGACTTCGAGTATATTCCATCCCCATTATGTCACACATGGCTTTCGGCATCATCGTAGTTGCAGCACCTGAATCAATCATGCAATTGTGAACTATCCACCCCTCGATTTACAAGGATATATAGAATAAGGGTGGTCTATTTTTCCCAAAGGTTGACAGAACATTTGCTTGTATAATATTTGAGGAAGAGGTATCATGCTTTAAATTTAAGGATTCTTGGAGGAGGTCGATCTTACCAAGAATTTGCAGTGCATCATACATGCTTATTTTGGAAGGAGTCCTCTTCATTTCTTCTGCAATATTGAATGAAAGGGTTGCGGTTGGGGATACCTTAGTACTTCTTTCTCTTCTACTAGTTGATGCATCATATCTATCCCTATAGACCTGTGTCGCTTCTGTTCGTTGTCTTTTCATCAATGAAGGAAATTTGAGTCTTTCCTTTGCTTGCTCTTGAGTCTCGATCCCTTTTCTAGGAGGAAATTCCTTTCTTGGCATAGTCACAAAAGTCTGAGGAGGATCATAAGGCCCTTTCTCATTTGACTGGTTTTTCTATGGAGTCATCCTAGGGGCAGGAGGAAAACCTAGTGGTTGGAGTTCCTTAGGGTCAACTTGTAAAGACTTTTTTCTCGATCTTGTTAGGACCAAGACTTGTTCCATGGATGGCATTGCCAAATTGTAGTGGAATTCTCTGATTATGTTTACCTATCCCTTTCCGGTTTCTTTGGCTCTTTCATTAATAATCTCTTGCACATGATGTTGATGAATCATGCATGAATATTCTCCATGAGGATCATTGCAAGTGGTACACCAGTAATAGAAATTAGTGGATTCTCCATTATCTCCTGCCTCATTCGCATACACCACATTTTTTTTATCTTGCCCTCTACCACTTGTTGAAGTGCCATATTTATGTATATGTGGAAATCTTCTTGCTTGGATATTTTTTTCAGCTTCCCTCTTTTTCATGGATGCCATTTCATTCGACAATGTTTTCATTGTATCAATTATGGTTGTGAATTGATCATTGGGGGGAGCTGATGCAAGGGGTGTGGCTGGTAATGCAAGGAATTGAGGAGGTGCGGCTATAGCTAGGAGAGCCTACGTTGATGGGGGTACAGGCAGTTTAGAAATTGATGCTTGGGAAAGCTTTGGTACAATTGGCAATAGACTCTTTGATGGATATATTTTTGTAGCGATGAGATTAGCTTTGCCCTTTGCTGCCTCTAGATATATCCCAAGAAAAGTGGTTACATGAGATTGCCTTATTATCATATTGAGAACTGAATCAAAATACCTTAAGTAGTAGCATATAGCTTGTTCTTCTATGGGTTTTAGGACCTGCGGTACTCTATCATGAGTTCTTGTAAATCTGATGTTGAAATCCTGGATTTCTTCTCATGGATACCTCTCAATGACAGTTAATTGATTCAGCAATGTGAAAGGATATGCATGTATGTTACATTCATCAACCAGACGGCTGGTAAGCACTGCCCAAGAATTAATGGATCCAGTGAGGAGCGCTCTTACCAATAGAGCATCTTTCCCTTCAAATATATAACTAGCAATCTGACCATTACATATTCCTGAGTGATATTGTAAATAGATGCTAGTGATGATACATCTAAACAGTGTTCATCTACTATTTTTCCTGTTTTGTCAAAGGTTGACAATGCTTTTAGTGTAGCTTGTGGAATTTGGTTTTTTGCTCCTAAGTTTAAAGGACCAGTTTGATTCCACACAAGATGCGATGGGGTAGGGGTAGCTACCATGATTTCTAAAGGAGTTGCAACTACTATAGGATTGCTTGTAGGTGCCCCTACAATGGGTGTTAAAGAGGTGCTAATGGTGCCGGGCAGATTTGATCATGCAGCTAGCACAGGGTGTGCCTTTAGGATTTTGAGATGTAGTTCAAATAACTCAATGGGTTCTTCAGAGTTTCTAGCTCAAGATCTGGTTATCATATGGCTATATAACCAGAAGTTTTTAGACAAGGTCTTTCTTTTATGGTCTAAAATGCAACGGAGTCGCCAGGTAGTTTTTATTGTGATTTTTCAAAAAAAAAGGCTCTTAAGTAAAACACAAAAACTTCTACAATACTGTGGGATTGTTGGTCACATCGAGCATGCCAAAAACTGTTGGAACAAAATTTGCCTTCGATTAATAGTGTTGCGCCTTAGACTTTGACAATATTGAATAGATAGGTCTTGCTTGAGATCATCTGTCTAGTCTCCAAAGAAGGATGGTACCTTTGAGTTTTTTAGAGAAAAGGGGTACAAGAGATAAGGGAAATATAGCCTAAGCTAGAACTTTTCTCACGGTATAGATTAGACAACAACAAACATTGATGATGAAGATTACTACTTTCAGAGTTTTCTTTATATCTTCCTATAGAAAACATGAATTGCTGAGTGTGACTTTTAGATGTTCGTCTAAATACATGTAAATATCTTTAATGTTCAACTCTAGAAATAAGTTTTATACGTGTATAGTCTAGATTTTAGAATAGATACATTATAAAACTTAGAATGAATGAAAGTTAAAACACCAGATACATACACTTGCACACAGAAGTTTTAGAAGCCAGAAGAAGAATATCTTTTATTGCTTGCAATCCAGTACATGTACATCAAGTCTATAAATGTCTAAGAGCCGACCCCTTTTCATGGTCGACTCACTCCTATTTATACCCTAAAAAGATTATCCTATAATAAGTACATTTAATTTCAATTGTCTACAGTTTCTAAGAATATACAATGGATTTCCTACAGATTGGATAGATTTCCTTCTGGCTAAATTTAGATGAATCTGTTATTCTGCAATCTTCCAGCGGACCTGCGAGGTTATAATCAACTGACCATTCTTCAAAAATCAGCACCTGATGTCAGTGCATGTCCCAGTTGCCAAAAATATGCCTTGTTTCCTTGGCAAAAACCAGACATGTCACAAAATCATGACACTCTTATTTCTCTGCCTGCCTCTCCTTTTTGAGCCGTGAAAATGCGACATGTCACGAAATAACGACACTTCAACCTCCTTGTTCTATTTTGCTAATTTTGGCCATGAAAATGTAACATGTCACGATATTGTGACACTTTTTCCTTCTTGCTCTTTCTCTTCTCTTTTGGCCGCGAAAATACATGTCGCGATATCGCGACACTTTTTCCTCATTGCTCTTTCTCTTTGCTTTGGACCGCAAAAATGCAACATGTCGTGATATCACAACACTTCTGCCTCCTTGCTCCCTTTTGTTGCTTTTGGCCGTGAAAATACAACATGTCACGATATCATGACACTTTTGCCTTCTTGCTCTTTCTCTTTGCTTTTGACCGCGAAAATGCAACATGTCATGATATCGTGACACTTTTTCATTCTTGTTCTTTCTCTTCTCTTTTTGTCGTGAAAATGCAACATGTCGCGATATCACGACACTTTTGCCTCTTTGCCCTTTCTCTTTGCTTTGGACCATGAAAATGTAACATGTCACGATATCGCGACACTTTTTCCTCTTTGCGGTATTTTGTTTTTCCTTTGATCTTTAGCATATGCGCCACTTCGGTCTTCTTGGAAAATATGCAAAAAGGTGCATCAATTGTTTTTTGTAGTTAGTCACTTTTTGACTAACAGGTATCTATAAGACAAAGGAGGGATATAAGGTAGTTTGTATATATGAGATTATCCTAACACCATTTCCATGGGTAGTTTTTTGGCAAAAGGAAATATGGCCAAAAATTAACATTTTTCATGGTTGATTAACCATAGAAAGTGATTGACATTTAATAATTTGAGAAAAAGAGGTTTCTACGGGCCTTCCAAATGTGTTATGTGTAGAAAGATATATGAGACCTTGAATCACCTCTTTTTTTGGGTGTTATTTTTCTAAAGACACATGGATCAATTGGTAGAGTTAGATGAGAAAACATTGGAAAATTTTTGAAAGCTAGGAAAACTTTTATGAGATATAGAAACAATGCAACTTTAAGATTTAAACAATAAAAATGACATGGAAGCTGGAAACTAGCTTCACATGGTGGTAGTTATGGCTAGAACTAAATGCACACATATTTAGATCAAAGCATAGAATAAGGAAGAAATTATAGGATAGGATTATGATTATAGTAATGGAAACACTATCTATTAGATTACAGGAGGAAAAAACATAGAATGGAGGAAGTGACTATTCTACGAAGCTTTGGAATAATTGTAAAAAACTAAGGTTTGGATGTGCAGGTGAGATCTCCTCAAAAAACATAGAGTTGAGATCACCTCCCAAAGAGTGGGTGAAGGCAAACATAGATGGGGCTTCTACTAAAAACCCTAGAAAAGTTGGTTTTGGTATTATCATACAAAATTGGAAAGGAGAATAGGTGTATTAGAGAGCATAAGGTATGGGGAGACACAGAATAATGAAGCAGAAGGATAGGTGATCTTATCAACGTCAATGATAGCTACAAATCTATATTTACATAATCTATGGATAGAGATAAACTCTCAGGTATGGGTTGGAATCTTAGATTCGATAAGACCCTTTCAGGTGCTGAGAATTGGAGAGAGAAGGAAGGTGGAAGCAATTCAAAATATTTGGAATATTTTTCAATATATTTTTTATTACACATATCAAGCGAGAGGGAAATAGGGTGGTAGATTATTTAGTCAAACAGGGAAAAAATAGGAGGAAGGGCAGTATGTAGACTCACATATGAAAAATCAAATAAGCTAGTACCAAATAATCCAAGGGATACAAGAGGTGGTACAAGCAGATAGTAGAATAGTAAGAGAAGATAGTGATTCTAATGAATCTATCATAGTTAGACCATGGAGTAAACAACATGAAGATAGATGGATGGTCTACATAATTCAGATGAATGAGAAAATTTGGAATTCAACTATGGTAATAGTGATGTGTATGGATATCTACATTATGGTGGTCTTAGGTGATGTTTTCAACAAAAACACCTATATAATGTTTTATGGGTAATTTTTAGGCTAGGAGGGATTGGAGGAGGATTTTATTTCTCCCTTGTTTCCTGTCCAACTCATTTTACTTTGTAATTTAACTTCTATAAATATAATATATTTTTTTTAAATTAAATGATAATAAAAAATAAAAAAAATTAGAATGGAGACAAGGGCCTTCATTTATGGGATCCATGGTAGAGATGATGGTAGTGTTAGGGTTTTTTATCACTAGATGAGGGTTGGTGGCACAACTATTTACGGCCACTCATGTCTTAATCCATGCTTGGTATGGGAGTCTATTTTAGTTTAAATATTTGTGCTTGGTATTTTTGGCATCTTTGATGCCATGTTGGGGTTAGAGACATTGGTGGAGATTGAGTTGTGACCAAGGAGTTTATGTCAAGTGGGACTACTAAGGAGAGAGAATTGGATAGGAAAAAATGGAGAGTGGTAGCTTGGAGTGGCAACAATACAAACATTTTCTCATATAGAAATCTCAACTAGTGGCAAAGAAAAAGGTGAGCAGTAAAATGAGAGGAGGTGGTGTTCATTTGGTGCATGTCACACATGTGACTATATTTGGTTGTATGAAGGGTGTGATGAGTAGGATCTAGTTTCAATTACATAAAAATGGTTAAATTTAGTTAATATGGAGGCTATAAAGGAGTGGTAGAAGGATTAGTGCAATATAGTGTAGTAGCTTTTAAGCATTAATTATTTTAGGATTATGGTTAAAAAATTCATAAATACCACCACTTTATTTGTTTGTGGATTAAGAAAAATAATATTATGGGTGGTATCCTTATTTGAAATAAGGATTTTGGGGCTTTTTCCATAGTCCATTATGCCTAATATGGTGTTTTAAGTGTGCGTGGTAGAGGAATTGTGCATCGATACATGAATTTTGTAGTTGGCATAATGCCTCTATCACTAACACAATGATGTATCTTACTTCTTAACATGTATACCTTATATGATATTATGAAGAACGTGAGACAAATATTTGATAATTATTATGGTTGAAATAGATAGGATTGATACCTATACCTTTTACCATTAACAATATGCATAAAATACTTTTGAATTATAGGAATTTTGCTTATTTTAGTAATTGTAGGTGTCTCATGGGATTTAATGCATAAGAAATATTCCATAAGAGGATCTAAGAAGCCAAGAAACAAAAGTATGCATTGGGAAGGAATATATAATTGAAAAAATTATCACCTAATAAATAACGATAAAAGCATGTGTGAGAGGGAATATTAAATGGAGAACGTTAAGACTTGTCACTAACAACTATTCCTAGGCCTTCGAGGTCATCACTAGGTATACTAAAACTACTAATAACTCATACATTGGTGAAGAGTACATTTGTCAAGGTTTATTTCGATCCTTTTCAACTTTGGTTTCAAATGCACAAGGTTTTCTAGTAGTTCCCTAGTTCACACTTATGCTAAATATGGAAGTATAGATGATGCATGTCAAGTTTATGATAGAGTTTTATTGGAATTTTGGTTTCATGGACTAAAAGGTTTGTTGGTTTAGCCTAAATGGATTGTTATTCCTTCGGAATGAGGAGTTTGAAATAGGAGATTCAAATGAGGATTTAATTATTGTGGTGGCCTCTATTTTGGTACAATTGGGTCTATGATTTGTTACTAGACTATTATTCTTTATGACATACTTTTTAATGTTTTTGTGTGACAATAGTAAAAGTAATGTGTTAGGTTTTTATTGTTTTGAATAGAAATGGATATCTAATCATCATATTTTAAAGGGACATGGAATAGAGGATTTGGTTCCTTCTCTAGCACACCCCACTTTGCATCTAAGTTTGCTTCCCTAATGGATGAGGGTCTAAGTGATTATAATTCCCATTAATAAAGGGTGTGCTTGTAGATGGTGATAAAAGGAAGTTATTAATTAAAAAGTGTATAGAAGAGTAAGATTGTTAGTTTTAGTAGTTGTATGCATCCCATTTTAAAAAAAAATCATATTTTTCAACCTCCTTGTCTAGGGAAAGACTTGAGTGACATTGAGTTTTCTTGAAGGCTTTTGTGCAAATGAATAATTCACAAGCATCCTACGATATGGATGGTTTCCATCAAATGTGTCACATTAAATATATGTAAAACACTTATTCCAATGATATTTAGCCTTGGTGAGCAATATGTTTATTGGTTTAATGATCATAATGGATCTAGCCTGTGAAACACAAGTGTAATGAGGAGGTGCTATATCTTGATTCTTAGTAATTTGTATCTTCTAATGGTGGGTGGTTCTTATGGGGTAGATATCTCTATTTGTAGACCTTCAATCTCATTACTGCTTGAATGAATACTTGTTAGAAATTTTGGTTGATCTTTGGGTAACTAATTTCTTGTCATCATTAGGTATTTAATCCACTATTGTTATCTATTTCTTTCTTTGATGTATCTAGTTTTATTATTGTAAGGGACCCTTATAGAACCCTATTTTTCAAAATAATATAAAATGGAAGAGAATTATACCCAAACACAAGAATAACATTATTCCCTAAAATGAATTTTTGAATAGTATATTTAATAGAATTTTAATTCTTATATGAACATTAAAAAATGAATTATTTAGTGAATAATTTGAAGTGATTTTAATATTGTTTTATTCTCAATCAATACTAGGCAATCCTTCATAAAATTTTAAACTTCAATCCTAAAAATTGTTAAATATTTCTTAACAAGTATTTATCAAACACTCTAAATTGCTTTCAATATTTTGATATCATATGATTGATTTAAATCTTTAAATTCAATCATATTAAGTTTTAAAAAAAATAGTTAGATGTGCTAAGAAATAAAACAAATTATAACCCCTCTTATTATTCCCTACATTTAAAATATTAGTTACCACCTTCATCATAACCTTATTCTCCATCTCTATCAGTACCATATGAAGCAAGAAGGATTAACATTTTTAAAACCCTTTTGTTTTAGTCCAAATTAAATATATTAAAATTTATTATTTAACAAAACTTTTTTTTAATTATGGCATTGTTGTTGTCTCATAATAAACCTACTCATTGGGGAAAAATACTGACATGCTCGGGGCACCCATACCTCATATAAAGTGACATAGTAGGTAGAATTGTGGGTGAAGGGGATCTCCTATAGGACTGCCTTTAGGTTTTTTCATCAAGATCAAATCCTCATTGAATTTAATCCTTGGTATAGTGGAGCCTTCATGAGATAAGACCAAATTTTCTTAAGGAGTTCCAGAGAAAGGATTTACAATGAAATTAAAATGTATAGGAAACATAAAAGGAACATGAAAGTAAATTGTGTAGCAAATTAAAACTAAACCATGGTGGATATGCACCAAGATTAAAGTCCCCCTTCTCAATCAAAAGAAGTGGCCATAAATGAATGCACACAACACTATATAATAACTAGGATGAACACATTAAATGTTGTACAACCCAAAATTGGAAACACATCAAAGAAAGAGAAAATAGCAAAATTTATCATAGATTCCATTAATATACCATAAATTATTACAAGGAATGTGGCCTAGAGAGGCTTGATGTTTCTTTGATAGTGGCTCAATGATCAATCTCTACTTATTACAATCAATAAGGGGGAATGAAAGAAATATTCCATAAATCCAAATAAGAGGCATACATAGACATCTCTCAATGCCTTTACAATGTAAATTTGGGTCTATTTATAAGCTAGGAGGAAGGTGTCTTCCCTCTAAAATTTTGTGTAGAAGATCTATAAATTCTACTCTACTTTACAACCAAAATTCATCTAGGATGATAGTCAACAACTTTGAGATATTTGGATTTAGGGTCATTAATGAATGGGGATTTCAAGCCTTTAGATGATAAATCATCACTGATATATCTTATTGTTATTGTATTGGTAATGGTTGCACCATTAAGTTCTTGTCATGTTTCTCTTGGAATGCCTTGCTTGCTGAAATAGTAGGTATGACCTTCTTGATAGGGTAGTATCATGTGTATATTGGGTGTTTGTCACACTAACACTAGTTGGATTTAATAGGATAGGCCATAAAAGCTAAATTCAATGGCTAATTGTGGGTGTCTTCTTAAATACCCTTTTGCATGCCTTCTATATGTGTGTGGTTACCATGTGTTCTTGACTAAGGTAAGACCTGCTTGGCCAATGTTGGATCTTCTTTTTTTGGGCACTAGCACCTTCCTCTTTAGGCTCTTGATTGGACGTAACATGTCTATATTTAGATCTTATCAGGTCCTTTTCTCATTTTCATTATCTCCTCCATAAAAAGGACTATGTGGGCCATTATATGGAATATCAATGATCCATGAGCCTTAATGCCCTCAATGATATTGGCTTTGGATAAAATATGAGTCAATCATCAATGGAAGACCTCTTATATGTTATCTCTTATTCCTAGTTGTGAGTGGCTATCAACTCTCCCTCTCTTACAACATTAACTCAAACTTGAAAATTTTCTACTTCATTATTCTTCTCTAATTTTGTTGTTAGGATCTATCCCACCACTTGGGTGACCTTCACACATTGTATGGATGTGATAATCCATTCGATGATCTAGGATATCAAGGCCCTATATTTAGCAATGATATTCCAACATATGGTACAAATATCCTGAATTAAATCAATAGTATTTTGTTATAAGGTTTCTAAGCATATCCTCCTTTCTTCATCTAGTTATCTCTCAAATTCAACCTTGTATGAGGTGAGTTGGGTATCTGTAGTGAAAATACAACCCATCAATTCTTGATTTCTTCTCTCCTCCTAGAGGGAAACCTTTTCTCAAGCACTCATGGTTTGTTTCATCAAGTTTTGGATCCCTTCAATTTCGAGTTGTGAGTCTCTAAGGGTATCCTTGACCTAATGGAGCCATTCCTCCCTTTCTTGTCATTTATTTCTAGGTTTATTAAATTATTATTTATGAGTTTACTTATATTTTTGGCTAGTTTCAATGTACCTATGATCCCCATGCCTTGTAGACTTATGATATCCATAGTCAGTTGATAATATCGATGTTGCATTTTCTCTTTTGGCTTGAAAACATTAGGGTCCATAAGGGAAAATTGGAGGACTCTTCTTTGTAGATCAATTTGCCTCTCGATATCCCTTATTGCTCACATGACCATTATTTTAGTCTCCTTCTTCTATGCCTACTCAAAGGCTTTCTTCTAGATTTCTTTGAAGTACAATGGTATGCTTAGAGTGGAGAAAGAACTAAACACTAGTTGCCCTTATGAAGGGGGTGGAAACAATAAGTATAAAAATAGGTAAGATAGAAGAGGTTTGGGGAAGTTAGGGAAACATAAAAATCTCCTAGCTAAGGTTGGCTAGAGATTGAACTATGAGATGGTGGGAGTAGAAGCTAAGAAAGTGAGGTCTTTAGAATTTTGGAGTGGAAGTCCCATGTGGGAGGTAGGTGTAGGGGGTTTTGTGAGGAAGGGTATCCATTGAGGTAAGGAAAAAACTAGATTATGCTAGTAGTATTGATGTCAATTATGGTAAGATACCTATATTTTATATGGAAGGACGGGCATGGGGTGTGTCCTTGACTTCTTGGACCATAGGAGTTATAAGTTTTTTCTACTTTGACTATTAAATGGATTAAAGGTTAAATTATAAGTTTAGTTAAAATCCTAAAATATTAACCATAACTAACACTAATAGGGTTAAATACATTAAATTGTACACATGTGCCTACATCAATAGTACTCATAGGCTTCCATAACCATTTTCAATCTTGGGTAATAAGGTTGAATTATTTATATTGATAAAACCCCTATTTGAGTTGTGAGGATAAGGAGAGGAGAAAATAATGATGATGATATATCCTCCCATATTAAATGCTTGAATAGACCAATTAATCTTCATTGTGAATTATATTACACACACTACTAAAGGTACATAGACTATATGACCTCTTCTATGGATATGTAGTTCTGATTATATCTCGTCAATTAAAATATGACCATAATTTTTCAACCAATATCATAATCAAACAATACCATGCAAAATTAAAAGATATATATATTACTCTAATATACTTCTAAGCAATAGAAGTAAATTTGTAAATAATCAACCCCCATTGTCTAAGAATGACCTATAGGAATAAGGCATACTCTTCTTGCATTGACCATATAATATATACTCCTCTTACAACCAAATAATATTCAAAATCATTGTAACATGGTCTTGAACTGTATCGTTCCAAATTTTCCGCACCCTTACCTTTAGGCTAAAGGATTCGTACCTGGAAGGGGGATGCGGGAAGGATGGGACAATACCTCGGACTGAGAGACCTTTGGAAGGTCCCGCCTCTTGAGGGAGGTGTATTAAGGTGATTTTTCGACGGATGGTGGGTTCACCAAGAAACTTTTGAATGGCAGTTTCCATGCCTAAGTTGAGAATGTGTTTGATGTGTTCAATTTTATCTTTAATCATTCAAAGCCTAGGTTTGGCCAAATGAATCTAAGTTGTTCTATATGAAATGTAGATTTAAATAAATACAGAAAGTAGAATTAACAAAAAACATAGAGAATAAATTAAGTGAAGAAATCCATACCTAGTTTTGATGTCTGATGGAGGTTTTGATTTTTGAAGTAGTCAAGATCGTCTGGAATTTGAGAGGATCGTCTCCTATCTGACAGGATCGTCTGAGATCTGACGAATTCATCAGGCGAATTCATCAGAGACCTGCAAACAAAGAAATAGATACAAAATACCAGAAATGCTACTATTCTAATGAAGGAAAATGATGTACAATAATAATAAGGATGTTAATAAGATAATCCCGAATAGAAATGCAAGTAAATTATGACACTTTAATAGCTAATCATGGTTTTATTATGCAATTAAACTACATGGGTGAACTCCAAGATGCAGGATAACAGGAAATAACAATAAAACTGACTAAATGCAGAATAAAATAGCAGCAAAGTATAGGAAAAGCGCAAACTCTGGGCACTAATTGCCCCCAATGCAAACTGCAGTCAAAATCATCTCGAATTGGTATGAAATCATCTCAAATTGGACAGGATCATCTGCGATGATCTGAGCTTGCTCTGGTTGAAGAATAACAAAGTTCTTACAAGAAAACTTGGAAAGCACAAATGCAGATGGTAATCCAGGGTATTCTAATGCGTGTAAAGGTCAAGCTACAGGAAAATTCAGCTAGGGGAATGTCAAGGGGGGTCCTAAGGTTTAAATAGGCTTAGGAGGGAGGTTAGGAGGTTGGAGATCATCCCAATTTGGGAGATCTCCAATGGGGGAGATCTCTAACCCCACAGACACGCTTTTGCCCAACTTAGAGACGCCATTGAAACAAAAGCTAATTATGAAAAATTAGTTTTGGGATGAAATTGTCTGGACGTCCTAGTCCAGACGAAATCATCCGATCTGAGGCGATATCGTCTAATAGGCAATGATATCATCCAACAGTCACAACAAATCCTAAAAATGGCACGAAAAACAAGGAAACGGGTAGCAGGCGATTTTGGAGCGGTTTTGGGGTTGAAATTTTAAATTTGAATTATTACTAAGGTAATTTTAATTATTGCTAAGGTTTACTACGCCAATTTTAGGGTGCTACATTTTGCCCCCTCTTTAGCAAATTTTTTGAAAAAAATGCGTTAAATATGAGTTCTTCTCGATCTACGAGAAAGCAAAAATTATTCTCATTTTTAGGCGACGATTCTAGGTCGAATCATACGACAGCTTACTATGGGGCCCCCTCCATGTTTTTACCCAAATTGAATGTTTGAGGTATAAACATGGAAAAGCAAAATTTTAAAAATGTTGTTTAAGTGTTTTTGAATAAAATTAAGAAAAATAGGATAAAACCCTAATTCATTGTTACTATTCATTTTTATTGATTTTTAGAGCTTTTCGGACAAGATGGTTGAGACAGCGCACAGATCAACAAAGGTCCGGTGCGGGCTATGGGTAAGGGTCTAAACTTAGTTTAGAGTGCTTTAATTTTTAATTTCATGCTTTTTAGATCAATTTTAACTAATTTTTGAGCATCGCGGCCATTTTTGGGCTGTCGACGTCATCGGGACGAAATCATCTCGATTTCACCGATTTTGTCCAAGGGCGAAATTGGCGATATGGGGACGATTTCGTCCAATAAGGGACGATTCCCTCATGTGAAATTGGAGACGAAATTGCTCAAATTTGGGATGATATAGTCCAATAGTGGACGATATCATCATTTGTGTGAAAGTGAACTTATTTTACTTGCATTTTTTGATTAATGATTTTTATTAATGATTTTATTAATGATTTTTATTGATGATTTGTATTGTTTTGTTGTTTATGTTGCAGAGAGGATTACTAAAGAGCCAAGAATGGAAATACAATGGACTAAGGGATGACTTGGCCGCTCTATCTCAGGAAGAGCGAGATCAGTTGGCATAGGTCGACTTGCAGCACGTGGCATATATGTCACAAGTGTCTACAGACATGGGGCTATTGACAACCCTAGCAGAGAGGTGGTATCCGGGTTCTTGTTTTTGGTTACCGATAGGAGAGATGACTCCCACACTGGAGGATGTATGGAGGATTTTGAGGATCCCCATACAAGGACGACTAATCACTCCCATGGCCAATCAAGGCCACGTGATGATGCGACTATGCGAAGATTCGAGCTTTGCCTTGGAGAAGGGCAGAGTGAACATCGAGTCGCTGTGCCAGATGCCTGGGGCATCTAGGCTGACATAGGTTTTGGCTAGGGTGGTAGGTGGTCTGTTGCTATGCCATCAGAGTGGATGCAGGCTACCATGGTTTCTGATAGATGTGGTCTACGACATGAGAGACCACAGATACAGGTTTTCTTGGGGGAGCTTTGTTCTATGTTGATTGTATAGGATCCTACATGGGGTCATATACAAATGTGGCCGATGTCTAGTCATGACATCGGTACTACAGGTTTGGTGCTGGGAGCACATTGCGATGCGGAGGTTGATAGGGCTCCCACTGATAGGGATTGACAAGGAGAGGCCCCAATTTTTCTACTGGTGGCTCCGAAGAGGGTCACAGCGACGGATAGATCTGTCAGTGTCCCGAAGACTACTTGATGACCTTGTCTCCAACTAGATCACCTAGAGGCCTTGGAGAGATCATCCAATGTGGGCCAAGGATAGATAGGAGCTAGCTCATGTCAAGCAAACCTGCTAGCTGAGGATGGAGAGGGGAGAGGTGGAGATCCATCGGTACGACCGATTTTTGAGGCAGTTCGGTCTATAGTAGGGGATCCCATCTCTCAAAGACTACAAGTTTTCCTAGACTATCCGAGATAACACTATAGTTAGAAGGGCTCCAGATATGCAATGCTTCTAGATTCAGGACATGGATGATGCCCCCATTCAACCATTGGATGGGGATGATGCAGGGGTTGTAGATGGCTATGATGCTTGGTATGCAGGCATCCACCCTCCTTGGATGACAAGGGCTTAGGGTCTGATTCACACAGTTGTGCATCGGATGGGGAGGAGGTGCCAGGAAACCATTGAGGTAGCACAGGGTTGCAACGAGAGAGAGCAGAGGAGGCCATAGGCTCAGTAGAGGTTGCGACAATAGGAGAGGAGGGAGGAGAGACCCCCTTCTCCATAGAGAGAGAGGCCACCATCGCCCAATAAGGGTAAGGGTGTGGACATAGGAGAGAGTAGTGAGATGGCTACTCTCCGGGTGGAGACTGTCTGTCTTCAGGCATAGGTGCAAACTTTACAGGATGATGCTATACGTCATCGAGTAGAGGCTACACAGCTCAGAGATGAGGTTGCATGCCTCAAAGCATAGAGCGAAAGGAGCGAGCACTCAAGATCTGGCATGGTCGATTTCTCAGACCGCATTCTATCAGGGTATCTACTTCTAGCTGGTGTCAAAGGGCCAGAGGGTACAGCTACCAGCCAACATTGCGGATCCGATCAGGGTTGGGTCATCGAGGACTTCATCCCGATCGACGACTAGGACTCGCAGTACCACACATACTATGATGGGGCCACCTTGTCCACCTTAGGGTGGGGGAGGAGATGAGGCTAAGAGCTCGAGGGGTTCTCAAGGCTAGGCTACTGCACTGCATAGACTGAATATATGATTGAGAGGATTGAGTATGCCAAGATGTAGATTGTGGCATACCAATCTAGTTTTGATATGATGTACATATATTGTTGAGATATATATATATATATATATGATATTTTTGATCATATGACTTGTCTTATGTGTTTGTATGATGCTTTAATGTTTTTGATGTGATTGATTTGATGATTCATGTAATTATGTCATTTGGAAAATATTATGGTTTAGATGTCATGCTTTTAAGATTTAAATGAAATAATCTGATGTAAACAAATTGGTTGTTGTGATGATAATTTGATAAAAAATAAAAGGGACTTTTAACAATAATTTCAAAGGACATTATCGCTATTATAGACCATTTCATGGAGTCATCGCTCACTTGGTCGTCAAGCTAATCCTAGTATAGAAATATTGTTACAAGTAAAAGAGTGCTTAAGAGACTGTCTTAAGACTTTGTTGTGATGATGCAAATGATGATGGTGATGATTTGTTTTCATATTTTCATAAAAATAGTATGCATGAAATATTTTAAAATGATTTTTGCTAGGCATAAATTCCTAAGTGTGATAAAATTTTGAACAATTCCTTAGGAATTATACCATGGTTGCAAAAACTGAATTTGAACATAATGACATGAAATAGAATAAGTATTCAGTCTGTTTGTAAAGCATAATTGTGTAACATAATGATGTAAGTCATATGGTTTTTATGATTTGGAATAAATGGAAAAATAAAATTAAAACAATGGTTTGCGCTAGGCATAGAATATTTAGGTATAGACTTATACCATCATCGCAAAATCCAAAGAAGAAAATAATAGTTTTATTGCATGGTTGACTTTTAATTTTTGAAAATAAACAAAAAATATGAATATGAGGACTTGCGCTAGGTATAAAATTCCAATTGTGGTTTTGGAATTATACCATCATCGCGAAAGTCAAAAGTTATATATAACTGTAACTTTATTGCATGTTTTTGAAAATTATTTTGATTTTTTTGGTAATGCATGTGGTTGTATTTATACTAGACAATTGTTCTCAGAGAAGAAAATGAAATTATTCCAAACAATTTGCAAAAATATTTCAAGGTATCTTAAAGACAAAAGTTAGATTTATAAGGAATCCCATGTGCATATGTGAGTTCATTTCTGATCTTGATTTATCATAATGATACACAAAATCTCTCAAATACAAATGTGTGTGCAATTGCTTTGTGCATTTACCAGGTTTAAGCAAGATAATTTGATACAAGTGATTTGAATTAACCAAATAAGTGCTCATTAACCATGATTTAGATGCATATAACCATACCAGACTACTATGTAAGTTGGGTTATCAAGAGCTAGCTAATCCATAAGCAGACATAGGTCTGTACAAAAGAAGGTCGCTAATGTGACAGACATATCACCACACTAGGAGTTACCCAAGGCCAAGTGGGTTGGGCACAAACCACCTGTTATGGGGCTTACCTCATAGTTTTTGAATAATTGAGAATTCCAGGGATTCAAGCTCATCAACCCTTATTTTCTTTTCAATGGGTAGGGAAAGGGATTTTATTGCTTTTGCTTTTGCTTGTTTTGCTTTCTTCTTTCTTTTTTCTTTTGGATTTTTCTTTTTTGTATCTTTTGCTTTGATATTTAAGATAATGCTGAAAGAACAATTTTTCTTGTTCTCTTTTTCTTGAAATTTTCTTTTTATTTTTCTTCCTATTCTAGGGATACTTGCTCGGATTAGCTGTAGAGCAAGGGATTTTTATTCTGGGTAGGGGTGAGCTTGTCCTTTTGTCAATTCTCAAAGATTCTAGACCATGTGCATGATATGATAGCAAGGGAAACTTTTCGCTCAAGAAACCACTTCTACTATGTAGCATAGCATGGACATTACAAATATAATCATTTTATTGTGAAAATATATGCTTGGTTTAAGTAAATAACAAGATCAATTCTCTATGCTCAAACTTTATTTAATTGAATTTTGTGGACTTTGATATAAGAGAGATTAGTAATCATGCCAAATAAATCAAGATATTTATTCATGTGAATGTGAAAGTGCGAGATTCCAAATAAATGCTAATTTATCCAAAGTAACTAAAAATATAACTGCAATATGTCACAATTTGAGAAGTACAAAAATAAAAGATGTTTTTGAAGATTTTTATGATTTTGAATGTTTTTGGTGTTTTTTAGATTTTTAAGTTTATAAATTGAAAGAAATACAAGATAGTGGTTTTTGAAATATTTTAAATAAATATATACAATGATGAAATGACCAATTTTTATACATAGTAATGTTTAAGATGCATAATATTCATAGGTTCTTTAAGTTCTTTACCATCTAAGGTAGATAATTTGTATGCTCCCGATTCAAATTTAGCAGTGATAATATATGGTCCAAGCCAGTTGGGCTCAAATTTACCTTAATGTCTTTAGTTGCATTAGTATTTTTTTTATTTTCTTTTAAAACAAGATTGTCGACCTCAAAGGATCGATGACGAACTTTCTTAGCATATGATATTTTAAGCTTGTTTTGGTAGGCACGAAGATGCTTCAAAGCATTGATGCGCTTTTCATCGAGGAGTTCCAGCTGATTGAGTTTGCCAGCTCGATATTCATCTCCTAATTAGGTATCTTGAAGTAGTAGAGCCAAAGAAGGAACTTCTAATTCAAAGGGAAAAATGGCTTCAGCGCCATAAACCAAAACAAAAGGTGAAGTACCTGTGGGAGTACGAACGCTAGTGCGATATGCCCACAAAGCTGGATATAGTTGAATGTGCCAGTCACAGCCAGATTTATTGACCAATATTTTAAGGATTTTAATTAATATTTTATTAGATGCTTCTGCTTGGCCATTACCCTAAGGATAATAGGGAGTGGACCAACGATGTTGAATCTTATATTTTTGACATAGTTTCTTAACATCTTTATTTTTGAAACAAGTTCCATTGTTTGAGATGAGATTTGCAAGAATTTTGAACCTACAAATGATTTGATTAAAAATAAATTTAGAGACTTGTGTTCTAGTGCAGGAAGCTAAAGGCATAGCTTCAACCCACTTCATGAAATACTCGGTGGCGGTTATGATGAATTTGTGTCCATCAGATGACACAGGATTGATTTTGCCAATAATGTCTAAGCCCCATTTTGAAAAGGGCCAAGGAGATGAAATAGCCTACAGGTCTTGTGCAGGGGCATGGAAAAGGTCAGCATGTTTCTGGAACTTGTCGCAATGGCACACATAATCATGTGCATCATTCTCCATGGTAGCCCAAAAGTATCCTATCCTAAGGAGTTTTTTAGCAATGACACTACCACTGAAGTGTCCTCCCCAAGATCCATTGTGGGCTTCACTCAAAGCTTATCTGGATTCTTCTAAATTCAAACATCTCAATAGGATCCCTTCAAAATATCTCCTATATAAAGTATTGCCAATTATTACAAATCGACTTGCTCATCTACATAATAACCGATCTTTGGTTTCTATTAGAATTGGTAGGGAAAGTCCCGTTGTGAAGAAAATCAAATATATCTGTAATAATGATGGTGGCATATTCATCATCTAACTCCAAGGGCAAAAGAGATGCAGTTGCGGCCATAGCGTCAGCCGCATGGTTGCTAGTTCGAGGAATAGCTTCCAAGGTAACTTGATCAAATAGAGATATTAATTGTAAAACATATGCTTTATATGGATGCAATTTATCATCTCTGGTCTAATAAACTTCATTAATTTGGTTTATAAAAAGTTGAGAATCACCAAAAACTAGTAGATGTTTAATTTTTAGCGCCAAGGCAGCATGTAATCCAAGGATTAGAGCTTCATATTCAGCAGTATTATTGGTGCAAGCAAATGTTAATTTAAAGGACAAAGGTATAATGTGTTTCTATGGAGATATTAAAATAATACCTACACCAGCCCCACTCATGCATCGGGCTCCATCAAAGTATAAGGACCATTTTTCAACATGGTATGCCTCTAATTGAAGGCATTAATCAGGAAACTCAATGATGAGGGGATGGGTAGACTCTAAGGGTGTAGCAGCTAATTGATCTGCTATGATTTGACCCTTAATAGACTTTTGTCCTATAAACGCAAGTTCAAACTCACTCAAAGCAAGAACCCACTTTGCTGTGCGACCCGATAAATAAGGTCGACTCATGAGATACCACAAGGGATCATATTTAGCAATGACATAAGTTTTCTGACTGGGCATATAATGGCATAATTTCTACGTAGAAAATATGACTGCTAGACATAGTTTTTCTAATGCTGTGTAGCGGGTTTCATAATTGATTAAAGTTTGTCTAGTATAATAATTAGCACGTTCTCTTTTCTCCTCATCAAGTTGATCTAACATAGCTCCTAAAGCAAAATCTAAAGCTGAAATATACAGGATAAATGGGCGATCAGGTCTAGGCGGTGAAAGCACAGGTGGGTTAAGGAGGTATTGTTTGAGAATTTCAAAAGCTTCCTTACACTCGTCGTCCCAATTAAAAGGGACATCCTTCTTAAGGAGCTTAAGAAATGGACCGATTTTGTCCACCAGCTTATCAATGAAGCGACGGATAGCTTGAAGTTTACCTTGTAAACTTCGTAACTCATATATATTGGTAGGTGTGGGCATATTAGTGATAGCTGCAATCTTGAGAGGGTCAATTTCAATGCCACATAAAGAAACTATAACCCCTAAGAGTTTACCAAAATTAACTTCGAATATGCATTTAGCAGGATTTAGTCGGATAAGATATTCCCTTAACCGATCAAACACTGTCCTTAAATCTTTTAAGTGATCATCTTCTTTGATGGAACAAGCTATGATATAATCTACGTAATCATGTAGGATATCATGCATCATGTCATGAAAAATATAAGTCATAACTCGTTGATATGTTGCACCTGCATTCTTTAAGCCAAATGGCATCACTTTCCAACAAAAGGTTCCCCAGGGGGTAATAAAGGTTGTTTTAGCCTGATCTTCAGGAGCTATCCTGATCTAATTATAATCATAAAATCCATCCATTAGGGACATCATTCCGCTTCTAGCAATAAAATCAATGATTTGATCCATGTTGGGAAGAGGAAAATCATCTTTAGGGCATGCAGTGTTAATATCTCTAAAGTTTATGCAAACCCTAACTTTGGTAGCTTCTTTCTTGGTGACTGGAACTACATTCGAGATCCATTCAGCATAATCAATAACTTGTATAAAAACAACATTTAGGAGTTTTTCTAACTCCCCTTTGACTAGCAAGGCCACTTTGGAATGCATTTTTCTAAGTTTCTGTTTAACAGGTTTAGCATCCGGATGGACTACTAGGTGATGCATGACTATAGAAGGGTCTAAACCTGGCATATCTTCATATGTCCAAGCGAAGATATCTTCATATTCTTTAAGGAATGCAATGTATTGCTCTTATTTTTCTTGACTTAATTTTGATCCAATATTGATTATGTGGGGATTATCCTTAGTTCCAATGTTAATTTTAATGACGTTTTCTACTTCCATGTGTAAATCTCTTTCAAAATTAGGTGGGGCGGGTGAAACGCCCAATTATTTTAATTATTTTAAAGTTAACTTGGATAATTCATCTTGAGGAGTCGTGGCCTCAAGTTGGGCTATAGTAGGTATAGAACCATCAAAATAAAAACCATTGTGTAACATCTCTTCAACGGAGACATCATGGAAAATATCTCCTTCTAATTCATCATCAGATTTAGCAATCATTTCAAGATAAGCTATGGACAGCATATTGCATGTAAATGCCTAATTTTTTAGAGGCAAATCATCACGCCCATCCAAATAATCTTGATAACATATGAGTTGATCATCATCTTCAAAATGGAAGGGTTGACCCTTACTAGGAAATAGGCCCACACCACATCGGGCGGGCCATGGTTCTACCTCAAAAGGTTCTCTCATAACATTTTGGAAAGGTCCCAAGCCTTTCCCTTTATATCCCATTTTAAGCATTATAGGTTTAGCTTTAATATACTCATTAGTAAAATAACATCGAGCATATCCATCATGATGAGTTTTGATATTCCTAGGTATTCTTCCCTAGTCATATCCCTTATAAATGAAGGCACAACTCCCGACTTGGTAAGTACTTCCCATAGATTGTGGGAGGCCCAAATTACGAGGATATGGAGGCAAATTACTTAAGATAATGGAATTTTGCATAGAAGCATTTATTTTTTTTTATATAAGAATGTGAGATAAATCAGGTAAGAGTTCATCAGAAAGAGCATAAGATGTAGAAGGATCATTCCCTATATCTTTAGATGTGGAATGTATGATAGATGTAGATAATGTAGAGGTGTTAATAGATGGGTCTATAGGTTTTGAAATGATAGGGACAGAACATGAAGGATTGGTTATGGATTTAAGATCGTTTTGAGGTTCTAGTGTGGTTTGTTTAGAAGATTGTTTAGATGAAAATAAGAATTAGGATGTGTGGATGACAGAGCAGGGCAAAATTGAACTCCAACATGTTCTTCCAAAGCACACATATCAAAGGGTCTAGGATCACCATGGATAGTGACCAACTAATTTTTAAATTCAAATTTAACACATTGGTGTAAAGTTGATGGGACAGCCCGCATTGCATTGATCCAAGGACGACCCAAGAGTATATTGTATGATGCGGGGCAATGTACAATAAACACATTCGTATCCAAGGTTCTCGAACCAACTTACAATGGGATGGTAATAACTCCACATGTTTCTTGTGTTTCGTCATTGAAGGCTTTTATGATCATGTCAGTTTTCTTCATTTCATCACTTCTAAACCCAAATCTATGGTAGAAGTCAAAAGTGCAAATATTTAGAGATGAACCATTATCAATCAAAACCCTTTTGACTCGCTACATCTCCTATTAGGGCAATAATGTATAAGGGGTTATCCTTATGTAAACTATGTTGCGGGATATCTTTATCTCAAAAGTCAATACAATCGACTTCTCTAGTGATGATAGTATTGGTCATGGCTTCAAGTTGAATGTTTTGTGGTACCATCATTTGGCTTAATGTAAGCATTAATTCATCCCTATGGGTAGGAGAAGATCTTAATAATTCCAAAATGGAAATTCTGGCTATAGTATTGGATAATTGCTCATTAATATTATAAGGAGGTTTAGGTTGAACATTAGGAGCATGATTCCCTTTATTGGGATTTTTCAAAAAAAATGGAGCTGATCCATCGTTTTGAACTTGATCTGGTTGAGAATTTTGAGCTTGTTGTCTGGTAACGACTTCGATGGTACCTATAATGTTATATTGAGGATGTTGAATAGATCTTGGTCTAGCATTTATAACTTGTTCATTAGAAAGGAACTGATTAGAAGAGGGTCGAGTAGTAACTCTTCTAGGAAATGGTTCTTCTAGAACCATAAAATCTGTGATAGGTTGAATAGGATCTTATTCATCTTTAGAACTAATCGATTGATTTGAAGTGATTTCCATGTCATTTTCAATATTCGATTCTACATCACTGAGATCCGGTGTTTGAATATTATGTAGGGGCCTGGTCGTGACCATGGATAAAGTTGTGTCAAAGTTTTGTAAATCATGATTAGGTAAATGTCCGCTAATAGTTCCTACATATCGGGTAGGAGGAGGAACATTATGATGCTCAATTTGATTGGCCACCTCTTTACCATGTCTTGGTAAAGGATGTTGAAATATATCTAATGATTGATTAGCATTTTGATTTTTATTTTGGGGAATGTTCTTTTGAGCATTATTAGGAGCATTTTGTTTAGGTTGGAAGGCTTGCACCTCCATTTCATTATTATCAATCAGATCTTGTATTTTATGTTTTAACCTTTTACAAGAGTTGGTAGAGTGTCCAGGTCCTCTATGGAAATCATAGTGTAAATCAGTTCTGTATCCGGGTATGGTTGGATCAAGTTCCCGGATAGTCGGTAATTGAATCAAACCTCTTTCAAGTAATTGGGGTAGAATAGTTGATAATGGTTTATTTAATCTAGTAAACTCTTGAGGAGGTTTATCAGGAGGTTTTAATATAAATTTTTTTGTTGTCTTCGTTGTATTGATATTAGCAATATTTTTGCTATCAGTGACTCCGTCACCTACAACTTGTTTGTTTTTATATTGATTTTTGGATGTTTTCTCATCATCTTTCTTCCTAAGATGGCCTCTCCTAATGAGAGCATCTTCTACTCTTCGAGCCAAGTCTATAGCCTGATCGAAGGTAGTTAAGGTAGCAGTTGATAACTCATAAGATATTTGTTCTTGCAAATTATTAATAAAAATGTCCAACATTTCCCTATAAGGTAGCACAAAGTGTAGTTTTCCTGTCAACTGCCTCCATCTAGCTAAGAAATCAGCAAAACATTCATCTTTGTCTTATTTTAAGTTGTACAAATATTTAATGATTACATGCCTTTTGATATAGGCACTAAATTGATGGACAAAATATTCAACTGTATCTTCAAAATTTCTCAAAGAATGAGTGGGAAATTGATAATACCACTCTAATGCCATTCATCCTAAACTTTTTGGGAACATCTTTAGTAACAACAAGTCATCATGTGATATATCATGACATGCTATCCTAAACATGCAAATATGCTCTATGGGATCTTCAGTTCCTTTATATATAGGCAGGACGGGCATGGGAAAGTGTTTAGGGTATGGTTGTGCTACAACTATAGGATCTAGAGGTTGACTACACATCTCTTGATAATTGTACGAGGGATGATAGGGATCCATCTGGTCCATGCGAGAAGCTAACTGTTTCACCATGGCTTCCAGATTACTGGTTTGCCCACCATATTGATTCGATGGAGCATGAATATGGGATTGGTGAGCATATGATGGAGGGACATGCATATTAGATGCTATATTACTATTGTGTAAATTGTTGGTAGGAAGGGTGTTATGAAGAAGTTTTGAAGTTGTATTATGTTGTATCGCAGATTGTTGGAAATTGGTGTTTGGCTTCATTTTAGGTTTTTGTCGATTTGAAGCATATTGATCAATAGTTTGGCAAAATAAAGTAGTAAATGAAGGTCTCTTTTGTGTGGGCATGATTTTAGGCTCAATAACAGGTTCCTTAGGAGGTTGGGTAACCTGTTGTTTTTGCATATTCTGAATTATAGTGGCCATATCCATATTGGATGGCCTAGCTTTATCACTTTCTTTATCAACGAAAAATAAGGGATTAGTGTGTATGTCAAACATATGTTCCATGGCTGCTTGAGTGTCATTAATTTGTCCCCTATCAATACGAACTACCATATTAAGAGCACCAATATTATTATTGAAGAATTGCCAAAAATGATCTATGTTATCAAAAGTAACAGTTCCATCTTGAGCCATTCTAGGGGATGAGGATCCTTCCTCTCTAACCTTTTCTTGTTGTTCATTTTCTTCAACCAGGTCATCTTCTGGTTGTTCTAGAGTTTCTTCTTCTGGGATTGGATCCTCAGGAAGGGTATTTAATTTTTTTTTTCTTGCCTAACCAATCTTCTTCTTCTTCTTCTTTAGTTTGTTTACCATTCCTAAGTTTAGTCATTGTGCTTAAACTTAGATTTCAGCAAATATATATATATATATATATATATATATATATGCAACAGGCTTAAGAGGTATATATTTTAATTATATACCTACTATAATATTTAAAATGAAATGTTTTGGTTTTTGTTATGTCTTTTGGTTTTTTTTTTGGTTTTAATAACAATATTATAAATATAACAAACATCACACAAAATGCAAGAAATAATAATAATGAAAGCAATGATCTAATTTTCTATAAAAAATTTATAAATATCATTAATGGGCTCAAGTTCTTCAGGATTCATGAAATGTTCTTCTTAAAATTGAAAATTTTCTTTCAAGAATTTGACAAAAAGTGCTATAGTGATATTATCTGTTTCAAATTCTGTTTTGTAAAAGTAAAGCTCATGGCAATACTCTCGATATAACATAGCTCTAGGAACTCTCCTCCATATTTCCCTATCTGTAAGAACGATCTCTTGGTCTTCTACACGACCTAGGAATTGGTGTATAGTGGTTGTGTTCTCGAGGTATTCCTCAAAGGTGAACAATTTTGAAGACACAAGAGCTCTCCTATAAGCTAACCACCTATGCCAAGCTCTCTGAAGTTCATGATAAAAAATTAGTTGATGAGGATCCAAGATTCTATCTAGGGCAAGCCTCTTGATTTGTTTAAGTTCTGTTGACCTAGATGAAATGATACCTAGTCTCCTATTGAGTTCATCCCACAAAGGTGGGACTCTGTATGTTTCAGATGTTCTAAACAAAGAATCAACCTCTATGGCTATTAATTGATTTTTAACATTTATAGTAACTGCTAGTATTTTCTTAGGAGCTACCATCTAAACATGATATGCAACTTGGTAATTTTCTAGTGATTTTAAATGCATCTATTTTTTTGTTTTTTTTTTTGTTTTCAAAAGGTTTTAGTTTCACGTTGGGTTCACCAAAATGTATCGTTCCAAATTTTCTACACCCTTACCTTCATGCTAAAGGATCCACGCCCGGAATAGGGATGCGGGAAGGATGGGACAATACCTTGGACTGAGAGGCCTTTGGAAGATCTCGCCTCTCGGGGGAGGTGTATTAAGGTGATTTTTCGACGGATGGTGGGTTCAACAAGAAACTTTTGAATGGCAGTTTCCATGTCTAAGTTGAGAATGTGTTTGATGTGTTCAATTTTATCTTTAATAATTCAAAGCCTAGGTTTGGCAAAATGAATCTAAGTTTTTCTATATGAAATGCAAATTTAAATAAATACAAAAAGCAAAATTAACAGAAAACACAGAGAATAAATTAAGTGAAGAAATCCATACCTGGTTCCGAATGTTTGATGGAGGTTCTAATTTTTGAAGGAGTCAAGATCATCTAGAATTTGATAGGATCGTCTCCTATCTGACAGGATCGTCTGAGATCTGAAAAATTCATCAGACAAATTCGTCAGAGACCTGCAAACAGAGAAATAGATACAAAATACCAGAAATGCAACTATTCTAATGAAGGAAGATGATATACAATAATAATAAGGATGTTAATATGATAATCTCGAATAGAAATGCAAGTAAATTGTGACACTGTAATAGCTAATCATGGTTTTATTATGCAATTAAACTACATGGGTTAACTCCAAGATGCAGGATAACAGGAAATAATAAAAAAATTGACTAAATGCAGAATAAAATAGCAAAAAAGTATAGGAAAAATGTAAACTCTGGATTCTGATTGCCCCTAATGTAGACTATAGTCAAAATCATCTCGAATTGGTATGAAATCATATCAAATTGGATAGGATCATCTGTGACGATATGAGCTTGCTTCGACTAAAGAATAACAAAGTTCCTACAAGAAAAATTGGAAAGCACAAATGCAGATGGTAATCCAGGGTATTCTAATGCACGTAAAGGTCAAGTTATAGGAAAATTCAGCCAGGGGAATGTCAAGTGGGGTCCTAAGGTTTAAATAGGCTTAGGAGGGATGTTAGGAGGTTGGAGATCATCCTAATTTGGGAGATCTCCAATGGGGGAGGTCTCTAATCGTGCAGACACGCTTCTGCCCAACTTAGAGATACCGTTGAAACAAAAGCTAATTATGAAAAATTAGTTTTGGGACGAAATCATCTGGATGTCCTAGTCCAGACGAAATCGTTCGATCTGAGGTGATATCGTCTGATCGACGATGATATCATCCAACGGTCACAACAAATCCTAAAAATGGCACAAAAAACAAGGAAATGGGTAGCAAGCGGTTTTGGAGCGGTTCTGGGGTTGAAATTTTAAATTTGAATTATTACTAAGGTAATTTTAATTATTTCTAAGGTTTACTGCGCCAATTTTAGGGTGCTACATGAACTAATGTTACCAATATGCATAGATTACAAAATCACAAGATCTATAAAAAAGGGTCCAAAATACTTCTCTAAGAAAATGTTATGGCCCCTAAAAGTGGGGTATATTAGTAAGAAAAAAGGAGAAAAATTAAATCTTCAAACCTTAAATGTAAATAAATAAGTTTATGTCATATATCAAAATATTATAATAGCCACTTATAGGCCACACCATTAAATACAAATAAAAATGAATAGTCTTGATGAGAGTCAAATTGGTGACCTTAAACATGAAAGAGATTTTGAAGCTATGATAGCTAATAGGATGCATGTTGTGCTTGGTATGGAAGGGAAATGCCTAACAATTTGGGTTACAAAGATATAGGTACAAATGGAACCCTTCTATGTAAATATTTGCATTCTCGCATTTTGTATATTTTTGGAGTTCTTTTCGACTGAAAACAAGTTATTATAAGAGTTTTTTATAATTTTCATATAAGTTAATCAATTTTGGAATTTTTTTAATTCATAATATTTCAAACAAGTTTTTATTCAACAATTTTAATATTGTTGTTATTAAATGGTTTTAGTTGAATTATATAATATATATTTTTTTAAAGAAATTTAGGTTTGAATCTTGTTAAAAAGATACATTTATAGTAAGCAAAATTATTATTAAACCACATTGTCATTATAATAATATAATATGTGTGGCACTTCATTTAATCTCCTATAATGTATTTAATAAAAAATCTTAAGTAGTTGCTACACAATAATACTTTAGAAAAAAGTTATAATTTTATATTAATAAAATATGAAATTACATTTTTTAGATGCATTTTTAAAATTTCTTCAAACCTTCAATAATGATCTAAAAATTAGGTCACTTATACATCATAACTAACTATCTCTATGAGGGTAAGTTTGAAGAACACGGGCTTATACTAGGAGGGGGGTGAAGAGTATAAGATCAACTTTTACTTTTATTTCCCAAACAATATTATCCAATATTATCAATGGTAACATCAATAGTAATAATCAAAGCAATGTATACATCATCACACACATGAGAGACATAAATTTAACGTGGTTCACCCAATATGGGTTACATCCATAGAGAAAATATTTCTTCTAAATTTTCTCAAAAAATCTCTTAGGAATTAATTTCCTATTACAATGTATGTGGACCTCTGTCCAAAGGATACACTAATCCCCTATGCTTTGATTTATGGCTATCTCTCCACATGAGAAATATATCCCCTTTGATTTGGTTTATGGATCTCTCTTCACAGGAGAACTCTATCCCCTTTGTTCTAGTTCATGGATCTCTCTCTACAGGAGAAATCTATCCCCTTTGCTCTAGTTCGTAGGTCTCTCTCCACAAGAGAACTCTTTTCTCTTTGCTCTGGTTTGTGGATCTCTCTCCACAAGAGAACTATTTTCCATCTACTCTGGTTGGTCAACTTCTAGAAGATGTATGTCCCCACTATAATCCATTTCATCCTACAAAAATATGGTTTGAATTTCTAAAGCCTTAATTTTCACTTGTAGGGATAAAGCAGTAAGGATAGGATTACAATTCCCATCAGGACATTGATATTATTGTTGGGAATCCAATTCCCCAAATATTTGCACCCCTATAAGAATACCAAATAGATGCACATTTCTATAGGAAATGCCATCAAGATGATATCAGAATGACTATCCTATTGTTATCTTCCAAAACAAGTTTTGAAAGCACCTAAGCCTTTTATGAAGATCTATTTTGCAAATATTGATGACTTATATTAGGATAAATCCATTATGTTTTCTCTCACATGGAAATTCTTAATGAAATTAAAGGAATAAATATAAGAAATAACATCCCTAGAACATTAGAAGAAATTTTTAATAAGACTATGGGATCATTTATTTATAATCCAAGAAGGTAAGTACTGTAGCGACCCCGAGACGCACGCACCGACCCTTTTTAACCCTACTTGCAATGTTATTAAAAACCCAAGATAAAATGGAAGACAAAAATAAAAAGCATATAACACGAAATAATAAAGATAGATCTCTTTATTGATATTGAAGCTCGATTACATGTCGGTCCCTCTTAGGGATACCCATTTTGATACAATAAGTTACAAATAGGCAAAGAGTGCCCCTTTCGCGAAGAGGTGGTGCGCTTATAAAATAGCTTCATGATTTTGCACACAGAAATGTATGAGGGCTTATAGATGCCTCCTTATCCAAGGTTGTTTCCTATATGGATCCCTTTTGCTCTCGTATGTTACAAATTTCATCCAATGTACCTATGGCCCTCCAAGTAATAAAATAATAACACATGCTTAGGTATCCGAGATTGCCTCCCCGGATGAAGTTGTTAGTAATAAAAGAATGTAACAAAAATATGACAAAATTATGCCATGAAATCATGTAAATCTATGCTAATAATATGAAAACATGAAGAAACAGAATAAAAGAAGCTATGTCTAAAACCTAAGCTAAGCCTACGGGCCACTGTCTAAGACAACAGCTGCTAAAGTAAACCTTGCTCTCTTTGCCCCAAAGTTATGGGTCAAAGCCTATATCTGATGTCGAAATAATAGGTGTTATGCTCTTCAATTCGTTAGAGCTTCGCCATACACGTGATCTCAAATAGATCTCTCTAAGTCTCGAAAGATCTCCTCAAAAATATGTCTCTCTCTGATATGATCTTCTATCTCTCTTATCCTCTCTTAGATAAATATGTCTTGGTGCTCTTAGTCTTGCATATTTTATGGTGTGAAACCCTAAGTCTATGTCCAAGCCCTAGAAATGAATTTATCATGCGTAGTGCAAGTTAGTATGAGAATATTTTGTCCTTTATCTATGTTTGAAGGTCAGTTAAATGTAATCCAACTGCCCACTTGAGTCTCCTATGCGAACTGGTTGTTAGCATGAGAAGGTTTTGTCCTTTTTTTATGCTTGAAGGTCAGTTAACTAAAGTTTAAATGCAAACTCAGGATTCCTATGTGAAATGGTCATGAAAAGGAATGCAAAGTTACTCTCGCTCACCTTTATTGCATGCAGACTACCACTTCCACTCGTGATTAGACTTGTTTATCAACAAACTGCTTCTTATGGCTTAGCCGCTATCATTTACAATGGCTAATATCTGGCCGCTCTAGGCTTGAGCGGCTAGGATCTGGTCACTTTTGGCTTGAGCGGGTAGGCTTGGATGGCTTAAAAAGGCCCCAAATGAGTGGTGATAACCACTATTGATGCTTGGAAATTCCAATATTATGTCTTATGATCTTATGAGTGTGTCTATGTGAGCAACTCCCCTAAGCATGACATAATTTAGATGTATTTTACAAAAAGGTTTACAAGCCTATTTTAATGGCTTAGCAAACATAAATAATACATAAGTAAATCCTCCATATCCTTAATTCAATAAATAAAACAAATTACTATATATATAATATTTGCCATAATATAAATTCTTACAAAATAAAACCCTTCCTATTATGTTTTGGCTATATAGCCAAAAATACAGTTTAAGGGAGGTAAGTAAATGATTCATTCAAAATTCATGATACAGTTTGGGGGGAAAAAAAAGAAGAAAATAAAAGAGGAATGAAGAAATAGGTAAAGTATTCTTTCAACTCTACAATTACAGTTTTTATAGATAGTTTCTATAGACATTTTCTATAGATAAATTTTGTAGACAGTTTCTGTAGACATTTTCTGTAGATAGCTTCTATAAATAGTTTTTGTAGATATTTTTCGTAGATAGTTTCTATAGATAGATTCAGTAGATACTTTTTATAGACACTATTCATAGACATTTTCTATAGATATTTTATGTAGCATATCTCCAAAAATACGTATTTCATAAAAAAATTCTAAGTGTCAACAATTCCAAATTTGTGACACATGTCAAAAGAATAATCATAAAAAGTAATTATTAAAAATTATTTATACAAGAGATTTTGAATAAAAAAGAGGTAAATTCTCAAAATATTTAAAAATTGCCACGAACACAATGATGCGAATATTTTTCAAAAAGCTATGAATCACGACATGAAAATCAAAATACGGATTTAGTATTGAAATGGTGCACAACAAAATGAGATGACCAAGAAATGACTTTGCGAATCATTCGCATAATATTCGGTTTAACAAGCTAGATACTCTAACCTTTGCACAAAGACATTGAAAATAACAACCTGGAGCATGAAGGATGATGCCTATATTTATGATTGGTCGAAGAAAGGGTATCGTAAACACATTTTAATTAATCATTTTTGGGAGGAAGGTAAAGCATGGACCAAATACCACCAATCCATGGAAATAATTATGTGGACATCGACCAAGAGGTAAAAACAATATAAGGGCATTGTATGGAGATTATAAATTTTTGAAATATGATGATGAGGCCAATCATAGATGTGGAAGGCATGGCAACAAATGACAGTACAAATAAAGTGCATGTATTGTGCACAATTCCAAAGGGCAATTAGGATTCAAGGTTTTAGGTTTTATTATTTAAAAATAATCTCCCTTCGATAATTAAACTCACAATACAAGATATTACAGTATCAAAAAATTTAGTGATTTTATCCCATGCAAGGTGGTAGAAAGCGTCATGCCAAAATATGAAATTACAATAGAGATCGACCACCTCATGGCCCTAGTGTCGATTACTGACACTTGGCCATACAAACCAATGAGAGAATATGCCATGGATTATGATTCTCTTGGAGGACCATGATCTAGTTTGGTTAAATCACATGGTACCAATGGAAGCTTCCATTGTAAGCTAGCACCAACCATTGTGCATGAAGAAGGGAAATCATCGATACTTGGCCATGGAAAGTGAATAATAAGGAGCATCACGAATTAGAGTATGAGTCCTCGATCGAAGATAAATGAAGGGTTGAGATTTAACCATGTTTTGTGTTGCATGATAAAGCTAAAAGAAAAAAAAAGTAAAATAAATCCTAATATTTTTGTAGCAAGCTCTATAACTACGAAAGGGATTCATCGTGCGGTTGAAGATGAAACTACAACTTAGAAATGAAACTAGTGACCAATAGATGAATTACCAAGGAGTGATGAAGGTCAAAGGAGAATTGCAGATGAAATACGTTGAAGGAATGAATGAAGTTGATGACGAAGTAAAATTACGCGAAGATGAGTAGGTAAGGTGGTGAACCCATTTTCAAAATAAATAATACTTTTTTAACAAAAGATATTTTATAAATTTGTAAAATACATAAACATAAAAAAAAATTATTATCTTATTTAAAATATTTTGAAGGAAATACATGATTAATCATGCAGAAAAAATATACATACAGGGTGATATATTCAAGTAAGAATTTTATTTTCCTTTGATGTTACATTTTTTTGCATAATTAAAAAGATATACACAAGAATTTTTTTTTGTCTCATATGCATGTAAATGATTTTATTGAATTTATTTGCAGGGTTTTCTCTCAACTAAGAAACTCCATGATAATATTCTAAAGGTTGAAGCACATTTTACACTACCCTACCTGTCTTCCACTAAAAAACCTACCCTATCTATTAAACCAGTTACCATGCCTAGATCTACCTTCCATAAATGGAGTAAACCCTCATCTATCCATACCTAGAACCCTAGTGATGCCATAAAAAAATTGTTCGAAGAGGTGCGTTGGTGGGATGCCCTAACAAAATTCCAATGGCACAACCAGGGCGTGGCAAAGTAGTTCATCATGAACTGTGATCCCATGACCAAAGTGACCCACATAGGTGAAATCCAAATTACTGTAGGCTCAAAATGGCCACATGCTTAGTAAAATTTAGTAGAATTTTTCCTAAGGGATAGAGTCATCATTTCGCACACCTTGTAGTGCACTTTGGAGCAGATCCACAATAGAAGATATGAGCTCACCCAACACTTAGTAATGTTTTCATGTTTAAAGTGATTCTGCTAGACTTCTCTCTAGCTCCGGATTGGTGGTGATCTAGAATCCATAAAAGTTTCAAGGAAAAGGTGATGTCAACGATGAAACAGTGTGTATTGGTGACTCGGAGGACAAATGGATTATTCCCTTCTGGAATGATGACAAAGCAGTATGCTAGATGATGGAGATGCAGATTCATGACAAGAGGCTATCTAACTAACTCTAGATCTGGAATGATGAAAAGGCAAGGTGTTTTATCCTGAAGGTTATCCGAAATGGAGAAAGAGTTACTTTACACCATAGCGGGCCCGGATTGGCTATCACATGCTAATGCACTTGTCCTCTCCAGAATGGAATTCACAAAAGTAATAAGGAAAGGATGATGTCATCAAAATTTTAGTGTGGATCTGTTAGGATCCCATCCTAACCCTTAATGTAATAACTTCTATGATGTAATAATTCCTAAATAATGTGGGTAGTACCCATGATTAATATTTTGTAATGTTCTAAGTTTTAGCTTATATAGTGCCTATGAAAAATGGAACCCTTTTTATGTAACACATGGTAGATAGGTTATGTAATGTGGCCTTGTGCATGTAATTTGAGTGGCATTATGCATGTAATTCGGGTGGTACTATGCATATAATTCGGGTGGCATTATGCATGTAATCCAGGTGGCATTTTGCATGTAAGCCAACCATGGAAGGGAACTCTTTAAATACCCGAGAAGGCACCAATGTAGTCATATTTTTGCAAATTAATAAAGTGTTGAAGGAGGTTGCCCCTTGAAGAGGCCAACGATTCTATCTGATTGTGAGATTTTTCCTTTATGCAAATTTTTGTTATAATGTGTAAATTGTTCTAAATATTAATATGATGTTTATGTGAGTTTATTTCCAAGAAATTGTGTGAGAGTGTGTTATTTGAGTTTATTTTATAGCAAGATCCTAACAAGTGGTATCAGAGTGCTTTCTAGGGCCAATTTCTGCTACAGTAACGATTCTTGCCTATTAGGTATAATTCTCTGTTATTTTCTTGTAAATTTTTTTTATTATAAAAAAAAGATAAATACTAGTAAAAAAAAAATTAGTCCTTTTTAGTTGAGTAGGTAGAAACCCTGTTCTGGGAGTTTTAAAATATCACGAAGGATATATAGTTATTGGATAAGCTAGATAGCCCATAAAACGTCTAGTGAAGTGAGGGGCGATTTGGCTCCAATGCCCAGGCCTCAGACAGAACTCGCACATAGACTTGAGCTCCCACGCATCTTCGGGTGTATCGGGAAACCATTCTAGGATTAACAAAATTTTATCTAGTAGGAAGCTTCTCAGCCTTGTATCATCCATAGTCCATGGGACATAGCATCCCATACGATTACCCTCCCATACTGTCAAAGAGACAAATAGTGTGCTCAAGGGTATGTGTGGAATCCTCCTTGGGTAGTGGCCTGAAATATTGGTCCGAGCACTATTGTTCATCACTATGGTATAACAGAGGGCCTATGGGTGTTACATACTCCTTTACTTAGCATTCCCTACTTCTGTTAAAACTTCAACCTACAACAAAATCACAAATCAAAACTCCCTGTTTGTAAACCTGCATTCCAAATTCCCAAAAGTGAGCATATAAGAAAGGAATATTCTACCAAAAAAATAACATACATTGCATGGATTTAGGATAAAATATAAGTGTGACTGTTAATTTGACAGTCTAGAGAATAACAGTCAAATTTACAATGGCAGTAATAGTGAGGTCAGTCAGGTCAGCATAGTTAGGCCAAAGACTACAGTCTTCAGAATAGAACTATCATAACAGTAACCTATAGAATATAGATAATATTCAGACTAGTCAGGTAAGCAGTGTTAGAGAGACTGTCTAGGTTGAGAAAAATAGTGAGCGAGTGACCAAATACCAATTATAGATAGTGCTCTAGTACCCAACTTTTGCACTATAGCTCAAAATCAAAAACTATAAACATTGTTAGACTCGACAAAACAGGAGATAAAAAAATAAAAAAAAAAAGTCTAGGGTGCCCAAAAGTAGTGTTGTGGGATATAGCTCATTGTGACCACCTCTTCGAACTGATCGTTTTGATATATAGCACCCAAGCACTTTTTTGGAAACTTAGTAAAAAAAGTAAGTCCTGAAACCCATTTCTAATTTTAGTAATTGGTCACAAAAAGTTCCAAAATGGCCCAAGGTACCCATGGACATTAAAAAGAGCTAGAACAGATGGACTCCTTAACCAAAGCCATTGAGACTTTTGACTTGGCAATTTTCTCCATAATGGAAGAGGTCCAAGGTCTTCGTCTAGATCATGAGGCCATTAGTGCTCGCTTAGAAGAAACAGTGATAAATATGGGTAGCAAGTTACATAAGGGACCACTCAAAATAGAATACCAGGCTAAAAACTCTGCAAGGAATGACTATGAACCATCCTTTAAAATGCCAAAATTGGACTTCCCTCGATTTAATGGGAAGTATGTTGATGGGTGGTTATGTAGGGTTGATCAATTCTTTAGACTTCATAATGTTCCCATATATCATTTAGTTCAGATGGCTTCCTTCAATTTGGAATCTGAGGCTCTACACTGGTTCCAGTGGTTACGTAATTTCAACCCAAATCTCTCTTGGGAGGAATTTGAGTCCCAACTACTGACCCGCTTTGGGCCTAGTGAGTATGAGGATTTCATAGGGGCCTTGACCAAACTACAACAAACATCCTCAATCCGTTATTACCAAACTCAATTTTAATAATTGGCCAATAAGACAAGAGGATTGATGGAGGGGTTCTTCATGAGTTGTTTTATCAGTGGGTTAAAAGGGGATCTCCAAGCTGAAGTAAAGATGTTGAAACCACATTCCATGATGAAAGCTATCATTTTGGCCTGTCTGGCCGAATCTAAACTCACAAACCAAGGGTGCCCCCTACGTTTTTCTCCAAACCGACCTTCATTTCCTTTTCATGCCTAAAATTTAGTGGATAGTAAACCTACTATACCCAAGCGACTAACTACAGAGGAGATGGATGCACGTCATGCCCAATGCTTATGTTATAATTGTGATGAAAAGTTTTTTAAAGGACATAAGTGTGCAAATAAAATACTGTTCTTGATAGATGTTGAGGAACTTGCTAACAATGACCAGAGTTATGAGGATGAGGACCCCCCTAAAACATCTTCTCCATAGGAAGAAGATACACAAGGGTCTGAGGCAGAGATTTCAGTACATGCTCTTGCAGGAATTACCACTCCACAAACTATGAAAGTTATGGGATTTTTCAAGGGCCAACGTCTTACCATCCTTATTGATTCAGGAAACACACACAAATTCATTGATCTTAGAGTTTCTAAGTAGGAAAATTGCTATATCCACACTTATAATTCATTCAAAGTCATGGTAACCAATTGGGGAACATTACCTTGTAAAGGAAAATTTTGCAATGTTAATATCAATATAGGGGACTATGAACTCAAGCAAGACATGCTTACCCTCTAGTTAGGAGGATGTGATATGGTTTTGGGATCTCAATGGTTGAGTACATTGGGCACTATCAGTTGGAACTTTGCAGAACTCTGGATGCAATTCTCCCAAAATGGACAAACACACTTACTCAAGGGCTCCCCTGCAGGAACACGTCACCTCATTAGTTCCAATCATATGGATAAAGTGCTAAATAAATCAAAATGTGGGGTCATTGCACAACTCTTCTCCATCCAACCAACCACTTCACTAATGGCCAAAATTCCATTAGACCTACAAATTGTTCTACACAAACATGATGTTGTTTTTGCAGAACCAACTACACTACCATCACGTTGCTCTCACGACCATGCTATCCCATTGATTTTTAGTAGTGCACCACCAAATATTAGGACATACAAGTACCCTCATGCCATGAAATTAGAACTGGAAAAATTGGTACAGGAATTACTCAAGGCTAGTGTCATTCGGCCTAGTACTAGCACCTACTCCTTGTCTGTCCTACTTGTTCCCAAGATAGATGGCTCATGGCGCCTATGTATTGACTACCAGGAACTCAAAAAGACTACAGTCAAGGATAAATTTCCTATTCTAGTGGTTGATGAACTACTCGATCAACTACACGAGACCAGGTATTTCACCAAGCTTGATCTCTGCTTTGGCTACCATTAGATCCGGCTCAAGGATGAGGACATCCCCAAAACTATCTTTCACACTCATGAAGGTCATTATGAATTCTTGGTAATGCCATTTGGTCTCACAAATGCTCCTTCTACATTCCAAAGTCTTATGAACAACATCTTCTGGCCCTTTCTGTAGAAGTTCATCCTTGTGTTCTTCAATGACATCTTGATTTACATCCGCACATGGGAAGAGCACCTCAATCATGTGGATCAAACTTTATAGCTATTGGTCACCCATAACATTTTTTCCAAAAGGTCCAAGTGTTCCTTTGGCCTTATTGAAGTAGAGTATCTGGGACACATTGTCTTGCAGGATGGCATCAAGGTTGATCTTAAGAAGATCCAAGTAGTTCAAGAGTGGCCGAAACCTCGCACCCTCAAGGGACTTCAAGGATTTTTAGGGCTTATAGGCTATTATCACAAATTTGTCTACAATTATGGGAAGATAGCTGCCCCCCTCACCTCCATGTTGAAAAAATATTCCTTCACTTGGATAGGGCCTGCTGAACAAGCCTTCATTGAACTCAAGCATGCTATGACCACCACTCCCGTCTTATCTATGCCAAATTTCTCTAAACCATTTGTCATTGAAAGTGATGCTTCTGGTCATGGTATTGGGGTAGTATTGATGCAAGAAGGACGACCTGTGGCTTTTACTAGCAAGGCACTCTATGATCGTAATCTGGGAAATCCACATATACTACGAAAATGTTAGCCATATTGCATGCAGTCACACATTGGCGACATTACCTCATTAGGCGTCACTTCTCAATCAAAACCCACCATCAAAGTCTTAAATATTTTCTAGAACAAAGAGTTGCCATACCTGACCAAAAAAAATGGGTGTCTAAACTCATGGGCTATGATTATGATATCAGCTACAAAAATGGAAAGGAGAATATTGTGGCTGATGCTCTTTCTCGCCAAATGGAGATTGTAAGTATGTTGTGTGCCATCTCAGCACCACTTCCCTAATGGATCAATTCCTTGCGTCAAGAAGCATGTCAGGATGCATATTTGCAAGCTTTGATAGCCTCATTAATGGATGATCCATATTTTGCACCAAGATATAATTGGAATGGCCATGATCTATGCTACCATCAATGCCTAGTTCTACCTCATAAGTCCCCACTTTGAGAGCTCCTCATGAAGGAATTGCATGCCACTCCCTCTGTAGGCCATTCAAGGTTCCTTAAAACATATGAGCGACTCAAGCGTACCTTCTTTTGGAAAGGTATGAAATGGGACATCCACTCTTTTGTTGCTTCTTGTGACACATGTCAAAGGATGAAAGGTGAAACAATGCACTCTTCGGGCACTCTTCAGCCATTGCCTATCCCGAATCAGGTTTGGACCAACATTTCCATGGAATTTATAGAAGGGCTCCCTAAATCTAGATGCAAGTTAGTTATTTTCATGGTAGTGGACCGCATTTCAAAATATGCTCACTTTTGTGCCCTTGCCCATCCTTATACAACATCTATTGTTGCACAAATTTTTCTTAACTCCATCTTTCACCTTCATGGCATACCCACCTCCATTGTATCTGATCGTGATCCCACCTTCACTAATCATTTTTGGCAAGAGTTGTTTAAGTTGTAGGGGACTCAGCTCAAAATTAGTTTAGCCTACCATCCGCAAACGGATGGTCAAACAGAAGTTGTTAATAAATGCTTGGAAACCTACCTTCGTTGCTTTGTCTCCGATCATCCCACTTAATGGTCCAAATGGCTATCCTTGGCCGAATGGTGGTACAACACTTCCTATCATATCGCCACCAAACTCACACCATTTGAAGCAGTCTATGGGCACCTTCTACCTATGCCTTCCTCTTACATTCCTGGCAGCTCCAAGGTCCAGCCCATCGAGAACACTGTGAGTCAACACACTGAGGTCCTTCGCCAACTTAAGTAGAATTTGAACATGTCACAGAATTAGATGCACCAACAGGCTAATCAACATTGTTATGAGCATAGTTTTTATGTAGGTGATATGGTCTTCCTTTGCTTTCATTAATACAAACAATCACCCCTACAACTTTGTAGGTGCCAAAATATTGCTACCAAATTCTATGGCCCTTACCAAGTTCTACAATGGATTGGCCCTATAGCTTACAAATTGGCGCTCCCACCTACTTCCAAGCTTCATCTAGTTTTTCATGTTTCTGCTCTCAAGAATTTTGTGGGCACACAAATAAATGTTCAATCCAAACTTCCTAAATTGGATGATGAAGGCTCCATATTACTTGAACCTGAGCAATTGTTGGATCGTCGGACTCGTACTCTTCACAACTGTACAATTATAGAGATATTGATTCATTGGCGTAGACTTCAACCTGAAGATGCTACATGGGAATCTCTCCACCAACTCTAGCAACAGTTTCCTCATTTCAGCTTTGATGACAAAGCTTCTTCAATGGGAAGGACATGTTAGGATCTCATCCTAACCCTTATTGTAATAACTTCTATGATGTAATAATTCCTAAATAACGTGGGTAGTACCCATGATTAATATTTTGTAATGTTCTAAGTTTTAGCTTATATAGTGCCTATGACAAATGGCATCCTTTTTATATAACACATGGTAGATAGGTTATGTAAGGTGGCCTTGTGTATGTAATTCGAGTGGCATTATGCATGTAATTCGGGTGGCACTATGCATGTAATTTAGGTGGCATTATGCATGTAATCTAGGTGGCATTTTGCATGTAAGAAAACGATGGAAGGGAACTCTTTAAATACCCGAGAAGGCACCAATGTATTCATATTTTTACAAATTAATGAAGTGTTGAAGGAGGTTGCCCCCTCGAAGATGCCATCGATTCTATATGATTGTGAGATTGTTCCTTTATGCAAATTTATGTTATAATGTGTAAATTGTTCTGAATATTAATATGATGTTTATGTGAGTTTATTTCCAAGCAATTGTGTGAGAGTGTGTTATTTGAGTTTATTTTATAGCAGGATCCTAACAGGATCAAAAGATACTATGTAGAATCTAAAGTATTCTAAGTATAGCACCCTAAAATTGGCATAGTTAAACCTTAGTAAAATATTAAAATTTGAATTTTAACCCCGAACCACCCGTTAACCACCCGTTCAACCGCCTACCTTATTTTTCGTGCCATTTTTAGGATTTGTTGTGACCGTTGGACGATATCGTCGCCTATCAGACGAAATCGTCTCAAATCATATGAATTCGTATGGAACATAACGTCTAGATGATTTCATCCCAAAACTGATTTTTCATAAATAGCTTATGTTTCAACAGCTTCTCTAAACTAGGCAGAAAGCATGTCTGCGCAATTAGAGTCTCCCC
Organism: Wollemia nobilis; assembly: GCA_028583015.1. NCBI lineage: Eukaryota > Viridiplantae > Streptophyta > Pinopsida > Araucariales > Araucariaceae > Wollemia > Wollemia nobilis. Next base: position 1,071,143 of record JAQPPZ010002623.1, read on the forward strand.
CATTGGAGATCTCCCAAATTGGGATGATCTCCAACCTCCTAACCTCCCCCCTAATCCTATTTAAACTTAGGATCTCCCCTGAATTTCCCCTTGGCTGAATTTCTCTACAACTTTAGTTTTTCGTGCATTAGAACACCTCGAATCATTGTCTACATCTGTGCATTTTCAAGTTTTCTTGCAGGAACCTTACTATTTTTCAGTTGGAGCAAGCTCGGATCATCACAGATGATCTTGTACAATTTTGGACGATCCTGTCAAAATTCGAGATTATTTCGTACGATTGCAGGTGATCTTGACTGCAGTCAATATTGGGGGCAATCAATGCCCTGGGTTTTCATTTTCTAGGATTCATTCCTTATTTTGTTTTGCATTAGTCTAGTTTATTTTACTCTGCATCTTGGAGTTCACCTCATTTAGCTTAAATGCATGATAAAATTAAAATCAGTCATTAAAATAAGGCATTTCCTTCAATTATTATCTAGATTTATCATTTTAGACAAATTCACTATCATTTCTATCATTTCCCCTTTCTTTTGCAATTGCATTTTGGGTTTTTGGTGTCTGTTTCTATGATTGCAGGTTTTTGACAAATTCGTCTAATGAATTTGTCAGGTTGACAATGATCTCATCTGATCTCAGATGATCTGCTATGACCTGGACGATTCGGTGTGATTACAGACGATTCTGTTGGATTTGAGACGATCCGAACTCCTACAAGCTTCAAAATCTTCATCAGACATCCGAAATCAGGTTTGTTTTCTCTCATTTAGCATATTTTTGTGTTTTAAATCCATTACTTCTTTATGCATTCATTTAAACTAGCATTTGCATATAAAATAGCTTAGATTCATTTGGCCAAACCTAGGAGTTGAATGATTCAGCATAAAATTGAACACATCAAACCCATCCTCAACCTAGGCGTGGAAACTGCCACTCAAAGTTTCCTGGTGAACCCCACCATTCGTTAAAAAATTCACCCTGATATCCCTCCCTCGAGAGGCATGACCTTCAAAGTGCCTCTCAGTATGAGGTATTGTCTCATCCTTTTCGCATCCCCCTTTCGGGCACATATCCTTTAGCCTGAAGGTAAGGACGCAAAAAATTTGGGTCGATACACTAAGGAACAAGAAATAAAATTTGATCATGCTCAGCTTTCAGGGTCTGGATTACCAATTTTGTAGCTTGTGATAAATAAGAACGACGTCATCAACATTTTAAAGTGGAATAACACCGTGTTCTCCCCACCCTTTTTGATAAGCTTATATTAGATTGAATTTGAACCATACAATGAGGAGGATCAACGATGGAGGTTGTGTTGATGAATATTAGATGTTTAAAGAACATTTCTTCAATGGGATTAGAATAATCAGTTGGAAGATGAAGCATCGAGAGTTTTTCAAAATATCAAACCAAAGAAGGTTACAGATCGACGATGGCAAATGGCCTCCAAGAAAAATTGATAGTAATGAATGACTTCCAACGACCTGAACTCCAGTTCTGCTGAGTGACCAGCAAGTTGTAGAGACCTGAGCTGCCATGGCGGACCATTTTTAGTGGATTTCTTGAAGGATGAACCAGTAAGAAGATGCTAGCTAGATTTATCTACTATGATGTCAAAATAATATCTTTGTAATGTTTCTTGTTATTTTAAATTTTGTAAAAATATAAGTAGAGGTTGAACCCTTTTTTTTAAAGGGTCGGTTCTAGTTTGTTTTCCTATACTACTATAAATATTCTTGAAAAGCTAATGGAAGGAGCATTACATTGATCTTCACCTCAAATCTATGTTCTCATTCTTGATATCATAGGTTTGAATTCTTTAGTTGTATTTCTGTAAATGCTTAAATGGTTAGTTTATGCATAATTGACGGATTACAAGCTGTTAAAGTAATTGAAATATGCTTCAGAGTTTGTTATGTATTGTTAGGGAGTGCATTTTTATAGAAAATACATTTTGGTGAATTCTGTTATTTGGATTATCATTGCCTGGATATTGAAATAGCTTGCTACAATATTTCTTTGTTGTACATTAATAAATGAGGAATAATCTAATTTGAGATAATTTTGGTATGAGTTATGTATCTTTGGTTTAGTTTTTAGGAACTTTCTATGGTGTTGCAATGTTATTAACCTATCTTTCCACTATTATTCTCATTTATCTAACCCTAACCTTATCTTACCCTAAAATTCAAACCCTAAGTGAGAATAATTGTGTCATCGACCTGTTAAGTTGACAAGAAACTAGCCTACTCTGGAGGTTGGATCGAAAATCCCTATTTTGGTCCATCCAATATTGAGTGTTGAGTTGTAGCTATCGAGTGTAATCCTGGATAGAAAATAGAAATATAGACAACCACAATATCAAGTGAAAACTTAGTACAATTTAGTGCCCAACATTTTTTGGCATGCCCAGTGGGACCAGTTCACAAGGAACATGAAACCCATCTAATGAGTATTATTATCTCAACCCAAAGGAATCAAGATTTGGTGAATTATCTTGACCTTATAAGCAAAGATAAGAAAGTTCACCTAACAACTCCTTGGTCATTAAAACCAGAAAAAGAATTATCCCTATATACCAGTGTCCTTTCATGTATACCAGGTCTTTCAAAAGGAATAACCCTTATTCCTATTTTTACTATGAGTTACATTACAGAGAGGTTGTTGTTACTAGAAGATTAGATCAAAATTTTCTTGGAGAATAAGAGCTTATGGAATAATACCAAATAGTTCCCCCAATAAGACCTACAGTCAGAAATATTACACAAAATGTGGCTCCTAATCAGCCATTATAGAAGTACCATAGCTGGAACATAACCGGTACCCTTAGATTAACTCAAATGGATGTTATTCCCAAGGCTATATCTAAGGTTATCCCCATTTATTATGGATCTGGAAAAACAACATATGAGCACTACCATGATATCTTGAATCTGGCAGCAATACACAACATAAAGGAAGAAAATATTATAGTCATAATTCTAGCTCTGTCCTTCAGAGGAAAGATATTACATTGGTTTAGAACTTTGGAAGATAATACCATCATGTCTTGGCAAGCTTTAGAAGAGACTTTTGTGAAAGAATTCAATGAATCTACTAATCCATTTTCTTTGCTTAATCAGTTTACATCTATGAATAAAGCTCAACAAGAAATTGTCTTAGATTTCAATTTGAGATTTAGCAGAACATGGAAAAGAATTCCTCCACAGATAGACCAACTATATTTTTAGCCTATATGTATTATATACAAACTCTTGGATCAGAGCTTAGGCTACAGACACAATAATCAGGAGTAGAAACCTTCCCCTAAATTTATAATGTAGTAGTACATGCTGAAAACATCCTGATCAATATCGAAAGACTTCCTCCCAAAATAGTGTTACCTTATAACACAAAAACCACTAATAGTTGAAGTCTATAAGCCAACCCATATCACATAGATCTGCTTTATTTATCATCCCCATATCCACAAATTAATGCAATCCCTCAACCAAGGTCAACACCTTCTACGACCCCTTTTCCTCCTCTTTCTTCTCAACCATCGTAGGAGCTTTCTACTATTCTTGATATAAAAAATACTCTAAAAAATCTGAGTAATAGAATGAATTCAATGGAAAAAAAATATCAATAAATATCACAACAATGTATATTCCCATATGTAAACAAATATCAGATACTTGGTCCTAGTAATAGTAAAGGGGTTAGGGTGAATGCAGTGTATGGGGAGCCATGGTGCTCTTATGATACTACTTTGTAAATTTTTGGTGATTAGTATGCAATGACCCTCATTATTCACAATCTTGTGTTATGTATCAACACCATGTTCAACAAGCTATGGATCTAGCTAAAAGAAATCAAAAGGGAAGATTCGATATGTTATGGCACCTGTATCAAATCATGGCTAGAAAAGAGTTGGACGAGGAAGGTCCAATTGCTATTGTGACAAGGTCTGGGAAGAAATCTTTGCAAGTAGATCCACAAAAAATGGGGCATTTTGAATTCCCTTCTCAGAAGAAAGTAGGCACCCTTACAAAGTAGTGGTACCTTCTTTATTCCTCTAGTTAAGGGGAAAGAGAAGAGAAATTCTTCCTAGGATACCAAAAAAGGAAACAAAGAGAGACCAAATGAGATCTAAAGGTGAATATCAAGAAAGGCTTAGGTTGCCCTATATTACTAAAATACAAAGGTTAGAGGCCACCAAATAATATAAAAGAAGATATGGTGAGCTAGAAATAGGAATGGAAAAAATCTCTTTAACTAAATCTTAATACAACAATTGTTGAAGAAATGAAGAGAATTCCCTCAAATGCTAACCTGTATGACACTATGTTCATTCCTGGTTAGATTTAATTACTTAAATCTTCCCTAATAAAAACCCATAGAATAGGTTGGCCACTACAATCCTTAGTATGCCATTAGAAAAGAAAGAAATGGCACTTGTTGTGCTAAATAATAAATGCCCTTTTTATATATATCCCTAAGAATAGAAGGTTGGGTAGTCTAAAATTGTATGATTGACTCAGGAGCATCAACTACAGTAATGCCTAAAGCAGTCTATGAAGAGATGGGTATGGAGTATACCCGATCTTGTCCTGGAGTGTTACAACTAGATGGGACACCTATCAAGACAGTTGGAGTTACTAAAGATGTACTTATGAGTTTGCATAGAGCTCCTGAGGTTACAGTGGTGTAAGAAATAGTGGTCGTTGATTTAGAATCCTATTTTAGATTATGCCTATCAAGAGAGTTTACTGCAAATCTAGGAGGATGTATGTAGCTGGATTATTCTAGCATGGTAATCCATTTTAAAGGGAAAAGGATAAGGATAACACCTAAGAAACCAATAACTTATCATATTGAAAATATTGAAGAGGATATGTGTAATCTTAACCCTTTGGAGGAATTTGAGCTAGTATAAAATATTGAGGAGTTAGACATTGAAGAAGCATTATCTTTCAGAGAATATTATAGTCAGTTTGGAACTGGTATAGGTACATATAGCATCATAGCTAAATCAAAAAATAAAATTCCTACTATATCCAACCAATACCTGAGGGAGAAAGAAACATGGGTCATGCACTTTGATGGTGCTAAATGTAGAAATGGTGCAGGAGTCAGTGTGGTCCTACAATCCCAATCATAAGGGATAAAGAATTTTGCTTATAGACTAATATGGTCATGTACTAACAATGCTATAGAATATGAGGCCCTGTGTCTCAAATTGATACAAGATGAAAGCATGGGCATCAATATTTTGAACATATATGGTTATTCTGAGTTAGTAGTCCATCAGGTAAGGAATAAGTGCAGCAGTAAGCATCATTACTTGAAAGATTATAGAAACCGGGTATGGGATCTAATGGAATCACTTGATGCCCTAAATTTAAACTTTATTTCCAGAGAAAAGAATACCTTGGATGATTCATTAGTAGAAAAGGGTTCTAACTTCAACCCTTCTGTAGACTTTGGAACCAAGAATACCAAGGGAATTAAAATGATTTTTAGGCCTACAGTACCAGACAAGCAAATTTTTTGGCAAGTTTTTGAAAGTGATGAACAAATTCTTGACTTTTTGGTAAGAGAAGCATGTCTCTCAACTATCCAAGAGGAGAATTTGGAGGAAATTGATTAGAAATACATTATCCAACTAAGAAAAAATTATATCCCAAGAAGGTTGGTCATCCTTGAGAGTTTGTTTGATAACAAGGATAAAAAGAAAGTCAGAGTTGTGAAGGTCAATGAAAAAATTTATAAATAAGTAGAGGTCATAATAGAAAAGAGGTTGAATGTTGGAGTCCAATTTTCACCTGAGTATGCAGAATATATTAAAGATCTATGTTTGAAATACCTAGACATTGTGGCTTGGTCATATGAAGACCTTAAGGTGTATGACAAAAAGGTTATCCAACATACTATTGAGTTAGAGCATGATGCAAAACCATTCTGGTAGAAGCAAAGGCCTATCAATCCAAGGATAGAGGCCATTAAGAGAGAGAAGATCTTAAAGTTGTTAAAGGCCAAGATAATATACCCAATAAAATATTCCACTTGGGTAGCCAATTTGGTACTTGTAAGAAAGAAGAATGAGGATATACGCTTAGGTGTAGACTTTAGAAATATGAACCAAGCATCCCTTAAACATCACTATCCCCTACCTTAGATTTATCAGATATTATAGGTAGTGGCAAGAGTAGAGATATTCTCACTACTAGATGGTTACTCTAGATACAACCAAATTTCATTAAAAGATGAGGACCAGATCAAAATAACATTTACCACAAAATGGGGTACATTTGCCTACCATATAATGCCTTTTGGGTTGTCCAATGCAGGAGCTACATTTTAGAGAGCCATGGATTATACCATTGGAAAACTGATCAACAAAGTTATTATGATTTACCTAGATGACATGACAATGTTTCCTCATGATAAAAAGGATCATATATCTCATTTGGAACAAGTTTTTCAAAAGTGCAGAGACTTTGGTATTTCATTCAATCCCAAGAAGTCATTCTTTGCAGTACATGAGGGAAAAATATTAGGTCATGTGGTTTCAAAAGAAGGTATGGCCATAGACCCAAATAGGATTAGAGCAATTCTTGCTCTTCCCTTGCCTATGAATAAGAAGACTTTGCAGTCTTTCCTAGGCCAAATCAACTTTATCAGGAAATTCATTTTTGATTTTGCACATAAGGGAATGACTATATCTGAACTTCTAAAGAAAAATTTTGATCTCAAATGGACTGAGGTTAGGAAACAGGATTTTGAGGTCATCAAGAAATCCATTGTAACAACTCAAGTACTGATAAATTGATACTTTAGAAAACATTTTATTCTTTATTCATATGGAGTGGAAGAGAGTTACGCCTTAGTAATCACCCTAAAATTTGATCAAGGGGATGAACACCCTGTGTTATTTTGGAGCCAGATATTGCATGATTATCAAGTTAAATACAACTTTATTGAACGGCAAATATTTGTTGTGAAGTCACTAAAAAAGTTCAGACAGTATTTAGTACAAAGCAAGACGTTGGTATATGTAGTTCACCTTGGATGTAAGAAGTTGTATCCTTCAAGGTGATATAGGAGATAAAAGAGCTGGTTGGATTACCAAAATCTAAGAATATGATGTGGAAATACATCCCACCAATCTGGTAAGAGGTAGAGCCTTGTGCCAAGGGTTAACAAAAGTTGCAACATTGGTGAAGGTAACAACTTGCCAGGTAGTAGAAGAAAACCAGGTGGAAGTAGTACACACTGCATATTATGATTGGATTGATCAGATGATTAGGTATTTTAAAACTAGAATATGCCCTCCTAATATGAATTTATCTCAAAGAAGGATATACATGATTCATGCATTGAAATGTGTATTACTACCAGAAGTCTTATACAAAATAAACTTGGATGGAGTTCTTCTAAAATATTTAAAGGATGATCAACAAAAAAGAGTCATGGAAGAATTTCTTGGAGGATCAGTTGGTGGACATAGCTCAGGAAGGGTTACAAATTTGAGAATCATAAGAGTAGTCTATTATTGGCCCACTATATTCATTGATGCTTTCAAAACTACCCAAGCTTGTGATAAATATTAGAGGTATATTGGAAGAACAAGAAACGCTTCATCCCCCCTAAAGCCTATACATGTTGATGAGGCTTTTCAAAAATGGGGGCTAGATTTCATAGGGGTTATCAACCCAAATTATTCATCAGAGAATAAGTTTATACTAACTACCATATATTATCTTACCATATGGGTAGAAGCCATTCCTACCAAGAAGGTAAACCAGGAGGTTGTGATCAATTTTATGGAAAATTTGATTTCTAGGTTTGGAGTCTCGAAGCCTTGGTGAGTGACAATGGCCCAACTTTCATAGGATCCAAGTACATTGAATTTTCTAGTATGGAATCACTCTTAAAAATATTTCAAATTATTATCCACAAGGTAATGGACTTGCAAAATCTATTGTAGACACCAAAACAACACCAATCCGATTATGTGACTGCAAACACGAACCACATTGACACACACATCCCCTAGAGGTTAAACAGTGGTCCTAACCACTCTCACAATAGATTTAGAAGGTTAGAGATCAATTTGGCAATTTTTAGGCACTCTGCTCCTTATTCGTTCCACCCAGGGACGATTACAAACTGGTATTCGTCCCACCTAGGGACGATTAGCAGCATTCGATCTTGGGTGGGGCGAATAGTATATTTGATGGGTAAAATATTGAATATTGATAAATGGCAGCTTAGATCCACCACTTAAATCTTCCTTCATTTCATGGGAGTGCGAGTGAGCATTTTTGAGCTCAAAGAGGCAGTCATAGAGGTAATCATGGAGTCCTTAATTAGGGAGGAATCTTCTCTCCCCTGGGAAGGCATGATTGCCAAGTGGCACCTCTACATGCTAATTCAAAGAGACCTTCAGGTCTATAAAATTGTGAGTCTTCTCACCCCAAAAGAAGAACAAAGAATGAGCATTTGAGCAATGAAATGCTGTCGATTTATCCTTACCCCTTTTGATTTGTGCCTTCCACATCCTTGATCTCTATTTTGGAAGGGAGGTTGTTAGGTGATTATTGGAAGCACAAATTCGGACCCAAAACCTGACATGTGGCCACAATATCACACCAAATTTTCTTACACAACCCCATAAGAAGTTTTGGACCCATCCCAAGTGGATTGGTGCTGAAACCAGGCCCCAAACGGTGGGTGTCCTGCCCTCAAGCGCCCCCTACACTGCTACAGTCCTAATCACCCCACCCTAGAGTGATTAGAAATATGTAGTAGATTTCATTACTATTTTTATTGTATTTGTTTCCATGTTATTTACATAGGCTATCATTCAAATTTCAGATAATTTTGATGAGTTTTGATCATGTTTTTATTATTTCTTGCCTTCACTAAAATATAGGGAGCATCATCATATTTTGGGTGATAGATGCCAAATTAGAAAAATCTGACCTTCTGGGTCTTTCCAAAATGCCACATTTTACCTAACCCCAACTTTGCAGGTGATTTGGTGCCTCCTTGATGGGACATTTAGGAGGTCACCTTCTGACATTTTATAGCAGGTCTAATCATCCCACCCCGGAGCGATTAGAAATCCGTGGTGAATTTCTTGACTGTTCCATTTGCAATGGGTTCCTGGTAATGTTCTCATGCCTCTATAAAATTTTCATCTTGTTCTAATCTATTTTAGCTATCATTTTAGTTATTTTATGCATGCACTAATCGTAGGCTTTGGGGATTGCATGTTTCATTTCATCCGTAGGTGCTACTGATTTTTTTCTATTTTTTTGAATGCAGGATCTTGACATCAAAGGAGCAGCCAAGAACCAAATACGCATTCACGCAAGTGGTGGTGATGTTTTGGTCCACCCATATTACATGTGGGCCGAAAGAAGGAGTACCATCCATTGATGTGATAAAACCGTATTTAATGCTCCTAGACCCTGGAAAGGGAGGAGACGTATTGTAACTAGGTTTTGAAAGAAAATTAATAAAAAGGTCTATACTCCACATTTGCTTTTATATCTTGTTTCAATTAGTTTGTTTTCCCTCCTTTCATGTATTTTCGTTCGTAGGACTTAACATTAAGTTTTGCTTTGTTTATATTGCACTCAGTATCTCCGTTTTGTTTTCGTATCCTCGTGCTTTCAGTGGTGATCATGGTTGGACCTTGTCCTATGATTTTTAGATCAAATTTCTGATAAGAAGTTGTGTGTTTTTGCTTGCAGGTACCAATCTTTCAAACGCTGGACTAATGCTCGTTCCAGACTGTGACGAATACAGAGTTGGAATTCGTGCCACCCAAGGACGAATGGGCATTCGTCCCACCCTATGACAAATATGGTTTTGATATTCATCCTACCTCAGGATGAATATCTCTCTGTGTAGTTTTAGAACATAAACTTAGAGACATCTGGTTTGGGCAGAAAAGAGGTAGGGGTCATGAACACCTTTTGTCATTTTCTGTTTTTTGTCTCTATGTTTTTCAGTTTCTTTGCTTGCTTAGGAAAGCTTTTGCTGCATGTTTGATTTCTTTGCATAAGTAAAAAGAACCCCACACACCACATGGTAATTTAAACACCAAGGAGCTAGTCATAAAACCCCAACCCTTGATCAAGAACAACGATGTATTTCATCACCACCTTGGCTTGAGTTTTGTATTCATAACCCCGATCGCTACTGTTGCTAGACATAAATCCTAATGAAAGCTGACCAAGTGTAGCTAGGGTGATTCCTATTGCATGAGGATAAGTCTTCTATGGTAGGTGTCAAAAATAGGGTGATTCCCCTTTTGTATCACCTATGTTACACGTACCATTCTGCTCTCACATACCAATAGTTTCCCTCATGTAAGTGTAGGTATATAGAGAGGTTTGGTATAATGGCCTGACAATGGTATATCGAAGGGGCAACCATTTTTGGGAGTCATAAGAGCCATCATATTGCATACAACAACACTTATTCTACAAATATTTCAAAACAAAAATCAAAACACACTAAACTAGATTTAGGGCACACCTTTAATCATTAAACGAGATAATCATTGCTTTGTGTGTGTGGTCTTTTTTGTTTAGTGTAGCATAAAAAAATCATAAAAAATATCATAAAAAATATAAAAACCTACACATCTTGTAGAGAGACACCACCATGGTGTCCACTAGTAGCCAAGCTCAATCACTGGTAGAAGCTGCAGAGAGTGTACAAGGGGGCACAAGTCACCTCCGCTATAGCCCCAAGGAATTGGTCATACCATCTTGGCGGCCCGAACCACAAGATAGTCCACATCGCACCATAACAAAACGAGACTATAAAGGCACCCCTTCGAGGGACACTCCCTTCCAGCACACAACCTTTTAGGAGGAGTATATGCATGGGAAGGCTCTCTTAGAATCTCGCTATGAGTGGCCATCGTGGGAGGAAATGCAAAAACAACACAGGGTCCATAAGGAGGGGCCACATGATTTCATCATCCCTTCTCTACCCCTCATCGCTGTTAGAAACAACAGGCAAAACCTAGAGCACAAGTTGATGAGGCCTGGATAAGCCTCATTTATAGCATGTTTTAAATAGTTGAAACTGCCTAAAATTGCCTAAAACTCTTGTGAATTATCTTATATGCTAGTTAAGTTGATTTAATATGCTCTGTATTAACTGTTTGCATGATTGTAGTGTTAAGGACATTATATTCTGATTTTTAACAGTTTTTGTATAGTTTTATGTTATATTTTCATGCTTAGGTTGATAGCAGCATTTCAGTAGTCTTATTTTGATGATCATTAAGCATTAGTTTCTCTAAATTCAGCAAATAGTACAAAGACTTATTACTGTGCAGCAGAAAACTGGTTTTTCCATATAAATTCTAGCAAGCTACCAATGAATGGCAAGGCATGGAATTCACATCCAAGGAAGAATGAAGACTATTGCAATCTGATCCTGAGGTCTAATACACTTGAGAAATGCAGCCAAAACCATTTGGAGTCAACATAGTTGGTCATTCTAAAGATCTTCGGAATGAACACAGTATCTTCGGAATGAGAAAACACAGTGTCTTCGGAATGAACAGATATCTTCGGAATGAAAAAACATAGTCTTCGGAATGAGAATTGCAATATCTTCGGAATGAGCGGATCTTCGGAATGAGAATTGCAGTATCTTCGAAATGAGCGGATCTTCGGAATGAGAATTGCAGTATCTTCGGAATGAGCCACTTATCTTCGGAATGAAAACATAATGTACTTTTTGACTTGTTGACCGATTTTTGAAGCCGAAAAAGGGGAAATAAAGGTTGGAGAAAGTTAAGGGAAATATTTTCCATCTGTCTTTGCCGTCATTGCCAACCAAAGCCATCATTTATGGAAAATATCAAGTTTGATCCTCTTCTAGGATAAACGCAGGAAATTCTGCAGGATATCAGGACAACATATTTTATGTTTGTAATTAGATTTTAGGCATCTATAAAAGATAGCTCCCGTAAAGGTTGAGCTATTAGGAGGAAGAATATTAGATATTAGAAATATTAGATTAGAGATTAGACATATTAGAGATAATAGACCTGTAACAGATTGCAGATCTGTAACAGATTTCAGCAGAATTGTAATTATGTTTCTGAAGCAATAAAAGTGTAGTTTCATTCCATTTAATTTGTTATGTCTGAGTGTGAGTAAGACTTAGAGAAGAAATTATACCTTCTTCCGGAAAAGGAGGCTGGCCACTTTCAGATCTAGGAGAAGGACTAACCGACAGGTTTTCAGTCCTGATTTTGTCGTAGTAGAATAAGTAGTGGAACTTGTCAACTTCAGCATTTTGTGGTATTTGATTTTTGTTTTAGTTTTTATCCATCTATTTTACATTTGTGATGTAATCAGCAATAGATATAATCAGTTTCTTTATTTTTCAGTAATTTTCCAATTCCTTGCAATTTACATTTCTAGCAATTTACAAGTTTTCTATAATTTCCTGCATTCTTGTTTTTGTTGTCAAACACTGCACAAAAGATTGACGACCTTCTCGTTTCGTAGTATTGACGTAGTTGATTACTTGTTTTATCTCATCATTGCAAAAGTAAATAGGTTTCTCATTTAGCAACTGTAATTAGGATTTTCCTTCTGCAAATCAATTAAGTCTCAATTTAGCAATTGTAATTAGGACTTTATTTTTGCAGACAGCAATTAGTTTTTCATTCTTGCAAATAGATTAAAGTTAAATTTATGCAATTTAGGGGTAGAAGTGACACAAAACCCCCACACAATCAATTCCACCAATAAGACCTGCTGCTTCCAAATGAACTGAACTACAACCCTGCTTGAACTTTCTATCGTAGACAGCCTTGGACACCACCCCGGATTGATAAGATCTTTGAGATTTAATGATGGTATAACGACTACTCATCATTTTGGCACCGTTTCTGGGGAACACGATGTTGTTAGAAGGTGAAAAGCAGTCCAATAATTATTAAATATGCTAAGTTGTGAATTTTAGAGTAAAATCTAAATGTAATGACTGGTATAAGTAATTGTTATTGGTAAATTGTATTTCAATCCATTTAGGAAATAAGCAAGAAACCACAAGAAGAAAAATTTCACAAGAGGTTGAAATTATGTCAAAAATGTCTAAATTTTTTATTTCCAAAAATGTTGGAATTTTCAAAGAATCCCAATCATCCACTTCCAGAGACCTTGCAAGATCCTTTGAGAAATCATTACAAGGAGGAAAATTAAGTAGTTCAACACCATTTTCTCTTGACAAATCCATACAATCAGGAAAATTTGACAAGATTTATAATTGTTTTTGGGAACCTACAATGGAAGGCTCACAAGAGAATCAAGGTAGAGCCAACAATGTGCTCCACCCTAGTGCAACTAGTGCACCTGCCAGAACTTTTCAAAATCCCATCCAACTAGATCTTAATCAAAATGCTCCCATGAAGGTCATTTCACCTACAGTATTACCAACTTTCAAGGGAATTACATCCGAAGATCCTGATATGTTTTTGTTTGAGTTTAAAATTGTATGTCAAGCTCATGATTACACTAATGACAATCAAAAGCTCAAACTATTTCCTTCCACTCTTAAAGAGTTAGCTCTACGATGGTTTATCACCTTAGCACCTGACTCAATTAGAACTTGGGATGAGATGGAAAACATATTCTTGGAGAGATACCAAGAATATTGTCAAGTCAAGAATCAAAATGATGAAATTCTTACAATGAAACAAGAGGAAAATGAAATCTTAGAAGATTATATAGACAGATTTTCTTTTGTTCATAAGAGATGTGGAAGTGTTGAACCTGAAATTTGCAAAGTCATATTCTTAAGGGGACTACAAGATGAATCTAGGGATGCATTGGATATCTTGGGAAGAGGAGATACAAATGCACTTAAATTTCAGGAAATTATTAAACTCTGTAAAAATTACTCTCATTCAAGGCATAGAAAACACGGAATTGGTAATGAAAAACATGATTTGAAAGAATACATGAAAGAGGCTGATATTTTAGTACATGATAGAACATTAGATGAAAAAATTGAATCTATTGAATCTTCAGCCATCTATTGTTCAGAATGTAAAAAGCAACACTCTCTTCATGATTGTCCTTTGAACAAAATATTTATACCTGCTACATGTAGCATTTGTCAATTAGGACACCCCACAGATCAGTGTAGTTTATTGCCAGAACTTAAAAGTGTCTTTGAAAAACAGTCTCAACCTATGAAAAAAATCAATTTTGTAGGGCAAGGACAAGGGAATAATTTTCATAAATTTCCATATCAGAATGCTTCTCAATTTCCTGCACATTGGGGAAATAATCCTTGGTATATGCCATGGTCTGCTTCAGGTCCACTTCAACAATGTTGGAGTCAACCACCATGGGCATACTCCCAAGCATGGTCTCAACATGGCTGGATGCAACAACAATGGAATCAACAACATCCACCATGGTTGCAGCCAAAAACACAGGGATATCAATGGGTACAACATCAAAATCTGTACAAAGGGCAACAACATTGCCAAAAACAAAAATCAAATTTATTGCCTAATCATATCCATAATTTCTATCATGGACAACAACAACAAAAATTAAAACAACCTCTGTTTTCAACTCAACCTGTGGTCAGTCCAAATCATGTTAAACAGGTAACCCCTGTCTCTGTGGTTGAACCAAAAAATACAACCCAAATAAATGTTAGTGACTGTGTTAAAACTAAGTTGTGTTCAGGTGAACCACTGCTTGAACCTATTCCACTTATCAGTGTAGAAAGTGAAGTTAAAAAGAATGAACATGAAAACAAATCCACACTAAAACAACATCAAGAAGAACAAGATACCTCATCAAATAAAGTATCATATTTTGAACAGTCTGAGATATCAAAAGTAACATCTTCACAATCAGATTTGATGAAGGAATTAGAACATTTAACTGTTACAATCCCTTTACCTCAATTTGTACCAATCATTATTAGGATTGTTCAAGAAATGTGTTTTAGAAAACCAAGAAAAAAGAAGAAAGTATATCCTAAAGCCATACAAAAAGGTGGAAAATTAGTTAACTTGCTTTCAGGTAAACTTATTACACCTAAGTATGATTGTACTGGAAAGCCCACAGTTTCTTAGAACACATAAGGAAAATGAAAAGAATACTTTAGTTTTGGCCTCCATTGGTGTAAATAAAAATGTTTCTCCAAGAACCAATTCAAATAAGCCTGGTACAAAACAAACTGAAACACAACCAAAACAACCTTTGAACAACAATAGTTGGTTGACTAAAAACCAGGGAGCAAATTTGTTTGATATATTGGTGCAACATCCTAATGCTTTACTAACATTTTATGCATCTTTAGCAGTTGGCATTGAGTTGTTGCGGTATAGAAAAAACAAATTTTGCGGTTGAATGCATTTGATGAACTTTGGTTGGAAGCACTTCACCAAATAGAGTTCACTCAACAAAAATGGAAAATGTGGCATGATGATCACATTAAGAGCGACAAGGATGAACCAGGGGAGTCTGAGAATGAAGTTGTTCAACTTTCTTTAGTTGATGATGTAAGGAGGATATTAGTGGTGAATGGACATCTTTTACAGTTGTACCATAAACCACTAACAAAAGTGGAATTTGCTCGGTATCTCACATAGTTACATTTGACAGAAGAGGCTTCTTCTTCTGATGAATATTCCAAATGATCATATCTTTGAATATCAAAAGAAAGAAAAAAAATTAGAAAAAAAATAGAAAACAAAAAGATGAATAAATTTTGGTTGTGAATTCCTTCATGGGCATGATTTCAGGGAAGTCATGAATTCCTTCACGGGCACAATCAGAATCAAAAAGACAAAAAAAAAAAAGAGAGAAAAGGAGAGGTTAAAGAGAAAAAAAAAAAAGAGAGAAAAATGAATAGCTCAGCAGTGAAAACCTTTTTCTAAGGCGCTACTGAGTTGGTATGCATGAAAACCAGTTTTTTGGCATGCATAACCTTGAAAGTTCTGAGTCACCATTGTACAAATTCACCAACTGCACTTGTTTTTGAAGTGTTGCAGGAAGCCTCAATAGAATATCAACAGAAGCGGTCATCTTTCAAAACTTGCATTAACTTGTTTTAACCAGGTATATATGTTTCTTGCACTTTTCTCATTGTAAATATTTGATATATAGTATATGACAATTAACCATTAGTATAAAAGTGTTCATAAGAGTTGGCATAAACAAAACATGCTTGGAGAAAGAGAAAAATGTTGGTTTTTGCTATGTCTTCAGAATGACTGTTGTATCTTCAAATAACCGTGGTATCTTCAGAATGAAGCTTTGTCTTCGGAATGAAGGTGTGTCTTCAGAATGAAGGTTTGTCTTCGGAATGAAGGTTTATTCTTGAAAAAAGAAGGTTTATTCTAATGAATGAGTGTCTTCAAAAGAAGGTTTATCATCAAAAGAGGTAAAAAAAAAAAAGAATGAAAATATATTTTACGAATGAATCACAAATGGTCATCAAGGAAAAAATACATAAAAGTATTGTATATATGCATCACCAAGGTAATGAGAATCACAGGAAAATAACCAACAAACATGCCACCACCATTCATTGCTAATAACCACTCATGTGGGAAAATTTGCATGCAGAATGGATGAGCTAAAAATAGTAAAGAAAATTTGATGGCAAGGATGTCCAATGATTGATGGCTAGGTGTTCAGAGCACAGAATAAGGAAGTGTGCCATATTTTCTTTCTGAAGACATATTTTCTAATGATTACAAGGAAAAGTAAAAAAATTAAAAGTTCTTTCTGAAGAAGAACAAGAGCAAACCCTGTAATTCTGTAGAAACTAGAAATCAGTGACCTAGCGGATGACTGTAGCAGCAGAAGAGAGCAGCCTTCTCAGCATCAGAATAGAGAAATGAAGTGAAAAATGAAAAAAAAATGCCAGCTTACAAGAACCCTGGAATAACGTAACCACATGGGTTACCAGACTTTTCAACCTGTGAAGGGTAGTATGTAATTTTGTCAGGGCTGAAACTGACAGCAGAAAAATAAAATAGAAGAGGGTTCATTTTTCTAAATATGTTATTTATCTGTCAGAATATAAGAGTGAAGTTCATAGTGAAGAGCTTGAAGCTATCCCTACAGCCCCTGTTACCACAAGAAAACAGGGCAAGAAGAGAAAATATACATTAAGGACTAGGAGGGCTGCAAGACTCCAACAAAAAGAGAAAAGAACAAATGATTGAAGAGAGGACCAGACAGGATAGCCCTGATGTCATAGAAGTGCAACAAGCCACTGAGAATTTGGATGTAATCATAGATAATTTCATGGAACCTCCTGTACAGGAGTAGGGGTCTGAAGCAGAGGATGAGATCATTGTTGAGCAGCAAACTGCAGTTGATTTGTCAGTATTAGGTTCTGAGTCAAATGAAGAAGAGGAGGTGGACATCACAAAACAACTGACAACAGCCAAGAGTGTTATAAAAATACAAATGAGATGGATTGAGGAAAGAAAAGATGTTATTGAAAAACATGAAAAGAAAATTTGAGAATTATAGCAAAAAGTGGAGAAACTAAAAAGCAGTCTGTCACAAGTTGAATTTTGAAGAGGATTCCCAACCAGATGATCAGTTTGAATAATGAATCAGAAATCTTCATGAGAAATTACACAGGCATTAAATTGTTCTATGAAACATGGAATATGAGTATGGACATCTGTGACTCCATATCCCACTGCAATGCATGAGGGCATGCATTAATATAAGTTGGGGGGGATGATGAGGCCTGGATAAGCCTCATTTATAGCATGTTTTAAATAGTTAAAACTGCCTAAAATTGCCTAAAACTCTTGTGAATTATCTTATATGCTAGTTAAGTTGATTTAATATGCTCTGTATTAACTGTTTGCATGATTGCAGTGTTAAGGACATTATATTCTGATTTTTAACAGTTTTTGTATAGTTTTATGTTATATTTTCATGCTTAGGTTGACAACAGCATTTTAGTAGTCTTATTTTGATGATCATTAAGCATTAGTTTCTCTAAATTCAGCAAATAGTACAAAGACTTATTACTGTGCAGCAGAAAACTGGTTTTTCCATATAAATTCCAGCAAGCTACCAATGAATGGCAAGGCATGGAATTCACATCCAAGGAAGAATGAAGACTATTGCAATCTGATCCTGAGGTCTAATACACTTGAGAAATGCAGCCAAAACCATTTGGAGTCAACATAGTTGGTCATTCTAAAGATCTTCGGAATGAACACAGTGTCTTCGGAATGAACACAGTGTCTTCGAAATGAACATATATCTTCGGAATGAGAAAACACAGTGTCTTCGGAATGAGAATTGCAGTATCTTCGGAATGAGCGGATCTTCGGAATGAGAATTGCAGTATCTTCGAAATGAGCGGATCTTCGGAATGAGAATTGCAATATCTTCGGAATGAGCCACTTATCTTTGGAATGAAAACATAATGTACTTTTTGACTTGTTGACCGATTTTTGAAGCCGAAAAAAGGGAAATAAAGGTTGGAAAAGGTAAAGGGAAATATTTTCCATCTGTCTTTGCCGTCATTGTCGACCAAAGCCATCATTAAGGAAAAGATCAAATTTGATCCTATTCTAGGATAAACGCAGGAAATTCTGCAGGATATCAGGACAACATATTTTATGTTTGTAATTAGATTTTAGGCATCTATAAAAGATAGCTCCCATAAAGGTTGAGCTATTAGGAAGAATATTAGATATTAGAAATATTATATTAGAGATTAGACATATTAGAGATAATAGACCTGTAACATATTGCAGATCTGTAACAGATTTCAATAGAATTGTAATTATGTTTCTGAAGCAATAAAAGTGCAGTTTCATTCCATTTAATTTGTTATGTCTGAGTGTGAGTAAGACTTAGAGAAGAAATTATACCTTCTTCTAGAAAAGGAGGCCGGCCACTTTCAGATCTAGGAGAAGGACTAACAGACAGGTTTTCAGTCCTGATTTTGCTACAGTAGAATAAGTAGTGGAACTTGTCAACTTCAGCATTTTGTGGTATTTGATTTCTGTTTTAGTTTTTATCCATCTATTTTACATTTGTGATGTAATCAGCAATAGATATAATCAGTTTCTTTATTTTTTAGTAATTTTCCAATTCCTTGCAATTTACATTTCCAGCAATTTACAAGTTTTCTATAATTTCCTGCATTCTTGTTTTTGCTGTCAAACACTGCATAGAAGATTGACGACCTTCTGTTTTAGAGTATTGACAGAAGTTGATTACTTGTTTTATCTCATCATTGCAAAAGTAAATAGGTTTCTCATTTAGCAACTGTAATTAGGATTTTCCTTTTGCAAATCAATTAAGTCTCAATTTAGCAATTGTAATTAGGACTTTATTTCTACAGACAACAATTAGTTTTTCATTCTTGCAAATAGATTAAAGTTAAATTTATGCAATTTAGGGGTAGAAGTGACACAAAACCCCCACACAATCAATTCCACCAATAAGACCTGCTGCTTCCAAATGAACTGAACTACAACCTTGCTTGAACTTTCTATCGTAGACAGCCTTGGACACCACCCCGGATTGATAAGATCTTTGAGATTTAATGATGGTATAACGACTACTCATCACAAGGCTTTGTAAGCAAGGTGAGCCAACTCTGCCCGCCCCTTTCACATTTATGAAAGGGAGCACGAGGAAGACCACTACATTCCTCAATAACAATACACAGCATGGGTAGCAATGCACCTCTACACCTGATATTTATCAGGATCATCCATTGAGGCTAGAACCTCGAGTGAATGCCACTAACCTTGATAGAGGGAAGCAACCTATAGAGATCTTGGATCACCATGACCAAGACCGATGTATAAGAGAGGCATCTAGGCCTCCTAGACTCAAGACGATAGAGCAAATAGACCTGGAATTTTCTAGACATACCGCCCATCAAGCGCAAATCACATAGCTTGAGCAAGACCAACAACAGTTGGAGCATCTGTATTGCTTTAGCAAAGAGCTCATTCAGCATCAAACAGATGAGTTTCTCCAAAAAACTATTCCTGAGAGGGTTTCAACCCCTCGCACTTAGAGGGCAGAGATGTATGAGAGGCACAACCCCTTGGTGCAAGACAGGTCTCCATGTCCATAACAAGTGTTGCCTCTAAGACCTCCTAGACCTGAGCAGGAGGCCACCCCTAGAAATAATGATGGGAACCCTCCGAGGGCACCCACCCATGTTCATAGGTCTCGCCCGAGAACTCCTCAAGAATCCTATGAGGAGTATGAGCAAGAAGAAGAGAGGGATGAAACACCCTACCAAGGAAGAGGGGGTACTATTCGGCCACACCTCTATAGGCCTCAAGTTCCCCACAACCTGCAACAGAAACAAACTAAAGAGGAAGAGATTAAGTCTTCTGATGCATACAAAGCGCTACTAGAGCACTTAGAGTCTATGGACACCAAGACTTTTGGGCCATAAAATCCCACGTTACTCCAACTCCGCAGTCATCCTGTGCATCCGTGAGTGTCAACACCCCCTTACCTTGAACACTATAAACTACCCCAGTTGCCAATATTTATAGGGGAGGAGGATGCCCAAGAGCATGTGACTAGATTCCTAAGCCAATACTTTTGCATTCAGGACAATGATGCTTTGCTAATAAGAACATTTATAACCACGTTCGTAGGCCCTACCTTAGATTGGTTCACTTAATTGCCAAAGCATAGCATCTACAACTTAGATCAGCTAGTGGACGCGTTCCTCGAATGCTTCACCTTCAACACCAAGAAGAAGGTGTCACTAAGTGACCTATCTAGCCTCCAGAAGTATGAGGAAGAGACTATGGTGGCTTATGGAAACTGATGGAGGACATTGCTGTCAAAGCTACCATACCTCCCTCCCATGGCTGACCTAACCCAAATGTTCTCAAAAAGCTATTTGAGATCGATCTCCATGCTATTGTAGCTGTAGCAATATGCCACTTTAGAGGAAGCCCTGGTGCAATCCAGAATCATTGAGGATATCAAGATTCAGGATGGCAAGATTGCCAAGCCAAAGAAGAAAGAGTGGTCTAAAAATGCTAAGACAGGGACCACGTAACTGAAACCTGTTGCCGTCAATCAGGTTGCTATAAACATACTTAAGATTGTACAAGCAACATAGCCCCAAAAGGCTAATTATTAGTAAGTGCCTCTTAACAGTTATGAAAGAGAAAATTAGATGCAAGAACAAAATCAGCAACATCGCCCTAGGTGATAATTCACACCTTACACAGAGTCTAAGGACTCCTTGTTTGACCACTTCTCTGCAGTAAACTTGATAAACCTGCCAAAGAGTCGACTTGTAGACCCCAATGTGCCAAAACCAAAGGGTTATAGGGAAGACTTGTACTGTAGGTTTCACTGACAGAAGGGAAATGATCTTAATGCATGTTGGAAGTTTAAAGGCTTGGTGCAAGACCTGATAGACAATAAGACATTAGCAGTGGATAATCCCATGGCACTAGGAAACCAACAGATGAAGGTCTTCAAGGACCCCTTGTCTACCCATGATGCACAGGAAAAGAATCTATAAGTCAATGAAGTGACACAAAACTGCCCCATGCAGGGGTATGTAGGAATGTTAAGTATAGCAACTCGAAACAAGAGGTATCCAAGCACAGTTGCCCCCACAGTGGCTACAGGAGAGGTGCAAACAACGTCACAACCTCAACATCACCTTACGCAATCTCCTCCACCTAGACCAAAGGTCACGATTCGGACCAAGCTTACCCAAATCTTGAGGACCATGTCGGCTAGGCTCTCCATTTACGAGCTTATACAACAATCACCGCCCCATCGGGAGGCTCTAATGGAGATATTAAAAACCATCGAGTTGTAGCCCCACAACATAAATTATTTCAACAACTTCATGGGATATGTCAAGTGATGCACTGAGCCAGTCATCACCTTTAGAGAGGATGAATTGAAATCAGTTATTGGTGACATGGCGGATCCACCCCTGCACATCATCGCATGGGTCAATGGGATTCCATATAAGAGGGTGTTGGTGGACACTGGCTCGTCCAGTAATATGATTAAAACAATGAAATTGAAACACTTAAAGTTTCCAGCATCTCACATCGTGGCTTCCACCTATACACTGAGAGCATTCAATGATGCGATATGCTCGATAGTTGGCATAATTGTCCTGCCCATCCAAGTGGGACAAAAGACAATTCCTACATTATGCCACATCTTGGAAGGTGATATGGCCTATAACATCTTGCTAGGCCGGCCATGGATCAGGGACATGAAGTGTGTCCCTTCCATAGCTCACCAATGCCTAAAGTACACATTCGAATGGCAGGTGCATGTAGTCCCTACAGACTTAGAGCCCTTCAAGTATTGCAATATGGTGTAGCTAATGTCGCAATCGACCCTTCCATCGACACATGGATTTTTAGTTGAATCCATCTAAACAAGGTCAAATTTTGTAGGCATCCCCGCTATTAAGTCCCTCAGATCCCCAGTCGGGTCCATCTTCATCGTCTGGTCCTTCACCAACTATGCCACCTACGATGGCCAAAAGGAAGGACAAAGGGAAGAAACCACTGGAAGAAGCACCACCTTCAATCTCAACCATATCTACCGAAGATATGCCTAGAAGAATGGAATTCAAGATACCTAGTTCACCCGACATGGAGTGGACTCAGGAAGAGCTCCCATTTCCTCCCCCTCAACTACCAACAATCACCATTGAGATGGCTAATATGGGCCTAGGGTAGTACTTAGTGCAGAACATTGTAGCAACACTCGCACTTGAGTCCATGCAGGACATGGGGGGACCTCGCCTCCCTATCGGCACTATTGTTCCTCAAGGCTACCCACCTAATCAGACAAACTTTGTGTATGGGGGCCTCGATAATGGCATTGAGCCTTACATGCAAGAGGAAGAAGATGAAAAGACCTTTATTGAGGATGTCAACTATTTGTCCAACCCAGAATTCACTTTGAGATATCTTGGCCAATGCAATTGGCATGGATATGGGTTAGGCAGATATGATCAAGGAGTGCGCATTCTTTTCCAACCAAGATATTAGATGCCATACAACAAATCAGGATTGGGGTTCCACCATCCCTTGCAACTTGACATCTTGGTAGAGAACATGCAAGGCCTAGGGATAGGCAACAAGGATGGGTTGGCACTAGATCCATATGCTAATCCTAACACAACTTATACATTGGGGGATAATCTCCCATTGTTGACAACCAACCTTGTTGACCTCAACAACCCTTTCCCTTCATTCGAGAAAGGAGAAAGTTTGAGAACTCACCTGCAAGAAGGGTATAGACAAGGTCAGGAAGGATCTTCAGAAGACGAGTCAGAATATGAGGTAGCACTATGGGACCATTTCAAATCTGATAGCAATCATTCACAGGTGACCCCCATGGATGACTACCAAGAAAGCCTCTTGACAATGTTCCCCTTGGATGCTCCAATTGAGCAAGTGCCACCTCAAGAAAATTAGGTCCCCCCGTAGAGAGCGAAACAACCCCGATGGGACCATATCAATTTGCTTGAGCAGGACAAGCCTCACATGTCACAAACAGTTGTCGGAGCCAATGAAGACCTGTGGATCTCCAACAATGATTATGAATATGAAACTGAGATGGCCTATCTCAATCATATGCAGTAATAATAATACCTCATGGACATTGATGACATGTTTGAACACCTACACATGGGGCCAAGGCATAGGTGGCACCTAAACCCAGCATAGTTGGACCAAGTGCTGCATCCGCCACTTTGGGCATACAGAGAGCACCTTCCACCCAGAGACCCTATAGAGTTATCAGTGCCAAGGGCAGACCCTGTCCTTCTATCCACACATAGGGTCGATCCATTTGTGCCAATACCTACTAAGCCAAATCTGGAGCACAAAGATCATCAAGGAAGTCTAAGATACGAAACCTACGATAAAGGAGACCAAAATCATTTCATCAACATGATCTCCATTGATTTAACCTCCCCCATCCATAATCCAACTGAGCCAGCACAATCATTGTATTTAGACCTAGATGCCATAGACTAGGATCATGTTAATTCATCACCATCACCATCAATGTACTGGCCTTTTGATGAGATGATTCATTTCACCCTAGGACTAACTTAGGATATCTTCCATTCTGAAGAGGAACCCGAGGTTCCCAACACAGATCTCAATTCAGTGAATGATATCCACCTAATCCCAACTCCACACTAGCTGGAGGATGGGTCCCACATGTCAGTCAACGAGACGACTGACGTAGACATCGGCTCTAATCCAATGAATCCATAGATCATAAAGCTAGAGGTAAGCCTATCCCTTGAAGAGCAAGCCGACTACATTACCCTTCTCAAAAAGAGAAGAAGGAGGTTTTTGCATGGTCCTACAAATACATGTCGGGGCTAGATCCGTAGCTAGTCACACATAATCTAAGGCTTGATCCGAAAGTCAAGCCAGTAAAGCAAAAACTATGCAAGATGCACCCAATAGTAGCCTTAATGGTAAAATATGAATTACAAAAGTTGTTGGATGCATAGTTTGTCATCTACGTAGATTACCCACCATGGTTGTCCAACATGGTGCCTGTCAAAAATCCTGATGGGAGGATTCACATATGCACCGATTTTCGAGATCTAAACAAAGCGAGTCCTAAGGATGATTTCCCCTTGCCTAGCATCGACGCATTGGTAGATGCTATAGTGGGCCACAAAATGCTTTCCCTCATGGATGGTTTCTCAGGATACAATCAAATTTGTATCAATCCCGAGAATCAACTAAAAATGACGTTCACAATGCCTTGGGGTATATTTTGTTATAGGTTCATGCCCTTTGGCATTATAAATGTCGGCGCCACTTACCAACATGCTATGACATACATCTTCCATGATCACATGCATAAAACTTTGGAATATTACATGGATGATTTGTTGGCCAAATCTCTTTTGTGCCCAGATCATCTCGATGACTTAAGCAAGATCCTCGATCACCTCATCGAATACAAAGTCGGACTAAACCCCAAGAAGTGCGTATTTGGCGTCACATCTAGAAAAATCTTAGGTTTCATTGTTTCAAAGTGAGGCATCAAGGTGGACCCAAACAAAGTCAAGGAAATCCTTGAAATGCTTCCCCCAACTACCATCAAGCAGCTCAAAAACCTACAGGGAAAGGTCATGTCAATCAAGCGCTTCATAGCACAGTTTTTTGACAAATGCCGACCCATGAATAAATTATTGCACAAGGGAGTAGCATTTCACTGGGATGAGGAGTTCCATTCAGCCTTTGATGACATTAAAAAATACTTGGCTTTGCTGCCAATATTGGCACCACCTAGACCAGGAGTGTCGTTCTACTTATACATCTTAGCTACTGAGGTGGCACTGGGCGCCATGCTAGCCCAGAAGAATGAACTTCACAAAGAACAGGCTACTTACTATCTTAGCCACACCCTGGTCAGTTATGAACTTAACTATGCATATGTTGAGAAGCTCTGCTTGGCAGTGGTGTTTACGACAAAAAAGCTATGCCATTACATGCTAAGCAACATGATATATGTTGTGTCTAAGGAGAATCCATTGTGATACATAATGAGTCGTACTTATCATAGTAGTCACACGATAAAATGGATCATGTTGTTGATGGAGTTTGACATCGAATTCATTGAACATAAGTCCATCAAATGTCAAGTTATCTTCGATCAACTAGCAGAGGCTCCTCTCAAATGCGATCAACATCTGACCGTATAACTACCCGTTGATGGGGTCTTCCATGTCTTAGAATCGCCAAATTTTGATGAGCCTGAGTCATAGGCCGACATAACCCTATTTTTTAATGGTTCTAAATGTGAGCAAGGGGGTGGTACGAGAATCATATTCTTCACACTACAAGGGGCTCCAATGCCTCTGTCATTTAAACTTGATTTCCCATGCACCAATAACAATGCTGAATATGAAGCCTTGCTCATAGGTCTTCAAATAGCCATCACCATGAACATTAAATGCTTGAACATCTTTGGTGATTCACTGTTAATTGTCAACCAAGTGAAAGAGGTATTCCAATGCAAATGCCCAGTTCTGTAGGCCTACAAAGCCCTTGTGGATAAATTCTTGGTGAAGTTTGAATGGTACGACATCGAGGCACTCCCTCGATCATCAAATCATTTTACGGATACTATGGCCTCCTTGGGGTCACTAATATCGCAAGACATGTCTCATGATATGACAACCATTCATGTCAAGACACTATTGCAATTTGTGTTGGAGAACGCAAGCTCTGACTTAACACCAGGAATCCACTTGATCCAGATTGAACCATCTCCGGATAGGTTCTCTCGACTCCATGATTGTCTAAACCATGCCAACTAGGGGTCCTTGTTCTCCCCTATTCCCCTTTATAGCAACACAACACTATTCTTAAAGATTCTTTCCCGCTTAGCTTTTGCTAGGGATGACCTTCAAGAGGGATTTTTTGTTCATACCATTGAGGCTTCTGATCAACAGGATTGGTATACACCCATAAGAGACTACCTCAAGCTAGGTAACTCCCACTTGGATTGTCGCATGCCACGAAAAGATCATTCAAACATAAAGCAGAAAAACATTTCTTGCTAGGGGACATTTTGTACCGTCGTAGCTACGAAGGAATCCTCCTTCATTGCTTGGACTAGCAGGAGTCTGTTGAGTGGTATTTTCACCCAATTGTGAAAGTACACTCTTCCTTAGGATTTGGGTTCCAAATCCCCTCTTGCAAAGAAGTTAAACAAACAACTTCTCCAAGGTCTCCGCTATATTTAGCATTTGCATATGTGTATTAGTAATCTCTTATCAAGATATTCAATTTAAATGCTTGTAACACCTTAGTGATTGCAAGTAACTGTAAACAAGGGGCAATGTTGGTTTATTTTACCATGAAACTTTAGTGATTGTTCATTGAACCAAAATAAAACAACTATGAGTTGGCCCTCATATGACCACGATGTAGTGCCTTAATTCCTTTTATCTTGAGAGTTTTAAGGTAGATTTTATCTTCTTTATTAAGTCCAAATATGGCTTCTTATCATGAAGATAAATATAGCTTTCAATATGATCGATAAACTATCCCTCTTTGGTGAAATGAATTTTCACAAAGAAGCAATAATTTATGGCCTTGGATAAAGGGCTTTAAATGTCACTTTAACTAATCCCTCTTAAATGAAATCAAATTTTCATCAAGATGAACAATTAAGTGCTTTGAAGAAAATATCTTCAATGTAATACTCAAATTACCCCTCTTTCGTAAAATTAGAATTTTTATGGAGAGGGTAATTTTAGACTCAAAACGGAAATTTGTGAGAATGCCATAAAACATAACTCCTTCAATGAAATTGGAATTTTCATGAAGGGAATGTCATCATAGGCTCATGAGTGCAAAACAAAACTGAAAAAATGAAATTCCGGCCCAAAATGGAAACTTTCTATTTTCGGATTTTTAAAATCTATAATAAAACAACAACTTCGATGAATTTTTAAAAATACTAAACAACTCCGAAAATGAAATTTTAAAATGTGTATTGGAAGTCTGAAGTATAACCTACGCAATGGTGAAATAATTTTTGGATTTTGAAAAAAAAATTAATGTTTATTTTAATGCCTGAAAATTAAAAAAAGTTAAAATTTCTAGAAAAATAAAATGCAGAAAAATTAAAATTGAAATGCAGAAAATGAAACACATGATACATTCAGTTTGATGAACAATTAAGTGCTTTGAAGAAATGACCTTCAATATAATACTCAAATTACCCCTCTTTCGTAAAATTAGAATTTTTATGAAGAGTAATTTTAGGCTCAAAATGGAAACTTGTGAAAATGCCATAAAACATAACTTATTCAATGAAATTGGAATTTTCATGAAGGGAATGTCATCATAGGCTCATGAGTGCAAAACAAAACTAAAAAAAATTAAATTTAACATTAAAATGGAAATTTTCTATTTTCGGATTTTTTAAAATCTGCAACAAAACAGCAACTTCGATTAATTTTAAAAAAAACTAAACAACTCCGAAAATGAAATTTCAAAGTGCGTATTGGAAGTCTAAATTATAACATACACAATGGTGAATTTATTTTTGGATTTTGAAAATTTTTAAATGTTTATTTTAATGCTTGAAAATTTAAAAAAAATTAAAATTTCTGGAAAAATAAAATGTAGAAAAACGAAAATTGAAATGCAGAAAATGAAACACATGATACATTCAGTTTGATGCTATCCTATTCCGGCAAAACCGAAGATGTGAGGTTTTCATGCATGCAACCTAACCTATTGGACTTGCAAAACAAGCACAATTCGGATAAGCTAAGTGCGTGTTCCTAGGGTTTAAATGAGGTTTTCAGATTTAAACA
The DNA here is from genome assembly GCA_028583015.1 of Wollemia nobilis. NCBI lineage: Eukaryota > Viridiplantae > Streptophyta > Pinopsida > Araucariales > Araucariaceae > Wollemia > Wollemia nobilis. The sequence goes on from JAQPPZ010002623.1 coordinate 1,099,535, forward strand.
TTCACATGAAGCAACCAAGAAACTTGCATAAACTCCATTTTCAAACCTAAAATCTAAAAAAGGGAAAAAAATAGACATTTAATCTTGCATTCAGAAAATGACTCCTCCTTTCTTGCCCATAAAATGCAACTTTCTGAAAATTTATGTATTAAAAATGTTCATTTACAATAGAAGAATTTCTGGTTTTCCCAAACCAGTCCATGTGGAAGGAAAATATCCAGAAAAACCTAGTGCCAAGGCCTTGCCTTCATCCCTGCAATCTTCTCTGAAAAATTTCCAACCCTTTGTTCCTCATTTTGATGGAGTATTTAAAGTTTCCCAATAAACCTCTTCATTTCTCCTTTGACTCTTGGTTTCCACCTTACCTGCACATAAAACAAAATAGGTGAATTAGCTTTAAAAAACAAACTTTAAAAACAAAATAAATTATACTAAAAACATAAAGTTAAACTATTTAAAAAAAAACTTTAAATTTAAACTATTTTAAAACGTAAACTAAAACGTGGTGAATGAAGCACCATGGCTTCATTCACTACTTTTTATTTTTATTTATATTTTATTGTTTTTACTTTTTTTTTTTACTTACTTTATATATATATATATATATATATATATATATATATATATAAACTTGTTTTTTTTTTCTTTTTAAATTCAAAAAAGCTTTATTTAATTATTATTTTTTACTTGCTTTCTCTTTTATTTTAAATTTGATTTAATTAATTTTAACTGTTTGAATTGATTTAATTCAAAACATTAAAATTAACTAAAACAATAATAATAAAAAAATAATAATAAAGACGAACCTAACCAATCCACTAGACATGTAAAATGAAACAAAAACACCCAAATACCAAAAATAAAAAGGTGGGTCCCTAATTTTGGGGTATGTTGTGGAGCAACCACAATAGAGTCCACTTGCCCAAGCGCACGATGGTACAAGTGGTGGCTACTTTAGTGGTATGGCCATCGCAAAGCGCATTCTCCACATGGGCTATTATTTGCCAACTTTAGAGTGAGATTGTTGCGCATATGTAACAAAGTGCGTGAAGTGTCAACACCATGCTAATTTGACACACATACCTTCTCATGCCTTGTAGTCGATCCAATCGGCTTGGCCGTTTTCACAGTGGGGCTTAAATCTAATCGAAAAGATCTCCCCTATGTCGTCAGACCATCACACGTTTATCATAACGGCCACAGAGTACTTCACCAAGTGGGTGGAAGCAATTCCACTTACCTCTATGACTGGAACACGCATTGTTGAGTTTATTTTGCATAACATCATATGTCATTTTGGTATTCCATCCAAGATCATCTTGGATAATAGGACGTCATTCAAGAACAAAGACGTGCGTGATTTGACCATAAAGTACAAGATTTAGCATAGTTTTTCAACACCCTATTATCCGTCGAAAAATGGACAAGCAAAAGCATCAAACAAAATGCTAGTTGCCATCCTCAAAAGGACAATTGCAAATAGTCGTAAGGATTGGCACATTCAAATCCCACTTGCTCTTTGGGCTTATCGCACTAGCATTTAGACACCCACTGGGGCCACTCTATTTTCATTGGTGTATGACTCCGAGGCAGTCATGCCTCTTGAGTTGGAAATTCTTTCACTATGCATATCAATGCAATAGTTCATCGATGATAACACTGCATGGTAAGCCCAATTAGACTAGCTTACGTTGCTCGATGAACGAAATATTAATGCTCTCGAGCATTTGCGTATCTACCAAGAGTGACTTAATAAAGCATACAACATGAAAGTTCACTTGAGGGACTTTTAGGTGGGTGACCTGGTCTTAAAAGAGAACCAATAGAATTCTAAATTTTTGCCCCATCTAAGGGACAAGTTTGTGGCAAACTAGTTAGGTCCTTATGTAATTGAGAACAAAATAGGACCTGGGACATACCGACTAGCCTCTCTTGATGGAATCAAGGAACTAGAACCCTTGAACATCAGTCATTTGAGGCCATTCCATAGCCATAGCCCAAACCAAAAGCTCCAAGGATTCCCATAATCGCTTGGTCAACCCCAAATGCCCCAAAGGTGTCCATAACCCCTTTGGTCAAACCAAAAGCTCCAAGGATTCCCATAATCGCTTAGTCAACCCCAAAATGCCCCAAAGGTGTCCATAACCCCTTTGGTCAAACCAAAAGCTCCAAGGATTCCCATAATTGCTTGGTCAACCCCAAAATGCTCCAAAGGTGTCCATAACCCCTTTGGTCAAACCAAAAGCTCCAAGGATTCCCATAATCACTTGGTCAACCCTAAAATGCCCCAAAGGTTCCCATAAACCCTTTGGTCAAACCAAAAGCTCCAAGGATTCCCACAATCGCTTGGTCACCCAAAAACACCCCAAAGGTGCCCATAAACCCTTTGGTCAAACCAAAAGCTCCAAGGATTTCCACAGTCGCTTGGTCCAACCCAAAAACACCCCAAAGGTGTCCATAAACCCTTTGGTCAAACCAAAAGCTCCAATGATTCCCACAATCGCTTGGTCAACCCTAAAAATGTCCCAAAGGTGCCCATTAACCCTTTGTTCAAACCCAAAAAGCTCCAAGGATTCCCATAATCGCTTGGTTTACCCCAAAATTCCCCAAAGGTACCCATAATCCCTTTGGTCAAAACCTCCAAGGACCCAAAAGAGTCACTTGGTCTGCACCCATACGAAATAAGCCAAAATAAAGGAAATTCAAAAACAACAAAATAATCAAAAATAACAAAAATTTGCATCTCACTTTCATGCATACTTCAAAAATCACAAATACAAAAAAAAAAATATATTTGCATTAGGCATCACATCCATACATTGCATTTTTGTTGGTCATACAGGTCAGAAGCACCATTAACTGTAATCACTTGGCAATTTCATCATTTTCCACATTTTCTATTTTGTCAATAATCCATCAAAACAAAATATAAATGCTATTCACACCATCCACCATATCATAAGTCAGTTTTCTTCTAATGTATTTAGGATTTTTGTCATTCAGCTATATTTAGATTTCTAGCCAAATACTGTAAAAATTCAGACAGATTTTAGAAAGGAAGAGTTATACTTGGATCACACCTTGTTATGTAGCATCCCAACACAAGTTAAAACACATAAAACAATTCCCAAGTTGTGTGAACGAAATATGAAACCTGCAAAGCAGTCCAGGATACCATTTAGTGAAAACGGTTATCTCGCTCATCCCCCTGTGCAAATGACCCCAAAAATGCTGAGAGTTGGCAAAAGGACAAGAATCTTCCCTACCTAATTCCCCAAAATCCCAAGTTCTCAAAAAGTTGCAACACATCAAAATTTGCAAAAGTAAAAAACTCCCAAGTTTGATAGCAAAAATCCACAAAGTGCATACATCAAAAAGCACAAGTAATAGTGATTATCATCACTCAATATTTCAATCCCTTGCTCAAAACAAAAAACAAAAATAAATAGTGATTTTTATCACTATAAAAGAGAAAGTATCCCACTACAATTGAAAAAAATAAGGGAGTCAAACTTGAATCCCTAGAACTCTCAGCATTCAGAAGGTCATGAGGTAAACCTCAGTATCAGTTTGGTGGATAGCCCATCGGTCACTGGTGGAAAACCTCTTGCATGACGATATATCTTGCACATTAACTTGTGTGCAGATCAATGTTTGCATGTGGATGAGCTAGTTTATGGTATCCCAGATAGCACCGCAGATTAATCTGACTAAATACAACAAAGGAGTTAGTGGAGCTAATTAGGTGATCCTCAGTACAGGTTTGGTTGACAACCTATCTGACACTGGCGGTATCCTAACAAATACCACATAAACGAACTCAATTGCACACACAAGGATGTGAAATAACTTGGTCAAATTCAAGTCGGATTTATACCTTGTTCAAAAGTCTTGTAAGACAAAAGTACAGTCTTGTCTAGTTAGTTAAAACATTTGAGTCTTAGAAAACCTGAACTACATTCTAAACCAACTGTAATATCTTTCATTCTTGCATCACCATCAGAAAATACAAAAAACAACATATATACATGCAAATTCATTTACCACAATAATTGCCTAGTATAAAAATCCATAAGTTCTGAATAGTCTATGGTGCCACCGCCAAATATCAACAACTCATTTCATCCATTCCATATACATATCATATAAATTAGAAACATTCACATTCATCACAACATATGCATACATCAATATAAATAAACATGCATCCATCAACATCAATCACTATGCATAACATAAAATCATGACATGTATATAAACAAAAGAAAGTCATCTATATATATGTATCATCAAAATGCCCTCAGGCTACAATAAACTGGTCCTCTGACCTCACAAAAAAAGCAAAAGCTCAAAAACCCCCAAGCCTAGGGCGTCGGCCACCATGATCACGTAGGATCGGTGCGACGGGAACTACCCCCCATGGTGTGGGTCCTATGGAACCTCTCAAGGCGACTACTACTAGCCCCTGCATCATGCCCATTCGCACCTCCCTCATTTAGCCACCTACATCGATAAGATTTTGACTGCTCAGTATCGCTCCCTCTCATGCGGCATGACAATCTGCTTCTAGTTAGCTCTAGTATTCACCCACTAAGGTGGATAATATTTGCCTCAAGCTCCAACCAATGCCAAACCAAGTCCATATCCTACTGACGATACATCACCAATGCATCGTCATGCTATGCTAGCTGCTTCCCCAAGAGATCCCTCTCTCGCATAACATCTATATCCCCATCCCATCGGCAGTACGTAGCCAATGCATTCTCTCGCTCCTCCAGCTGTGTTCGCAAGAGATCCCTCTCTTGCAGCGCATCCCTGAGCTCCTCATCCCATCTTTGGAGCAAACCCTCTAATCATGCTATCTCAGCATGAAACCCTGCCTTCATACCCTTCAGGACTGCCTGAGGCATATGCATCTCCAGAACGGTAGGCTGCTCTGGCTCCCACTGCTCCACGACATCCTGCATCTATGACTACTTTGGCACCCCAAAATCCTCCCCCACAAAATCAACCTCCACCATGTCTGTGTCCTCCAACGAAGCCCCCCAACTATCTCCTGGTGCCTCTGCACCCTCCCCGCCTGTTGCTGCTACATTTGCCCCTCCTAGAGGCCCCTCTCCCTGCCACCGTCATAGCATCCACCACTGCTCGTACTCACTAGTAACCCCGACGTCTTCCATGTCTGGGACATCAATCGCTGTATCTGCCTCCTCCTCTAGTGGCTCAATGATTGACCAAGCCAAATTCATCTTGTCACCTTGATGTCGATAAATCGAGGGCTCACCAAGCAACCCCTGGCGCACCCTAAACTGTCGTGTCACCCAAACATACAAGAAGTACTCCTACTCAGCCTTGTGTCGCCCGATCACCCACCTTGCCCTATGAACCCGTCAAAGCCACTCCCCAACCTCAATCCAAGTGAGACAATCCTGGTATAGTTGCCATACCACATCCCTAGGAGAAAGCCACAAGAAGTCCTCAGTGTAGTGACCAACGTCACCTTCCCATCGTCGACTGTGTCCTCACTCCTCCGACATGTGCCATAGTGTCGCATACCCTATCTCTCTGTCAACCATATCCACCCGAGTAGTCCATGGTAAACCCAGTGGCCGAGCCATAGCTATGTGCTACCAAGCCCAACACTAAAACATGTAACTACATCCAATACTCTTCCACCTCCGATAGTGGACCTCGTACAACTCATCATAGAGCTATGCCAGTAGTGTCTGACCCCACCTCATAATCAGGGGCTCTGTAGTCGGATACTCCACCAGACGAAAGACCACCTCCAGCAAGTTCCATGGGAACCTCATGCCTGAAGAGTCGAGCAGCAGCATGTTGGAGATGAGGCTCATCAGTAATGCATGCCTCACCCCCAACACACCCCTCTCTAACAACCATCATACCAGAATGTCACCAATCTTGTAGTCGCCCTCTACCCTCTCCATCGGGCTATCCACACCCACCTCCTCCCCATACCTGAAGCATCGTATCAGCACTGCAGTCCGCTAATCACATGGCATAGTCTTGATAGGAAGCATGTCTATCAGAATCTACAAAATTTGATAGATGTCCTCGATAGTCACTGTCATCTCCCATGCTGGGAGATGGAAGGTATTGGTGCAGGGATCCCATAAGTTGATCAGGGTTGTCAGATATGCCTGATCCCCCACCACAGGCTCTAGTCGAGTCACATGATTGAGCCCAAGGGAATCAAGCCACTCCCAGTCCACCATAGTCAATGCCTCCTGAGTGTCAGTAAATATCGTTGGCTGACGGTACCGGCTCTTCACCACCTAAACAACAAAAACATTAAAACAAAAAACATGGTAACAAAAAGCAAAACTCTATAGCAATAACATAAATATACAACAATGCATAAAAAAATTGTACCACAAACACAGTTAAATAAACTATACAGCCACATCTAACAAATGTACAACTAAAAATAGTCCAAAAACAAACATATAAAATCAGAATCAATTTTTCAGTACCTAGGGTTTTTAACTTTTGGTTCAAGCTGACAGATAAAAAAAAAACAAATAAATTAAAAAAAAAAAAAACAATTTGTCAGTACCTAGGGTTTTTAACTTTTTGTTCAAACTGATAAACAAAGAAAAAAGCAAACAAATTCATAAAAATCAAACTTGTCAGTTATCTAAGGTTTTTAACCTCAGTTTGAACTGACAAAGCAAAAGCAATAACAAAACTTAAACAACAAAATAAATAAATTCTTAAACTAAGTTTTTTTCTTTTTAACTAGGGTTTTATTTTCTAGTCTCAAATAAAAACAGCTACCCAACTAGGGTCATTTCAATCTAGGGTTTTTTAACCTTAAACGAAAATAAAACAAAAACAAAAATCACCATAAAACATGCATTTAAATTTATGGTTTTTTAACCTTAACAAAAATACAAAAAAATAATAATAAACTAAAACAATTTTTTAACTAGGGTTTTGCTCTTAGTTTAACCTAGGGTTTTAGTTTTAAAAAAAAAAAAAAAAACAATCAAAAACACATTTCAATCTAGGGTTTTTAACCTTAAAAAAAATACAAACAAATAAAATAGAAAACATTTCTTTTTATCCTAGGGTTTTACCTTAGTTTAAACGAAAACAAATCCCAAAATAAATTGCAGTTTTAAAACTATAAAATAAAAACAAAAGCAAATAACGAGAAGAACTCACCGGTATCGCTTCGGCTCCACCACTTGATCCAGTTCATGAACTCATGGTGTCTAGAAAAATTCGGCAGTGCTTCGATTCACAGACTCGATCTCCTCCTCCTCAGCTCCAAATCGCTAGAAAACAAATTGCAAATGAGCCCAAAACCTAGTTTTGGCCCTTAAATAGGCTTTTTACGACTGTAATCATTCCAAACTAGGATGAGTGCTCTATTTAGAATTCGTCCCACCCTAGGACGATTACTAAACTAGTATTCGTCCCATCTTGGGACGATTACAGAGCAAGAAAATAAAAAAATAGCAAAAACAACAAAAAAATGCACCAAAAAAAGCAATAAAATTGTCGAATAAAAGTGTTTTTGCACTTGAAATTCTTGGCATACACAACTGATGTCAGGGTCACAAATTGTCACTATCCTACTCTCTAAGAAGGCTACCATAGCCGGACCGCTCCACGGGAGGATGGATTTTTGACAATTTCATCCCCAAATGGCGTCACAAAAAGGGTTCAAACCCACCAAAAACAGCTCTAAATGTTGGGAAACTTCATAAGCATTCAACGGAAAACAACTGAAGGCACCCTCACCTAAGACATCTTGGGTCAAGCAACTTATCGCTTTTCTCATGTCGATCATTCCCTCATCGATTCATCGCTTGAGTGGGTAGTCACACTTAGTCACCAATCAACAAATACACACCCAATAAAGGAAATGGCATGCATTCAAAGAATCATTGACAAATACAATCACCCTCCTACTTGGGGTAGAAAACAAGCAATAATCACAAGTTGATCAAACACTTGGCATTCATGAATCATGAACACAAGGTTCCCATAGACAAAATGTTGCGCCCTTTGCCTACTACATGACTGAACAATGTCCAAGATCAAATAACACCTCACCAAAAAAAGGTTAACACTCGAATTAAGTTCCTTAGCTTGTCAGAAGCAAGGATTCAAGAATGCATGCCCTTTCCATACCCGGGGCATCAAAATTTGGTTAGGTTACTGAGAAACCCTAATCATTAGTGCTTTGGTTATCTATTTTTGCTCAGCACTGCGCCACGCACAATGCATCCCAAAAAGGGGCATCTATAAACACCAAAATAGCACCAATCTGATTATGTGACTACAAACACTGATCGCATTGACACACACAGCCCCTAAGGTAGCCCCCAAAGGTTAAACAGTGGTCCTAACCACTCTCACAATAGTTTTGGAAGGTCAGAGGTCAATTTGGCACCTTTTAGGCACTCTACTCCTTATTCATTCCACCCAGGGATGATTACAAACTGGTATTCATCCCACCTAGGGACGATTAGCAACATTCGCTCCTAGGTGGGGAGAATAGCATGTTTGATGGGCAAAAGGTCAAATATTGACAAATGGTAGGTCAGATCTGCCACTTAACTCTTCCTTGATTTCATGGGAGTGCGAGTGAGCATTTTTGAGCTCAAAGAGGTAGTCATAGAGGTAGTTATGGAGTCCTTAATCAGGGAGGAATCTTCTCTCCCCTGGGAAGGCATGATTTCCAAGTGGCACCTCTGCATGCTAATTCAAAGAGACCCTTAGGTCTATAAAATGGTGAGTCTTCTCACCCCAAAAGAAGAACAAAGAAGGAGCATTTGAGCAATGAAGTGTTGCCAATTTATCCTTACCCCTTTTGATTTATGCCTTTCACATCCTTGATCTCTCTTTTGGAAGGGAGGTTGTTGGGTGATTATTGGAAGCACAAATCCGAAACAAAAACCTGGTTTTTACCATTTTGCTCAAGATCCTCTTTAATATGCGTAGAACTTTCTTGGGTCAAGATAGTTCGGGTATCAGTTCCCAACCTTAGGATTTTTTTAATATATGTTATATAATAACCCTAAGAGGATTTGCCACCTTTTCAATGATTGTATTTGAAATGAAGATGGAACTGATATGGAATGTATATGCAATGTGGAATGTAACATGAGATATGAATGAATGCATTGCTCTTTCTGAATTGCGGGTGGAGTATACCACCTAAGTTGCCATAATTTGTAAAACTGACAACTTCATGCATCACAAGTTTCAAATGATATTATTTAATGTGTCTGCATTACTTGTGGAGCTTTCAACAATACAATTCCAATGTTTCATATTCTCCTAGTCTTAGTCAACATTCATAAGGACATAAACTGACATCTTGCTTCCTTATTACTATTTTATTTTTATTTTTATTTTTTTTAAACAAACCAAAAATGTCCAAAGGACCAACACGCAACTTAAAACCAAAACTGATTCAACCCAAAACCAAAATGCAATCCCAAAAATGAAACTTGAAAACACAAACCAAAACCAAAAATATATACAAATGTACAATATAATACAAGATGGTGCAAAAATTTGGGCCATCATTTGCCCGGATCCCAAATACGGTTAGCACATTTTGAAATACATTGAACATTATGCGCATACCAAGCTTTGCAAAAATGCAAGAATAAAAATAGGCCAAACAATATTACAATTCCCATTTTGCCTTTCTCACTCTGCCAACTTGCTTGGATAACGTTAGCAATTTCATTTTGAAGTTTTGATTCATTGAATTGATAAGACAATAAATGATATTCAATTTTATCTTGTCTATTCTTGAAAGTATCCATTTCATAATTCGATTCATGATTTAAAATTAGGCCTTCCTTTTCAAATGTGAGATGTTGTAAACAAGAGCCTATTTCTAAAAGTCTTGAATTCAAATCATTTTCCAGGATTTTAAAGCAATCAAAACCATTCAAGACTTGAAAAGCATCAACAAAATTTGACATTTCATCATTAATGATATTAGCATCCAAAGGGACATCATATAACCTATTACTTAAAATTTTTGTAGCTACTACCAAAGGTAAAGATTTCACCTTGTCGTCCATACTAAACCCATCATGGTTAGAATTTACCACAACTTTAAGAGTGTTGGTAGCTTTTTATTTTTTCTCATTGTCTTCTTCATCATCCAACACATGTTCAAAAACACCAAAGTTAGGCACCCAATCAAACATGCGTCCATCTTTTTCAAAACAAGAGCCTAGTTTTTCAAGATATGTGTCGCATGACACCTTTCCATGATCAATGGCTTGAGTTGCCTCAAAATCCACATTTTCATTAGGATCATCAATAGTATCAAACCCACACCACTTAGGTTTTGTAATTTCATCATTTTGAGCTGGCATAGACATTGTAGAAGCAATAGGTGGATCAATATTTTTGATTTCTTGCCCCTCAAGGGGAACAAAATCAATTGATTCTCCTTCTTTATCCATGGTAGTAGAATCATTATCCTTCTCCAACCTTTGATGAGATTCCAACCCTTCTTCCAAAACATTCTTAGATTGTACAGGACCTGTAATAACCTCATATGAAAGGGCAATTGTATTATCCTGCATATCAATAGGTACACAAATTTCATTAGTAGTTTTGGAGTGAGTGTACTCTTCCCACTTCTTCCAAGCATCATAATAATCATCTTCCAAAGTCAAGTGGTGACGTTCAACTACTTCTTCATCATATTTCAATTCATCAACATGTTTCTCATCAAATTTACCTTCATATTCCTTAGATGGTTCAATTACTTCCAAAATTGGGTTATTGCTTGTATTCAAATTGATAAAGCTATCATAGTCCACATTTGTAACCCATGATTCAAGTTTAACATGATTTGGAAGGTGTGAATTTTCTTGGCCATTACTTTCAACAATGTCATCCAATGTGTCATCCAAGAACAAGTGGTGAAATTCTATCATATCTTCGAATTTACTTATTGATTTCTTTCAAGATCACTTTCAACCACTTGTGATGGCCTAGGATTTTCTATAATTAGATACACTTTTACATTCTTATTTTCATGATCATCCCAATCTTCCTTTGTGGATAATTATTCCAAATCCTTATTACCCATCCATAGTATTTCTTCCTCAAAATATTTAATATCATCAAGTGAATTCACATCCAAATTTTCCTTATTCTGCATATCAAAGGAAGTTTCATCAATAGAGATATGAGACAAATGATTCTTCAGATTCGTCTATCGAATACTTTTCACCTTTATCCACCTTTGATAATTCAATTTCAAAAGATTCATCCACATAGAATTCATATTTTGGTGAGTCAAGGGTTCCCAATCTATCACATGTTTCAATACTAGTTGGATCTAGTACTTCTCCCTTGCCTAAAATCATATTATTATGAAAATCATTGACATTGATTTTAGAAACATATTTTGAATCAAGATGAGTATTTTGAAGTTGATTCATACTTAATAAAGATGGTTGATCTTGCATAGTAGGTTGAGGATTTTGAAATTGATTGAAGCTTGGGAACGATTGTTGATTCTAAAATTGATTCACACTTGAACTTGGTTGATGTGGATAAATCATTGGGTGGGTAAGGGAGGTATTAAATGATTGAAGATTATGTGATCCAAAACCCACACCATATTTTTGACAACTCAATTTTTGCTCAATTGTCATTGCTTGAGTATAGGCTTGTGACAAAGATGTGATTTGAGGCATCCCTCGCAAATATGTAGAAGTGAGTGGGTCAAGAGCATTGACGTATATGTGTAGAGCCACTTCTTCTAGAAGAGCATAAAATATCACTAATTGAGTGTATAGTCAAAAGAACCTTTCAAAAAATGACTTCACATTTTCACTTGGTCCTTTTCTAATATTGACAAACTGATTGTACATGAGGATTGGGTCAACTCGCTTTTTGTTCAATTAATTTAGAAATGTTGCCTCTAGTTGAGACCAAGAAGTGATACACCCTAAAGGTAGACTTGTAAACCAATCATATGCCACTTTTTCCAAGGTGTAAGGGAACATTTTACAAGCAACATCATCATACCAAATTGTTAATTGGTTCACATAAATTTTGAATGCTTGAATATGTTCTTCTGCAGTATTTGTCCCATTAAAAAAAATCGAGGAAGACATCTCTCAAAACCAAAGGGTAAATAATGTTGAACTCCAGGTATGTTCAATGGGCTATCTAGCACCCATGGTGTAAACATAGCCATTAGTGAATCTTAAAGAATACAACTTTAAAATCAAATCCAAAACACATTATTCCTGTATGAACAATCAAAAAAACGTTAGAATAATGCATAGCATACATGAATTGCTTAACGTAAACTATTTTTGTATTTTGAAATTTTTTAATTTTTTATTTTAATGCCTATAAATTAAAATAAAGTTAAAATTTCTGGAAAAAATAAAATGCAGAAAAAATGAAAATAAAATGCAGTAAATGAAAATAAAATGTATTCAGTTTGATGCTATCCTATTTCGACAAAATCGAAGATATGAGGTTTTCATGCATGCAACCTAACCTATTGGACCTGTAAAACATGCACAATCTAGATAAGTTAAGTGCTAGTTCCTAGGGTTTTGAATGAGGTTTTTAGATTTAAACATTCGCATGAAGCAACCAAGATAACTTGCATTAAACTCCATCTATAAGCCTAAAATCTTAAAAGGGAAAAATAGACATTTAATATTGCATGCAGAAAATGACTTCTCCTTTCTTGTCCATAAGATGCAACTCTCTAAAATTTTTTGTATTAAAAATTTGTCATTTTACAACAACAAAATTTTTTGGTTTCCCAAACCAGTCTATGGAAGAAAATAGCCCAAAAAGGCCCAGAATGGCCCTTTCGCCTTCAGCTCTACAACTCTGCTTGCAGCAGTTTCCTACCTAGTCCAATGTGAAAGGAAAATATCCAAAAAAAGTGGAATAAAAACACTCCAAAAGCAGGCCCAGAATGGCTTCTCTCGCCTTCAACTTTGTAACTCTGCTCGAAGCGAATTTTGACCCCTGTACCTATCTTTGCTTCTGCTTTTAAACTTTTTGGTGTGGCTCTCCATTTCCATTTTGTGACCTTTCATTTCATTTCCTAGATCCTTTCGTTTTGCTTTCCCCTGCCTCTTCATTGTTTTGGCTTTTTGTTCGGGCCTCAAAACATTTTTCTTTCCAACGCTTGGTCTTCGTTGCTGACTGTAATTGTTTGCATGAAGCGTTACACCATAACCCTTACACCTTGGTGCCACGTGTTCAGTGCTGCCACTGTAGACTCTGTAACGGCCCCTTTTGAGTCACAAAAAAGCAACATGTTGTGATATCACGACATTTCTATGTCTTCGACTTCTTTTGTTGCTTTTGGCCGCAAGAATGCAACATGTCGCGATATCGCAACACTTTTTTCTCTTTTGGTCGCAAGATTCAACATCTCACGATATCGCGACGCTTTTTGTCTTATGGTCACGAGAATGCAACATGTCGTGATATCGCGACACCTTTTTTCTTTTGGCAGCGAGAATGCAACATGTCGCGATATCATGACGATTTTTGTCTTTTGGTCATGAGAGTGCAACATGTCATGATATTGCGACGCTTTTTTTCTTCTGGTTGCAAGAATGCAACATGTCGTGATATCACAACACCTTTTTTATTTTGGTCACGAGAATGCAACATGTCGCGATATCGTGACACTTTTTCTCTTTTGGTCGTGAGAATGGAACATGTCGCGATATCGCAACACTTTTTCCTTCTTAGCCACGAAAATGCAACATGTCACGATATTGCGACACTTTTTCCTCTTGGCTCTTTTTATTTGCTTTGGACCACAATAATGCAACATGTTGCGATATCGCGACACTTTTTCTTTATTAGCAGCGAAAATGCAACATGTCGCGATATCGCGACACTTTTTCTTCTTGGCTCTTTTTCTTTGCTTTGGACCGCGATAATGCAACATGTCATGATATTGTGACACTTTATTTCTTAGCCATGAAAATGCAACATGTCACAATATCGCGACACTTTTTCTTTCTTAGCCACGAAAATGCAACATGTCACGATATCGCGACACTTTTTCTTTCTTAGCCACGAAAATGCAACATGTCGCGATATCGCGACACTTTTCTTTCTTAGCCATGAAAATGCAACATGTCGCGATATCGCGACACTTTTTTCCTTCTTGCTTTTTCTCTGATCTTTAGCATATGGGCCACTTCGGTCTTCTTGGAAAATATGCACAAAAGATGGGTTAGTTGTTTTTCTGTAATTAGTTACTCAAAATGAGACGAAAACACCCAAATACCAAAAACAAAAATGTGGGTCCCCAATTTTGGGGTACGTTGTGGAATAGCCAAAACAATAATTATTCTTATGCACTAGTATATGGCAAAGAGGCAGTGTTTCTAATTCATTTAGAGATTCCAACACTTAAGATTGTCAGTCAAGAATAAGGGTAAAAGGAAGATCCTGTGAAAACTAGGTTAACACACTTGCTGCAGTTGGAAGAGATCAGAGCTCAAGCATATGACAAATTTCAAAAACATTCATCAGATATTAAAGCATGGTTTGATAAGAAATCCAAATTATAAAAATTCTAAGTTGGGGATTCAGTTCTCATATGGAATGTTGACAAAGAAAAACCGTACAAGCATGAAAAGTTTGATTCTTTTTGAGATGGTCCTTTCAGAATAGTGGAAGCTAAGGAGTCTAATGTATTTCAGTTGGAAGGTTCAGAGGGAAACATAAAACCCATTCCAGTGAATAGTTTTCACCTCAAGCTCTACTATGTGTAAGGAGTGAGCTCATTGTAACATATGTATATATATTGTACAATAATTTTCCCTTCTTTATGCAATTTCTATTTTGAATTCTTTCAGCACTTTGTAATTGGTTTGTTTCGAAAAAAATTTGAAAAAAAAGAAAAAAATTACTAAAAATGACTAAGTACAGGCCAAGAGCACAATAATGTTACATTTCGCACTGAGTACTATGTAATTTTTTTTGGAATGGCATTCGGATTTCGAATATGCATCAAAAGGTGTCAGTATCTTGCATAAAGAAGAACAAAAGCGACACCAATTTGAGGAGCTCCCAAAGCTAAATATTTCCAGAGCAGAATCAAGTCGAAACCAAAATGAAAGTTCAAGCATAACACATGGAGGCTATAGAATGCTCCCATATTCAATTCTAATGAAATCACACCAAAATCAAAGAGTAGACGAAGGGATGTGATGAGCTGGCAGCACAATTTTAAAGTTCAACCAATGAAAAGATAGGACACCACCATAGAGCTGCCAAAGTGAATGATGAAAAGGATTGGAAAGTGTGCCATCAAAGATATCATGCAATGGCTGCATTAACTACGGAAGATACACATAATCCAGAAGATAAAGGTAATGAAAAGCATACACGAAGTCCATTTGAAACCCTTTACATCTAGAAAACAATAAGAAAGCATAGTGATACTTTGGAGGATTTACTGCAAATTGGGAAAACAAAGTTTTTCTACTATTAGAATGGCTTCCAAAAATTCATCCATGGAATCATCAAAGATAGGGACAAGATTGCAGGTTCATGTACATCGGACCAGTCGAGTTGTAGATACAGTAATGACAAGAGTAAGAAGGACCTGCCTAAGGACAGGTTTTGAATTTCCATATTTCAAAGGGAAGCCAATGTGTCGACAAGGTACTATAGCTATAAAATCCTTTTTGTTCTCTTATATCTATGATTCTATACATCACTACCCCCAACTAGTCTCTTCTATGATTCAATTCTATGATTCTAAAAATAGAACAATTAGAACCCCTGCAGGTGCTCCTCTATTTTCCATTACAAGAGAGCTTTACTATAAATTATTCCTTGTAGGGGTAGGACCACCCTCAAAATCTAGATATTTTAGCATGGTAGAGCTAGATAGGGCTTACGTTGCAATGGTAGCTTTAGAAGAAAAGAGGGAGGCATTAGAAAAATGGTTGCATCTTAATTTTAGAAGGATTAGGAATGAAGACGAAATACCCGAAGTCCCTATTCACATTAATAAATTTGCAAGCCCTGGATTATTTTCTATGTTGGCTTGTATGAAGGGTTTGGACTCCGACAGAATGGTTTATGGCTGGAAAATTACCGTTGCATATTGTATTTCTGATGAAAGGATGTATAAGAAAGATGCAGGAGAGAAGGATACTAGAGTGATTTATTTCGATTGGCCAACTTTTGTCACACATAGGATACATGAGCAGTTGGTAAACATGAAAAGGGGCATTGATACTCCCAATTTTAGGCATTGCTCAAGTCTGGTATGGATGTTCTATGCAGCCACCAAATATAGAATGTAGTGGATTCCGACCAAAGATAAAACCAGTGATGGGGAACCCTTGCTAGTGTATTATTGGATAAATCATTTAAAGAGCAGTGAGTCCTATTTCAGATTCAACTTGGAATTTTTGGAACTTGCCCTAAAAATAATATATAATAAGTGTCCTAGTTTGCCACCCTTAGCTGAATAGATTCTGAGAAATGAGGATGTAGAGGAAGGAGATTGGTATTTGCTAACAGAGGGTACAGTAATTAGGTTATATGGTTTCATAGGTAAACCCTTTCTCCTGCCCCACTTTTTCATAGAGAGGCTTTTCGCTCTAGATTATTTAAGGCAGGTGGAGTATATTAATGCGAACTATTGTTCGGGGAGGAAGAAGAAGTATTTAATTACTTACCACCATGAAAATGGTATTACTACCATAAGTGGCAGAGCCAACAAATTGACCAATACCTTGATAGGTTATGTCTGTTGTATATTCCCCAAAGATGGAGTTATGACCTTGATGGTATTTTCACTACAATAAATAAAACCCTAAATGGAGGTAAGGCCTATAAGTTTGAAAAAATACATAGGGCTCATTTTGAATAGGGGAGGAATAATGATGAGACTACTCTTTTGGAGTGGAATATCTCAAAAATAGGTTAGTTACCTCCATGGTTGGATTTTTACGAATAGATTGTTGACTTCGATACTGACCATGAGCTTAGTCATCATATTATAGAGGATATAATTAGTAAGATTAAAGTTGAATCTGCAAATATGAAGGACACTCCTCCTGAGGAAGAAGTCATAGAGAGAGGAAAAGAAGAGGAGAAAAAGGGACCATGGAATGAAGCAAATATTACAGATTGGTGGTGTATGAGGGTTGAAATTGGAAAAATTGAGTCTAAATTTAGAATGAAAATTGATAAGGAGTTTTCAAGCAGATATAATAATAACATCGACACCTAGATATCGAAGGATGTCAGACATATAGTATTGACAATTGAAAAACCCCAAAGTGGTTTTGAATACCATAGGAGGACTAAGAGAGCCTTGGAAAGAGAGAGAGAAATTTTGAAGAAACAAAAATGGATATGGAGGAAATTACTAAAGAGGTAGATGATTTGACCATGAAATAATTGATAGATCAAGATCAACAACTAGAAACAGAAGTAGAACAAGAACACCCTACATATGTAGACGAAGGTATGGTTTCTAATCCCTCTTATCCTCTTCATCTTCATGAATCCCAAAGGAACCTATATCCCTTTCTAATCAAGAAGATATAGCGAATGTACCTCCTCTCTCTCATAGTCCACCCCATGTTTCATTAGTAGCTATGAACATATAGGTTAGTTCTATTTTGTTACAGCCACCTCAAGCCCTACCTTCCACTTCTAAGGTTACCACTTCAACATCCACCATCACTCCACTTCCATAAAATTCATCACCACCATCAATGGGACACTACGTTCCAAGTACATCCACCCATTCCACTGTCAGTCATGTATCTATTTCTTTGAGTTTACCTATTTCAACAATAGCAGTAGTTATAGAGTCCACTATTGTAATAAAGATTTTTGCAACTATATCTTCATCCCCACCAACAACAAGTCAGTCTGCCCTTTTATTTTTGGTATCTCCCCTGGTTGTTGGTCTTTCAAATCCCTTTACTATACCAAAGGAGCAGGAAACCACTCATATAATAAATTACTATTGGGAAGAGAAGCTTGCTAAGCCTTCTAACATGATTGTAAGAAGTATGTATGTTGATCATATTGCTAGGCAGAGGATATCAATATTTATGACTCCACTAGTGAGTAGACCTAAGACTGAAATGATTGTTCAAGATTATCGAGTGAAGGAGGTAACAGAATATATTTACAAGCTTCCTGCTGAATATGAGCTAGGGATAGCCAAAGGCCCACTTAGATACCTTCTATGTAAAAAATGATATAGCTAGAGAGAAGGTGGATAAGCTGAAAAATAGTTTTAGAAGATTAAAAAGAGCCTCAAAGATCAAAAGGAGATAGAAAAAGCTCTGAGGAAGGAGGCCAATGGTTTGCAAAAAAAGTTTCAAAAGACCAATAAGTTTAAGGACCAATTAGAAGAACAAAAGAAGTTGAATGAAGATCGGTCAAAAGAAATGCGAAACTTAAAGCATCAGCTTTAGATTGAGAAAGCTAAGTCCTCGGGATTTTCTAAGAATGAATTGAAAAATATTAAGGAGTTACTTTTTGAGGTTCAATAAAAGTTTTCAAGACTTCAACTTATGATTTATTATCTTGAAGATGCCAGCCGATTACTCTCCACCATTCAAAAATATTTGAATCAGTGATTGATAGTAGACTCAGTAATTCTTCTAAACCAATTCCTAATAAATAATGGAATCTGGCCAGAGTTGCTACCAAAATAGTGGTTAAAAAATATAGGTAATTCAAAGGGCCTAGCTACTGGTTGACAAGATGGAGAGGGGGATTAAAGATATTTTTGAAATAAATGAGGAAATTATTAAAGTTGGTTTTAAAGGACTTTGGAAGGAATATCACAACTTGTTATCTATGGAAGAGATCCAGCAAAGCATCAATGAGAATTTACAGGATGAAGCTGGAATTGATTCTTTAGAAGAGCCACTATTCCAAGAACAAGCTGCTAGACTGATCATGGAATGTACTAGGTTGAGAGACCTCATGGAATATTTGGTCACTAGAGGGAATGTTTCTAACTATGAATATGTTGGAGAATTACAATATTTTTATAATAAGCTTAAATAAACATCAAATCCCTCTAAAGAAGCCTAGAAATAGGTTGTACAATCTCTAAAATTGATGATTCAGTTTTTTGGAGATACCTCTAGTGAGGGTAATCATAAAATACCTGCTTCAAAAGAAGAAGGAGATAAGGAGTCTGAGGAAGAGTCCCATGAAGAAGGAGAACAATATGGAGTAGTTATAGGCCCAGAAGGGGCTCACATTTAGTTCATTTTTGTTTTGTACATATACATAAGTTTTGTATTTCTATTTTTTACTCTGATAATTTATCAAAAATAAGCAAAAAAGGCATGAAGCCCACGGAGCAGTATATTTTGTGTGAAGGCATTATTTGAGATAAGGCCTTATAAAGGAGGTAGAGTTGTGCATAGTTTTTGAAGACAGTAGCAATAACTGGTATTCTAGACATAGTCTCTGTATGAGCGGATAAGTGCTATGTATTTTTGGCATCACTTCGATATGAACCTCTACTCTCTTAGTAAATTGGTAAAACTTTTAGAGAGTAGTGTTTATATGGAAGTTATTCTGTAAAGTATATTTTTTGAAGAGAATTATATTTGACTCCTAAGGCCCAATGTATAAGACTCTAAGTTTGATTGGCTTTTCAAGCAAATCCACCCGGGAGGTGCCAGAATGTAGGCCAAAAATGGCCACATGCTTAGTAAAATTTTATAGAATTTTGCCTAAGGGATAGAGTCATCATTTTGCACACCTTGTAGTGCGCTTTGGAACGAATCCACAATAGAAGGTATGAGCCCACCCAATACTTAGTAATTTTTTCATGTTTAAAGCGATTTCGCTAGACTTGTCTTCGGCTCCGAATTGGTGGCGATCTGGAATACGTAGAAATTTCAAGGAAAAGGTGACGTCAACGATCAAAAAATGCAGATTGGCAACTCGAAGGATGAATGGAGTATTCCCTTTTGGAATTATGACAAAGTGCGATACTAGAATAATGGAAATGCAGATTCATGACATGAGGCTATCTAACTAACTACATATCTGAAATGATGATAGGGCAGGGTATTTTATCCTAAAGGTTATCTAGAATGGAGATAGAGTTACTTCATACCATGGTGGTTCCGAATTGGCAATCACATGTTAATGCACTTATTCTACCTAGAATGGAATCCACAAAAGTAATAAGGAAAGGATGATGTCGTCGACATTTTAGTGCATATCGAAGGATACTCTATGAATTATGAATTACTCTAAGGAACATAAAAGTAAATTCGGTCTTGCTCAACTTTTAGGGTTTGAATTGACAATTATGTAGCTTGTGATAAATAAGGATGATGTCATCAAAATTTTAAAGCAAAATGGGGTTGTGTTCTCCTCGCTATTTTTTATAAGCTTATATCAGATTGAATTTGAACCATACAATGAGGAGGATCAATAGTGGAGGTTGTGTTGACAAATCTTAGATGTTTAAAGAACATTTCTTCATCGGGATTGGAATAGTCAGTTGGAAGATGAAGTGTCAAGGGTTTTTCAGAAGATCAAACCAGAGACAGTTACAGATCAACAATGGCAGATGACCTCCAAGAAAAATCGATAGTAATGAATGACTTCCAACAGCCTAAACTCCAGTTCTGCTGAGTGACAAACAAGTTGTAGAGATCTGAGCTGCCATGGCGAATCATTTTCAATGGATTTCTCAGAGGATGAACCAGTAAGCATATTCCAGCTAGATATCTCTTCTATGTTGTCAAAATAATATCTTTGTAATGTTTCTTGTTATTTTAAATTTTGCAAAACTATAAGTAGAGGTCGAACCCTCATTTTTAAAGGGTCGACTCTAGCGTGTTTGCCTATACTACTATAAATATTCTTGAAAATATAATGGAAGGAGCATTACATTGATATTCACCTCAAATCTATGTTCTCATGCTTGATATCAGAGGTTCGGATTCTTTAGTTGTATTTTTGTAAATGCTTGAATGGTTAGTTTGTGCCTAATTAACGGATTACTAGCTATTAAAGTAATTGAAATCTACTTCAAAGTTTTTTCTGTATTAGGGAGTGTATTTTTGTAAAATCTAGGTTTTGGTGAATTCTATTATTTGGATTACCATTGCCTAGATATTGAAATTGCTTGCTGCAATATTTCTTTGTTGTACGTTAATGAATGAGGAATAATCTAATTTAAGATAATATTGGTCTGAGTTATGTATCTTTGGTTAGGTTTTTGGGAGATTTCTATGGTGTTGCAATGTTGTTAACCTATTCATTCACTATTATTCTCATTTCTCTAATCCTAACCTTCTCTTACCCTAAAATTCAAATCCTAAGTCAGCATAATTGTGTCAACTACCTGTTAAGGTGACAAGGAACCAACCTACTCTAGAGGTTGGATCGAAAACCCCTATTTTGGTCCATCCAATTTTGAGTGTTGAGTTGTAGCTATTGGGTGCAACCTTGGACATAAAATAGGAAGATAGATAGCCACAGTATCGAGTGAAAATTTGGTGCAATTCAGTGCCCAACAATTACAATCACCACCAGCCTAATATCTGATGTTTTAAACCTTTCTAAAGTCGATCAAAAATATTATAAATCTACCTACAAAGAGGTAGATTAGATGGTCGAAAGGACTGGAGAAATATCCACTGTGACTCGAGATAGAGAGGGGTGGATCAAAGGTGTAACTACCTCCTCACTCCCCATAAAATGGTAAGAGGCTGCCATAATTCTTATGAAATTAACTAGGGGGGAGATTATCCAATTGTGGGGGTTACCACCTCAAGATGATATTGAGCCTTAAATACCTGAGGCATGAGGACTGTATAATAAACCTCCCATACTTTCTTTACCACTCAATTAAATCTATAGTTACCAAATCCTAGCCTAAAAATTCCAAAGATAATCCTAAGTTTCACTTAATCATCCATTACGGGAAATTCTGAGTCTGAGAGTTTAGAGGAGGAAGAATCCCTTGTACGTAAGTGCCCTGGCTATTCCAAGCCATCCAAGTCCTCTCGATATGCTAGGAAAACCATACATGAGATATACATTCTTGAAAATCAAGGAACAGGAGAAGCATCCAATCCAAAGACAAACCTACCTACATCAGATCCATCTGTAAAATTTCTTAGGCAAATCCAAATGTGGCAAACTATATTGCATATCAAGTTTGATAGACTTAAAAATGAGTTTATCGATAATGCTACCCTAGTAAGAAGTGCCCTTACTCTCTAGCTCGATATCCGTAAGAAACTCTTCGTAGATAGTGTTGTGAGATTGATTGACCTAGTCGTCCAACCGATAACTATTGGTACCTCTTCCAACAAAAGCTCCACATCAAGTACAAAACCAAAGAAATTGGTAAATTTGAATAAGATCATTGACTTCACCTAAGTACTTAAAGAAGACATCAATTTCCTTTTTTGAATTTTTTTAATAGAACCACCCTCAAAGACCGAAACTATCAGTTAAAACAGGGATGTGTTGTGGCCATTCCACAACTAGCCCCAATATTTGGGGACCCACCTTTTAATTTTTGTGTTTGGGTGTTTTTGTTTCATTTTTAGTGTCTAGTGGATTGGTTAGGTTCCTCCTTGTTTTTTTTATTGTTTTGGTTAATTCTAATGTTTTGAATTAAATCAATTAAAAAATTTAAAATTAATTAAATCAAATTTAAAATAAAAGAGAAAGCAAGTAAAAAAATAAAAATAAATAAAGCTTTTTGAATTATATATATATATATATATATAATAAAATATAAATAAAAAAAACAATAAAATATAAATAAATAAAAAAGTACTGAATGAAGCCATGGTGCTTCATTCACCATGTTTTAGTTCATGTTTTAAATAGTTTAAATTTAGTATTCTTTTTTCTTTTTGTTTATTTTTTTAATAGTTTAACTTTATGCTTTTAGTATAGTTTGGTTTGTTTTTTTTAAGTTTGTTTTTTAGTTCACGTTTTGAATAATTTAAATTTAATATTTTTTTTTTCTTTTTTTTAATAGTTTAATTTTATGCTTTTAGTATAGATTGTTTTGATTTTTTTTAAGTTTGTTTTTAAAAGCTAATGCACATGTTTGTTTTATGTGCAGGTAAGATAGAAGGAGAATAAAAAAAAAAGAATTTTTGAGCATTTGAGGTGTTGTCATTGTTGTCAACACTTCTACTTTTTCTCCTAGTTGGCATCCTATTCATCATGGTGATTATGCTACAGTTTGGGCAATGTTGCAAAATGTTGTGTGTATTTGAACACACCTTTTACGGAGACTTTGGAGGTATAATTTGTGGTTATTGCATATATTATTTCTCTTGGTTCTATGTTTATGGCACATTTATTTATGTAAAGGTGATATAAGGTTGCATTTGTATTTTCTATGTGCCTTGGTGCTATATTGTAACATTCAACATTTATTTATTTCCACTATGTCATCTCCAAGTTCCTTGGAATGTGTTCCAAGACTTAGGAATGGAGGGAAAATTGATTTTAATTATTTTATAATGCATCATAAGGGTTAGGAATTATTTCCAATATTTATTGGAATTTATTTTGTGGTGCAAAAATGGAAATATGCTAATTGGGGTGTTCAACTTGGTGTGGGACTCACTTTATGACATCCGTCATAGTGGTGTAAGGAAAGAATATTTTGCTGCCCTATTTTTGTGGGATTTTGGAGATATGGGACGTGATAATTGCCAAATTAGTGTTTAGACACTTTGGAATATTATTTTTGTTGTGTAAGAGCATCTCCACTTTGATTGGCAGCTGGTGAGTGTGTGTAGTGGTGATGGCAACAATTTCTTTTTTGGAAAATTAGAAATTTCCTCAACTTGGGCATGATTTTTTGAGTGATTTTCTACTCATGGTTTTGGAAACCATTTATGGTTTCTCTCCATATCATTTATCTATAAATTCAGTGTTTGAGATGGTGGAATTATGGAGTTTTTGTTGAGAGTAACAGAGGTGCTTAATGTCGCCAAAATTTCTGTAGAAGACATAAGTGTATAGATTTTAGCATGCAGGTTTGGGAACCTATTGTGGATGGAGAGAGAATCATTTTGATATTTTTATTGCAGGTGTTGGATCATATTTGACAAAAAAATCATTTTGCAGTGGTTGGGTGCACAGTTGGTTTGCAGCAGTGTTGTTGGTTTTGAGCTTGCAGGCTTGTTAGAGCTTGCTTTTACTGGAAGCATTTTTATGCTTTATTTTTCATCATATTATTATTATTTTGATCTGATATAGGTGGGTTGCAGCCCTCCTTCTATTGTGGCAGAGAAACTTTAGTGTATTTCATTTTGAGGCTTGTTCTATGCAGTAGTCATAGCAAGCAATTCTCTTTGGGAGGTTTTTTACCCTTGTGGTTTTCCTCCGGCATATCATGTGTTGTGGGTTGTTTCTCTTGCATATATGTTGCTGCTATACATGAGTTTATTTCTGTTTTAAATAATATTTCAAATTGGAAATTAAAGTTTTAAATTGCACAGATTCACCCCCCCTCTCTGTGCCATTGTTATACTAACAATTGGTATCAGAGCCTGGTTGTCCTTTTAGCAGCTTAATCAACTCGGATTGATTCCTGGTTCACAATGGCTAATAGGGATGTCAACACTGGCAAGGTGCCATACTTTTATGGGAGTGATTATGCATTTTGGAGTTACAAGATGATGGACTATTTGGGTTCTCTTGGTATTGGTGTGTATCTTTCAGTTAAGAATGGTTATGCTTTTCCTGCTACAATTCCTACAGATCCTGATGCAATCAAAGAATATGAAAACAATATGAAGGCCAAATCTACTATCACAAATGCTCTTGCACCAAGTGAATTGGTGAAGGTTATGGGTTTGCAAATAGCAAAAGAAGTATGGGATAAGTTGCAAGCTATTCATGAAGGTAATGACAAAGTTAAGGAAGCTAAACTTCAAATTTTTAGAGCTCAATTTGAGAGTCTCCGAATGGATGAGAATGAGGATATTTCTGCCTACATGCTTCGTGTGAGTGAGGTGATCACTTCTCTTAGAGGTTTAGGAGAGACTATCATAGATAGTATTGTTGTGAAGAAGGTTCTTCATTCTTTGACTTCAAAGTTTGATTCAAAGGTTTCTGCAATTGAAGAAGCAAAGGACTTAAACAATCTCTCACTAGATGAACTACATGGCTCTCTTATTGCATATGAGATGAGAGTTGGTTGCAGCAAGTCTACTGAAAAGGAGAGTGCTTTCAAAGCATTCAAAAACATGAAATTGAATCCACAATCCGATGAAGAGAGATTCTCCGATGAAGAGCAAGCAAACTTTGTTCAAAAATTGAAAAGAGGAAAAGGGAAATACAATGGAAAGTTGCCATTGAAATGTTTTGAGTGTGGGCGCATTGGGCATTTTGCTTCAAAATGTCCTTACAAGGAGCACTTAGATGATGATGGTGAGAGTCACAAGAACAAGAAGGAGTACAAAAAGAAAGCTTCAAGATTTAGCAAGAGATTCTCAAGGAGAAAGGTTTTGATGACACATGAAGATAGTGATTCTTCAGATGAGAGCATAGATGATTCAGATGAAGAGGCTACTGAAGTCCTCTTTATGGCTATTGAAGACAAATCCAATATAAATGCAAACAAAGAGGATGATGAATCTGAAATTGATTTTGAGGAAGAGCTTGCAATAGCATTGGAACAATATGAAATTGAGAGAAAGAGAAACAAAAGGATGAATGAAAAGATCAAGGAGCTAAACAAACTCAATGAAGACTTGTTGATGCAACATGAAGAGTCAAAAAGATTTGCTGACCAAAATATTTCAGATTTAGAGGAGTCCAATAATGTGGCTACAAAAATGATACAAGACTTAAAAGTTCAAGTTGAAGAGTCCAAGAAAATAATAGATGATCTTAAGAATCAGGTATGTGAAAAATCTGATTTGTGTTGCAAACTAAAAGAGGAGATTGTTACTTTGAGAAAGCAACTTGAAAAGGCTAATTTGGATTTGAGCACTAATTTTAAATTTCAGAAAAGTTCTAATCAGCTTGATGAGCTTATTGGTAGTCAAAGATACACCAAAATCAAGTTTGGTTTGGGGTTTGATGAAGGTGAAAGTTCATATGTTGCCAAAGATGCAAAATCAGTTGGTGAAAGCTTGAAGAATGAGAAACCCATTGTAGAGAAACCCCAAGGAGATAAAAAGAAAGAAGAAAAGGTCTCAAATCAGACCAACAACAGAAATATGCCTTATCATACCATAAATGTTAGCAATGATGAGTTTCAAAAGGTAAAACATCAAATGGGAAGAGCACCTAGAAGGAGTTTCAATTCATGGCATCAAGTTCAATACAAGTATACTCCTTCCTTTTCTGGTTATTGTTTTAAGTGCAATACTTATGGTCACAAGATGATGGATTGTAGGCTTAATGTTAGGCCTAAGAGCTTTGTTAGTCACAACTCATTTGCTCCTCTCATTGATTTTCATGTTGAGTGTTACAAGTGTAATAACTTTGGTCACATTGCTAGAGATTGCAGAACTATTTTTGTGACTAATCAAATGCAGGATAGAAGTAGCAACAAGCCTCCAAAGGTGCAAAACAAGAAATCCATGATGCATAAAGACCATTTTCCCAAGAAGGCCGTGAGGTATGAGGAAGATAAGAAATCAGAAAACAAGCCCAAGATGACATGGGTTGAGAAGGGAAAGTCAAAACAGGAAGACATTACTAAGCATGATTCATTGATTGTTCAAACCGCTTTCAAGGCACAAAGAAAGGCTACATCTTGGATCATTGATAGTGGATGCTCTAGTCACATGACTGGAGATAGAAGGCAACTTACAAGATTGCAAGATTATGATGGTGGTTCAGTAAAGTTTGGCAACAATAACAATGCAAAGATTGTGGGTAAAGGTATGGTCAACATCAACAATGGTAAAATCACTTCTCATGATGTTCTTTTTGTTGATGGCCTCAAGCATAATATTTTAAGTGTTAGCCAAATGTGTGATAGTGGCAAAGATGTGATTTTTAAATCATATGGTTGTGAGATTAGATGTGCTATGAGTGGTAAAATATTGGCAAAGGCTACAAGAACTTCAGGAAATTTGTACAATCTTTGTAGTGCAAATGAGAAAACATGCTTCATTGGACAAGTTGATGATAGTTGGTTATGGCACAAGAGGCTTGGCCATATTAACTTTGATAGCTTGGTTAAGATCAGCTCCAAGAATTCAATAAGACATCTTCCAAAGTTGACTAAGCCAAACAATAGCATATGCGCATCATGTCAACAAGGCAAGCAAACCAAATCACACTTCAAAACTAAGGAATATTCTACAACAAGGCCTTTGGAGCTTGTGCATACCGATGTGTGTGGTCCTATGAGGACTAAAGGAACTAATGGTGAGAGGTATTTCATTTTGTTTATTGATGATTATTCTAGACTAACATGGGTATCTTTCATGAAGGAGAAATCAGAGGCTTTTATTTGTTTCAAAGTGTTTAAGGCTATGGTTGAGAATGATACAGGAAAGAGGATCAAATGCTTGAGATCCGATAGAGGTGGTGAGTTCACTTCTAGTGAGTTTGATAATTTTTGTCATGAGCATGGTATTAGAAGACAACTTTCAGCAGCAAGAACACCTCAACAAAATGGGGTGGTTGAGAGAAAGAACAGAACAATACAAGAAATGGCTAGAACAATGCTTAATGATTCACAAGTTGCAACTAGATTTTGGAAGGAAGCAAGTGCATACAGAAGTATACATACAAAATAGGTGCATGCTTAGAGTTCATAGCCATATGACACCCTATGAACTATGGACAGGAAAGAAAGCTTCAGTTAAGCATTTCAGAGTATTTGGGTCCAAGTGCTACATAAGGAGAGATAAGTACAATCTTGGCAAGTTTGAAGATAGAGCAGATGAGGGGATTTTCCTTGGCTACTCCACCAAAAGCAAGGCTTATAGATGCTTCAACAAGAAGCTTGGAAAAGTGGTAGAAAGTGCAAATGTGAGGGTTGATGAAGGACATGTTCCCAAAGTTGATCTTGAGGAGTCTTCACCATCACAGTTTGAACCATATGAGGAAGAAGAAGTGCAAGATGAAAACAAGCAAGTTTCAGAAGGAGAAGAACAAAGTGAAGCTACCAAGTCACCTCCAAAATACATCAAGAAGAATCATCCAATGGATCAAATCATAGGTGATCCAACACAAGGTGTGCAAACAAGGAGAAAATTGGTAAGACCAAATGAGCAAAGTCACTTTTCATTGTTATCACAAGTTGAGCCTAAATATTTTATTGAAGCTTCTAAGGATAATAGTTGGACTCATGCTATGGAAGAGGAGATTAATCAAATTGAAAAGAACAACACTTGGGAATTGGTTCCAAGACCAATGAACAAAAATGTAATTGGAGCCAAGTGGGTGTTTAGAAACAAGCTCAATGAGGATGGCAAAGTTGTTCGAAATAAGGCAAGATTAGTGTGCAAGGGGTATGCTCAAGTTGAAGGTATTGATTTTGATGAAACTTTTGCTCCTGTTGCTAGATTAGAAGCCATCCGAATGTTTCTTTCTTTTGTTGTTCATAAGAACTTTAAGGTTTATCAAATGGATGTGAAATCTGCTTTTCTTAATGGCAATTTGGAAGAGGAAGTTTATATGGAGCAACCTGAAGGATTTCAGCTTGGGGATGAGAACTATGTTTGCAGGTTAAAGAAGGCTTTGTATGGGCTCAAGCAAGCCCCAAGAGCATGGTATGCAAGGTTGGATAAGTATATTTTGCAGCAAGGCTTCCAAAAGGGTAAGGTTGATAGCAACTTGTACTTCAAAGTTGTTGATTCCCATCAGCTAGTGATTGTTGTTTATGTTGATGATATTATTTTTGGTGGAAGCAAAGATAGTATGTGTCATAATTTTTCTGCTGCTATGCAAAGTGAGTTTGAGATGTCCATGATTGGAGAGTTGTCTTATTTTCTTGGTCTACAAATTGCTCAACTTGATAGAGGCATTTTCATTTCACAATCAAAATATGTCAAGGAAATATTGAAAAAGTTTAACATGGAGGATTCTCAACCTGTGAGTACACCTATGGTAACCGGATGTAAGCTAAGTAAGGATGATGAGTCTCCTCTTGTTGATCAAACACTCTATAGGTCTATGATTGGAAGTTTATTATATCTAATTGCTTCTAGGCCTCATATTTTGCAAGTTGTTTGTATGGTTGCTAGATTTCAGAGTGCACCCAAAGAAACACATGTGAAAGTTGTTAAGAGGATTTTCAGATATCTCAAGGGGACTATGGAATTTGGATTATGGTATCCAAGAGGAAAATACTTCACACTTAGAGCCTACACAGATGCAGATTGGGCAGGATGTGTTGATGATCGGAAAAGCACTAGTGGTGGTGCTTTCTATCTTGGTGACATGCTTGTTTCTTGGCATAGCAAGAAGCAAGACTCAGTATCACTCTCTACTGCTGAAGCTGAGTATATTGCTGCTGCCTCATGTTGTACTCAAGTGCTTTGGATGAAACAAATGCTTGTAGACTTGGGTATTCAGATTGGTGAGCCTATCTCTCTTCTTTGTGACAATACTAGTGCTATTAATATTTCCAAGAACCCAGTTTTGCATTCAAGGACTAAGCACATAGATATAAAGTATCATTTCTTGAAGGAGAAGGTTTCTAATGGTCTGGTTGCTTTGGATTTTGTGCCTACAAAGCAACAAGTTGCTGATATATTCACTAAGCCATTGCCTATGGAGACATTTGAGCATTTGAGACAACTCTTGGGAGTTGTTTCTTCTCCATCTCACTAGATATTTTTGTTGGTGCACATCCTCAGGGGGAGCTTCTTATGGTCTGATTTTATGCTCCTATTTCTGATATTTCATGTTCATATTTTCTGATGTATGCTTGAGGATGATGGTTGCAGAGTTTGGTGTTGTTCGGGTTGATCGGTTGTTGCCTAGTTGCTTGGCAACTTCTTGCAGTTTGGTGAGATTTTGTTGGGTATCTCTTTGCTGTTGTAGCTACTATACTTTCATGTTGAATATCAGTTCATATCAGATATATATATCAGTTCTTTTCACAACAGCAAGGTTTAGTATTGTTTGATGCATTCTATGGTACCTGGTTGTAGTGTTGTGCGAGCTAGTGGCACTGTATCTTGTGTAGAACTTCTTTGGGGTATCTTGTAATATTTCCCATTGATGTTTTCATCACTACACTCTGTTATTTCATATTCAAATCAGTTTCAAGTGTCTTGGTGCTTTGGTTCAGGGAGAGTTGTAATGTTTATCATGTTTTCAGATGCACTGGTTGCCCTTTGTCATTGATTGTCAAAGGGGGAGAGAGTTGGATAATCTGCTTCTTGTGCTCTTTGATTTCAGATCTGTATGGTTGGTGTTAGGGGGAGACATTTGATTTTGTTTCAGGTGTGAGATATGTTGAAGAATGTTGCACTTCTTGGTTTGTGCTTTACAGGCTTTACAAGACCTTCTTGTTGCCTATTTCATGGTCTTGGTTGTTGTAGTTTATCTGCAGATTATTTGGTGTTGCCAACAATGCCAAAGGGGGAGATTGTTGAGAATTTGAGGTGTTGTCATTGTTGTCAACACTTCTACTTTTTCTCCTAGTTGGCATCCTATTCATCATGGTGATTATGTTGCAGTTTGGGCAATGTTGCAAAATGTTGTGTGTATTTGAACACACCTTTTATGGAGACTTTGGAGGTATAATTTGTGGTTATTGCATATATTATTTCTCTTGGTTCTATGTTTATGGCACATTTATTTATGTAAAGGTGATATAAGGTTGCATTTGTATTTTCTATGTGCCTTGGTGCTATATTGTAACATTCAACATTTATTTATTTCCACTATGTCATCTCCAAGTTCCTTGGAATGTGTTCCAAGACTTAGGAATGGAGGGAAAATTGATTTTAATTATTTAATAATGCATCATAAGGGTTAGGAATTATTTCCAATATTTATTGGAATTTATTTTGTGGTGCAAAAATGGAAATATGCTAATTGGGGTGTTCAACTTGGTGTGGGACTCACTTTATGACATCCGTCATAGTGGTGTAAGGAAAGAATATTTTGCTGCCCTATTTTTGTGGGATTTTGGAGATATGGGACGTGATAATTGCAAAATTAGTGTTTAGACACTTTGGAATATTATTTTTGTTGTGTAAGAGCATCTCCACTTTGATTGGCAACTGGTGAGTGTGTGTAGTGGTGATGGCAACAATTTCTTTTTTGGAAAATTAGAAATTTCCTCAACTTGGGCATGATTTTTTGAGTGATTTTCTACTCATGGTTTTGGAAACCATTTATGGTTTCTCTCCATATCATTTATCTATAAATTCAGTGTTTGAGATGGTGGAATTATGGAGTTTTTGTTGAGAGTAACAGGGTGTCACGGAATGCTGCCAAAATTTCTGTAGAAGACATAAGTGTATAGATTTTAGCATGCAGGTTTGGGAACCTATTGTGGATGGAGAGAGAATAATTTTGATATGTTTATTGCAGGTGTTGGATCATATTTGACAGAAAAATCATTTTGCAGTGGTTGGGTGCACAGTTGGTTTGCAGCAGTGTTGTTGGTTTTGAGCTTGCAGGCTTGTTAGAGCTTGCTTTTACTGGAAGCATTTTTATGCTTTATTTTTCATCATATTATTATTATTTTGATCTGATATAGGTGGGTTGCAGCCCTCCTTCTGTTGTGGCAGAGAAACTTTAGTGTATTTCATTTTGAGGCTTGTTCTATGCAGCAGTCATAGCAAGCAATTCTCTTTGGGAGGTTTTTTACCCTTGTGGTTTTCCTCCGGCATATCATGTGTTGTGGGTTGTTTCTCTTGCATATATGTTGCTGCTATACATGAGTTTATTTCTGTTTTAAATAAGATTTCAAATTGGAAATTAAAGTTTTAAATTGCACAGATTCACCCCCCCCTCTCTGTGCCATTGTTATACTAACAAGAATATGTTATGGAAAAGAACACGGAGCACATGCAAATAAGCCATTTTTGAAGCCATTTGAGGGAAAACAAAAAAATTGGAAAATGAAAGTGCAAGAGAAGCCAAACAGAAAATAAAGAAAATAGACAGTCAAGAAATATGGAAACGAAGGGGCAAATGATTTTTCTTTAAAAGTAGCAGAAAATGCAATTTGAAGGGCTAGATCTTTTGGGATTTTTCGGAGGAGGAAGACATACCGTTGGGCCGATTTTCACCATTTGGATGCCAACTTTGGGTATTTTTTTTCTGCATTGTAATGGAATATTGAGTATCCTTTTGCACCAATTAATTGGAAAAGTCTCAAGTTTTATGCATTTTTTATGGTTAACTTGATTTCGTTTTCAGTTTATTGCACCCTTTTCCTTCAAAGCTCGCACCATATTAGATGTTGATTGCACGAATTCGGGTCACTCTAATACTAGTTTTATGTAGAATACTAATGCTTGTAGGGTCTGTGGAGAAATTCAGGGTTGCAACATTTTTGTTTTTCATTTTTTTAAATTTTTTATTTTTCAAACTTTCTTTTTGCTAATTTTTTTTAATTTTCAGAGATTAAAATAAAAATAAAATAAAATTTAAAATGATAAAAATAATTATATGGTTGTGAAGAATGATGTAAAATCTATCATACGCAATAGATTCAGATTCATTCCGAGGTCATTTCAATTTTATACAAATTTTTGAAAATGGCTATTTGATGCAGATTTTATAATTTATGAATTTCATTTTTTCACATTTTGGAGTCAAATCAGATTTTTTTCAGCTTCATCTTTTTTATTTGCAAGCATAAAATAAACTTTCCTTCATGAAAATTTCAATTTCATCGAAGGGGGTTAATTTTATGGCATTTCATAAGCTATCTTTTTCGAGGCCATAAGTGCACCTATCTTTATGAAAATTTCGATTTCATTAAAGAGAGGTGATTTTATATGTTTACATTAAAATGCTATTGTTGTAACACATTAAATTATTATTATTTATGAAAATTATTTCATTAAAGAAATACAATTAAATGACATTTTAAGGCCTATATTTCAAAGCTATAAATTATTATCTCTTTGTGAAAATTGATTTCACCAAAGAGGAATACTTTATTATTCATATCAAAGGCTATATTTATCTTCATGATAAGAAGCTATATTTAAGGAACCTATTCATCATTTCGGATTCACATTCATCGATAGATTTTAATCTTTACTTTCATGTTTAAAGTAGGATTTAATGCAAGGTAAAGCTTGATTAAAATCCACTTAATAAGAGAAGATAAAATCTACCTTAAAATTCTCAAGATAAAAGGAACTAAGGCACTACATCGTGGTCATATGAGGGTCAATTCACATTTATTTTTATTTTGGTTTCATGAACAATCATTAAAGTAGCATGGTAAAATAAACCAACACATGCCCCTTGTTTACAGTTAGTTGCAATCATTAAGGTGTTCTAGCATTGAATTGATATATCTTTATTGAGATTACTAATACACATGTGCAAATTGATATATCTTTATTGAGATTACTAATACACATGTGCAAATGCTAATATAGCGGAGACCTTGGAGAAGTTGTTTTGTTTAACTTCTTCACAAGAGAGGGTTTTGGGATCCAAACCCTAAGGGAGAGTGCAATTTCACAATTGGGTAAAATTAACACTCAACATTTTTGATGCTAGAAGGAGGGGATGAATTGGTTTACTTTATTTTATTTATGTTAAGCAATTCATGAATTGGTATTCATTGATCTAACACTTTTGGATTGTTCATGGTTACTCAAGAGTTTTAATTGCTAAATATTTCAAGTTCACTTGATTAGCATCTTTGGCTTCCCCTAGCACTTAACACTTTGGGAGCTAGGAGGATATGAAATGATTTATTTGATGGCTATTTAGATGCTAAATTGTCAATGCTACTTGAAATATTTATTTAAAAACATTGGTCTTGACTAACAAGGTTTTGTTTCCATATGATTGCCTTCATTTGATTCTAACATTCTATATTTTTGATGATGCATTAATGCTAACATGTTACAAATTTGAGAATGTTCTTCAATTTCATGGTTTAATGGATACATATCTCTTGGTTGATGCTAACATGATTATTCATATGTTAAACATTTGATATTGGTTAGTCATTTCATGTTTCTTTGTAATAATTGTTATTTGACTAACAAATTGATTTTGAAGTTATTCTTTGAGTTTCACTAATGTCTACAAATACTAGAAAGTGGTATGGAATACATGGTAATCCTTTGAACATTAGTGGAGATGCTCAAGACTTGCCCAAAAATATAGAGAAAATTTTTCCCAAGTTTAAGCACAATGGCACAACATTAGCCGAGGAGCACATTCAGCCCTATGTAGATATCCTAGTTAGATGGAATGTCGAACATGAGGATGTGGCATGTAGATTGTTTCCTGGGATCCTATATGAGGTGGCATATGGTTGGTACATAAAATTACCCACTGGCTCTATTACGTCCTGGGCCCAATTGGAAATTGCTTTTATCAATCAACTTAGGTTACCTATTGATCCTGTCACGATTTATCAACAATTTGCTTCTTGCAAGAAGGAACCTAATGAGCCAGTGAGAATTTTCAACATGATATTTTGAAAGCTCTATGCGAGATTAATTGCTCCACATAATATTGAGGAGAGTGATGCTCTTCAAATATACTTTTGCGTATTGGATCCCTTGCTTGGCATGTTCACTAGGACAAATCCTTTGGTTACTAATCTTACCTCGGCCTACATTAAATCTATGATTGTATATCAAAAATTAAGGCCATAAGGTTATGGGATGGAGCAATTACCTATGGTAGGACAACTAGGGGCTTGCAATCAAACTTCGATGGTAAACCAAGCATGGGCACAATAGAATGTGATGTCAAATAATTTCCCCCATAATAAATTTTACCCTACCATGCCTACTTATGCTTCCACATGTGTTTATACAAATACTTCTATCCATCCAACTACTCCATAATAGTTAGAGAATCATAGCGTTACTCATGGAGCCATTATAACAAGTGTTAAGGCTTTGTCTGTTGATATCAATCCAACTAATAATACTACTTCTACCACTCAACCCAACAAGCTTGTATTGGAAGTAAAAGAGTAAAATAAGGTGGTTAAGAAATTAAGTAGAGATGTGGTTCCATCACAAAAATGAGCACATCAATGTATGCATCCAAATCATCCTAGGAAGAAAATTTATAATGCTAATATTAATGATATTTCATGTTATGTTCCTTCAGGTAATAGAAGAGACTTTGATGTGACTTACATTGAAGTAAATGCCTATTCAAAATGTCTTGAAGAGCATGAATATTTTGGAGAAGAAATTATATGGATGGGTAACAAGAAGTTGGAACCAAAAGATCAAAATTTTGTTTTGAAAATAAAATATTTAGAATCATTACCCACAAATGAGGATTGGGATGAACAAACCTATGAGGATATGAGTTGGTTGTGTCTACTCGTAAAGGAATATTAGAGTGATTATATGGAGAAAGATGTAAAAATTGACCCCCCTTATAGAAGCTCCTAAGCCATCAAAAGTGGTTGAAAGTGAACTTGAAAGAGAATCAATAAATGCATTTGAAGACATAACAAAATTTCACCACTTGTTCTCGGAAGATACTTTGAATGATATTGTTGAAAATGATGGCCAAGAAGATCTAAACCTTCCAAATTGTGATAAAATTGAATCATGGGTTACCAATTTGGATTATGATAGCCTCACAAATTTGAATTCAATAAATAATCCACTTTTGGAAATAATTGAACTATCTAGGGAAGGTGAAGATGAATTGGATGAGAAACATGTTGATGAATAGGAGGATGATGAAGAAATACTTGAGTGTCACAACTTGGTTTTGGAAGATGATTACTATGATGCTTGGAAGAAATGGGAAAAATATGCTCTCTAAATATTCTATTGAACTTTTTGTGTCAATTGATATGCAGGATAATACGATTATTTTCTTGCATGAGGATATTACAAATCCTGTACAATTTGAGAAAGTTTTGAAAGAGCAATTCGAATCTCATCAAATTTTTAAAAGTGATAAGGATTCTACAACCATGGATAAAGAAGGAGAATAATTTTCTTTAGATCCCTTTGAGGGAAAAGAAATTGAAAATTTTGATTCACTTATTGGTTATACAATGTCTGTGCCATTTCAAAACGAGGAAATTTCAGAACCTGAATGGTTTAGGTTTGATATCACTGATGATCCAGTTGAAAATATTACGTTATCTGAAACAACCCAAGTGATTGACTATGAAGATGTGTTATCTGACCCACCCCTAGATAGATAAGACTTATAAATAGGTACCTAAGTTTTGGTGTCATTGATAAACAGGTAATGGAGAAAGAACAAATGCTACATGATGATGATGAATGTCATGAGGAAAAAGAGGAAATTTCAAATCCTCTCCAAGTAATGGTAAATGGAAAAGTGCCAAAGGTAAAATCTCACCTTTTAGGTTCCACCATTCGAAATGCAACTGAAGGTTTGTCTGGATTGATGGATTTAAATACTATCAATGATGAAATGTTATTTGTGGTTGATAAAGAATTTGACTTAATTTCTCCTCACACCACTGATGATATTGTTTTATTGAATGAAAATGAAGTTGGTATGTTTGAAGTGTTAAATCAAGTTCATAATCAATTAGTAACATAATCTAGGATAAAGTCTTATGATGATGCTCATTTAATAAATATCCTAGGTGCTTGCAAATAGTTACATGAATTTGATTGGTCTACATATTTGAAAAATGATTTGGATTTAAAATTTGTAGAAATAGGTTCATATTTGTAAGATCTCATATCTAAAAATGAAAGCTTATTTCTATACCATAAATGAATTTGTGAAATTGACATCTTAAATAATAAACATGAAAGAATTGAAGATCAATTATTGTATAATCAACTTGAGAACATGAAACTCCACCATAAGATTATTAATGGAACTAAATCAAAATTGGTATGGTGATAGGTGTAAGATGAATATTGTTGCATTTTTTTGCCTAATATTATTTTTGTTGGGTTCCTTCAAATTTTGGCATGTGTATCACGTTGTATGTCTCTTGAAATTTTCTAATCATGTTTGGGATCCTGGAAAGTGATAGTTCAATTTTTTGCACCATATTGTACATCTATATATAGTTTTGGCTTTTGCTTTTGTGCTTTGTCTATGATTTTTGGGTTTGGATTTAGTTTTAGTTTGTGTTTTAGTTTTGTGTGTTAGGTTGTTCCCCTGTTTTGAGGTGATACTTTGTGGTCGCTAATTTTTGGTCTCTAGCTCATTTACATGTTTCTTTTCTTAGTAGGGGGAGCACCTGATTTCAAAAACTGATGAACCTAATAAAAGGGTGATGAGTTATTTGGTGATCATGCTCAGATGTTGGTACTAAAATGGTGGAAAGTGGAACAATGAAACATTAGCCCAAGATCCACATGGGACCCACACACACATTAAATGGTATTTCTAAAAGTAAGAAGGATGAAGTTGTCTTGATTATGCAACCCTAGGCAAAAATCTAAAATGCTCCACTTTGGTTTTCTAACCTAGTGAGACTTGA
Source organism: Wollemia nobilis (assembly GCA_028583015.1). Lineage (NCBI taxonomy): Eukaryota > Viridiplantae > Streptophyta > Pinopsida > Araucariales > Araucariaceae > Wollemia > Wollemia nobilis. The sequence continues at coordinate 1,137,153 of JAQPPZ010002623.1, forward strand.
TGCTTTTGCAAGAGTTCATTAGTATAAGTGATGCAATAGACTTTTTGAAGCCTATCATCTAGTTTAAGAAAACTCCACCATGGCTATAGATGCCTGACTGGCTGTGGGACCCTGGCTAGGCAAAGCTTGATACTTAGAAAGAGAAAAAAAAAGAGATGAGAAAATAAATAAATAAAAGAGAACGAGCATTAGAAATCTTGACACACCTAGGATAGATGGGCTTTGCAAACCATTAAGCGAACACATGGGTGAGTTAGATAAACCTCATCGATTCTATAGATGTCTGACTATAAGTGGGGCTCTATCTGTAAAAGTTTTTACTTTATGAGTTGTACGTCATAGCCTAATTTCAAAAGAGATGATGGAATCTAGAGGATTTTCAAAAATGCAGAAATAAATCGCTTTTGCACACACTGAGCAAAGGCAAATGGATTATTTGTTTTCATGCTTAAGCTATTTACCCCCATCTTCTTGGGATGTTTCTAAATCATTATGTCTCGCTAATCTTGTGTTTTTTAATTTCATATTGGGTTCTTACCGAAATGCTCGGGAGCATTTCCTAGCAGAGTCACCATTTGTTGTGGCCATTCCACAACTAGCCCCAATATTTGGGGACTCACCTTTTAATTTTTGTGTTTGGGTGTTTTTGTTTTATTTTGAGTGTCTAGTGGATTGGTTAGGTTCCTCCTTGTTTTTTTTTATTGTTTTGGTTAATTTTAATGTTTTGAATTAAATCAATTCAAACATTTAAAATTAATTAAATCAAATTTAAAATAAAAGAGAAAGCAAGTAAAATAAAAATAAAAAATAATTAAATAAATATTTTTGAATTTAAAAAGAAAAAAAACAAGTTTATATATATATATATATATATATATATATATATATATATATATATATATATATATATAGTAAATAAATAAAAAAGGTAAAAAAAATAAAATATTAATAAAAATAAAAAGTAGTGAATGAAGCCATGGTGCTTCATTCACCACATTTTAGTTCATGTTTTAAATAGTTTAAATTTAATATTCTTTTTTTTTATTCTCTTTTTTAATAGTTTAACTTTATGCTTTTAGTATAGTGTGTTTCGTTTTTTTTTAAGTTTATTTTTTAGTTTACATTTTAAATAGTTTAAATTTAATATTCTTTTTTATTTTTATTATGTTTTTAATAGTTTAATTTTATGCTTTTAGTATAGTTTGTTTTGATTTTTTTAAAGTTTGTTTTTAAAAGCTAATGCACGTGTTTGTTTTATGTGCAGGTAAGGTAGAAGGAGAATAAAAGAAAGAAAAGAATGTGTTATGGAAAAGAACGTGGAGCACATGCAAATAAACCATTTTTTGAAGCCATTTGAGGGAAAACAAAAAACTTTGGAAAATAAAAGAGCAAGAAAAGCCAAACAGAAAATAAAGAAAATAGACAGTCAAGAAAGATGGAAATGAAGAGGCAAATGATTTTTCTTTAAAAATAGCAGAAAATGCAATTTGAAGGGTTGGATCTTTTGGGATTTTTCCAGAGGAGGAAGGCATACCGCTAGGTTGATTTTCACCATTTGGATGCCAACTTTGGGCATTTTTTTTTGCATTGTAATGGAATATTGAATATTTTTTTGCACCAATTAATTGGAAATGTCTCAAGTTTTATGCATTTTTTATGGTTAACTTGATTTCATTTTCAGTTTATTGCACCCTTTTTCTTTGAAGTTCACACTATATTAGATGATGATTGCACGAAGTCGGGTCACTCTAATACTGGTTTTATGCAGAATACTAATGCTTGCAAGTTCTGTGGAGAAATTCGAGGTTGCAGCATTTCTATTTTTTATTTTTTTAATTAAATGACATTTTAAAGCCTATTTTTCAAAGCTATAAATTATTATCTTTTTGTGAAAATTGATTTCACAAAAGAGGAATAATTTATTATTCATATGAAAGGCTATCTTTATCTTCATGATAAGAATCTACATTTAAAGAGCCTATTCATCATTTTGGATTCACATTCATAGATAGATTTTAATCTTTAATTTCATGTTTAAAGTGGGATTTAATGCAAGGTAAATCTTGATTAAAATCCACTTAATAAGAGAAGATAAAATATACCTTAAAATCCTCAAGATAAAAGGAACTAAGGCACTACATCGTGGTCATATGAGGGCCAATTCACATTTTTTTTTTTGGTTTCATTAACAATCATTAAAGTAGCATGGTAAAATAAACCAACACATGCCCCTTGTTTACAATTACTTGCAATCAATAAGGTGTTCCTAGCATTGAATTGATATATATTTATTGAGATTACTAAGACACATGTGCAAATGCTAATATAGTGGAGACCTTGGAGAAGTTGTTTTGTTTAACTTCTTTGCAAGAGAGGGTTTTGGGATCCAAACCCTAAGTGAGAGTGTAATTTCACAATTGGGTAAAATTAACACTCAACAAATATATATATATATATATATATATATATATATATATATATATATATATATATATATATATATATATATATATATATATATACAATCTTTCACTTTTTACAATTTTTATTTGTTTATATATAAACTTGTTTTTTTTTTAATTCAAAAAGCTTTATTTAATTATTTTTTTATTTTAATTGTTTTCTCTTTTATTTTAAATGTTTGAATTGATTTAATTCAAAAAATTAAAATTAACCAAAACAATAAAAAAAACGAGGAACCTAACCAATCCACTAGACACTCAAAATGAAACAAAAACACCCAAACACAAAAATTAAAATGTGGGTCCCCAAATATTGGGGCTAGTTGTAGAATGGTCACAATAGGATGCCTCCAACAAGATTACTCCTTAACTTTAGGATACCTAGCGATATAGACACAATAATCAACTGCATCATTAAAAAAATTGAACCTCCTCCTCCTCTAGAAAAACAAGATGCACAGTTTGAGTCACAGGATGGAGGATCTACAGAAGTCGAGCACATCAAAACCATATTTTTTGAATTTCCACTTGATCCTAAGGAGGCCAAATAATAAGTGCAGAAGGTGAAGCGAGAGAATATTTTTCTAGTAAGGAAACCGAAACCCACACGGGTTTCATCTAGGCTTAGATTTAAAGTCGAATAATCCATAGTAGAATTTTGATGAACTTGTATATTTATGCTTATAAACTTTATTTGGTTTGAATAATGATGTTGATCTTAATTATTTTGTAGAATTTTTTAGCATTTTATCTTTATATATGCAAGTACTTTCTATTACATATTTGAAAATAATTATCTTCACGTTGCTAAATGTTATTTTATATTTTAGCAGACTTATTTTTATAAAATAAATGTAAATAATTCATGTAAATTATAGTTCTTTTTTGATAAGAATTTTCAAGTGAATTCTAAAAATAGTGTTTTATTTTTATCTATAAAATTGTTTACGTAACACTGTAATGTTCTCTTTTATGTTTGTAAAAATGGTGAGATGATTAAACAACTATTGCAATTTTTTTATTAGGCATATTGTAATTACAATTTGTATGCATGAGGTTATGCATCTCTTTTAGTTTGGAGGAATGATGAGTGTTACAATAGCACATATTATATGTAAATTTAATTTATTTTTTGTTTGTGAATTGATGAAAATAAATGTATTTTGGGAATTATTTTTTCTTTATTATGTGTATTATGATTGAATTTAATCCATAACAATAAAAAACTATTTATGCAAAAATGTGCAAGTTTTTGTGTGTTTTGGTAGGAGAATATTTTAGGAGCTTCATAGGAGATGACATGGCAAGGCACGAACCAGATGACAAGCATGGACAGACTAGCGATAAATATGATGTGCTAAGGAGACTCGTGTATGAATACTACAAAAAGGTACTACAAAATATAGCTACGAAAAGCTATTACATAAGACATCTACTAAAAGGTATTATAGAAAGAAGGTTTGCCAAGTCAAACTATCCAACGTATTGTTGTATCACGTCTATTGACAATGTAGTATTATTATAGGACATACACAGTCAGTGCAGTTGACTGACATGTTGGTATTATGCACGATAATTTTATATTTATTAGAGTTGTTATAAAGATGTAAAATTATTATATTTTTAAGATGTTTTAAATTGAACGCAAGCTATTTTATCTCCTCCTAAAATAAAGGGGCATATAGTTGTATTTATTACATCATTCGATTATTCAAATTAGGAAATTTTTATTATGTTAGTTCATCAGTTGCCACTTGGACCATAGAAAGTGTGACAAAGTCCAAGGTGGTTGCAAACAATATTAGTTTAGATTATTATTGTTAAAAAGGTTAGGAATTGCATCATCAAGCCGATAAGACACATGGAAAAATAAGTGGAGGAATTTCATTATGAATGTCCAAGCGACATTATAAAGTACAAGAGAGACATTTGGAATGGTCTAATGCTAAAGTCTAATGTTGAAATATACAAATAGTGAAATTCCAATAGTCATATGTATAATGTTCAAATATTTTTGTACACAATTTCTACTATTCTGAAGGCTGATGTTGGAGATCCTATACATTTAAATTTTTAGTAATAAAGTAGCAGTACTTTTCATCATGTATTTGGTAACTATATCATTTACTTCATTATGATTTACTTGCTTATGTAATCTTTACTGTAATTTCATGCATTCATAAATTAAAATAATTTTAGTAGTATTAATGCATATTACTTACTAAAGTATAATATTTTAGGGGAGAAATATTTACACTATCCTCTAGGAGGTAAGGCCCACTCCTACAACCATTCCCTATTCTCTTACCCTTGAAATAGGTTAGGAATAATTAGTACATAGATTAAATTTATACCATCAATTAAATTAAATTGTATCACTTTAGATTATAAGGTAAAAATAGATAGTTGACATAAGTGCACATGGATCCACATCAAAAAATATAGAAAACATTTAACCAATATAATTCATAAAACTACATTTTATTTCAATTCAACATAATTTATTTTTCTGTAATATTTATTATTCTCTGCAAACCTAAAACTAATAAAAATAAAATTATGTTTGAAGATTAATCATTTGGTATAATCTATATTGGATTACTACCCTTTAAATAGTTCACCCTAGATTAATAAATAAGTGTAGAGTTTATAGCTAGATAGATGGCATCATAAAGTTATGGTCCATTTCTCAAAGCATATTTACCTACCCTTTTGATTTCTTTCAACCTTTTCAATTGCCACATTTTTTATATGATGTTGATGTACCATGCAAGAAATTTCACCATGAGGATCATTGCATGTTGTAAACTAATAATCTAACTTAGATACTGAAGTGTGTAGGTCATCTTTATGATTGTTGTACACTTTATTATATTTTTTAGTAACCTTGTTGGTAGAAGCTACTTGGTCCTTCATTATATATGGGAACCTTCTAGGTTGAGAATTTTTCTCAACTTCTCTTCTTTTTATAGAAGTGATTTTTTTGTTAGCTTCTTCATGGTTGTGGCCATTTCTTTCAAAGCAACAATTTGAGGGTTTAGTATTGGTAATGCAGGCATAGGGGGAGGTTTTGGTAGAATTGGAATTGTAGGAGATGTTGATAATGTTTGAGTCATTGGTTGCATTGGCCATGTTGGAAAGTTGATGGTCAAAAGCAAAACTAGGCAAAGAAGATTTTGTGACAGGGATTTGTGATTGCTACTAAGGAAATTTTACAAATATTGGCATTATAGTTTTGGGAGGTAATATACCTATTATAATTAAATATATATCTTCCCTTAATACCTTTTGGATGATATCCAAGAATGTAAATACATTAAATTTTCGTATGGCCATGCCTAAATTTGAATTAAAATCCCTTAGATAAAATTATATTGTGTGTTCATCAGTTGGCCTAAGACCTTGAGATACTCTCTTCCATGTGTAGCTATATAATATTCAGATCCATTATTTTATCTTATGGGTGCTTTTATATTATATTAAAATATGTTAATAGATAGAATGGATCAAATTATTTGTTGAATTTGTTCACTAATCTACTAACAAGTTTTGCCCATGAATTCATAGTGCGATCTAGTGGAGTTTTATACCAATATAACATCTTCCCTTTTAATGATATTACCAACAACCTTATGATGACATCTTCATCTTAGATATTATGTATAGCTATAGCATAGGGGGAGTATTACTGGAGGGGGAGGTGAATTGGGAGGTTTTGGGATAGTTTCCAAGGCTATCTAACTTATTTGTTCCAAATCATATAGTTGTACTATTTGCCACTGTATGATTTACAAAACTTAGAAAAATGATTGTACGGTTCCCAAATCATACAACACCCTGAACTATACAATTTTCCACTTGTACAATTTGTTGGAAGTTGATTTGCAACTAAATATTGAAAATTTTGTAAGAGTTCACTTCTAAACCTTTATTTTCCAACTTTGAGAAAGTCAACTATGCAAATGCAATTCCAAAACAAGGTAATACATTAGTTGTATGGTTCTTTTGGTTGATTTTATGGTTTCACCAAACCCTTATATTAAAAAATTTCCAACTTGTACATTGAATCTTAATAAGGTAATAATTGTCTATCTCTATGGTGCAATTATTGACCTAGTTTGCTAACATGCAAATCCAAAACTACTATCTTTGATTATTACAATCAATCTAACTTACTATGAATTTCCATAAATCATACAAAAATATGCATGCATCTTAATTACCACTCGTAATGGGAACCATTGAATAATATATGCATTCACAATGATCACACAAGATTTTGAAATCATTAATGCTTTGTTTCCATTGTGGATTTATCCATTTACACAATAATCTAATCATGATTGCATAGGATGTACAAATCATATCCATTGGTAATCTTATCCTGAGAAATGTTCAATAATAATGTACAACCATCATGAACCATGAACAATAACTCTCTACAATACTAGATATCAACAACTATCTCTTCCTAAGCATAAACAATTGAACTACATCAAACAACAATCATCATCCATAAACAATAGTAATTAACAACCATAAAAAATTGAATGTGAGACTTTATAATGCTTACCCAAGTCATTCCAAAGTAGTTCTTGAGAAAACCATTATTCACAATTGCCATCCTGTAATATAAATTATGCATTAAGGTTTTCCTAAGCCTAATTTATTTTTATCAAATTAACCTAAATGCACATTTCAACTTAATTTCATTTTACTTCTAATTGCACATTTATAAAATTGTACAATTACACCCAATTGTACATTTACAACCCTACACTACAATTATATAAAAATCTACATTGTACATTTTAACAAAATTGTACATTTGATAAAATTGTGCAAATCCAAAACAAATTCTTCTTCTTCTAGGAGGTGGATTTGTTGCCTACATTTGCCCTCTTCTTTACATCAATTGGTGTCCTCACTAAATTGGTCATATTAGTCTTGTCTAACTAGTTCAATTGGATATCATCAAGCTGAATGTGGAGAATAACATGATCATTTTGCAAATTAGCTGCATAGTTTCTAAGTTCTACAACCTTCAATCCATACTTGTTGGTCTTCTCCTCTGTAGTAGCCAAGAGATTTAATAACTCCTTTTCTCTTTTAGATGCACCCTTATGTATATTTTCATTTAATATTACCTCTTCCTAGGCTATAATGACCAGTTCCTCATCCTTCTTCGCAATGACACAAATACACTATTGTAATTTAGCCTCAAGTTGATTTATGCTCTACCTTAATTTGGAGTTGTACCTTAAGATCCATAATCATGTTATTATATCGCTTGGACTATTTTTCCATATCTTCTATATTCTAGTTCTTTAGCTACATTCAAATGGTCCTCATTCTTGGCCAATTTTTCTTTCTAAACTACCAATTTTTATTTCTATTGTTTGAGCTACAAATTGTGCAAACTCAACTATTTGTATTGTTTGATCAACACTTTTGTTCCTCTAAATACTTTTGTTCCTTAAATTTCTATATCATAAGCTATTTTTTTTGTTCTTACGAGCATATCTTATCTTCATAAGCGAGTTTCATGTCATTCAACTCAACTTTAGCCTTCTTCGGCTTCTACTCAGCCTCAGTCTTATTGCATTCTAATTCTTCTTCAATCATATCTATATCTTTCTAAGTTTATTACACTTTCTCCTTCTATGTTTTCTTGGTATGATAGATATGTTCTAGACCCAAGCTTAGCCACTCAATCCAGTGTGTCAATAAATTTAATTTCCAAAGAATAAAGATCAGCTCTAAAGGTGCCCTTTAATATTCTGTATTTGACATGTTTAGTGGACATCTCTAACTCTTGTCCAAATCTATGTACATTCATGAATACTCTCTATAATTTATATTTTCTCTTGGCAAATCCATAACTCCTAATGTGCTTATTACCTTTCCCCTCGATAACTACCATGGGTGTTATGCATAAATCTAGACTATGTTTCTTTTTTAGTCTTCATTGCACACCCACTCTATGATATTTTCCATCTCATCAAAGGTCCCTCCACTATTTTAGTTTTCCAATACCACCTATACAAAACTAAAACTAGATACTCATGAACATATCACAAATTTGTTTCAAGAAGTAGTCCACTTGTTTGTCTGTGTCTTTGCCATCTCCAACCAAAACACAAAACTAAGTTACTTCAAGCAAAAATTATGTGCAAAGTCTTTCATTCATTTTCTATGGTGGAGTCATTTCCTCTTCTTCCTCCTATAAAAGAGAACTTCCTCCCATATTCTTAATCGAACCCATTATAGTGTCTGCCTATAGCGAAATGTGTGCTACATTTCTTTCTATATCTTATTATATTTATCTAATCTCCTCAACATTGATGATCTCTTTAGTCATATATTACTCCTCAAAAGGTACCCAAACTTCATCTTGTGGCTTTTGCAAGTCTTCCTATTGTGTATTTTCCAACCTTTCTTCTTATGGATTTGACTATTCTTATATCACTGTAGTGGATACAAGAGTCAGATTAGATCATTCTTATGATGACCTCGTGTTATCCTCCTCTAGTTGACTATTGTCACCTTGCATTACAATATTTATTTTTGGCATCTTCTCTTTTACCTCAATCAACGGGACTGCCACCACTTCTTTGGATTTCATCTTTGATGGTGTCATTACTCCATCCAACCAATGTTTAGAAGACTCTAGTATTTCAAACTCATTATCTTCAAGTAATATAGGAGATCCCAACACTTCTCATAACTGACCCATTCCAATTGGTAAACTAATATCTACCAATTCCAATTCCTCCAGTGTCAAGTGTATATAAGTTGGATCGATGAGCGTAGGTTGTGATTTATCCCCCTAAAAAGGAGATTTCTCATACATATATTTCTTAATTTACCTATGTGTTAAAATGTGCATTATACTAGATGCTTGTGCTACTATCTCCTCCTCATGAGATAATCGGTACTCTTATGACTATCATGCATGTGATTGCTACTCTAAATCAGGCTCTAAGTGTAGCTATCATCATATTTTTATTTTATGGTGGACTTCTTCATTTGATGAAGTATCTCTTTATTTGATCAAGAGAGGTTTAGGTTTCCTTGTAGTATTTATTCTATTTTGGCTTCTTCGGTGTCACTTTTTAAATTGGCATAGACTTTACCCATCATAGTATGGAATGTTGATCCTTCGATAAATTATGTAGTGGTGTTAGCCTAAGAAATGGAATGCCAACTTGATAAACTACATATAACATTACAACTATTCCATGGAATGTCATGGCAAAATTCATCTTCATCCTATGTAATAACCTATAAATCCTCTAATCTAAATATATCCCCTAGTCATACTGCACTCCTTGGGTGATGCCTTCTAAACACTATTCCATCCAGATCAAAATTTCAAAAGATCATGCTTCTCTTGATAGTCTAGACATGATGATATTCATCATGCACATGAGCTATTTTGTCTTCAATATAATGTGTTTTATCCCTCTTCCTCTAGGACCAAAAGTATTTGTAGTTTATGGGGACTTAATCTCTGTGAGCTGAGTGATTAACCTATAGGCTTCAATGGCATCCACAATTTTTCTCTTCATGGGAAGCCCTTACTTTGGTAACCTGAATATTATTCAAAAGGTAGAAGCTAGTAATTTCACCTTTATATGATGATTTACAACTCACACAAAGGTAAAATTCCCACTTGGATCGTACGATTGTACAATCTACAACAAGTACTCATTAAATATACCTTATCTTGTGGTGAAATTTATGCCAAAACACTCACTCTAGTACGATTTAATGCTATCTTCAATGGGTTATTGTCATAATTTTTTATTCATCAGTTCCAACATATTTCACCTTTTACCTATGTAAAATTGATATCCTCGATATCCACCTGCCCTCCTTCATCTTCCTAGGTGGGTCCATTTATTATTTTAAGGTAGCTTCCCTATGCACCTCACTACAAATCTCCCTATGATGTGACCTAGGTGGTTCCATCTCCTCCTTGAAAAATTATAGTTGTGTGCTTCCTCTACCACCACACCAATTCCCTCCCTCTCCAAGGATGGTAGTCACATCCTACTTATGGATAAAACCCTTATCCTTGGTCTCATGTTGGGTAGTTCACTTCTTCTCACCTAGGCTATGAGTCCCTTTGGTGTAGTGAAACTGGTGAGCATTCAACCCTTGTTGCAAAAATCGACCATAAATGATCTAGAATTCTCTCTTGGTGCTCATTCTTCACCATTCCTCATCTTGGAATCACTTCTTTACCAATCGTATTCAATTTGGTAATTCAATACAATTGCATCACAAATTGCACAATTTGCCCAAATTTTGTATAAATACACCAGAAAACATAGAGCTACCCCCAAAAATTATACAACTACTATTCACAATCATACATGTATTTTTGGAATTCATACAACTTTCACCAAATTGTACAGTTCTTGAAATTGTACAACTACAATCCAATTTCGTACAATTTATCGAAATCATACAATTGGTCCTCTAAATCATACAATTTCATCCAAAAATAATACAAAATGTCCTAAATCATACAAATGTACCTCACTTCCATACAACTATTCGAAAAAACATACAATTGTATTTAAAATCGTACAATTGCACTCAAATTACACAATTTGGGCTTCAATTCATACAATTATGCCCTGAAATCATACAATCTCTTCTCAAATCATACAATCTTACCCTAAAATCATAAAATTTACTATTCATTCCTACACTTTTCCTAAAATACATGTTTTTTCAAATTTGTATGATTTATTATGCACCCTTTTATTGTCGTGTGTTTCCTCTTTTAGGTGCCAATTTTGGTGTACTTGTGCAATTCTTTTTTCTGTTTGTGCAATTCTTCCTCAATATGATTCATTGTGGCAATCTATGAAATATTGTATGGTATTATCCTTATAATTTTTTCTCATGCATGGTTGGAACATTTTCTCCTTCGCTAGCAAATTATTTCATGCAAATTATGGTTTAAATCTAATTCCATCTTTGGATTTTCTAAAAAAGCAAAGCTCCAACCTAAGAAATGTCCACTTATTTACAGTAAAGTTTCCTCAAATTCTATTTTTTAGAAAAAATCCATCACTAAGGGTTCATTTTCCAAGTAGTTCCCACAATATTTACTTTTTTGAACAAAAAATGCCCTTTTTTCCTAGTAAAACCCTAGCTTTTTTATTTGCACCCCACTACAAATTGATTTTTTGAAATTAATGAATTATTCTATGCAAATTCATAAATGGGTCAAAAAATTAAGGTAATATGTGTAGTTTACATACCCATATGATAAAAAAAAAAATTACTGCACTTCCTTGCTCCCAAAATCACCTATTTTACCCTACAATTCGTACAATCTGGTGAAAAATTTGCATGGTGTTGAGAAGCAACACACCCCCACTAAAAAATGAAATTCCATCCTTGAAAATATTTAGTTTTCACTTTTTCGCAAGGACCCTCTTGATGTTTTTCAGGTTTTAATTCCAAATTCTGCTTGCCTCCTTTTCAAAGTTTTGCTTACATCAAAGTATCCAAGTAGGCTTGCATATGGCTTTGATTTCATTTTAGAATTCATTTTTCAAATGTTAGAATCATTTCTGAGTAAAGAACATATTTCACTAATATGTAAAAATGCAGAATACAGATGAATAAATTCATTGGAGTCAACCTACAATTTCTAAAAAATTTGCTAAGTGGAAGTAAATGTCGCGATTTCGCAACATATTCCATTTTCGAAAATGTTACGATTTCGTGACATTTTTCATTTTCGGAAACGTCGTGATTTCATGACATTTTCCATTTTTGAAAACATCACGATATCGCAATAGGTTTGAGTCAGAAGCCAAACTTGAAGAAAACATCGCAATTTCACGACGTGTTTTGGTAAAAAGAGCCAAGTGATGAAAACGTTGTGATTTCGCGACATATTTGGACTAGAAGAGCCAAGTGATGGAAACGTCGTGATATCGCGACAGGTTTGAGTCAAAAGCCAAACTTGAAGAGAATGTCATGATTTCGTGACATATTTGGAAGAAAATACCAAGCGACGAAAACATCGCAATTTTGCGATGCATTTGGATTGAAAGAGCCAAGCGACGAAAACATCGCAATTTTGCGATGCATTTGGATTGAAAGAGCCAAGCGACGAAAACGTCACGATTTCGCGATACATTTGGATTGGAAACAAACCTCAAGAAAAGTGTCATGATTTCATGATAGGTTTTAATAGGAAGCAAAGTTTAATGAAAACGTCATGATTTCGCAACGTGTTTCATTTTCACGATGACATAAGCTTGGAAGCATCAAGTCACAAAAACATCGCGATATCACGACGGGTTTTGATTAGAAGTGAAGCTTGACAAAAATGTTGCGATTTCGCGATACATTTAGATCAGAAGCAAAGCTCATGGGAAACATCATGATTTCATGACATATGTTGTTTAAAGGCAAATCTTGAAGAAAACGTCACGATTTCGTGACTTGTTCCTTTTTCACGACGTGTTTCATTTTCACGATGGCACAAGCTTAGAAAGAGTCAAGTATGGAAAACGTCGCGATTTCGCTACATATTCTGAGTGGAAACAAAGCTTAAGGAAAACTTCACGATATCGTGACATATTCTGGTTGGAAGCATCAAGTGACAAAAATGTTGTGATATCATGACAAGTTTTAATTGGAGGCAAAGCTCGATGAAAACGTCATGATATCGCGATAGGTTTTGGAAGAAAAAGCCAAGTGATGGAAACGTTGCGATATCACGACATATTTGGATTCGAAGAACCGAGTGATGAAAACGTCATGATTCCATGACGTGTTTTGGTATAAAGAACCAAGTGATGAAAACATCACGATTTCGTGACGTGTTTTGGTAGAAAGAGCCAAGTAAAGAAAATGTCACGATTTCATGACACATTTTGATTAGAAGTGAAGCTTGAAAAAAATGTCGCGATATCGTGACATGTTCCATTTTCACAATGACATAAGCTTGGAGGAAGCAAATTGTATAAAACGTCACAATTTCTCGACATGTCGCGGTTTCATGACAAAGAAGCCAAGATAGAAGAAAAGTGGGGAAAACATCACAATTTCGCGACACATTTTAAGAGGAAGCAAAGTTTAAGAAAAACATCATGATTTCGCGACAAGTTTTGATTGAAGGCGAATCTTAAGGGAAACGTCGTGATATCGCAACAAGTTTTGATTTAAGGCGAAGCTTGAGGAAACGTTGCAATATCACGACGGGTTTTAGATGGAAGCAAGTCTTATGGAAAACGTCATGATTTCGTGACGCATTTGGACCAAAAGGAAAGCTTGAGGAAAACGTCGCGATATCGCGACATTTTCCATTTTCGAAACCTGTCTCATTTTCACGAAAGCAAAACCAAAGGAAAAGCAACTTGAGGAAAGCATCGTGATATCGTGACATGTTTTTAAAGAACATGAGCTGGGAAGAAGAAAATCAAGCCGACATGTAATGAATATTAGGGTTTAATTTAATAATATTAAAATGCTAATCCTGGTTTTTCTTTTGCAGAAAGTGATCTGGCAGTTGCATACTAGCAGAAGTAATGGCAAAAAGGACAAAAATAAGCGTAGATCAGGTGAAGGACGTCAGATGAAATGGGAGATGCCAAGAATTTTTGGTCCATCCAGAGTTCACAGATTTGGCTGCGAAGAAAACTTTACAGTGTGACTAAGCAGCTGCCTCATTTAATGGAATATGTCAGCAATTTCCCAGGAAATGAAAATATCTACACATAGTTACTAGAATTTGTCAATGGACGTATTTAACGGGAGAATTTATGATGAAAGTAATGGCATGCAAAGAATTTCAACTCAGAGGCGGCTCTGTAAAGATGAAATGCTAGAGAAGTCGGTAGCTCATCCAAATTTCCCAGGGGAATTAATGAGATGTTCCCGACAGACGCACCAGAACAATGAAGACATCTACACACAGTTATAGGTGGATGCAAGTAATATCAAATTTTGCCTTCTCCATTTATGGCAAGAACCGCACAAAGATTTTCAGAGTGGTTAGGGTTTATCGAAACTCTATATAAAAATGCCTTATATTGTAAAACCTCGATGGTGGGATTTTAGGATAAGATTTAGGGTTTTAGGAAAAGATATTTTTGAAAAGATCAGGGTCTATCCTGAATCTATATATACTTCCTTTGAATGTACAATCAAGAGGTGGAAACTTAGAATAAAAGCTATTGGAGCAATTTCCTGCAAATCTTGTTGAATGTTTTGTTCTAGACTTGGAGTTGGTGTGATTTTAGTCTTCTGTAATAGCGTGGCCAGGAGCCTAATCTCTTTCAGATTGTGATAAATTCATCTTCTTTTGTTTTTATATTGTTAAGTTTTATTTAATTTATGTTGTAGATCTATGTTATCAAGATTGGATATGCTGCCAAACTTCATCTTTTTTATTGTATGCTAGGGAAAATTACAAATTTAAGTTTTAGGCCTATTCTAATTGCTCTGTCCTCATTGTGCAAGCTAGGCTGTTGGTGGGAGATACCAATTTCAATCGACTTCCCTTCTGTTTGTGATTTTCTTTTAGATCTATTTTATATCTATCTTATGCTCTTAGTAGAAGGTGATCTTAGAAAGCTAGACACTTTCCTCTTTGATTTGTTCTATTGTGAAGCTAAATAGTATGGCTAAAATTGGTAGTGTTAGTTTTGCAGCTAAGTTAGATAAACTTCTCTTTCTGCCCTACCCTACTCTCTCTATTCCATCGATTGAATGATCTATTTCTATCTTCTTTAAAATTTGTCTTTTATTTAAAACTGTTAAAGCATAAAGAGCTAGATCAAAGAACTGATTGTAAATCTGAGTCTCCACAAAGATAACAACTTCTAAACATTACTGAACAAAGGTTGAGCCCGTTGTAAGGTAACAAACAATCCACTTGAAACTATTCCAGAAGTGGAAAAGAGTGAATATACATTCGACCCAACTCTGTAACTCACACCTTGGATAACCAGCAAGATCCTAAAGTGAGTGGGATTTATCCCTTATAAGTGTTATCGATATTTCATGCTCATTCTTCATAGGGTGTGTATAAAATTCAAACCAAAATTTAAAATTGGGGCTACAAGGAGGGCCTGAACTCCGTTCAGTAGTTTGTTAAGGACTATAAGGTTGTAAGTTGCTTGTCAAAAGCTGGATTCTACTTATAAAGTAACAAGGTCCCACTCCAGAGCTGGAGAGCTCCTTGTGCCTGAGTTAGAAACCCCAAGAAGAAGTAGTCTCAGAAGGGCCAAGTCCTTGTCTAAAATAGTTTTATCACCACTTGTAGTTACTCCAACTACAACTAAAAATATCATCGTCAATCAAGTAGTAATGGTAAACTGGTTGGGTTCCACTACCTTAAATATCCCTAGTGCAACCCATGATCTGCCCAAAAATCTTGAGAGGTATCTTTCTAGATACAAGCATGATGGAACTAGAACAACAGAAGAACACCTAGTAGCATTCAAGAATGCTCTAAAATTGTTAAATGTATAGCATGAATATGTGGCTTGCAGGTTGTTCCCTTTCACTCTCTAGGAGGGAGCATACGACTGGTTTTTGAATCTCACTAATGATTCTATTACTAGTTGGAATGACCTGGAAAAGGTTTTTGTATCACAATTTGGTGAAGTGATAGATCCTAGTGTATTATATCAACAATTTTTTTGGTATTAAAAGAGAAATAAATGAATCTGTCAGATCTTACAATGTCAGATTTCAAAAGGCTTATGGTAGACTAACGGGTTATTATGTGCCAAATGTAGATCTGGCATTAGAAATTTTTAGGAATTCTTTAGATCCAATGACTTCTGTTTTCTTGAAAAGAGATGCCTCTATTACTAATATAACAGAGGCTTCTAAAAATATTTGGTTCTGGAAAGACAATTGGGACCTCAACCTTTAAGTACTCATCAAATTCCTTTGGTCACACAAGGTGTCCCTATTTTCAATCCCATACCACATCAGATGATGTTTCCAACATATCAAACCCCACCGATAAGCAATCCATTGACTCTAACACCTGCTGAAATTGTACAGAATCTAGATAAAGAAAATGTTAACACAAGAGTCGACGAAGTGTCAAAAATGGTCCAAAAGTTGGCAAATGACTTTTTAAGTTTTAAAAGGCAATTTTCTACTGGGGAAAACTCAAACAGGTTTTCCTATTAGCAGAATAGGTTCACTCGACCCCCATGCAAACCCAATAAGGATTATAAAGGTAAAGGGCATGATGTGAATATTTGTGACTTGGCTTTGCCTAACTGGTGCAGGATACTTGCCACATCTCAGCACGGGGAATTGGATTGTTTGGAATTCTATAATGCCTTTGAAGCTTTATTTGGTGAGTTGATTTCTCCTGAACATCAAAGAAATGCGGATGGCCCAAGTTCATCCAGCCATAGTGCAGCGATGGTCTTAGATTCTTTCGCTTTTCCAGGTGAGCCTGAGAATGTAGTGGAGATGCCTATGGATGAGGTGCAGGCTTTTCAACAATATAGGAGGGACAACTACAACCTCAAAAATAGAAATTTGGAGCCCAACACTACATCTACCCCTCCAGAAAACTCCCATAATGTTCCTCCAGATCCATCTTCAAGTAATAACCCACCTCCGCCCAAGGGAGGAAATCCGAGAGGACCAGATGCATTTGTCCCTCCACTCAATAAGGGATATAATATAGTGGAGGACATGAAGAAGATCAAGGCTAACATCACTCTCCATGAGTTAGCTCAGATTTTGAAACAAAAGGATAACTTGATTCAAACATACTCCTACTACCAAACCTTTGGAAAAAGGAAATAAGATGGCAAATGCAAATGTGGCCATGTATAAGGAGAATACTAAAGTTCCACCTTTCGTACTAACTATTTGTATATTTAGGAAAAACTTACACAACTATCTGGTAGATTCGGGTGCTTCAGCCAATGTTATGCCTTTGGCAATTTGTCAACAGTTGGGTTTAACCCTAATGAAGTCTGAAAGAAGAGTTGTCCAATTGGATAAATCTGAAGTTAAAGTAGTGGGTGAACTTCAAAATATTCATATTCAGCTAGCATCTGAGCCAAGGGCACAACACAAAATTGAAATCTAGGTGGTAGATATTCCTGTGGGATACGGGATGCTTCTGAGCAGGGATTGGTCAAAATATTTGAATGGATACTTGGCAATTGATTTTTCACATATGTGGTTGCCATGGAAAGGTGTTGCAAACCAATTAAGGATTGAAAGAGAACCTAGGTACAAACATATGATCACTGAATATAATGCAAAAAATGAGACTGTAAATATTGTTGATATAGATATTGGGGTTTATAATTTAACAACGGGACAAAATGAGAAACTTAGTGAAGCTCATCTTGTTCATAGTAATGAAGTTTGGATGCTTCATGTGGATGGGGCTAAATCTAAACAAGGTTTTGGTACAGGGGCAGTTCTTAAAGGACCTGAGAGTCAGACATATTTTATGTCTTATCGCCTACAATACCCTTGCACAAATAATTTAGGAGAGTATGAAGCACTGGTGCTAGGATTGAAATTTTCTTTAGACAGAGGTGTAAGAAATATCCAAGTTTTTACAGACTCAGAGCTGGTGGCCAATCAAGTTAAAGGTAAATTTTAGTGTAAAGCATCCTACTTAAAAGGATACAAATACCAAGCGTGGGATCTCGTGGAGGATTTTGATGCTTTTAATTTAACGCACATACCTAGAGAGCATAATTCACTTGCAGATGTCTTAGCTTCATCAGTCGCAAGTCTAAAGCCACTAGAAGAGTTCAAATGGAATAAATTTTTGATCGAGTTAGTCCCTTGTCCTTCAGTCCCAAATGATGTAGATAATTTTTAGGTTTTCTTTGATGACCAACAGATTATAAACTTTTTACAAAGTACCGATGCGTTTGAAAATGCTATAATCGATGATGGTCAAAGGGATACTCTACTGGAATAGTTCAACGATGAAATGGGAATAATAAGGTTGAAAGATAATAGAATTCAAAAAGGGATGGTGGAACTGGAGCGACTATTTGATGTTGACCAAATTAAGCAAAATGTGAGTTTTTGGGATTCTATTGGTGCAACAAACAGTGTTACTAAGAACCTGAATGTCGAGACTGAAGAAGAGCCCAGACACTTTAAGTTGGCTACAACCTGTGACCCTAAAATAAAAAGAAATATGATTGAATTTTTTCACAGGTCCAAGGATGTTATGTCTTGGTCTTATAAATACCTAAAAAATTTTGATCCAAAATTCTACACCCATATAATACCTTTAAAGGAGTCCTGCAAACCCTTTTGACAGAAACAAAGGCATGTCCACACCTTGTTAGAACCCATCATCCAGAAAGAGGTGGAGAAATTATTGAGTGCTACCATTATATTTCCCATCAGACATTCTACTTGGGTATTTAGTACCGGTTAGAAAAAAGAATGGAGAAATCCGCTTGTGCATGGATTTTAGAAACTTGAACAAGGCTTCTAAAAAGGATAATTATCCTTTGCCTTCCATGGATGATGTGCTAAATATTGTGAATGGTTTAGAAATGATGTCCTTAGATGAATTTTTTGGATACAACCAGATATTGGTTGAAAGGGAAGACAGGATGAAAATTGCCTTCACGACTAAGTGGGGAACCTTTGCTTACAAGAGAATGCCATTTGGATTGATAAACACTGGAGCTACCTGTCAACATGCAATGGATCATGCCTTCAAAGGCCTTATGGGTAAGTGCATCGTGGTCTACATTAATGACTTGACAGTTTTCTCTAAATCTCAGATTGACCACGTAAAGCATTTGGAATCTATCTTCAACAAATGCAGAGAGTTTGGCATTTATTTAAACCCAAAGAAGTGTGTTTTTGGTGTAACTAAAAGAAAAATCCTTGGACACTTAATCACCAAAGATGGCATTTCCATGGATCTTGAGAGAGTTGAAGCCATATCGGGGATACCTTTTCCCAACTCTAAGAAAGAGTTAAGATCATTTTTTGGGAAAATTAATTTTGTCAGAAAATTCATCTCTGGTTTTGCATAAATAGTCAAGCCACTGAATGACATGCTAAAGGAAACCGCTAAGATTGCCTGGACAACAGAAGCCAAAGCAGCATTCCAAGAAATCAAAACTGCCATCAAGCAAGCTCCAGTTCTGGTGAGCCCAGATTTCAGTACAGATTTTTACCTATACTCCTTTTCTTTTGAACACACACTTGCAGTAGTTTTGATCCAACGAAGAGAAACAGGAGAGCATCTGATTGCATTCAAAAGCATCAACTTAAATGGGGCTGAGCTAAAATACTCTCGCTTGGATAAGCAGGCCTATGCCTTAGTAAGAGCAGTTAAGCAATTCAGGCACTACATACTAAGAAGCAAAGTCCATGCTATAGTTCTTGATCCAACTGTCAGATACTTATTAAGCCAGGATGAATTGGGTGAGCTAAGAGGTAATTAGGTTATGATACTACATGAATACAACTTAGAAATTTGGCCTACAAAATTAATCAGAGGACTTGGTTTGTCTCGACATATAGCTGAAATACCTGTACAAGGAGAAATTAATCAGTTGGATTCTGGATTCGATGATTGGTATGGAGATATCATTCATCTACTGTGATTTGGAATTTGTCCATATCACTTGAATAGAACCCAAATAAGAGCACTAAAGCTGAAATCTGCTCATTTTCTGCTCAAAGGAGGCAACTTGTATAGAGAAAACTATGCTGGCATATTCTTAAGATGCATTTCTCAAAATTAAGTCAATGAGGTGATGACCAGTTTTCATCAGAAGTTAGGGGCAGGGCATTCCTCAGGTTCTGCTACTGTGCACAAGATATTGAGAGCAGACTATTACTGGCCTACATTGTTTAAAGATGCACATAAACATATGAGAACTTCCCATCAGTGTCAGACTTTTGCATCTAAAGAGGCTAATCGAGCTCTACCATTGCAACATGTTGTAATAAACAAACCTTTTATGCAATGGGGACTTGACTTTGTGGGTGTGATAAACCCAAATTCATTAGTAGGGCATAAGTATGTTCTAACAGCCACCGATTATTGCACAATATGGGTTGAAGTAGCAGCCACCATGAGGAGTACAACCCATGAGGTGATCAAATTTCTAGAGTCAAATGTCATCACCAGGTTTGGAATTCCTTTGAATTTGGTGTGTGACAATGGACCAGCCTTTCAATCATTAGAGTTTGCTGAGTGGGCATACCAGATGGGGATAGTCATCAAATTTTCATCAAACTATTACCCCCAAGGTAATGGACTAGCTGAGTCCACAAATAAGAATTTGATGAATACCATTAAGAAGTCTGTTATAGACAAACCTAGATAATGGCACACATTATTGAAATATGCACTTTGGACTGATAGGATAAGACATAAAGTAGCTCTTAAGACTTCCCCATTTGCTTTGTTGTATGGTATTCAGCCCATTGTTCCTATCTCTTTGAAATTTCCCACTTATCAATTTGTTTTAGACTATTTTGAGGATCAAGCAGATGTAGAGGCTCGTGTTTTGGATTTAACTAATTTGTAGGACAAACGACTTCAAGCCCTGGAACATTTCAGTTGGCACCAAGAAACAGTCAAGCACTGGTTTGACAAAAGAGCTAGAGGGAAAGCCTTTAGACTCGCAGACCTGGTGCTTCTATGGGACAAAGCCCATGAAAAGAAAGGTAAACACACAAAGTTGCAACCGCTATGGATAGGGCCATACCATATTGTCGAGATCCTAGGTAATAATGCATTTCATCTACAGGACCTCGAGGGTAATTTTTTGAACCTTTTTGTTAATGGTCAATACCTAAAGCATTATTTCTCAGTTGTTCCATCCAATACATCGTTTGAATAAATCACAAAGACGTAAAATATGTATATGTTATAAATAAAGTGTGAAGCAGTGTGTTTTTGTTTTATTTTATTTAAAAAATTTGGAAGTTCTATGTTTTGTCTTTATAGGTCTGTGCAATTTTGTCTTTAACTGGTAGCATTTTTCCTTCCCTTTTAACTTTTTAATCCTGTTCGTTTGAGTTTGTTTAAACAAAGAAAACACAATTCAACATTGAAAATTGGCCTAGTGTGTTTTCATTTTGTTTCATTCTATTTTAAGAGATGGTCTTCTAGGATTAAAAAGTGGGACTACTTGTTATCTAGCACAACAGTAGAAGGATAATTAGATTTTGTATTTTTCTTGCCACAATTATTTTGATTATGAAGAAATTACTATACTTTTTGGTTGAAGAACTCCCAGGGAATCCAAGAAAAGTTGGTCATGAGAGGGGAACCCGATTCACAAAATTACATCAAAGCATCCAAAGAGGTTGTTGGTACCTGAGTTGAAACAGTTAGTTGATCAATTGCTCGATGAATATAAAAAAAAACAAGAGAAAATAAAAGAAGAAGAAGTAGCAAGGCACTCCAGTAATCAGTATCTTTCAAAAGAAAAAAGAGATATGGTGAAATTTGAACAAGACAATATAAAACTGGCACTCTTTCCTGCACATAGCCAGGGCTCCCGAAGGATACATCTCAAACATGTTCACCAAGCTATAGATGCCACCTCATGGTTGTAATTAGGGTCGTGAAAATCTAAAGAGTAACTTTGTCAGGGTTGTAAAAGACTAAACTAGCAAACAGAGCTCTACTCGGTTTCCCCTACACAATCTAAACAACTATTCGATCCATGATAAGAATTTGAAGCCTCGGTCATCCTTGGAAGAAGGTTTATACACTTGTAATCACACATCAGAATCTTCCTTAAGTGGTTCAACCTAGTATGTCCTTGGGAAACTTTAATAGTCGGTAGATAGTAGTTGAGTCATTTTAGAAAATATTTGTGGCAAAGCATGGTACATGGTCTAAATTTTTTTGAAACTAGAGTTCTGGATTCTAAATAGTGCTACTATTTTCCCCGCAGATATCGCCATTTTTTGAGAAGCAACACACCCCCACTAAAAAATAAAATTCCATCCTTGAAAATATTTAGTTTTCACTTTTTCGCAGGGACCCTCTTGATGTTTTTTAGGTTTTAATTCCAAATTTTGCTTGCCTCCTTTTCAAATTTTTGCTTACATCAAAGTATCCAAGTAGGCTTGCATATGGCTTTGATTTCATTTTAGAATTCATTTTTCAAATGTTAATCATTTCTGAGTAAAGAACATCTTTCACTAATATGTAAAAATGCAGAATACAGATGAATAAATTCATTGAAGTCAACCTACAATTTCTAGAAAATTTGCTAAGTGGAAGTAAACGTCGTGATTTCGCAACATATTCCATTTTTGAAAACGTCGCGATTTCGCGACATTTTCCATTTTTGGAAACGTCGCGATTTTGCGACATTTTCCATTTTTGAAAATGTCATGATATCGCGACAGGTTTGAGTCAGAAGCCAAACTTGAAGAAAACGTCGCGATTTCGTGATGTGTTTTGGTAGAAAGAGCCAAGTGGTGAAAACGTTACGATTTCACGGCATATTTGGACTAGAAGAGCCAAGTGATGGAAACTTCGCGATGTCACAACGGGTTTGAGTCAGAAGCCAAACTTGAAGAGAATTTCACGATTTTGTGACATATTTGGAAGAAAAGGCCAAGTGATAAAAACGTCACGATTTCATGATGCATTTGGATTGAAAGAGCCAAGTGATGAAAACGTCACGATTTCGCGACACGTTTGGATTGAAAACAAACCTCAAGGAAAACATCGCGATTTCATGACAGGTTTTAAGAGGAAGCAAAGTTTAAGGAAAACGTTACGATTTCACGACGTGTTTCATTTTTGCAATGACATAAGCTTGGAAACATCAAGTGACAAAAACGTCATGATATCGCGACGGGTTTTTATTAGAAGTGAAGGTTGACGAAAACATCGTTATTTCAGGACACATTTAGATCAGAAGCAAAGCTCAAGGAAAACATCGTGATTTCATGACATATGTTGTTTAAAGGCAAATCTTGAAGAAAACGTCACGATTTCATGACGTGTTCCATTTTTGCGACGTGTTCCATTTTTGCGATGGCACAAGCTTAGAAAGAGTCAAGTATGGAAAACGTCGCGATTTCGCTACATATTCTGAGTGGAAACAAAGCTTAAGGAAAATGTCGCGATATCACGACATATTCTGGTTGGAAGCATCAAGTGACAAAAATGTCGCGATATCGCGACAAGTTTTAATTGGAGGCAAAGCTTGATGAAAACGTCACGATATCACGATAGGTTTTGGAAGAAAAAGCCAAGTGATGGAAACATCGCGATATCGCGACATATTTGGATTCGAAGAACCAAGTGATGAAAACGTCACGATTTCATGACGTGTTTTGGTAGAAAGAACCAAGTGATGAAAACCTCACGATTTCATGATGTATTTTGGTAGAAAGAGCCAAGTAAAGAAAACATCGTGATTTCATGACACATTTTGATTAGAAGCGAAGCTTGACGAAAATGTCACGATATCGCGACATGTTCCATTTTTGTGATGACATAAGCTTGGAGGAAGCAAAGTGGAGAAAACGTCGTGATTTCGCGACACGTCGCGATTTCGTGATATGTCACGGTTTCACGACAAAGAAGCCAAGATAGAAGCAAAGTGGGGAAAACGTCACGATTTCACGACACATTTTAAGAGGAAGCAAAGTTTAAGAAAAACATCACGATTTTGAGACAATTTTTGATTGAAGGCGAATCTTAAGGGAAACATCGCGATATCGCGACAAGTTTTGACTGAAGGCAAAGCTTGAGGAAAACGTCATGATATCGTGATGGGTTTTAGCTGGAAGAAAGTCTTATGGCAAACATCATGATTTTGCGACGCATTTGGACCAAAAGGAAAGCTTGAGGAAAACGTCGCAATATCGCGACATGTTCCATTTTCAGAACTTGTCTCATTTTCGTGAAGGCAAAACCAAAGGAAAAGCAGCTTGAGGAAAGCGTCGCGATATCGCGACATGTTTTTAAAGAACGTGAGCTATGAAGAAGAAAATCAAGCCGACGTGTAACGAATATTAGGGTTTAATTTAATAATATTAAAATGCTAATACTAGTTTTTCTTTTGCAGAAAGTGATCTGGCAGTTGCATACTAGCAGAAGTAATGGCGAAAAGGACAAAAATAAGTGCAGATCAGGGGAAGGATGTCAAATGAAATGGGAGATGGCAGGAATTTTTGGTCCATCCAAAGTTCACAGATCTGTCGTGAAGAAAACTTTACGGCATGACTAAGCAGCTACCTCATTTAATGGAATATGTCGGCAATTGGCCAAAAAATGAAAATATCTACACGCAGTTACTAGAATTTTCCGATGGACGCATTTAACAAGATAATTTATGATGAAAGTAATGGCGTGCAGAGAATTTCAACTCAGAGGCGGCTCTGTGAAGATGAAATGCCAGAGAAGTCAGTGACTCATCAAAATTTCCTAGGGGAATTAATGAGATGTTCTTGGCAGATGCACCAGAACAATGAAGACATCTACATGCAGTTATAGGTGGATGCAAGTAATATCAAATTTTGCCTTCTCCATTTATGGCAAGAACCGCACGAAGATTTTTAGAGTGGTTAGGGTTTATTGAAACTCTATATAAAAATGCCTTATATTGTAAAACCTCGACGGTGGGATTTTAGGATAAGATTTAGGGTTTTAGGAAAAGATATTTTTGAAAAGATCAGGGTCTGTCCTGAATCTATATATACTTCCTTTGAATGTACAATCAAGAGGTGGAAACTTAGAATAAAAGCTATTGGAGCAATTTCCTGCAAATCTTGTTGAATGCTTTGTTCTAGACTTGGAGTTGGTGTGATTTTCATTTTCTGTAATAGCATGTCCAGGAGCCTAATATCTTTTGGATTGCGATAAGTTCATCTTATTTTATTTTCATCTCGTTAAGTTTTATTTAATTTTTGTTGTAGATATGTGTTTTCAAGATTGGATATGTTGCCAGGCTTCATTCTTTTTATTGTATGCTAGGGAAAATTATAGATTTAAGGTTCAGGCCTGTTCTAATTGCTTTGTCCTCACTGTGCGAGCTAGGCTATTGGTGGGAGATACTAATTTCAACCAACTTCCCTTTTGTTTGTGATTTTCTTTTAGATCTATTTTATCTCTGTCTTATGCTCTTAGTAGAAGGTGATCTTAGAAATCTGGACACTTTCCTCTTTGATTTTTTCTATTGTGAAGCTAAATAGTATAGCTAAAATTGGTAGTGTTGGTTTTGTAGCTAAGTTAGATAAACTTCTCTTTCTGCCCTCCTCTACTCTCTCTGTTCCACCGATTGAATGAGCCATTTTTATCTTCTTTAAAATTTATCTTTTATTTAAATCTACTAAAGCATAAAGAGCTAGATCAAAGAATTGATTGTAAATCTGAGTGTCCACAAAGATAACAACTTCTAAACATTACTGAATGAAGGTCGAGCCCATTGTAAGGTAACAAACAGTCCACTTGAAACTATTCCAAAAGTGGAAAAGAGTGAATAGACATTCGACCCAACTCTGTAACTCACACCTTGGATAACCAGCAAGATCCTTAAGTGAGTGGGATTTATCCCTTATAAGTGTTATCGGTATTTTTTGCTCATTTTTCACAGGGTGTGTATAAAAGTCGAACCAACACATAGCACCTTATTTTTATAACCAAAATGTCTAGGTGCATGAAAATTTTCCACCTCAGCCTTATTTGCATGTATTTTTGGATTTTTTGCATGGATAACTTCCAACTCATCCCCTTTGTACATGTAATTTTGTCTTTTTCTTGGAAATTGAATATTTTATTCATTTTTTCTTTTCTTTTATTAGTCTTTTCTTTTCTTTTATTTTTCTTTTCTTCTCTTTTTTCTCAAAATAGCCCACCATTTCTGGTTTTCAACCATATGTTTTCTTAATTACGTCACAAAGGATTTTCACAATTAAGATTTTTTCTATATTTTTATATTTTTTTCATCATTTTTTTTCAAAATTGCCTAGTTTTCTAACTTACCTTCTAGGAAATCATACAATGATATTCAATTGTACAATTCCTTCTGTTGATGTGTCATTTGAAGGTTCCACCACCTCATTTTTGTGCAATCGGGTGTTGAGTAATCATAGAATCGAGTTTCAACTACTCAACTATATGATTTACTCATTATTGCTAGCTAATTGTAATATTTGCAACCGTACTATTATAAATTTTATGATTTGGAATTGTACAATTACCATCTATACAATTTGAAATTAATAATTTCAAGTTGTACAATTTATAATTGGACAATTTCCTCCTTACAAGGTTAATTTTTTTTGTTTCAAGATTCTCCCTTTTTCAATTGACTAATCCTGAGTTAAGGGTACCCTTGCCACTCTATTTTAATTTGGAAACCTTCTACTCCTATCTCCTCAAAATAATTCTACCTCCATACTTGGTGAATGAGTCTTTTGTCATCCTTGAATTTCCTTCTCCTCAAATCATACTCTCCCTATGCCATCAAGTCCTCTTTCTTGCAATTTTCTTCTATGACCTTGTCCTCTTGCTATCAAAACCATGCACATATTAAATGGACCAACCTATACCTCATATAATCCTCTTATTTCTTCTATTCTTATTATCCCTTATCAATGCATTGGTGGTCGTCCAAGTGGGTACCATCCTGTAAGGTTTGGTACCTTGAGATACTCTCTTCCATGTGTAGCTATATAATATTCAGATCCATTATTTTATCTTATGGGTGCTTTTCTATTATATTAAAATACGTTAATAGATAGAATGGATCAAATTATTTTTTGAATTTGTTCACTAATCTACTAACAAGTTGTGCCCATGAATTCATAGTGCGATCTAGTAGAGTTTTATACCAATATAACATCTTCCCTTTTAATGATATTACCAACAACCTTATGATGACATCTTCATCTTAGATATTATGTATAGCTATAGCATAGGGGGAGTATTCCTAGAGGGGGAGGTGAATTGGGAGGTTTTGGGATAGTTTCCAAGGCTAACTTATTTTTCCCAAATCATATAGTTGTACTATTTGCCACTGTATGATTTACAAAACTTAGAAAAATGATTGTATGGTTCCCAAATCATACAACACCCCGAACTATACAATTTTCCACTTGTACAATTTGTTGGAAGTTGATTTGCAACTAAATATTGAAATTTTTTTAAGAGTTCACTTCTAAACCTTTATTTTCCAACTTTGAGAAAGTCAACTATGCAAATGCAATTCCAAAAAAAGGTAATATATTAGTTGTATGGTTCTTTTGGTTGATTTTATGTTTTCACCAAACCCTTATATTAAAAATTTGCCAACTTGTACATTGAATCTTGATAAGGTAATAATTGTCTATCTCTATGGTGTAATTATTGACCTAGTTTGCTAACATGCAAGTCCAAAACTACTATCTTTGATTATTACAATCAATCTAACTTACTATGAATTTCCATAAATCATACAACAGTATGCATGCATCTTAATTACCACTCGTAATGGAAACCATTGAATAATATATGCATTCACAATAATCACACAAGATTTTGAAATCATTAATGCTTTGTTTCCATTGTGTATTTATCCATTTACACAATAATCTAATCATGATTGCATAGGATGTACAAATCATATCCACTGGTAATATTATCCTGAGAAATGTTCAATAATAATGTACAACCATCATGAACCATGAACAATAACTCTCCACAATACTAGATATCAACAACTATCTCTTCCTAAGCATAAACAATTGAACTACATCAAACAACAATCATCATCCATAAAGAATAGTAATTAACAACCATAAAAAATTGAATGAGAGACTTTATAATGCTTACCCAAGTCATTCCAAAGTAGTTCTTGAGACAACCATTATTCACAATTGCCATCCTGTAATATAAATAATGCAGTAAGGTTTTCCTAAGTCTAATTTAATTTTATCAAATTAACCTAAATGCACATTTCAACTTAATTTCATTTTACTTGTAATTGCACATTTATAAAATTGTACAATTACACCCAATTGTATATTTACAACCCTACACTATACAATTATATAAAAATCTACATTGTACATTTTAACAAAATTGTACATTTGATAAAATTGTGCAAATCCAAAAAAATTTCTTCTTCTTCTAGGAGGTGGATTTGTTGCCTACATTTGCCCTCTTCTTTACATCAATTGGTGTCCTTACTAAATTGGTCATATTAGTCTTGTACGACTAGTTCAATTGGATATCATCAAGCTGAAGTGGAGAATAACATGATCATTTTGCAACTTAGCTGCATAGTTTCTAAGTTCTACAACCTTCAATCCATACTTGCTGGTCTTCTCCTCTGTAGTAGCCAAGAGCTTTAATAACTCCTTTTCTCTTTTAGATGCACCCTTATGTATATTTTCCTTTAATATTACCTCTTCCTAGGCTATAATGACCAGTTCCTCATCCTTCTTCGCAATGACACAAATACACTATTGTAATTTAGCCTCAAGTTGATTTATGCTCTACCTTAATTTGGAGTTGTACCTTAAGATCCATAATCATGTTATTATATCGCTTGGAATATTTTTCCATCTCTTCTATATTCTAGTTCTTTATCTACATTCAACTGGTCCTCATTCTTGGCCAATTTTTCTTTCTAAACTACCAATTGTTCTTTCTATTGCTTGAGCTAGAAATTGTGCAAACTCAACTACTCCTATTGTTTGATCAACACTTTTGTTCATCTAAATACTTTTGTTCCTTAACTTTCTATATCATAAGCTATTTTTTTTGTTCTTACGAGCATATCTTATCTTCATAAGCGAGTTTCATGTCATTCAACTCAACTTTAGCCTTCTTCAGCTTCTCCTCAGCCTCAGTATTATTGCATTCTAATTCTTCTTCAATCATATCTATATATTTCTAAGTTGATTACACTTTCTCCTTCTATGTTTTCTTGGTATGATAGATATGTTCTAGACCCAAGCTTAGCCACTCAATCCATTGTGTCAAGAAATTTAATTTCCAAAGAATAAAGATCAGCTCTAAAGGTGCCCTTTAATATTGTGTATTTGACATGTTTAGTGGAAATCTCTAACTCTTGTCCAGATCTATGTACATTCATGAATACTCTCTATAATTTATATTTGATCTTGGCAAATCCATAACTCCTAATGTGCTTATTACCTTTCCCCTCGATAACTACCATGGGTGTTATGCATAAATCTAGACTATTTTTCTTTTTTAGTCTTCATTGCACACCCACTCTATGATATTTTCCATCTCATCAAAGGTCCCTCCACTATTTTAGTTGTCCAATATCACCTATACAAAAATAAAACTAGATACTCATGAACATATCACAGATTTGTTTCAAGAAGTAGTCCACTTGTTTGTCTGTGTCTTTGCCATCTCCAACCAAAACACAAAACTAAGTTACTTCAAGCAAAAATTGTGTGCAAAGTCTTTCATCCATTTTCTATGGTGGAGTCATTTCCTCTTCTTCCTCATATAGAAGTGAACTTCCTCCCATATCCTTAATCGAACCCATTATAGTGTCCTCCTATAGCGAAATGTGTGCTACATTTCTTTCTATATCTTCTTATATTTATCTAATCTCCTCAACATTGATGATCTCTTTAGTCATATATTACTCCTCAACAGGTACCTAAACTTCATCTTGTGGCTTTTGCAAGTCTTCCTATTGTGTATTTTCCAACCCTTCTTCTTATGGATTTGACTATTCTTATATCACTGTAGTGGATACAAGAGTCAGATCAGATCATTCTTATGATGACCTCGTGTTCTCCTCCTCTGGTTGACTATTGTCACCTTGCATTACAATATTTATTTTTGGCATCTTCTCTTTTACCTCAATCAACGGGATTGCCACCACTTCTTTGGATTTCATCCTTGGTGGTGTCATTACTCCATCCAACCAATGTTTAGAAGACTCTAGTATTTCAAACTCATTATCTTCAAGTAATATAGGAGATCCCACTAGTTCTCATAACTGACCCATTCCAATTGGTAAACTAATATCTACCAATTCCAAGTCCTCTAGTGTCAAGTGTATATAAGTTGGATCGGTGAGCGTAGGTTGTGATTTATCCCCCTAAAAAGGAGATTTCTCATACATATATCTCTTAAGTTACCTATGTGTTAAAATTTGCATTATACTTGATGTTTGTGCTACTATCTCCTCCTCATGAGATAATCAGTACTCTTATGACTGTCATGCATGTGATTGCTGCTCTAAATCAGTCTCTAAGTGTAGCTATCATCATATTTTTCTTTGATGGTGGACTTCTTCATTTGATGAAGTATCTCTTTATTTGACCAAGATAATTTTAGGTTTCCTTGTAGTATTTATTCTATTTTGGCTTCTTCGGTGTCACTTTTTAAATTGGCATAGACTTTACCCATCATAGTATGGAATGTTGATCCTTCGATAAATTATGTAGTGGTGTTAGCCTAAGAAATGGAATGCCAACTTGATAAACTACATATAACATTACAACTATTGCGTGGAATGTCATGGCAAAATTCATCTTCATCCTCTGTAATAACCTATAAATCCTCTAATCTAAATATATCCCCTAGTCATACTGCACTCCTTGGGTGATGCCTTCTAAACACTATGCCATCCAGATCAACATTTCAAAAGATCATGCTTCTCTTGATAGTCTAGACATGATGATATTCATCATGCACATGAGCTATTTTGTCTTCAATATAATGTGTTTTATCCCTCTTCCTCTAGGACCAAAAGCCTTTGTAGTTTATGGGGACTTAATCTCTGTGAGTTGAGTGATTAACCCATAGGCTTCAATGGCATCCACAATTTTTCTCTTCATGGGAAGCCCTTACTTTGGTAACCTGAATATTCTTCAAAAGGTAGAAACCAAGAATTTCACCTTTATATGATGATTTACAACTCACACAAAGGTAAAATTCCCACTTGGATCATACGATTGTACAATCTACAACAAGTACTCATTAAAGATACCTTATCTTGTGGTGAAATTTATGCCAACACACTCACTCTAGTACGATTTAATGCTATCTTCAATGGGTTATTATCATAATTTTTTATTCATCACTTCCAACATATTTCACCTTTTACCTATGTAAAATTGATATCCTCGATATCCACCTACCCTCCTTCATCTTCCTAGGTGGGTCCATTTATTCTTTCAAGGTAGCTTCCCTATGCACCTCACTACAAATCTCCCTATGATGTGCCCTAGGTGGTTCCATCTCCTCCTTGAAGAATTATTGTTGTGTGCTTCCTCTACCACCACACCAATTCCCTCCCTCTCCAAGGATGGTAGTCGCATCCTACTTATGGATAAAACCCTTATCCTTGGTCTCATGTTGGGTAGTTCACTTCTTCTCACCTAGGCTATGAGTCCCTTTGGTGTAGTGAAACTGGTGAGCATTCAACCCTTTTTGCCAAAATTCACCATAAATGATCTAGTATTCTCTCTTGGTGCTCATTCTTCACCATTCCTCATCTTGGAATCACTTCTTTACCAATTGTATTCAATTTGGTAATTCAATACAATTGCATCACAAATTGCACAATTTTCCTAAATTTTGTATAAATACACCAGAAAACATATAGCTACCCCCAAAAATTATACAACTACTATTCACAATCATACATGTATTTTTGGAATTCATACAACTTTCACCAAATTGTACAGTTCTTGAAATTGTACAACTACAATCCAATTTCATACAATTTATCAAAATCATACAATTGGTCCTCTAAATCATACAATTTCATCCAAAAATAATACAAAATGTCCTAAATCATACAAATGTACCTCACTTCCATACAACTATTCGAAAAAACATACAATTGTATTTAAAATCGTACAATTGCACTCAAATTACATAATCCGGGCTTCAATTCATACAATTATGCCCTGAAATCATACAATCTCTTCTCAAATCATACAATATTACCCTAAAATCATAAAATTTACTATTCATTCCTACAATTTTCCTAAAATACATGGTTTTTTCAAATTTGTATGATTTATTATGCACCCTTTTATCGTCGTGTGTTTCCTCTTTTAGGTGCCAATTTTGGTGTACTTGTGCAATTCTTTTTTCTGTTTGTGCAATTCTTCCTCAATATGATTCACTGTGGCAATCTATGAAATATTGTATGGTATTATCCTTATAATTTTTTCTCATGCATGGTTGGAACATTTTCTCCTTTGCTATCGAATTATTTCATGCAAATTATGGTTTAAATCTAATTCCATCTTTGGCTTTTCTAAAAAAGCAAAGCTCCAACCTGAGAAATTTCCACTTCTTTATAGTAAAGTTTCCTCAAATCCTATTTTTTAGAAAAAATCCATCACTAAGGGTTCATTTTCCAAGTAGTTCCCACAATATTTACTTTTTTGAACAAAAAACGCCAAAACCCTAGCTTTTTTATTGGCACCCCACTACAACTTGATTTTTTGAAATTAATGAATTCTTCTATGCAAATTCATAAATGGGTCAAAAAATTAAGGTAATATGTGTAGTTTACATACCCATATGATAAAAATATATATATATTTACTGCACTTCCTTGCTCCCAAAATCACCTATTTTACCCTACAATTCATACAATCTGATGAAAAATTTGCATGGCACCTTATTTTTATAACCAAAATGTCCAGGTGCATGAAAGTTTTCCACCTCAGCCCTCTTTGCATGTATTTTTGGATTTTTTGCATGGATAACTTCCAACTCATCCCCTTTGTGCATGTAATTTTATCTTTTTCTTGGAAATTGAATATTTTATTCATTTTTTCTTTTCTTTTCTTAGTCTTTTCTTTTCTTTTTCTTTTATTTTATTTTTCCTTTCTTCTCTTTTTTCTCAAAATAGCCCACCATTTCTGGTTTTCAACCATATGTTTTCTTAATTATGTCACAAAGGATTTTCACAATTAAGATTTTTTCTATATTTTTATATTTTTTTCATCATTTTTTTTCAAAATTGCCTAGTTTTCTAACTTACCTTATAGGAAATCATACAATGATATTCAATTGAACAATTGCTTTTGTTGATGTGTCATTTGAAGATTCCACCACCTCATTTTTGTGCAATCGGGTGTTGAGTAATCATAGAATCGAGTTTCAACTGCTAAACTATATGATTTACTCCTTATTACTAGCTAATTGTAATATTTGCAACCGTACTATTATAAATTTTATGATTTGGAATTGTAAAATTACCATCTATACAATTTGAAATTAATAATTTCAAGTTGTACAATTTATAATTAGACAATTTCCTCCTTACAAGGTTAATTTTTTTCATTTCAAGATTCTGCTTTGTTCAATTGACTAATCCTGAGTTAAGGGTACCCTTGTCACTCTATTTTAATTTGGAAACCTTCTACTCCTATATCCTCAAACTAATTCTACCTCCATACTTGGTGAATGAGTATTTTTTCATCCTTGAATTTCTTTCTCCTCAAATCATACTCTCCCTATGCCATCAAGTCCTCTTTCTTGCAATTTTCTTCTATGACCTTGTCCTCTTGCTATCAAACCCATTCACATATTAAATGGACCAACCTATACCTCATATAATCCTCTTATTTCTTCTATTCTTATTATACCTTATCAATGCATTGGTGGTCATCCAAGTGGGTACCATCCTGTAAGGTTTGGTACATATCCTCCTCACCAATCGTGTCCTTGTGCATTCCTAGTCCAATTCAAGGACACGAGTAGTGTATCCCCAGGACATATTAGAGTATGGTGTTAGATCCTTCTCCTCCTCCCTCTAGGTGATTACAATCCCCTTCTATGACATATCTATTACCTTGTGGTACTTGGAATTATTTGTTATCATTCTTGTTGTCGACTAGGTTTTCATCTTTCTCAAGTGCTAGGAGTCACATTCACAAACTCTATATTGGTTAGGTGTCCTTCATTCCTTTCGTATTGTGGTATAATTTGTCGTAATCCTCTTATCTAATGATCACATAACTCAATCATCTTATCCATCATATTTCTACAAAGAGATATTATTGTGGAAACATTTATTAATATTTCTCTATATTCCTCCAAAATAATAGAGCAATGCTTGAGTCATTATTATCATCTTATCTTTATGCTGCCCAATTCATTGGTAGATTTATTATTCATTTAAGTCTCCTCAATTCTCTTATTTATCTTCTCAACTATTGATAGGTTGTTACATAGGCATCTAGATCTGGTCGAGCATGGGGTTCTTGTATCCTTGCTAAGATGTCATCACTACCTTTATCTTGGTCACTATCCCTTAGTATATAAGGTATTCCCTCATCATTGGACTCACTTGAATTTTCATCTAAGTTCCCTTGGGGTTCATGTGATGTAATATCTTTCTTGATCTCTTCCTAAACTATCTTGCCTACCTCACTTTTATTTTATGGATCATGTGTTGGATCTCTTAGTTTGACTTACAACCATTCTTCCCCACTAGGACTTGTGCTTTTCTATTGTCTTATATTTTCTTGAGGTGTTTCCTTATTGTTTTTTCTCCTTGCTCCTAGTTCCATTTGCCTTGTAATGTGTTTCTCATCAAGTCATTACATTGTATCATCCAACTCTTGGATAATCTATTCCTACAGTCTTGCATTATATTCTTGAAATTCCTCATACTCTTCCTACAATTATTGTTCTTGATGTCATATCCTTTGTTGCAACATACCTATATAAGGTAATGGAGTAAGTCCCATTATTTCCTCCTCTCCAACTCCACCTTCATTTGAATCTAGAATTTCCATATAAAATGTGTTTGTTCTATCTTCATATTGTACTACCAGTTGTATCCTATGTTGACCTTCTACTATCTGAGGTAATTATCTTTGTTCTAATTATGGATACACCACTGCTTATTATAATTGGTTAGCTTCTTCTTGTAACTTCTAATTTATTGCTAATGATACAAATTATTGATTCTTTATTTCATTTGGAGGGATCCATTCTTCCTCCTCTTCTTCAATTATTTTATTCTATCTATGAACCTCATGTATACTTGTATTCTATTCCTTTCACTAGGGTGAGGTAACAATTATAGTTGTTCTATTATTGGTCACAGCTCATCCCCTTCTACAATTATAAGTATGATCCCCATATCACTATCTTCCTATGGTATTTCTTGGTTGTTTTTTAATACTTGTCATGGTTCGCTAGACTCAGCTTCTTCTTGTCATAAATTTTCAATCTCACATGATGCGATGAACATACATTGTACTTTATAAGGTTTCAACTTCAATACATTAACCATTTTGGGTACCACTATCCCATTCAAATTATGTAGCTTTACTACACCATTTTCCATCACTTCCATGACTTGAAAGGAGCCAACCAATAATGTATTCAAATTCCTAGGCTTGATTTCCTGCTTACCATTGAAATTTGGAACCAAATCACCTTCTATATTACGAAGATGCTTATCATACCACAATATACTTCACTACTAAGCTACCTCAATTACACACTATACGATGAATCTCCTTTCATCTAATCGAATGAGCATGGTCAATCACTCTTCTATACTTTCTTGGTAACCAAAGCGATGCTCCACAACTATCCACAAACTAGGTACCAATAACTCTACTAGAACTACTACCTCATAACCATACATTAGTTGGAATGGTGTATGGTTCATTGTTAGTTTGAATGCCATTTATAAGCCCATATAATATATGGAAACCTCTCCTTCCAATATGCTTCTTCTATACTATAGGTCTTATATAATGTAGAAACCTAGAATTTGTTAGTTTCCTCTGCCCACCCATTTTCTCTACCATAATACAAACTCGACAATGAATGCAAAATACTAAAATTAGTTGACAACTTTTTAATAACCTCATTCACAAAGTGACCTCCCTGATTACTTGTTATACACAATAGAATTGTGAATTTTGTAATCATTTTTCACACAAGAATCAAGATAACTTTTTATCATGTTATATGGTAGCACCCTTTCTTCTATTCATTTTACTACGTGTTATGTTTCTACCACGATATACCAATATTTCCATATATAGGTGGTTTTCAATGGTCCAATGAAATCTAACCCCCATCTCTCAAACAATTATTGAGGTTATGATGGATGCAAAGGCATAAATTCTCTATGTAATGGTTTGCCCACTCTTTTATGAGTGTCACATGCCTGTACATATTCTTTTGCATCATTGTACAATGTAGACCACCATAGTCCTACCAATAGTATGTTCCTAGTAGTGGCATCTAGCCCCATGTGTCCTCTTATTAGGCCTTCATGGGCTTATTTTAATGTTATGTTGACTTCCTCTTCCATTACGTATGTTTGTAAAATGCCATCTATACCAATATTATACAACAATCCATCTATCAGCTAAAAAGGTGTGAACTTCAGTATTACCTCTCTTTTCTATCATTGTAAAATCCTATGATAACTCTCTTGTGGATAGGTATTACCCAATTGACTTGTACCATGATGGTACAACATTAATCGTAAATAATTGTGCATCAAGGAATTCATCTAGAATTATCATCCTTGTAGGTTCTCCTAATTGTATCCAAGACAACTAGTCTACAATCACATGCTTCTTACCAGGTCTTACTACTACTTGGAATGCAAAAGTGTTTGATAACAGGTAATGCCTAAACTTATGTATGGTATATACCATCCCTAAATCCTATCACTTTGTTGTGCCATAATTTCTTTTTACCCTTGATAATAAGTAACTTGCAAAATTAATAGGTTTATCAAACTTAAATTATCCTTCCTAGGCAAATGCACATCCTATAGAAAAATGGAAGCATACATATGGACATGGAAATATTTATCCCAATATTGAAACACCAAGATAGGGCTACTGACTAGCTTTGCTTTTAATTCCTCAAAAACTTTTTGGTGCTCCTCTCGTCCAACTAAAAGAAATGTTCTTCTTTGTCAATGATTCTAATGGATAGGACATGTGCATAATTCTTGATAAACCTTCAATAATATCCAATGGATCCTAATAAGGTTTTTAATGAGCTCATGTCATATGAATCCTCCATATGTAAAATGGCATGAATCTTATCAAAATCAATCTTCAATCCCTCAATGTACACTATATGGCCTAATAATTCATATTGTACCATCAAATAACATTTCCAAGAGTTCAGAGATATTTGTGCATTCTTACATCAGCTCATACATTGACTCAAGGCTAGTAGATGGTCCTTTATACTAAAATATATGGACCAATTATCCAAGAATACCTTGAAATTACTTGTCATCAATTTATTGAATATATACAGAAAAATCTACTAAAATTTGGTTGGGGTATTACACAACCCAAATGACATCCTTTTATATACATAAATTTTATTTTCTATGATAAATGTGGTCTTCAACTTATCCTCTTTGGATATACTAATTTGATTATAGCCAAAAAATCCATCCATGAAAAAATAAATTTCATGTCCTGCTACTTCCTATGGAATGAAATCTATGAATGGAATAGGGAAGGGATCCTTAATTGTTAATACATTTAAACTTTGAAAATCTATGCAAATCTGAATCTTATCCGCTTCCTTTTTACATTTACTAGAGATACATACTTGGGGTTCATCCTATAATGCCTCCTTCTCATTTTTTGGGAGCACCAAGGAGCTTTTAATTCCTTAAAAGCTCCTTGGTGCTCCTCTATCAAACTGAAAGGTTATCAATGATTCTAATGGGTAAGACACGTGTGCATAATTCTTGATAAACCTTCAATAATATCCAGTGGATCCTAAGAAGGTTTTTAATAAGCTCATGTCATATGGCTCCTCCATATGTAAAATGACATGTATCTTATCAAAATCAATCTTCAATCCCTCACTGCACACTATATGGCCTAATAATTTCCCATATTGTACCATCAAATAACATTTCCTAGGGTTTAGATAGATCTGTACATTCTTACATCAGCTCATACATTCACTCAAGGCTATTATATGGTCCTTTATCCTACCATATATGGACCAATTATCCAAGAATACCGTGATCTTCCTTGTCACCAATTGATCGAATATATATAGAAAATTCTATTGAAATTTGGTTGGGGCATTACACAACCCAAATGACATCTTGTTATATACATAAATTCTATTTCTATGACATATGTGGTCTTCAACTTATCCTCTTTGGCTATACTAATTTGATTATAACCAAAAATTCCATCCAAGAAAAAATAAATTTCATGTCCTACTACTTCCTCTAGAATGGAATCTATGAATGGAATAAGGGATCCTTAATTGTTAATACATTTAAACTTTGAAAATATACGTAAATATGAATCTTATCCACTTCCTTTTTCAAGGTGACCAAAATAGGAGAAACCCACTCGCTCATGGTGACTCTAAAAATAATTTCAACCTCCAACATCTTTTCTATCTCTACATTTACTAGAGATGCATACTTGGGGTTCATCCTATAAGGTATCATTTTCATTGGTTGTGCCCCAAGAATTAATGTGATATTTTGGACATATAATTCTAGTGGTATACCTTTCAAATCCTTATACATCCATGCAAAAACATCCTTATATTTTGTGAAGATCTTAAAATTTGCTACTTTCAATACTGGATTTCAATCATCACCACAATGGATCATTCTAGGTTCACTCTCCATTCCTAGATTCACATCTACAATCCAAGGTCCTTCATATTTGATATTTTTGGTTGTACCTTAGACTTTTCCACATTTTTTGGATGCACTAGTCTTGTGTCTATATTTGCATCTCCAATTGTATATTCTGTGAAACTCTTAGGAAATATCCATTTTTCTTGTTCCTCTTCTTTTTGTTTATTGTTGACCTTCTTCTCATATTGTTTTTTCATGATCTCCTCTATTTTAATACAGATACAGTTGGATTGAAACACCTCATACTCCTCCATATTCCAATGAAGGAGTCCACTATCAGATCAAGTTTCATACTCACTACATTCTTCCAGATACAACATCCCATATTCATTGGGTTCATATTCTGCTTCATCTAAAGAATTTCCTAACTCATCCATCGTAAACACATCCTCACTTATTTTTTGTTTTTTCAATTTAATCATATACTTATTTTGTCCTTTCATGAATGTGATCTTATATTTCCCTCATTGTGATTAACTTTTGCTACTCATATCCAACCTATTCCTAATATGACATCATATTCAATCTTTTGCATAGTAATCACAATGAAATCCAAGACAAACTCGTGGTTAACTATTATAACTTGTTGTACCATCAATACTCCCTTCATCTCAATGCCATACTGGTTAGCACCATACAACCTAAAACTTGGTTTTCACAATGATGGAGCACCAATCTCTTTCAAGGTCTTCTATGATAGCATGTTCACATTGGACCCTCCATCCATAATTACTTATGTTAACTTATGTCCTAGTATCTCCATATAGACAAATGTTGGTTTATTTCCAACATTAATCATTAATATGGTTTGATCCATAAAATAATATTTTTTTTCATTTTCCTATATTATCTAACTCTAGATCTCCATCATATTTTGTGGTTGTATTTCTTCTTCTACCACCTTATGAAATGATGGTATAGCTTCAAGAAAACTAGCCATATTGATTTTGATTGTTGTATTTAGAACTTGTGTTGCCAGATCTTGTACAACTATTTTATCTTTGGATACATAAGGCTTATTTAATTCTTTCTATTTTGCTAGCTTTAACTACTTAGCTTTGTGTACCTCTTATTCAATTACCTTATTCACCACCTACCATATTTTACTTTATTTTGTATATTTTAGGTATCTTCTTAGCCCGAATTCATGTCATGACCGATACATCTTTATTAGTTTTCTCCTTCTTTAATAAGGGTACATAAATATCTAAGAAATTCACATGTGAACCACTCATGCCTAATTTCATAGGAAAATTAAACTCCTTATGGTTACCTAGACCACACCATCTGCATAGGTGTGTAGCATTATTTTTTACTAATTCCTATTTCTAGGAAAAAGGATAATTCTTTGCAAAATATCCCTATTCCTAGAAATTACAATATTGTATGATTGGTCTTCATTTCAAATCATACTACAAGCAACTCTACCCTCCGTGCTTGTTGCCTTGATACGACCTTCCCCCTCTATGATTATTTTTGTAACCTTCACTGGTTACAACTTGTCCATTCCCATAAGGTTTAAATTTTTTCTCCTAGTCTTGAATTGTAAGGTTATATTGGTGAACTTTCAAATTAAATGAACATTGCACCACTTTGTAACCCAATACTTTACATATGTGGCAATATTAATTCTGAGGATAATTCACATTTATATGTTCTTTAATATTACATTTTGTACACTTAGATATCCTTTCACTCTCACCTTGTATCTCCTTTGGCTTCCTTTATTATCTTATCAAATTTATTTGGAATGATTGGATAGTATAATATACTGTATCATCTTCACCACTATTCAAATCCTCATGCCTAGTATGTGCCTCGATTCCTATCGTTGTCTACTTCACATCAATTTCAAAACAATTTTCTTTCTCTAGTGCTTCTTCATATGTTGAGGATGGTACTACCTTCAGCTTCTTCTTATATCTTGGTAGTAATCCATTGAAAAACCATCATTTAACCAGTGCATTTACTAGTGGCATTTGTATTTTATCTAGTAGTTGTTTTAATTGATGGTTGTATTTTTTAATATCCTCATTAACACCTTGCTTTGTGGTGTATATTTTTGTTACAATATCACCATCATATTTCAAGAGAAACAATTCCTCGATGCATGCATCCTTTATTGTATTCCATACCCAAAATTATGGTGTATTTTTTACTTTAGATATGAATCTATTATGAGTCCTTGTAATGTGGTAGGAAATAGCTTCAACCATTCATTTGGTTGGTTTACATCATTTACTTTCTAGATGGTTATACATGTATTGATATGTCTTGTTGGGTCCTCCTTCCCTTCTCCCATGAACGTTGGGTATATTTTTTTCTTTCTCTTATGACTATGTTATCCATTAATGATGTTCCTCCTTTGTTACTTGATGAAGTGTGCTTCATAATCCTAGAGTGATTCCTACTTTGTGTGGGTGATCTGCTTTGCTGATTCTCATCATATATTTATATCCTTGGTACCTTATTCTCAACAAAAAATCAGCTTCCAACCTCTTGTGCATCATCATTCTACAACCTCCTTCATTGGAATGTTGATTATGGCCCTGGTCCTACTTCCTAAAACCTCATGCGTTATTACTCTAGTGCCTAAATCCTATCCTCCACACCCCTTGGTAACCTTATTACACCTTTTTTAGATGTTATTATCCACTCAACGTATCCTCACATAGTTTCTTATTTAGTGTCTCCTCTTACACCAATGTTCTCCTCAACTTTTTGAGACTCTTGTACCTCTTCTTATGTATATATCAACAAAGTATCCCACATTTCAATGTCTCCTTCATTCAAAGTCCATACTTGTTCTATTATTGGTTCATTAATATTTTGTGTGGAGTAGTTAATATTCTCTCTTTGAGAAATTCTCATACTTTTTACTAGAACATGCTCCTCTCTTTGGTTCCATCTCCCATATCATTGCAAACTTGTATCTATCATTCACCTCCAATTGGTTCTTACTCAAAATTATCAATCATAGATCTATTACAACAATTAGACCCAATTTTGATAGTACCATTCTAAATCCTTAAATTTAAATTAGGCAATAGTCCCAAATGTAGCACAGGGGGAGTATTCCTAGATGGGTAGGTGAATTAGGAGGTTTTATGATAATTTCCAAGATTTTGTAATTATTTTGATCCAAATCACATAGTTGTATAATTTACCACTATACGATTTACAAAACTCACAAAATGAATTTTATGGGTCCCAAATCATATAGTTGTACAATCCAAATCATACAACACCCTAAAATATATGATTTTCCACTTGTACAATTTTTTGGAAGTCAATTTAGAACTAAAACTTGATAGTTTTGTAATTTTTCACATATAAACCTTCATTTTCCACCTTTGACCAAGTCAACTATGTAAATGAAATTCCAAAATAAGAAAATTGATCAATTTTACTATTTGGTTGGTTGAATGTACAATTTCCCCAAACCCTTGCTATAGTTACATAGTTATAGATTTTCCAACTTGTACACCAAATCTTGATAAGATAAGTATGATGCAATTATTGACCTAGTTTGCTAACATGCAAGTCCATCAATTGTACGGTTTTGTTGGTTGAATGTACAATTTCACAAAACCCTTGCTATAGTTATATAGTTACATATTTTCCAACTTGTACACAAAATCTTGATAAGGTAAGTATGGTGTAAGTATTGACCTAGTTTGCTAACATGCAAGTCCAAAACTACTATCTTTGATTATTACCACCAATCTAACTTACTGTACATTTATATAAATCATACAATAGTATGCAAAAATCTAAATTACCACTTTCAATAGCAACCATTAAATAATATATGCATTCACAATGATCATACAAAATTTAGTTATCATAAATTTTTTATTTCCATTGTGGTTTCATCCATTTACACAATAATTTGATCACAATTACATAGGATGTACAATTCATATCCTCTTGTAATATTAGCCTAATCAATATTCAACAATAATATACAACCATCATGAACTATGAACAATAAAAATATCCATAATACTAAACATCAACAATAATATCTTCCTAAGCATAAACAATTGAACTACATTGAACAACAATCATCATCTATCAACAACAGTAATGAAAAAACATAAAAAATTGAATGGGTGGTTTTATATGCTTGCCCATGCCATTCTAAAGTAGTTCTTGAAAAAACCATTATTCATAACTACCATCCTATAAGATAAATAATGCATTAAGGTTTTCGTAAGTCTAATTTAATTTTTATCAAATTAACCTAAATGTACATTTCAACTTAATTTTATTTGACTTCTAATTGTAAATTTATGAAATTGTATAATTACACCCAATTGTACATTTACAACCCCACACTACGCAATTAAAAAAAAAACCTACATTGTACATTTTAACAAAATTGTACATTTGATAAAATTGTGCAAATCTAAACTTTTTTCTTCTTCTTCTAGGAGTTGCATTTGCTACCAACAATAGAAACCAATGAAGCCACATCCTGGCAATGTTCATAAGCAATATTCCTAGTACCATCATATGTAGGCAATACTTTAAGGATTTCTTGAGGGATATGGTTTTTATTAAGCAGTTTTAGAGGTCTCGTATTATTCCAGTTCAAGAAATTATATGGATTTTGATTCTGAGCCAATGATGGTAACGTATCTGAAGGTATTGAGGAGGTGTAATTTATGTGATAC
Source organism: Wollemia nobilis (assembly GCA_028583015.1). Lineage (NCBI taxonomy): Eukaryota > Viridiplantae > Streptophyta > Pinopsida > Araucariales > Araucariaceae > Wollemia > Wollemia nobilis. Next base: position 1,180,926 of record JAQPPZ010002623.1, read on the forward strand.
TATTATTTTCAAATATTTTAAGAGGAAGATGATTCAAAATATTGGCTAGAATATTGTCTCTTGAAAGCATAGGTAGGAAACTCTGGGAATTATATTGGTTCGTCTAGTATTTTAGTTGCTTGCCTTATGGTCATAAGGTCTATAAATCCATAGAGCAACTAAATTTCTAAGGTATAATATCAATTTTATGTAAATATGAGTTCTTAAAATGAGCATAGTTGCCATGTGATTAAAATAATATATACTAGATCAAAGAATCAACAAATATTTGATTTATCAAGATGATGAGGTTTGGATCCCACCAAACGTACCAAAAATTGTTGGTCTAAAAATGTGCCTAAGGTTGAAATCTGAAAGTTAAGATTTTGACCAAAATTGAAAGACCTTAAAGGAATGGAGCTTCAAGTATTGTAAGTTCTTGAATGCTAGATACTTAATGTAAAAACTACCAAAAGGTATAAAATGATCATGCAATATTAAATATAATATAATGGCAATGTACTAAGCATGTAAAAATCATAAGAAACTTTTGCAACTACTCATAAAACTACCATTAATGAAAGCTCATAAAAATGGTATCTTCATACAAAATGTGGATATCTCAAATACTCCATGCTCCTAGAGATACCTAAAAGTTGCACATGATCACTTGTAGACACTTTTAGGTTTGCATAGATACTTTTAGGCACTTCTAGTCCATCATAGGGCATCGTAGGCCATCATAGGCCATCGTAGGCCATCATAGGCCATCGTAGGCCATCATAGGTAATCATTGTTGTTTGTACACACAAAACCTACAAAAATTACACAAAACGCATCCAAAATAACTTCTATTCATAAGAGGGCCATCTACTAGTCCCTTTAGGCCACCTAAACCCTTTCCTACACATAATTAGGGCCCCTAAGGGACCATTACCTCAAAAACCCTAATTATGCTAATTACAATTCTAATTTGAAAGTCACTTTTCACTTAAAGTGCACTTTATCACTTAAATAGGATTAATTAAGGTTAAACATCAAATTAGCTCTAATTCTATCCTCACACATGTGTGCACCAAATTAGCTAGGATATTTTCTAGGATACCTAACCTAACCTCCATCTAACCTAGGGATTAGCTAATCAGGATTAACCCTAATTCTATCTCACACATGTGTGCACCTAGGATATTTCCTTCAGGGCACATGAAGGGATGACTAAGCATGCCACTTTGTAACCCTGACTAAACTATATTAGGATTTGACCCTAGAGTCTAGTACACCTAACTTCCCCCCTAAACTTGGCTTCCTCTATAATAAAGGGTCATTTCCTTCATTATTCTCTCTTTCCCTTTTGGTAAAAATACCCGAATGCTCCAAAATTATTCCAAAATATTCTATCACTTATACACCTAAAAAGTATCAACAAACATCATCTATAACACATACAGATAATAAAATTTCATTTACAATCAATAAAATTCTAGTTTGCACCCCGTCATGTGAACCCGAGTACCATTTTACACCCCACCATGTGAACTAGGTCTACAAAAACTCTATAGCTCTAAATCAGGTAAGTATACTTTGCTTATGGTTTTTATAGTATTTGCTCTGGTTTAAACAAATTTCAATTTACTTTCATGTTGATTTTTTCTATTTAAACACAAGATCTGATCCATGATAGGTTCCTAATTGCATTAACATATTTTTACAGGTTTATACAGGTATTTGGGACATTCCAAACATCTACCCATGGCACATGCACACAGAAACCCATCTTCATTAGGGAATTGAAAAGCATAAGCAAATATCTCACATTCATATTGAAAATAAAGGGAAAATCTCTTTTGAGAGAAATATGAATTTGTAACCCCCTTTTTTAAAGCAATAAAAAGTGTATCAAGCATGTTTTATTAGTTTTGAATTTGATGTACTAATTTCAGTGTGTTACATTCTGGCATGCCCGATGGGACCCCACAAAATTGTTTTAGAATAGTTCTTTCAAAATATTTTTTCATATCACATTTAGATAAAATTTTTCAATTCCTTTTCAAATCGTTTAGAATAATATTTTAAAATTTCTTTCATGTCATTTAGATTATTTTTTTCAATCTCTTTCCAAGTCATTTAGATTAAGATGTTAAAATATCTTTCATTTCATATAGATTAGATTTTTCAGTCTCTTTCCAAATCATTTAGAATAGGCTTTTGCATCTCTTTCAAAAATGCATTTATATTAGGGTTTAAAATTTATTTATATCATCTAGATTAGAAATTTCCCATCTCTTTCACAAATCCCCTCGGTAACTTTTATATTTCCTTTCAAATCATTATATTAGATCTCACATTTCTTTCTAACACACATAGATAGATTTAAAATACCTTTTTCATACACTTCATCTCTGCTTGCTTTCACGTTTCATAGAGTAGATTTTTTTTTTTTTTCTAAAAATACATCTAGTTTTAGTTTCATTTCAAAATGGATCTAGGTTTAGAATTCAGTTCAAAATGCATATAGTGCTAGTTTCAATTCAAAAAGGGTATCTAGGGTTAGTTTCTGTTGAGAAGAAACACACCTGCACTAAAAAAATGAAATTCTATCCTTTGAAAATATTTAATTTTCATTTTGTCCGCAGGGACCCTCTTGAATTTTTCCGGTTTTAATTCCAAATTTTTATTGCATCCTTTTTCAAATTTCGCCTGCATCAAAGTGTCCAAGTAGGCTTGCATATGGCATTGATTTCAATTTAAAATTTCTAAAATTTTGCATGTTAAATGTATTAATTCATATTAATCATTTCAGAAATTTTAATTGTCAATAGTTTTTCTAAGGTTTAATTATTAAAATCAAATGTTAGGGTTCTTTTAAATTATTTTCTTCTTGCCATGCAAACTTCTAAATGCATTTTCTCTTAATCCGTGATGAATTTTAAAGTTTCGTTTGTAGATTGGGATACCCTTTGGGATTATTTAGATACTAGTAAAGTTTCATCAAATTCTGAGCACTTTGAATTTTCATCATTTTTCTACACCATGTGAAGCTGACCATTCTCGAGCAATTTAAAATTCATTTTTCAAATGTTAAAATAATTTTTGAGTAAGAAATATCCTTCACAAATATGTAAAAATGTAAAATACAGATGGAAAAAGTCATTTGAGTCAACCTACAATTTTTGGAGAATTTGGAAAGTGGAAGAAAAGCTTGAGGGAAATGTCGCGATATCGCGACATGTTTCATTTTCGGACTTGTCTCATTTTCACGAGGGCATAAGCTTGGAAGAAAAAGTTTGAGAAAAATATTGTGATATCGTGACATGTTCCATTTTTGGACTTGTCTCATTTTCGCGAGGGCATAAGCTTGGAAGGAAAGCTTGAGGGAAATGTCGTGATATCGCGACATGTTCCATTTTCGGACTTGTCTCATTTTCGCGAGGGCAAAAGCTTGGAAGAAAAGCTTGAGGGAAATGTCACGATATCATGACATGTTCCATTTTTGGACTTGTCTCATTTTCATGAGGGAAAAATCTTGGAAGGAAAGTTTAAGGAAAATGTCACGAAATCGTGACATGTTTGATTTTTGGGACTTGTCTCATTTTCGTGAGGGCATAAGCTAACCAGGAAAAGTTTGAGGAAAATGTCATGAAATCACGACATGTTCCATTTTCGGGACTTGTCTCATTTTTGTGAATGCACAAGCAATAAAAAGGTAGCTTGAGGGAAATGTCGCGATATCGCGACATGTTCCATTTTCGGACTTGTCTCATTTTTGCGAGGGCAAAAGCTTGGAAGGAAAGCTTGAGGGAAATGTCGCAATATTGCGACATGTTCTATTTTCAGACTTGTCTCATTTTCATGAAGGCAAAATCTTGGAAGGAAATCTTAAGGGAAATGTCACGATATCACGACATGTTCCATTTTTGGACTTGTCTCATTTTCGCGAGGGCTCAAGCAAGGGAAAAGTAGCTTCAGGAAAATGTCGCGATATCACGACATGTTTTAATTTCATGAGAATGGGAAATCTTGAGGGAAATATCGTGATCTCGCGACATGTTCCATTTTCAAACTTGTCTCATTTTCGTGAGGGCAAAAGCTTGGAAGGAAATCTTCAGGTAAATGTCGCGATATCGCGACATGTTCCATTTTCGGACTTGTCTCATTTTCGTGAGGGCAAAAGCTTGGAAGGAAAGTTTGAGGAAAATGTCGTGAAATCATGACATGTTCCATTTTCGGGACTTGTCTCATTTTCACGAGGGCATAAGCTTGGAAGGAAAGCTTGAGGGAAATGTCACAATATTGCGACATGTTCCATTTTCGGACTTGTCTCATTTTTGTGAGGGCATAAGCAAGGGAAAAGTAGCTTGAGGAAAATGTCACGATATCGTGACATGTTTTAATTTCATGAGAATAGAAAATCTTGAGGGAAATGTCGCTATATCATGACATATTCCATTTTTGGACTTGTCTCATTTTTGCAAGGGCAAAAGTTGGGAAAAGTAGATTGAGGAAAATGTCGCGATATCGCGACATGTTTTAATTTCATGAGAATATGAGCTTGGAAGAAGGAAATCAAACCCTAATGTTCATTACATGTCGGCTTTAATGGACCTTAAAAGATTTTAGAAAAAAATTGAAAAAATATATAATTAAATTAATAATATTAAAGTTCTAACCTTTGCTTTTCTTTTGCAGAAAGTAATCCGACAATTGCATAATAGCAGAAGTAATGGCGAGAAAGACGGATAAACCTAAATTTTAGCACAAATCAAGCGAGGACCATCAGATGGAAATAGGAGATGCCAGGAATTTTTGGTCCATCTAGATTTTGCAGATCTGGCCACAAAATAAAGACTTTAAGGTGTGACCGAGCAAGTGCCCATTTAATGAAATATGTCGGCAATTGGCCGAAAAATAAAAATATCTACACACAGTTACTAAAATTTTTTGATGGATGCATTTAACAGAGAAAATTATGGCAAAAGTAATGGTGGGCAGAGAATTTCAACTCAAACCAAACAAATGCGGCTCTGCAAGGATAGAAGGCCCGGGAAGTCAGTGACTCATCCAAATTTTACAAAGGAATTAATGAGATGCTCTGATGGCTTACCAAAAGATAAAGATACATTTACATGCGGTGTCCATTTGATGAGGATGAAACCAAATCTCATCTTCTCCATTTATGGCAAGATCCACATGAAGATTTTCATAGTGATTAGGGTTTATCGAAACTCTATATAAAAATGCCTTATATTGTAAAACCTCAACGATGGGATTTTTATGATAAGATTTAGATATTTGGAAGAAGATATTTTTAAAAATATCAGGGTATGTCTTGGGTCTATATATACTTCTTTTGAATGTAAATTCCAAAGGTGAAAACTTGGAATAAAAGACATTTTTAGCAATTTCTTGTAAATCTTGTTTTAATGCTTTGTTCTGTACCTGGAGTTGGTGTGATATCGTTTTCTATGATAGCATGGCCAGGAGCCTAATCTATTTCATATTGTGATAAGTGCATCTTCTTTTTTTTTCGTCTCGCTAAGGTTTATTTATTTTATGTTGTAAATTTGTGTTATCAAGATTGAATATGTTATTAGGCTTCATTATGTTTGTTGTATGCTAGGGAAAATTAAAGATTTAAGGTTTAGGTCTGTTCTAATTGCTCTATCCTCACTGCACGAGCTAGGCTACTGGTGAGAGATACCATTTGACACCGACTTCCCTTCTATTTAATATTTTCTTTCAGATCTATGTCATTTCCATCTTATGCTCTTAGTAGAAGGTGATCTTAGAAAGCTGGACACCTTCCTCTTTGATTGGTTTTATTGTGAAGCTAAATAGCGTAACTAAAATTGGTAGTTATGATTTGTAACTAAGTTAGATAATCTTCTCTTTTATGCCCTACCCTACTCACTTTGTTCTATCGTTAAATGATCCATTTTTATTTTCTTTCAAATTCGTCTTTTATTTAATCTGCTAAAGCATAAAGAGCTAGATCAAAGAATTGATTGTAAATCCGATTGTCAAAAAAGATAACCACCGCCAAACATTACTAAACTAAGGTCGAACCCATTTTAAGGTAACAGATAGTCTACTTGAAACTATTCTAGAAGTGGAAAAGAGTGAATAGCCATTTGACCCAACTCTGTAACTCATACCTTGAATAACCAGCAAGATCCTAAAGTGAGTGGGATTTATCCTGTATAAGTGTTATTGGTATTTTATGATTATTCTTCATAGGGTGTGTATGAAATATGAACCAACATTTAAAATTGGTGCTAGAAGGAGGGCCGACCAAACTCCGTTCAGTATTTGTTAAGGATTGTAAGTTGCTTGTGAAAAGCTGGATTCTACCTACAAAGTAACCAGGTCCCACTCCAGAGCTGGAGAGCTCCTTGTGCCTGAGTTGGAAACCCCAAGGAGGAGTAGCCTTAGAAGGGCCAAGTATTTTTTCGGCATAGTTTTATCACCACTTGTAATTCCTCCAAATGCAACTCAAAATATCATCGTTAATCAGGTAGTAATGGCAAACTAGTTGGGTTCCACTGCTTTGAATATCCCTAGTGCAGTGCATGATTTACCCACAAATCTTGAGAAGTATCTTTCTACCTACAAGCATGATGGAATCAGAACAACAGAAGAACACCTAGTGTCATTTAAAAATGCTCTAAAGTTGTTAAATGTACAACATGAAGATGTGGCTTGTAGGTTATTCCCATTCACTCTCCAGGAGGGAGCATACGACTGGTTTTTGAATCTTACTAATGACTCTATTACTAGTTGGAATTATCTGGAGAAATTTTTTGTATCACAATTTCGTGAAGTGATTGACCCCAATGTATTATATCAACAATTTTCTAGCATTAAGAGAGAAATCAATGAAACTGTCAGATATTTCAATGTCAGGTTTCAAAAGGCTTATGGTAGATTGACGGGTCATTATGTGCCAACTATAGATCTAGCATTGGAAATTTTCAAGAATTCCCTAGATCTAGTGACCTCTATTTTCCAAAGAGAGATGCCAATATTACTAATCTAATAGAGGCTTATAAAGAAACTTTGGTTCTTGAAAGACAATTGGGACCTCAACCTTTGAATGCTCTTCAAATTCCCTTTGTCACACAAAATACCCCTATTTTGAATCCCATCCCACATAAAATGATGTTGCCAGCATGCCAAACTCCATCGATAGGAAATCCATTGGCTGTAACACATGTGAACATGTACAGAATACAGAGAAAGAATCTGATAACATAAGAATTGAAGAAGTCTCAAAGATGGTCCAAAACTTGGCAAATGACTTTTTGAGTTTCAAAAGGCAAGTGTCCACTGGGGAAAACTCAAATAGATTTTCTTATCAATAGAATAGATTCACTAGACCACCATATGAACCCAACAAGGATTATAAAGGTAAGGGGCATGAAGTGAGTATTTGTGACTTGGATTTGCCCGACTGGTGCAGGATACACGAAACATCTCAGCACGAGGAATTGGATTGTTTGGAGTTCTGCAATGCCTTTGAAGCTCTATCTAGCGAGTTGGTTTTTCTTGAAAATCAAAGAAATGTTGATAGTCCAAATTCATACAAACATAGTGTAGCTATGGTGTTAGATTCATTCACTTTTCCAGATGAGTCAGAGAATGTTGTGGAGGTGCCTATGGATGAAGTGCAAGCTTTTCAACAGTATATAAGGGACAACTACAATCTCAGGAACAAAAATTCGGAGCCTAATACTATGTCTACACCTCCAGACAACTCCCATAATTTTCCTCCATATACATCTCCAAATAATAACCCACCTCCACCCAATGGAGTGAAGAACACAAGCTTATACTGAGAGGGGGGGTGAATAGTCTAAGACCTCTTTTCACTTTATCTATCAATACATCTTTCAAACCATTAACATGCAGAATAAGATAGCAATAATAACAACAGTAAAACAGTGCATAAGAAGCAACACACAATGAGACACAAAAATTTACGTGGTTCACCCAAGGTGGGCTAATCCACGGATAAAAATTTTCACTAAAAGTTATATCAAAACCTCTGGGAATCCTTCCCAATTATAATATTTATGAGCCTCAGCTCAAAGGAGACACCTTCCCCTAAATCTGCTTTGCTAGTGATCCTCTAGAAGACCTCTATATCTTTTGCCCTTAGCAAGTGGAACTCTTTCCACGGAAGACACCTGTCTTCTCTGCTCTGGCTAGAGATCTCTATCCTCAAATCTATCACAGCAAGCTGGTCCTCTTTTCTGCACCAAAACATAGTCCTTCGGTCTGGCACAATACTGTCCTCTTCCTCTGTTCTTTTTTGTACTTGGTTGGAGAACAACTTTTTACTGTCGTTCGTCCTTCACAACTATTTCATAATTACAACAGCATCTACTTTTCTCACTTTGCTTTCTTTTACACAGACTCGTGAACACAGTTGCAATCACAACTATCCTTAAATCAAATTCCACCCTTTGCATAGTCTTCGCAATCACTGTAGCATTCGAATGCATAGCAATTTATGCGCCTATGTGCAATCACAACAGCTCATTATTTTCGCACAGTCTTCTCACAAACAGCAACACATTCTTCACGTAAATAGCACCACAGTCTTTGAAACTTAGAAGATTCAATGAAATGCACTCGAATGCTACAGTCAAACTTCGCTCTCTGCTTTTTGATACTCGAACCTCACTTGTCACACTAACTCTGCGAACACCACACTACGAATGCACACATCAACAACACACAAAATTGCTCAAACAGTCCTCCTTTAAATACTCACAATCTCAAGATAAAATCTTGTTCTTTAGTCGGTTGTTCAATCTTCTAACACGTCAGTTGTAAAACCTTATACTTCGTCGGCCAAGGTTAACTTTGTTGGCTTCAACCACCTCTGCTGTGTTGTAGCTTTTCTCACGTGACACTCAAACATGTCGTGATATCGCTACACCTTTGTCTATCATACACCTTCTTTGGTTTTTTGTCACAAAATCATGACACTACAGCTTTTGCTGACGTCATCATGACTCTTGTCACAAAATCACGACGCTCTAGACTTCAATGCCTTCTTCTCCTCTGCTATCATGAAATCATGACACCTTTGCCTCTTGCTGACGTCATCATGATTCTTGTCATGAAATCATGATGCTCTGGACTACAAAGCCTTCTTCTCCGCTATTGTCATGAAATCGTGACACCTTTGCCTCTTGCTGACATCATCATGATTCTTGTCTCAAAATCACGATGCTCTGGACTACAAAGCCTTCTTCTCTGCTACTGTCACAAAATCGTGACACCTTTGCCTCTTGTTGATGTCATCATGATTCTTGTCATGAAATCATGATGCTCTGGACTGCAAAGCCTTCTTCTCTGCTACTGTCGTGAAATTGTGACACCTTTGCCTCTTGCTGACATCATCATGATTCTTGTCATGAAATCACAATGTTCTAGACTGTAAAGCCTTCTTCTCCACTACTATCATGAAATCGCGACATCTTTGCCTTTAGCTGACATCATCAGCAAATCTGTCATGAAATCACGACACCTCTTACTCCTTCATCTTTTTCTTGGTTTGCAGTAGCAAAAATGAAACATGTCACGAAATCGTGACGCTTTCGCTGCCTTAAGCTCTTTCTTGTCAACTGTTCATGAAACTAGAACATGTCATGAAATCATGATGCTTTTTCCAACTGCAAGCTGCCAACTCAACCTGTTGTGAAATCGTGACACTTTCTGCATCCGTACAACTTCTTCGAAACTTGTCACGAAATCGTGACACTTCCAGCAACTTAATACTGCCAACTCAACTTGTTGCGAAATCGTGACACTTTCTGCATCCGTACTTCTTTGAAACTTGTCATGAAATCATGACACTTTTGCCCACTTTTCCTCTGCCTTCCTGCATGTCGCGAAATCATGACAGTTTTGGCCATACTTTCTCTCTCCTCAAACATGTCACGAAATCACGACAGTTTTGGCCAACCTTTCTCTCTCCTCCAACATGTCGCGAAATCATGACAATTTTGGCCAACTTTTCTCTCTCCTCAAACATGTCACGAAATCATGATAGTTTTTCCAACAGCCTGCAAACTTTTTCTAACTTATCTTTTTCTAGATTTTTGGCAACTGGGCTACTCTTAATTTCTTGGAGACTTACTGACCAACTGAAGCCTTCATCAAAACACATCCTTAGACATAAAAAAAAATTGCTCCAAGAACTCTTTGACATCAAAAACAACATCTACCAATAGCTCCTTGACATCAATGACAACACCTAAACTTAGGTAAAGGCAATGTACTCAAGGTACCCAAAATTGCCAACAATCTCCCCCTTTGTCATTGATGGCAACCCTTAACTAAAACACATCTTTCAAGAGCCAAAACTGAAATCAATCTCTTCAAGTTTTGCTCCCCCTGACTTGAAGCTTTCCTCTTCTCTTGAAAACTCTCCCCCTTCCTTAAATCTCTCCCCCTTTGTCATCAATGGCAAAGGGTCACCTTTTGGGGCTTGGGACTAAGAATGAGCCTCTTAGCTTAGTCCCTCCCCCACCTCCTGATGAGGTGATTTTAAAACAGGGTTGAGAGTGACACTCCCATTAGACACTCATCATCATTAGTGTCTAAGATTTCTTTGTCGGGCCTTCTCTTGAATTATTTTCATGTATTTTTGTCTCTGTCACTGTTTTGATCCTCGAACCTGTTAATACTACTGTTCCTGTTTCTTTTATCTTTTTTGTTCTTATCCATACCTTGATCCTTGGACCTGTTCATATCACTTTTCTTATTTTTGTTATCATTCCTATTTTTATCCATGCCTTGATCCTTGAACTTGTTCATGCTACTGTTTCTATTACTGTATCTCAGAAGATCAGCTCTACACTATCTAGCTAGGTGTCCTTCATTAATGCATTTATAGCAGGTAACAATATTAGACATGGTTGTTCTTTGAATTCGCCTGTTTTGACTAACGCAGTTCCTGTTATTTGCTTTGCAGAAAATTGCCTTGTGCTCGAATTTTTGACAAGAGTAGCAATACCCTTGAAAGAAATTATGTCTCCTAAAATTGTCATTTACTTTCTTCATTTGAGTCATGCAATGTATAGCCGTGTGCCCAAATCTGTGACACGCATAACATCTACCATGAAATTTTCTTTTATTCGACTTCATGGGTCCCAAAAACTTCTTCTCAGTCTGAATATCATTTTCTGTTTCTGCGTATTCATCACTTACGGACTCATGATCTGAAGAACTTTTTTCAATAGGACTCTCTTTCTTTTGAAATCTCTTGCTAGATTCCCCAACTTGTTCCTTGTGCGGCTCAATAAAATCGAGACCTATTTTATCTATTTGTTTTCTTTGTCCTTCGATGAGAAATTTAACCTTCTTGGAGCTATCCCGAAATCAGTAAAGCTTATCTTTGTACTCTTTATTTTCTTCTTTCAAAGAAGCCATTTCCTGTTCTAACTCACTATACTCCAGAATTTTAGAATCTAACTTATTCTTGAGTTCTTGTGACTTAGCCATAGATACTTCAAGATTTTCTACAAGTTCATCTATCTCCATACAACATTCATCTAACTTAATCTTGATTTTGTTATTCTTCTTTCTTTCTTTTTTCAAAACACTAAGAGCATTGTTGAGTTCGCATTCAAGATCCTCTATTTGATGGCACTTTGAATCATCACAACCTTTTTCAGATTTCTTATCACTAGAGGTGCTACCTTTTTCAAAGACCATACATGCATCTTCATTGAGGTTTTCTGAAACATCCTCATACATACTAGCATCCAAATCATTATTTCTGCAATAATCTTCAAGGTGCCCAAAATTTCCACATCTAAAACATTTCATGATAATGAATTTATGTTTTGGTTCTTCCCCTTTTTTTGAAATGAACAGCATCTCATTTTCATCATCAGTAGAAGAACTGTCACTTTCACTGCTAGAACACTTACTTGCTTTGTCTAAGTAGAAGCTCTTCTTATTCTTGTTAGAATGCCTCTTTCCAAGATTTTTGTACTCATCTTTGCTTTTCTGGTGATTGCTGTACTCATTTTTGCTCTTTCTGTAATACCTGTGCTTTTCGGAATCCTTGCTTTTAACATCCTATATATCTTCATCACTTTCATCTTTAGAAACAGTACATTCAGTAGCATAATGACCAAATTTTCCATAGTTGAAACATCTTATATTTTTCTTGCTTTTGTGCTTTCTGGAAAACTTGCCTTTCCTGCTGTAATATGCCTCTTCCTCACTAGAAGACTCATCACTTTCTTGAATCTGTTTGCCCTTTGATTTCTTGATAGCTTTGAAAGCTGCTTCTTTCTTTACATCAACTTTTTCTTGAGTTCTCAGCTCAAATGCTACAAGAATACTATGGAGCTCATCTTTTTTCAATTTATCTAAATCTTTAGCTTCCTCAATAGCAAAAATATTTTCACTAAATCTATTAGGAAGGGATCTTAAAATATTATCACACACATCATTTTTAGCAAGTTCAAGACCTAAGTCTTTCATAGAATTAACAACTTCATCCATCCAGAGCATGTAGTCAGTAATATTTTCATCATCATTCATCTTGAGTTGTTCAAACATACCTTTAAAATGTCTTAACTTGGACTTTTGAACATTTGCATCACCTGTATGAACAACCTGCAATTGTTTCCACATTTCACTAGCTATCTTGCAGTGAATAACTTTAGTGAGATCTGCCTTTTGTAAACCCTTCAAGATTGCATTCATGGCTTTTGAATTGCTGTGATGTAGAAGCCTGTCTTCTTTAGTGTAAGGACCATTTGTAGGAATGGTATACCCATCTTCAACAACTTTCCATACCTCATTGCCAAGTTCCATTAGATAGACTTTCATTCTTGCACTCCATAGACCAAAATCTGATCTGTCAAGAATAGGTGTTGCATTGCCACTCGAGTAGTCCATTATGTTCTTTGTAAACTTTTCCTTCAAGTTGTTAAACTTTATGAAGGCACTGGCTCTGATACCAATTGAAGAACACAAGCTTATACTGAGAGGGGGGGGTGAACAGTATAAGACCTCTTTTCACTTTATCTATCAATACAGCTTTCAAACCATTAACATGTAGAATAAGATAGCAGTAATAACAGTAGTAAAACAGTGCATAAGAAGCAACACACAATGAGACACAGCAATTTACGTGGTTCACCCAAGGTGGGCTACTCCACGGATAAAAATTTTCACTAAAAGTTATATCAAAACCTCTGGGAATCCTTCCCAATTATAATATTTATGAGCCTCAGCTCAAAGGAGACACCTTCCCCTAAATTTGCTTTGCTAGTGATCCTCTAGAAGACCTCTATCTCTTTTGCCCTTAGCAAGTGGAACTCTTTCCATGGAAGACACCTATCTTCTCTACTCTGGATGGAGATCTCTGTCCTCAAATCTGTCACAGCAAGTTGGTCCTCTTTTCTACACCAAAACACAGTCCTTCGGTCTGGCATAGTTCTATCCTCTTCCTCTGTTCTTTTCTGTACTTGGTTGGAGAAAAAAAATTTACTGTCGTTCGTCCTTCACAACTATTTCATAATTACAACAACATCTACTTTGCTCACTTTACTTTCTTTTACATAGACTGCATGAACACAGTTGCAATCACAACTATTCCTTCAAGTTGTTAAACTTTATGAAGGCACTGGCTCTGATACCAATTGAAGAACACAAGCTTATACTGAGAGGGGGGGTGAACAGTATAAGACCTCTTTTCACTTTATCTATCAATACAGCTTTCAAACCATTAACATGTAGAATAAGATAGCAGATAATAACGAGAGTAAAACAAGTGCATAAGAAGCAACACACAATGAGACACAACAATTTACGTGGTTCACCCAAGGTGGGCTACTCCACGGATAAAACTTTTCCACTAAAAGTTATATCAAAACCTCTGGGAATCCTTCCCGATTACAATATTTATGAGCCTCAGCTCAAAGGAGACACCTTCCCCTAAATCTGCTTTGCTAGTGATCCTCTAGAAGACCTCTATCTCTTTTGCCCTTAGCAAGTGGAACTCTTTCCATGGAAGACACCTGTCTTCTCTGCTCTGGCTGGAGATCTCTGTCCTCAAATCTGTCACAGCAAGCTGGTCCTCTTTTCTGCACCAAAACACAGTCCTTCGGTCTGGCATAGTTCTGTCCTCTTCCTCTGTTCTTTTTTGTACTTGGTTGGAGAACAACTTTTCACTGTCGTTCGTCCTTCACAACTGTTTCGCAATTACAGCAGCATCTACTTTGCTCACTTTGCTTTCTTTTACACAGACTGCGTGAACACAGTTGCAATCACAACTGTCCTTAAATCAAATTCCACCCTTTGCATAGTCTTCGCAATCACTGCAGCATTCGAATGCACAGCAATTTATGCGCCTATGTGCAATCACAACAGCTCATTCTTTTCGCACAGTCTTCTCACAAACAGCAGCACATTCTCCGCGCAAACAGCACCACAGTCTTTGACACTTAGAAGATTCAACGAAATGCACTCTAATGCTGCAGTCAAACTTCGCTCTCTGCTTTTCGATACTCGAACCTCACTTGTCGCACTAACTCTGCGAACGCCACACTACGAATGCACACATCATCGACACACAAAATTGCTCAAACAATCCTCCTTTAAATACTCACAATCTCAAGATAAAATCTTGTTCTTTAGTCGGTTGTTCAATCTTCTAACACGTCGGTTGTAAAACCTTATACTTCGTCGGCCAAGGTTAACTTTGTCGGCTTCAACCGCCTCTGTTGTGTTGTAGCTTTTCTCGCGCGACACTCAAACATGTCGCGATATCGCTACGCCTTTGTCTATCGTACACCTTCTTTGGTTTGTTGTCACGAAATCGTGACACTACAGCTTTTGCTGACGTCATCATGACTCTTGTCGCGAAATCACGACGCTCTAGACTTCAATGCCTTCTTCTCCGCTGCTATCATGAAATCGTGACACCTTTGCCTCTTGCTGACGTCATCATGATTCTTGTCATGAAATCATGATGCTCTGGACTGCAAAGCCTTCTTCTCCGCTATTGTCATGAAATCGTGACACCTTTGCCTCTTGCTGACGTCATCATGATTCTTGTCACGAAATCATGATGCTCTGGACTGCAAAGCCTTCTTCTCCGCTACTGTCACGAAATCGTGACACCTTTGCCTCTTGCTGATGTCATCATGATTCTTGTCGTGAAATCATGACGCTCTGGACTGCAAAGCCTTCTTCTCTGCTATTGTCGTGAAATCGTGACACCTTTGCCTCTTGCTGACATCATCATGATTCTTGTCGTGAAATCATGACGTTCTGGACTGCAAAGCCTTCTTCTCCACTACTATCATGAAATCGTGACATCTTTGCCTTTAGCTGACATCATCAGCAACTCTGTCACGAAATCGCGACACCTCTTGCTCCTTCATCCTTTTCTTGGTTTGCACTAGCGAAAATGAAACATGTCACGAAATCGTGATGCTTTCGCTGCCTTAAGCTCTTTCTTGTCAACTGTTCACGAAACTGGAACATGTCACGAAATCGTGACGCTTTTGCCAACTGCAAGCTGCCAACTCAACCTGTCGTGAAATCGTGACACTTTCTGCATCCGTACAACTTCTTCGAAACTTGTCACGAAATCGTGACACTTCCTGCAACTCAACATTGCCAACTCAACTTGTCGCGAAATCGTGACACTTTCTGCATCCGTACAAATTCTTCGAAACTTGTCGCGAAATCGTGACACTTTTGCCCACTTTGCCTCTGCCTTCCTGCATGTCGCGAAATCGTGACAGTTTTGGCCAAACTTTCTCTCTCCTCAAACATGTCGCGAAATCACGACAGTTTTGGCCAACCTTTCTCTCTCCTCAAACATGTCGCGAAATCGTGACAGTTTTGGCCAACCTTTCTCTCTCCTCAAACATGTCACGAAATCGTGATAGTTTTTCCAGCAGCCTGCAAACTTTTTCTAACTTATCTTTTTCTGGATTTTTGGCAACTGGGCTACTCGAATTTCTTGGAGACTTACTGACCAACTGAAACCTTCATCAAAACACATCCTTAGACATAAAAACAAATTGCTCCAAGAACTCCTTGACATCAAAAACAACATCTACCAATAGCTCCTTGACATCAATGACAACACCTAAACTTAGGCAAAGGCAATGTACTCAAGGTACCCAAAATTGCCAACAATCTCCCCCTTTGTCATTGATGGCAACCCTTAACTAAAACACATCTTTCAAGAGCCAAAACTGAAATCAATCTCTTCAAGTTTTGCTCCCCATGACTTGAAGCTTTCCTCTTCTCTTGAAAACTCTCCCCCTTACTTAAATCTCTCCCCCTTTGTCATCAATGGCAAAGGGTCACCTTTGGGGCTTGGGACTAAGAATGAGCCTCTTAGCTTAGTCCCTCCCCCACCTCCTGATGAGGTGATTTTAAAACAGGGTTGGGAGTGACACTCCCATTAGACACTCATCATCATTAGTGTCTAAGATTTCTTTGTCGGGCCTTCTCTTGAATTATTTTCCTGTATTTTTGTCCCTGTCACTGTTCTGATCCTCGGACTCGTTAATACTATTGTTCCTGTTTCTTTTATCTTTTTTGTTCTTATCCATACCTTGATCCTTGGACCTGTTCATGTCACTTTTCTTATTTTTGTTATCATTCCTATTTTTATCCATGCCTTGATCCTTGAACTTGTTCATGCTACTGTTTCTATTACTGTATCTCAGAAGATCAGCTCTACACTATCTAGCTAGGTGTCCTTCATTGTTGCATTTATAGCAGGTAACAATATTAGACATGGTTGTTCTTTGAATTTTCCTGTTCTGACTAACCCAGTTCCTGTTATTTGCTTTGCAAAAAATTGCCTTGTGCCCGAATTGTTGACAAGAGTAGCAATACCCTTGAAAGAAATTACGTCTCCTAAAACTGTCATTTACTCTCTTCATTTGAGTCATGCAATGTATAGCCGTGTGACCAAATCTGTGACACGCATAACATCTGCCATGAAATTTTCTTTTATTCGACTTCATGGGTCCCAAAAACTTCTTCTCAGTCTGAATATCATTTTCTGTTTCTGCGTATTCATCACTTACGGACTCATGATCTGAAGAACTTTTTTCAATAGGACTCTCTTTCTTTTGAAATCTCTTGCTAGATTCCCCAACCTGTTCCTTGTGCGGCTCAACAAAACCGAGACCTATTTTATCTGTTTGTTTTCTTTGTCCTTCGATGAGAAATTTAACCTTCTTGGAGCTATCCTGAAATCTGTAAAGCTTATCTTTGTACTCTTTATTTTCTTCTTTCAAAGAAGCCATTTCCTGTTCTAACTCACTATACTCCAGAATTTTAGAATCTAACTCATTCTTGAGTTCTTGTGACTTAGCCATAGATACTTCAAGATTTTCTACAAGTTCATCTATCTCCATACAACATTCATCTAACTTAATCTTGAGTCTGTCATTCTTCTTTCTTTCCTTTTTCAAAACACTAAGAGCATTGTTGAGTTCGCATTCAAGATCCTCTATTTGATGGCACTTTGAATCATCACAGCCTTTTTCAGATTTCTTATCACTAGAGGTGCTACCTTTTTCAAAGACCATACATGCATCTTCATTGAGGTTTTCTGAAACATCCTCATACATACTAGCAGCCAAATCATTATTTCTGCAATCATCTTCAAGGTGCCCAAAATTTCCACATCTAAAACATTTCATGATAATGAATTTATGTTTCGGTTCTTCCCCTTTTTTTGAAATGAACAACATCTCATTTTCATCATCACTAGAAGAACTATCACTTTCATTGCTAGAACACTTACTTGCTTTGTCTAAGTAGAAGCTCTTCTTATTCTTGTGAGAATGCCTCTTTCCAAGATTGCTGTACTCATCTTTGCTTTTCCGGTGATTGCTGTACTCATTTTTGCTCTTTCTGTAATACCTGTGCTTTTCAGAATCCTTGCTTTTAACATCCTGTATATCTTCATCACTTTCATCTTTAGAAACAAGTACATTCAGTAGCATAATGACCAAATTTCCCACAGTTGAAACATCTTATATTTTTCTTGCTTTTGTGCTTTCTGGAAAACTTGCCTTTCCTGTTGTAATATGCCTCTTCCTCACTAGAAGACTCATCACTTTCTTGAATCTGTTTGCCCTTCGATTTCTTGATAGCTTTGAAAGCTGCTTCTTTCTTTACATCAACTTTTGCTTGAGTTCTCAGCTCAAATGCTGCAAGAATACTATGGAGCTCATCCTTTTTCAATTTATCTAAATCTTTAGCTTCCTCAA
The DNA here is from genome assembly GCA_028583015.1 of Wollemia nobilis. Lineage (NCBI taxonomy): Eukaryota > Viridiplantae > Streptophyta > Pinopsida > Araucariales > Araucariaceae > Wollemia > Wollemia nobilis. The sequence goes on from JAQPPZ010002623.1 coordinate 1,199,189, forward strand.
TAGCAAAAATATTTTCACTAAATCTATTAGGAAGGGATCTTAAAATCTTATCACACACATCATTTTCAGCAAGTTCAAGACCTAAGTCTTTCATAGAATTAACAACTTCATCCATCCGAGCATGTAGTCACTAATATTTTCATCATCATTCATCTTGAGTTGTTCAAACATACCTTTAAAATGTCTTAACTTGGCCTTTCGAACATTTGCATCACCTGTATGAACAACTTCGCAATTGTTTCCACATTTCACTAGCTATCTTGCAGTGAATAACTTTAGTGAGATCTGCCTTTTGTAAACCCTTCAAGATTGCATTCATGGCTTTTGAATTGTTGTGATGTAGAAGCCTGTCTTCTTTAGTGTAAGGACCATTTGTAGGAATGGTATACCCATCTTCAACAACTTCCCATACCTCATTGCCGAGTGCCATTAGATAGACTTTCATTCTTGCACTCCATAGACCAAAATCTGATCCGTCAAGAATAGGTGTTGCATTGCCACTCGAGTAGTCCATTGTGTTCTTTGTAAACTTTTCCTTCAAGCTGTTAAACTTTTTGAAGGCACTGGCTCTGATACCAATTGAAGAACACAAGCTTATACTGAGAGGGGGGGTGAACAGTATAAGACCTCTTTTCACTTTATCTATCAATACAGCTTTCAAACCATTAACATGTAGAATAAGATAGCAGTAATAACAGTAGTAAAACAGTGCATAAGAAGCAACACACAATGAGACACAGCAATTTACGTGGTTCACCCAAGGTGGGCTACTCCACGGATAAAACTTTTCCACTAAAAGTTATATCAAAACC